>OZ017743.1:5306455-5978955 GCA_963969285.1 Odontomyia ornata | reverse complement strand
TTTAAAAAAAAATCAATAATTAATTATTCAGTTGTGACGTATTCATCATGGCTGTCTGCTGGATTAACAATTCATGAGCAATCACGAAGACATGCAAGGCAAATTGGAAAAGATGCAAACCATTTCTAAGGTTTCGGAAAATAATTTTCGAAAAATGTGCATCCCCCTCTTGCGATTGGACATCTTTGAGTCAAAAAATTTGACGAATTTGTGGGAAAAGTACATGTGATATTATAGTCCACGTGGCTTAGTGGTCGGAGCACTAAGCCTGTAAGCCGAAGGTCTCTGGCTTGAGTTTCGTTGGCGTCAATGAGATTTAGTTCAAATGATTCTTCGGACGGACTATAAGCCTGTTCAGTTATGATACGCGCTGGTTTAAAATCAGAACGTATCGCAGCTGGGGGACGAACACACGGCCAAAGCGTGATAATGATCATATCACCTTGTGGAGTGCCGATACATTCGATCATGACAATGAGATACTCTAATTTTCTCTAAGCGAAGGCCCGAAAGGGGCTGTGGTGCTACGAAAAAGAAAAAAAAAAATATGTGAGTGTTACATTTTCGCCCACAAAACCAAAAAGGGGAACCTTAAAGATACCAAACACACATATTCAGATAGGTTAGTAATAGATGCATGCAAATTGAAAATTTCGTAGTAATTGAGTTTCAAACAGCAAAGTAATAGTCGACCGAAAAATTTTACAAGTACAAAAAAAAACAAAAACAATATTTGATACTAGGCAGATAAGTGTTTTTAAGCGGCAGATACTACAGACATGTTCAGATTTCTAAGAGAATTTCGGAAATGGTTATTTTGTATGAGTCAAGTTCTTAATATTTTGGGGATAATGTTTGATTTGAGAATTTATTTGCAAAACCCTTCTTAAAGGAGAACTTTTCTGCTACTACAAATTTTATTGTAGCTTTAAATACTTACTTGAGAGCATTTTGTCCAGAAATTTAAAATTTAGTTTAGAGTCTTCGTATCGAACGAAAGTTCTTGCAAGGAAAATATGTTCGCTTACGATAAAGAATAAGTACAGTTGGTCCTAGTACTTACCCATACACGAGAGTGTGGAATGTTATTTTGAAGACATATATTGTATTCTTGTTGTGATCACGTGGGGTTAATAGCTTTTCCATTCCAGCAGATGAAAATGTGGGGAAGTTATTTCGAAACAAGATTAGGCTTATTACTACTGAAACCTTCTTTTATCAAGTGCTAAGCTATCTACTTATAAGGGTCTCTTTTCCATTATACAAGGGGCAATGAATACCTAGAAAATAGGGAGCACCTTCAAGTTTTGTATACTACGCTGTGCTAAAAAAGGCATACTTGTATGGATTTACTTCACATACAAATATTTATATACCCAAATATAGTTTCAGAGTCTACTAGTTTGTTCAATGAAGCGATAAATACCCGCGTTCCAGTTTATTGCATAGTCGATTTATGATATAAGGCCTTTGCCTATAGTTCCATTCCAAATTGATACTTCATAATTCATATGCATCACATTTTTCGCTCCAGTGAGATAACGTGTTTGAACTGGGCGTATATTCTTCTCTATTGCTCAGCAAATTCCATTGTGCCACAATAACGGCAAATGGTTAATTTTTGAAGCTGTTAACTGAAGAATCAAGTTTAAGATCTGCAGAATAATTCTAAGTGAATGTAAGATTTACGACGGGCTTGTTACTTTTCTTGTTCCACATAATCACTTGCTACAAAATTAACCGTCCTTGCGGGGGACGTGAATAAATATTCTCCGAAAATTCTTACCCAGTAAATACGAACGACCAGGGACCGGAAAACTACAAATGTAAAGAAATTTCTGAAAGCCTAATCATGTACAGTTATAAGACAATAAAATGTATTTCAACTTAACAATTCATTGGCAATACGAGAAAGCTTTCACATCACGCACCAAAATGTCTACTTCTTCAATTCCTGTTTTATCTTATAGAAACGAATAGAAACGTATTTCCTTCCTAGCAGAATCGCAAATTAGTAGAAGTAGAATATCTAAAGGAGCATTGTAAAGAAAGTGGAAGAAACAAAGTAAATATAAATAGGCGATGTTGCATTAAATCATTCCCTTATCACAACTCACTATCATTTTTTTGTATACAGAGCGCTACTCCCATAGCTGAAGGACACTTTATTATATCTACGTGGCAACAAGAATGAAATATGAGCGGGGACGGAGACTTCTTCGTTATTTATGGAAATGTTCAAAGGAAGAGTTGGAAATAAATTTCCTATTTACACTTAAAAAAACGGATTATGCCAATTTGCCTTTTCAGGTGATTCTTTAACAAATTCATTGAATACAATATTTGTTTCAGTTGCTTTTCCGGTTCGATGTAGATCCGAAGGGAATTTATATTTTAATAGCTCCACGAAATAGTATTAACGTATTTTCGAGGGGCTCGAGATATCGGTCATATGCATGCATCTATTTAAGATGCAATTTTTTGCCTATCCCTTTGTCATAATTAGTTTTCTTGGGATGAGAAGGCATCCTAATCATCAAGCTTTGAGAAAGTGAAAGAAAGGTTGTCTAATTAACCGACTTCCAGAGGAAAGAAGGTTATCAGTCTAATATGCACGTTTGCACCAGAACTCCTTTGTTCTGGCGTCGTCCTGTCGTTTAATTCCGTTATGTGAAATCCTTGTACTCGCGTGTTGCACACTTGCGTTTTGTAAGTTTAATCCAAAATTCAACACCAATAATTATAGTATAAATTGAATGTATCTTTTTATTTTAAGCCACTCATGCACAATTTTTCTTAATATTCGTTTTTATTAAAAATGTTATGCACTGATAATCCATGGAGCGAGAAATGCAGCTGAGGCTGATTGGAATACAACACAAAAATAATAATCCCTTTGCAATTGGGTATTATAACGAGAGTTGAAAGCAAGTAGCAGATTTAAATTTGAATCTCAACTACTACCTTGAAGATGATCCGAACTGTATGACTGTTGACGGGATACTCAAACTTATTCACGAGCGGCAGCAGATCATGCGATACGCAAATCTGCTGACGCTCGCGAATGCGGTTAACAAATTCGCGCTTGTAAATGGATATAACCATCTCGCATGTATGTGATACGCAAATCTGCTGACGCCTGCGAATGCGATAAGCAAACTTGCACTTGCACATGGCCTATGTTGCTTGCTCATCGCATCCACAAGCGTCAGCAAGTCCGCGCAGGCTAATGAATCTTACAGTGGTCTCTAAAAGTGAGAGGCCATCAAAAAGATAAAATGTACAAAGTCGAAAAATTCAGAAATTTACATTGAATCAAAAATTTAATTAAACTAATATAACTATTGCTCGCCATCAACAATGCGTATATTTTCATTTGCGTTTGCTGTTATGCATTTTCACGCATAACTTTTGCACGAAGATTGATAAAATTTGTGCAGTTGCCTTGATGGGTTAATAAGCTTTGCTAATACAATAACGTTCGCCACTCAATTATTCGACTGTCCGTTAATTCATGTCGTGATGATAGGGATAGTTGAAGTGAACTGCATATTTCATGCAGTAGCGATTGCATGGCTTATATTATTATACACTATTTTAAAAATTAGACTTTTGACTGTCTTCAGTCAAAAACTGAGCGTCATTAGTAAACAAAAAGCTGGTTAAAAATAAACTTGAAAATGGACAATCAAAGAGAGCATTATCAGCATATTTTATTGTTTTACTTCCAAAGAGGCAAAAATGCGGTGCAAACTCGACAGAAATTGTGTGAAGTTTATGATGAGGACTGCCTTACTGAATGCCAGTGTCTGCCTTGATTTAATGTGCGAGAAGCACCACATACTGGTCGTCCAACTACTACTGATGACGAAAAAATAAAGGCGTTAATCGAAACTAACCGTTGTATGACAACTTGAGAGATAGCAGAGTAGCTCGACGTATCAAATTCAACTATTTACCTGCACTCACAACTGCATGTTTACGTAAACAAACTGGATGTTTGGGTTCCTCACGAATTGAAGGAAATCCACATCACCAAACGTATTAATATGTGCGACTCTTTGCTGAATCGTAACCAAAACGACCTACTTCTAAAAAGAATCATAAAGGGTGATGAAAAATGAAATGTTTACGATAACGTAGTCCGAAAATGATCATGCACCAAGCAATATGAGCCTCCACAATCGACATCCAAAGCCAATATTCACCAAAAGAAGATTTTGCTTTCTGTGTCTATGTGTGTTTCCCTCATAATAACGCCAGACCCCACGCCTCTTTGATAACCCGTCAAAAATTAATGGAGTTCAATTGAGAGCTGATGCCACATCCACCCTATACCCCTGACTTAGCACTATTAGACTATCATTTGCCTTGCTCCCTTCAAAACCATTTGAATGGTAAAATTTCGATTCCGACAGGCCGTTAAAAATGAGTTGTACCAGTTTTTCGCTTCTAAAAACCAACGCTTTTTCGAACATGGAATTTTTCCTCTTACCGATAGATGGCTAAAGGTGACCCAAAAAAATGGTCAATATATTATTGATTAATGTTTGTTGTTGACATAAATAAATTTACTTCGAAAACATGAAAAAAAATCGACATTAATTATCGAACAACCCAATACATGTGATCGAAATTTATATTCGACATAGTTGGTGGATATAAAAACTTAATGCATTTGACTAATAAACGAATATAGTCATGAGCAGTACAAAACCAAATGGTATCGTGGTATCATGCCAATTTACCCTTAGCAGATGGTAAATCCTAAACATTTTTGCATATATTTCTAGTAATTTCCGCATACTTTGCATTAAAATTCTCGTTATTTGTGGCGCTCAGCGCTAAAACAGACTAAGCTACAATAATAGGACATTAGTTGTCTGGGCCATTCTAGCATACATATTTTTCTTAATTTTCTTGTAAATTTAAAAGAACCTTATCAACATAATTTAAACATGGCTCTTACTACAACTTTGGCCATTTTTAGGGTTTTGTACTAAAATACAAAACCCTATTGCAATCACGACCTGTGTCCGTCTGTCCGTCTGTCCGTCCGTCCGTCCGTCTGTATGTCACAGCACTTTTTCTCCGAAACTATAAGGGCTACAGCCATGAAACTTTGTAGAAAGGTCAGAAGTGTTGACCTCTTGAAAGTTCAAGGGTAAAAAATATTTTCAAAGGCGTTTAAGGGGGGTCTCCCCATATAAGGGGGTGACCCCTCAAAAAAAAATTTTCACCATTGGTAGTCGAGTAGGGTGTCATTGGAAAGGTCTCAATGAGATCTTTTCAAAACAAGTCTTAAAATTGTCTTATAAGTACCGAGGGGGGCAGGGAAAGGGGAAATGTACGAACTTTTCACGTACCCCCCCTCGCGATTGGACACCTTCCATCCGAAAAATCTGAAAGAAATCATGAATGTAGGCCTTAATGAGTACAACAACAACAAATACATGAGAAGTCGAAATTCACTCAACTTTGTTAGTAATAGTATGATTTATCGATTTTGTGTTTTCTTGAATAAAATCTAAACGGTACCCTTAAACTCAGTAAAATTTAGCAACGAGATGACTATTTATAAGATTGATCTTTTCGGAAAGTTTCATAAAGATCGAATAGTATTTACCGAAGTTATAGCGATTTGAATTTTCGTGTATTACTATGGAGCAATATGCCCTGTATTACTATGGAAACATATTGCTATGGAGCCATATGCGCTTTTTACCGACTTAGACACGACAGCTTTGCTAGAATTTGCATGAAAATTTCAGGAGTGATAGGTATCATGAAGATGAGTACATACAGTTGAAACAAGTTGAAGAGGCAGGAGAGAGCTCCTAGCAAAAGGGAATGTAACCATTCTAGGATTCGAAAAAATAGGCCATGAATCGATGATTACAGTACAGAGGAGTGGCCCCTGAAAAAAAATTTCATGAAAGGTAGCCGATATGAGTATCAACTGAAAGTTCTCTATGAGAGCTTTTCAAAACAGTTCTTAAACTGACAGTTTTTGCTTCAGTGGGAGCACAGGGGGGGAAATACATGAAAAATGTGTTTCCTCCCTCGCGAATGAACACCAGTGATCTAAAAAATCTGAAAAAAATATCAAAGGAGATATTTATGGGTATAACTATAACAAATACCTCAGAAGTCAAAATTCGTTCAACTTTGTTAATAATAGTATGATCCTCGAATTTCACATTTTCTCCAATTAAATCGTCTTTGACATGTTTCTTGATTTTATTCGTTGCTGGTTACTGCATTTTGTAAGTTGAGTACAAAACCCTTCGGACATGAGCATAGGTCTGTCTACCCAACTTGTTAAATTAACTTTTGATATTTCGGTTTTAATATGATTTCGACTCTGATCGGGACAGTTTGTGACTTAGGCCATTTTAGCGCTGACTGTCTCATTTTCAAACGAAGATAGAGGGTCAACAACAGTTCATCTGAGAAAATGAAGGCAACGACTGATAGGCTGTAGTGGATGTGTAGCAAACATAGGAGGACCTAAGCCATCAAGAAGATGACTTTTGATGGGCGCCACGTACTCTGTGCTACTTTAGCGCTTCTAACTGTCTCGTTCCATTGACCGCGTCCTCCGATTTTAAAACCCGAACAGTAGTGAACTAGCTTGGTCGACCGCATTAGACCCCATTGGTCTCCACTCTTAAGTTTTTCTAACGTATTCGATGTTTGTTCATGCTATTCAAATAGTCAGCTCATTGCCGTTTCCGTAGTTTTACCATCTTTGAGGCCTCTGGTCCGTCAAAAATTTCATACAGCTCATGGTTGTATCGAATTCGCCATTGGTTCCGTCTAGTTTCGCTCCAATTATTCGCCTCATGACCCGTTTTTGGAAGTCATTCAATATGCTTACGGATGCTGGGGTTAGAGTCCATTTTCCACACATATAGCATAGCAAAAGTCTTATCACAGATTCGTATACTTGGAGCTTTGTTTTCCTGTGTATGCAGCTGGTTTTCAAGATCCGCAAAACTGAATAAAATATTCTATTTGCGAGTTGTATTCTTCGCCGTATTACGTTTCTTTTGTTACATCAACGCAAATTTGACAAACCTCTATGCAATAAACTCTTGATTGAATTTACTAATGAATGACGTTAAGATTAAATCTACATCTCATTGGTGGCGAAAATTATGGTGGTCTGCTCTTATGCATTCAATAATAACCAAAAAAAAAAATCTAGGACGAAATTCAATCAACTTTGCTTATAATAGTCGGGTTTGTAAATTTAACATTTTCCGCAGTAAATTTGTATGATTACCCTTAAATTCAATGAAATTCGTACAAAAGTTTCTATCCAATTTTCAAGTGAAATTGATGTAAAAGTTAAACTGCCTTATCATAACATGCTAAGATTTCTAGTACTTTCACAATTTCTCAATCTCTTGAGTGAGGGGTGCTGACTATTCTGCCAAGTTTTGATCATCCGCCAGAAGATTTTCATGCGATGATGTAGCTAATTGAAGTGAAGACATCATCGCATAAGCTTGATTCACCGGAGACCACGACGAAAGAACCTTTTCAACAAGCACAGGAAAATTTACACTCATGATCTGACGCCCATTCCCACTAAGTTACACAGTAGATACACGATTTATTGTATAATGCACATTTCATGCACTGTATAGCCCAACGCGCAACAAGTACTTCCACATTACATACCCAGTCATCATTCTCCATTGTCTCAATATCTGTAATGCGGAACTTAATCGTATTCTAGATGCTGGAGTTCTGATTCACAATAAGTGCAATTGATCTCAGCTTGTGTTTTTCAAGCAAAGCAATTTAAACTGTTATTGTTGAGGATATGAACAATCAAATGAAAGTAAATAGAAAATATTATTATGTTCATTATTTAAGCAATCGCTTTTTGGAATAACAGATATACGAGTATATGAAAAAGTTGGGAGTCTGTCATCCATGAGCACACTTATTAGATGCCAACTCTAGTTCAGAATCGATTGGCATGATCCCATGATCCGATCGGGCGTTGTACTTCTCGTCACTATATTCGTTTATTAGCCAATTGCATTAAATTTTTATACCTACCAACTATGTTGAATGCAAATTTCGATCATATTGAGTATGCGAAATATCAAAAGTATGAACTCTCGTTTGTTAACAAAAATAAGCTTTATTATAACAAAATTGTATGGAGCTATAGCGTCACGCGTGTGCACACTTTATTGAATTGATTACGGAGTACATTCGGGACGCCCGGGCTCGACTAGATGTAGATGAAGAGTGACTTGACTTTTTCAGCGATTCTGCAACACCGCTGCTGTGGTCAGTAACATCTACTTGTTCTTGTCGTACATATATGTCGTGACCGCCAGAATCACTTGTGATCAAGTGCCATCAAGCACTTATTAGGCAAAAGTTATTCGCCAAGCTAATAAAGCCATCAAAGCAAATACACGCATTACGTGAATGAATTCTGTTTGAAACTTGAAAAAATTATAGAAAGCTTTTATTTGGGGATCATGCCAATCTATACTGATCTAGAGTTGGAATTTGGTTAGTGGTCCCCTTGATGAAGAAATCTCCACTTTTTTATGTGTGTAAATCTCTTATTCTAATTAGTACTTGCAAAAAAATAAAAGTTTTCTATAATTTTTGTGGTCTTCGTTATTGAAGGATTAAGTAAATGAAAAACAAAAGGGAATGAATTTCTTATGCAATAAAAAGTAAATGCTGTAAAATTAATTAGCAAACTAGCGTAAGCAATTCTTACAAGTTAGGAAAAAAAATGTTTGAATTTATGAATTTATGAAGAAAACCAATTGAATAAACGAATATGACATGAAAACTCGAATAATATGCATTGAAAAGAAATTAATTAAAAAGAAAACGTTACAAGAAAATTCGCACCGGCAACGCATTGCAAATACCAAAGGAAAAGAAGGTGATAACGATTAAGAAATTACAATAATCGAACTCACAAGCAGCGTTACGCAATAGGATTCTATAAGAGATCCAGAAAGTCACGGCTACTCCTCACAAATAAAAGATCAGTTTTGAATTTGTTCACCATTAAAACTTTCTGTCTTGTCCAGTGCTGCTGGGAATACTGTTTCGTGCATGTAATAAATACGCATGCATGTATTAATGCAACGCGATTGCTGCGTCAGCACTTGGATTCCTTGCGAAATGAGAAAATTTTCATGAAAATGAATCTTCTCTTCGAAAACTGAGCCCGAGTCGAAATTTCAAGCTTTATTTCACAGGCTTAAAAGAGGTTATGTATACATACGAGGGCGGTTCGATAAGTACATAGTCTACAAAAGAAAAACGAAAATTTCGGAAAAGTGGGTATTTATTTCTCAACATAATCTCCTCTTAGCTCGATACAGTTGCTTCAACTTCTTTAAGCTGTTTGAAAAATGGTTTTTTCAAGGTCCGCAGCGGCGATGACCTCCTCATTCATCTCAAATTCCTACCCGTCAAGTGACTTTTTTCAGTTTGGAAACAAAAAGAATTTGCCCAATTCGACCAATTTGGCCGTGGCGATGCTGGAGGTATGAGCCGGTGCATTGCCATGATGGAAGAGCAATTTTTTCTTCGCCAAATGGGATCTTTTTTTTGCAATTCGACGTCAAATTGGCCCAATAATTCGGCATAGTAGAGCCTTGTTACCGTTTTGCCCTTCTCCAAGTAGTTGATGCAGATCACACCTTGTGGATCCCAGGAATTGGTGGCCATTATCTTTCTGGCCGATAGGATAGGCTTCGCCTTCTTCAGAGCACGTTCGTCGGGTGAAGTTCACTGTTTCCACTGCTCCTTGGTCTTGGTGTCTATTAGTAGAGCCATGTTTCGTCGACGGTCACGAAATGACGCAGAAGCTCCTTCGCATTACACCAAAAAAGCGTCAAACACTCTCTGAAGTGGTCTCAAGTTTGCGTTTGTTGTCCAGAGTGAGCAAACACAGCATTCATTGCGCCGACAGCTTTCTCATACCCAAAATTTCATGCTCATTAAAAACCGACATACGACCACGTTGAAACTCGTTAAACAATTTTTTATGATGACAGGAACAAAGTCACCGCACACGCTCTTTGATTTCGCTGCGCTATTCCCCTTCCAAAAACAAAAATCGAATCTCCAACCAATATTGCTCTTTCTCCATTTTCCTAAAATCGACGGACACGCCCGCTTCCACACCCAGTCAAAACAAAACTACGAGTCCGATTCGATTGAAATTGTGACAGTAGCTGTCTACAAGAATGTAGTACACGAAAGTGAATCTCCCTTGCGATAGTGGTGCCATCGGGTGATGAGACTTAGCACTTATCGGACCGCCCTCGTACATATCTCATTGTAAATTGACCCTGTACATTGAAGCAAAATGGACTATTTACTAATACCTACGGTAAAAGATGGATTCAGAAAATATTTGGTGGAGGTTCACTGTATTTTCTTTAAACTAATTTTATGGGGTACAAATAACGTTACTTTGTCTTCACCTTAGCTACAAATCACAAATCCTTGGCTACTTCATATTAAGCCCTGAAGATAGTTGTATGAATAGAATACGACGCATCAATCCCTCCAATAAGCTAATAAAGAAATATATGTCCAAATATTGTATATATTTCTCATAATTACATGGACATTAACTTTCACGCTGTATTTGTTAGGTCTACATTTAGTTATAGACAATGCTGGTGTCTATTTGTAAGGGAATTCAACTTTAAGAGTGTTACTTGCTCTATATGTGTAACAATTGCTAATTAAGACGATTACCAAACTTTCCATCCCTGCTGTCTCATTCAATTTATTCGCTTCAAACTCATTAATACAGAAATCTTACTGATACCCAATTAACTCACATTTGGTTGAAATTCACTAAATTTGGCTCTTGGGAATGCATTAAGGAGAGAGACTTTAGTCACTTTTACTGTATAATCCCTTGTGTTTGATGGTACTTACAGTTTCGAATCATTTCGAACCCTAAAACGAAGCTAAAGACACACTGGCCGTAAGATCAGATAGCCCAGGTATTATACACTTGGTTTAATTGCTTGCAAGATCTATATCACAATATTGTCAAGATACTTGACATAAGCAATACAGAAGCTTTAGTTAAGGAGTCGACTAATAAGTTCCTTACTAAAGTGCTCTTCTCTTGGTAATTTTACATCACTGCAACATTAGGACAAAATGGGAATATACAAAAGCAACGAGTTAAATGTATTCAGAACCTGAAAAGGTCAGATAATGGGATGGAATAAAAAAATTGGTATTCTGATTCGTCTTGAGTTTAATTTCTTATCTTATCTAAGAAAACGGGCAAATAGTGTACGTAGAAGTAATAATAAATTTGGTGGTATAGTCATCTTGTAAATGTAACGAGAGGCTAGTGAATAAGACCTTTGGATTAAAAATTTATTTCATCCAACATCTGCTAATGCTTCAAAAAGTCTAAAGTAAGAACTTCTTTGAATCAATTTTTTTGGAAAGAATTAAATTTCTTGGGGCGCTACAGCAAAGCTATGTTATATGTATTCGATAAGAGCATTTTCGCTCAGGATTTCCTATTATAAGGAATGCTCCTGGTACTAGGAGTTTCTATCTATATAGCTAATAAGTAATTAGACAGAGGAAAGCAAGCAGAAAGAGAGGAGAGCAAGCAGTGGAAGAGGAGAATGATAAACAAGCCATCGAAAAAATCAGAGCGAATCACTTTGTTTTGGAGCAGAAAAGTATTTTACTTGTACATTTCATTGTATATTGTCATGCGGAATCTATTCTTGCTCTTACAATAACAGGAATATACGAGTTTTCTTACAAGACCTGTAAGAATAATCCCTTCAATAATATAACTGGCTTATCTACAATTTATACAAGGCTGAAATAAAATTAATTATGCCTCTCATTACCTTGAGGAAGTCATAAGTAAACACAGGACTGAAATCAAAAAGTCGAAAAAAAGTATTGAACTCAACTAGAAAGCAAGTTGATGTCTAAGAGTCTTTAGAAATACAATAAAATATGAAAGAATTTGGATTCATTGATGTGATGTGATGTGACTTTTAACTTAGCATCGGATGAAATTTGCTTCCAGAAGTTCAGTACATAAGGTAAACAACAGATTCTTTAGCCAATTATTTTATTTGATATCCGCCGGCCAATTCTCTTTTTTCTTGAAAACCCGTCGGTCATTGCTTTTTTGGGTGAGCAGACGCGTTTCGACACTTTTTTGAGACGTCTTCAGTGTCCGAGTTTATTATACACTGAAGATAACTCAAAGAAGTCGAAACTCGTCTGCTCACCCAAAAAAGCAGGTACCGACGGCTTTTTCAAGAAAAACAAAACAGATTTTTTATTTGAGTGCCTTAGAAATTTACGAGGTTTTGAACAGAAATCTGCGATTATTGCGATTTCCGGGCGTGCTGGTATTCTCCTGTACATTAATTTAAATGCTCAATGATATCGGTTTTATTGTGCCCACATGCTTCGTAAAATATTTCCTCATTTTTCTTTTCTTCAATCTACTGCTACCACTAATTTTAAGTTTTCCTTGTTATCATCAAAGTATCTTAATTTCCCTTCCCTAATAAATAAATGTTATTTTTTTCATTGAATTTATCCACCCATTATCTTCATTAACAAATAATCTAGTTTTTTCCATCCCACTTCTTTTTTTTATTTAATATTTTTGTTCTCTTGCATTGTTTACAATGGGACCACAACCATAAAACAAGTATACTTCCTAATCCCCGTATAGACTTCCTCGTCACGATAATTTTTATTTAAGCTTTCTAGTGCTTTCGTAATTAAAGTTGAGTATTGGGTACAAGGGGGAATATCGGAAGCTAGTGTAGGTGCTAGCGCATTGGGTTTCCAGTCTGGAGTTCTACTGGGACCGTGGGTTCAAATTCCCTCAGGGGCAGAAATCTTTGTAGTTTTGTCAAATGTAAATATTTCTGAGTGGATGATGATTTTTAAATCACCATATATGCTATTGGAAATATTGCATTTGGCGAAAGTTTCATAGATTAGCAGAGGGAACGGGATTGAAGTGTAATGAACTTCAATTACGTTAAATTCGTGTATTTCCCCTCCCAGTGCGCTCTCCAAAGCAAAAAGTGATAAATCAAGATTAAGATCGAGACCTTTCAGTTGATACCCATATTGGCCACCTCTGAGACCCCTCTTAAATACCTTATCAAATTTTTTTGTAGTTGAACTTTAAAGAGAGCACCACTTTACACCTGCATACTAAATTTGATGTTTCTAGCCTAAATAGTTTGTGAGGAAAAGTGCTGTGACACACGGACGGATGGATGGACAAACGGACAGGCAGGATGCGATTTTAGTAGGGTTTTGTAAAATTATTTTACAAAATCCTAAAAACAGGTGAAATAAATACTAAGAATGGTGTAAATATACGTACGAAAAATCTACCAACAAAATTTCATATATAGCGAACAGTTAATAGAAAAGATAAATAAATAATATTAAAGTTTATACAAATTTAAAATCGATGCAAAGTGTATGCACAGTGAACAATTGATAGAAAAAATGAATAAATCAAATGTTCGGTGCAAAGGCACAGTAATATTTTAACAATCGAGTGTCGGAGCTTCGTAACTATAAAAGTATGAAAAAGCAAAAGTGAACTAATATTAGTTTTTCCAAAGACAAGCTTAGCTATCATTATTGAATTATTAAGAAAATAAAGACAAGTTTCTTTTTTTGGGCTCGAACTTATCCACAATAGTACGCACAGCCTATCAGGTGGGACGATTATTACGACTGAAAATTGGAGTAAGCGCTCTTAAAGTTGCGACTACCGAATTAGAGTTTGGGTCGTAATTTTTAATAATTTTCAAACTTTGCAGGTTCGTTAACTTTACCATGTTGAAAATGTTGACTTCAACTAACGTTTTGATATGGACAGTTTATTAAAAAAGTTTAAGGGTGCATTCATTTGAAGATACGAATTGTTATCTCTCTAATGGAAACCCCTATATTATCTTCTCATACAAGCTTAGAGTCCAGGATAAGTCCAAGATACTTTACTTTGTTTTTTAGGCTTGTAGGAGATCCATTAAGTTTTGGTAAGTCGTATCTTGAAACTGAATAATTTTATGCTCAGTTTTGTTGGAGTTGACACTTAGGCTACCCTACCGATACTATTGTGAAACAATATACGAATATAAGGAATAATTTGATCTCTCCGATAAGGTGTAAGTAAATTTCCCTGATAAGGCGGTAACAATGTCATCCGCATATGGTATCGCTTTGCATTCAGTTTGGTCTGACTTCCTTAGAAGCTCAATAAATGTTAAATTCCAAAGCAGAGGAGACAAAATACCACACTTAGTGGTTGAGAAACCTTGACACGAGTGTCGTACCCGAGTTCTGAGTTTCTGATTAATAAATTCATAATTGCCGCTCGATACTTGTATCTTTGAATGATCCCTCGATGTCAAGAAATGAGTTTGGAGTCTATTTCTTGCAAACAAGTGAGTTTTCAATCTTTTTCTCAAGTGTATATAAAACCGTTTTGAAAGATTTATCTCTTGTATATGCCTGTTGTGATATTGAGATAAGAGAAGAATCACTGGAGTTTTACAATTCCACACAACCTTCTCCAAGGTCTTTAATAGGAAGGAGCTCTGGCAATTCGGCTTAAAATCCATAGGCTTAGTGTGCAAAGCGTTCCCTGCCTTGAGTATGAAGACAACTGTAATGTGACGACTACGCCCAGGAATCGAAGTGATTCCGATCCCGAACCCTTGTAACCTGCCAGATGGATATGTCCTCGAAGTGCCAGCGGACTTCATCTGTTGTGCGGATATCGTTGTGCAGAAAATATTTTTTTTTCTGTCCGAATATTTAGATCCGTGGATATAAATATTCGGAATATAGAATTAATCCAACCCCGGCACATTTCGAGACATAGCCATCTGGAAATGCCCCTCCACCGTGGCCATCGAGAAAACTATGCCACTGGCGACATCTGAAGAAGCACATTTCCGCCATATGAAGTGCCATTCCACGCACATATGTTTTGTCCGAGGTGACAACCGGAAATTTTGACAGCCACATGGAGGCGCGAAACGTCATCGTAAAGTTCTTCATGAGAATATCGAAGGTATTACAAAACCAGCTATACGTCGTTTGGCGCGACGTGGTGGAGTGAAACGTATTCCCGGTTTAATCTATGAAGAAACGCGTGGTGTGCGTAAAGAGTTTTTGGAAAACGTTATTCGTGAGGCAGTGACATTCACCGGAGCAGAACATTAGGAAAGAGGTTAGTTTAGTTAATAACTAAAAAGAAAGTTAGAATTGACTCACAATCATGTGCCCTACAGCCGCCGCCGCCGTCGTCCAATTCGAAATACGGCCGCCGCTCTCTCCTCGTTGCTGCCGCGCGCTAAATAAATTTGAAAATAAAAATTCCATCTGAGAAATAAAAATTCAAAGTAAATTTGATGAAACAGAGAATTGGGAACGCGGCGTAGAAAATGCATAAATAATTGTAGGAACGCGCGATTGAGGACTTGACTGGAGAGACTTGAAAGACCAAAGAAAAGGGTGAGCGTGGTGGAACGTGGAAAACAGTGCCTGTAGTCGCAAGGAGAAGCGAATCAGGGAAAATCTCGAGTGGATTGTGTAACTTTATGTTAGCCCAACGCAACACCAGCACCAGCAGCCATTGCCATCAAACTATTTTCGGATTACTTCCATCGCTGACATCGTGCAAGGGACACAAGCAAGCAAGCAAACACGGCGACGAACCGAGTGCCTAGAAAAATGCCAAAAAGGACAACATCATCAAACTGGTGACTTTCCAGGTCAATCGATGATGTGATTCCCCCCGGGAACGCATTGGCACCTTTTCGAGACCCGACGCCTCGTATCATGGAGAGTTGGCGCCTGAACTTTACAGGGTTCAACGATATGATATCGGCGGACCGGTTCCTTTTCCGGATTCAGGCGTTGGTATCCAGCACCCTGGGAGGTGATTCCTCGGCCTTCCTCCGGCATGCACATCTTTTGTTCAGCGGCGACGCTGCCGACTGGTACTGGAGCTTTAAAGAGTCAACGCCACGTCCCACTTGGCACTCTTTCAGTGCAGCCTTCCGCAATCGATTTGAGGATGGCTTCACTGAGAGAGAGCTAAGAGAGCAAATAAAGAAACGGAAACAAGGCGCTCACGAACCGTTCGACCAGTACTACACCAGTATAGTGAGATTGAGCACTCGCCTGCGAAATACCATGCCCGAGGACGAACTGGTAGAAATTATCAGAGAGAATATGCGCTGGGATCTCCAGAACAGCCTTCTACATTTTCCCATCAACACCATACAGGGATTGCGCCTCCATGCGCGTAGACAAGAACACTTGGATGAGCGACGAGGTACCTTCCGCCCACAACCTCGCATAACGGGACCAAATCCCCGAAATCATCACACCGCGGAGTTGATGGCAGCAGACCACCTGCTTGCTGATCCAGTACCAGTACCGAGGAGCGGAGCACCACCGGAGCTTGAGGACCCCGCATTGATTGATCGACCCTCCCTTGAAGCACTTACAAGCCCGACGGTCTGTTGGAACTGCCGACAACCGGGACATCGGTTCTATGCATGTCCAGCGGAGCCGACGCTTTTCTGCTACCGCTGCGGGAAGGCCGACACATACGCACCTGACTGTGCAAATTGCAAAGGGCGAAAAAACTTGCCACCGAGTGCCGCGACCACCCGTCGGCACTCCTAGACCCCGGACGAACCAATCCAGACCCCATCACCAGCTATGACCCAGCTCCCAACATGACTCCAACTCTGCTGACTCGCACCGCTAAACACAGTTCTCCCGAAGTTCCACAACCGACGCCGTCCTTCGCCGAGGCCAATGCGCAGGGAAATGGTAGCGAGACGAAGGCTCCTTGGCATGTAAAACCTTTTCATGTTAGGCTGCGGAATTATTTGGCTACTCGACAGCGCATCTTCCATGAGGAATTGGCCACAACTGTCCCACCGCGAAGCAAGCGAGCCACGCGTCGGATGCGGAGCTTCTGGAGAAAAGTCAGGCAGTCGAGAAAAAGGTTGAAGGACATATACTTAGACGAATTATTGAGGGATGATGTTCGGCCATATGCGTCAGTACACCTCCTGCAAAAACGAGTATCAGGCTTAGTCGATACGGGAGCCAGTGTGAATTGCATATCTGCCGAGTTTGCAGGGGAGGTACTGGCAAAGCACGCGGACCAAATCCGTCATTTCACCTCCTGGTTAAGCACGGCGGACGGAACTCGTCACTCTGTAGTGGGAAAAATTATGACGGATGTCACCTTTAAAGGGGTAACTAAACCTATGGAATTTTTCATCATACCTCAGTTAACCCAGAATCTTTATTTAGGAGTGGATTTCGTTCGAAAATTTAACTTGGCCCCGGCACTATTTTCCAGTTCGACCCTGGAGTCCGTCACCACCGTTCCTGACCAATCTCAACCCACTAACTTATTACGGCATACACTGGATGTAACTCAGCAACTGCGTCTCGACTCGGCTATATCGGCTTTTCCCTCGCACGAGAAGGAAGGTCTCGGGCGGACTGCCCTGGTGTTCCACACTATAGATGTGGGGGATGCTAAACCCATAAAACAGAGACATTTCGCCATATCTCCGGCGAAGGAAAAATCGTTATATGCCGAAGTGGATCGAATGCTAGCATTAGGCGTAATCGAAGAATCACAGAGCGCGTGGGCTTCCCCAGTCACCTTAGTGGTCAAGCCGAACAAGGTCCGGTTATGCTTAGATGCCAGACGCTTGAACGCCGTCACAGTCAAGGACGCATATCCTCTACCGTTGATCGAAGGCATTTTGAGTCGATTGCCTAAAGCCCATTTCATCACGAGCTTAGACCTCAAGGACGCCTTCTGGCAAATTCCTTTAGACCCCGGTTCAAAGGAGAAAACAGCCTTCACAGTCCCAGGCCGGCCCTTATATCAATTCGTGACCATGCCATTCGGATTGTGTAATGCCCCCCAAACAATGACGCGCCTTATGGACAAGGTGATACCACCTCATTTGCGGCACCAAGTTTTCGTTTACTTGGACGATCTGTTGCTTATAACCGAGACCTTTGACGAACACATCGACCTGCTTCAGGAGGTGGCTCTACACATCCGGAGGGCAAGATTAACCATCAACATAAGGAAGAGCCAGTTCGTGATGACGGAGGTGAAGTATTTAGGTCACATCATTGGGCATGGGCATATCAAGACCGATCCGGAAAAGACTCAAGCGATTGACGTTTTTCCACTACCCAAGACCACCAAACAGTTACGCCGATTCTTAGGGTTATGCGGATGGTACCAGCGTTTTGTACGTGACTATGCCACCATTACCACTCCTTTGACCGACATGCTGCGTAAGGGACGTAAATTCGTCTGGGAAGAGCCCAGCTTGCGAGCCTTTGAAGAGCTAAAGAAGAGTCTGACTACGGCCCCCGTACTGCACAGCCCGGACTTTGACAAACCGTTCTCAATCCATTGTGACGCGAGTCAACATGGGGTGGGAGCAGTCTTAGTCCAGGTTGCACAAGACGGCGAGGAGAGACCTATAGCCTTCATGTCTCACAAGCTGAACCCAGCCCAGCGAAATTACACGGTCTCCGAGCAAGAATGTTTAGCCGCGGTGTTGGCAGTGAAACGCTTCCGAGCCTATGTGGAGGGACACACCTTTGAAATCGTTACGGATCACGCTTCTCTGAAATGGTTAATGAGCCAGACTGATCTCAACGGCCGATTGGCCAGGTGGGCACTGAAACTACAGGCATTTGACTTCACAATTCGCCACCGAAAAGGAAGCCAGCATGTAGTCCCCGACACCCTATCCAGAATGTTCGCCCCTGAAGGAGCCGAGTTGGTCCAAGAGGACGACAGCCCCCAATTGATCGATTTGGACCATCCTGCCTTCAAGTCAGCCAGCTACACCCAACTGATTCACACTATCCAGAATCAACTGTCCCAGCTTCCTGAACTGCGGTTGACGGATGGATTTATTTATAAGCGGATGGGACACGCATCCGGAGACCCCATACAAGAAGAAGAACAGTGGAAGTTGTGGGTGCCCGAAGAATTAACCACTGATCTTATCAGACGGGCTCATGACCACCCATCAAGTGCGCACGGCGGATACGGTCGTACACTTAGGCGGTTGAAAACCTGTTTCTTTTGGCCTAAGATGGCCCAACAGATAAAAGCGTACGTAGCCTCTTGTGAGCTATGCAAGTGCACTAAAGCGCCCAACACCATCCTTCGGCCACCCATGGGTAAGGTTGAGGTCCCCGAACGCGTGTTCCAGCGCTTGTACATTGATCTTATCGGTCCTTACCCTCGATCTGCTTCTGGTCACACGGGAGCTGTCGTGGTCCTGGACCAGCTCTCCAAATTCCCTATCATAGAGCCACTACGTAACATGCACACTGGACCAATAACCAGCTTTTTGGAGAACCGAGTCTTTCACATGTTTGGAGTTCCGGAGAAACTTGTCTCCGACAATGGGGTCCAGTTCACCTCCAGCAAGTTCCGAGACCTAATGTCCAAATACGGCATCATCCACCAACGAACTGCCGTCTATTCACCACAAGCCAACGCATCCGAACGACTGAATCGTACGCTCATAGCGGCCATTCGCGCCTATGTCCACCCGAATCAGAGGGACTGGGATCGCAAATTGTCCGCCATCACTAGTGCGCTGCGCTCGTCGTACCACGCCACGACCGGCATTTCGCCGTATTTTGCAGTGTTCGGCCAGTACATGATCGGTCATGGGAGCGCTTACCGGCTATTGCGGCAGCTGAAATCGCTAGAGGACCCAATCGTGGTTCTAGAACCGCACGAAAAGCTCCAACTTCTGCGAGATCAACTGCGGGAGAAGATTGAAGAAAGTAGACGGATGGGAGAGGAGCGGTACAACTTGCGATCTCATCCTTCTGGCTTTAAGGCCGGCGACGAAATATATCGTCGAAACTTCCGACAGAGCGATGCCACCCGCCATTACAATGCCAAACTAGACAAGAAATTCGTGAAGTGTCGAGTCATGCAAGTCATAAGCCCCACCCGGTACCTCATCGCGGACATGACTGGTAAGACCCTGGGAATTTACCACGCAAAAGACCTTAGACGATGAAGTGCAACTAATTCCCACGAGAAACCTTGGCTTATCCCAAATCTCTGCCTAGACGAAGGCCTCCGAATAACACCTGACTTCCTACTATATAGTCACTGTCGAGTCTTCACGAACAGGGTTGTAGCCTATCCTTCGAAACGGATCTTCGACCCGCCACGTCCCTAACCAAGACCTTTTACAAAGGAGACGGGATCGTAATTACTTCGATTTTGGGGGGGGGAATGTGTAATGTGACGACTACGCCCAGGAATCGAAGTGATTCCGATCCCGAACCCTTGTAACCTGCCAGATGGATATGTCCTCGAAGTGCCAGCGGACTTCATCTGTTGTGCGGATATCGTTGTGCAGAAAATATTTTTTTTTCTGTCCGAATATTTAGATCCGTGGATATAAATATTCGGAATATAGAATTAATCCAACCCCGGCACATTTCGAGACATAGCCATCTGGAAATGCCCCTCCACCGTGGCCATCGAGAAAACTATGCCACTGGCGACATCTGAAGAAGCACATTTCCGCCATATGAAGTGCCATTCCACGCACATATGTTTTGTCCGAGGTGACAACCGGAAATTTTGACAGCCACATGGAGGCGCGAAACGTCATCGTAAAGTTCTTCATGAGAATATCGAAGGTATTACAAAACCAGCTATACGTCGTTTGGCGCGACGTGGTGGAGTGAAACGTATTCCCGGTTTAATCTATGAAGAAACGCGTGGTGTGCGTAAAGAGTTTTTGGAAAACGTTATTCGTGAGGCAGTGACATTCACCGGAGCAGAACATTAGGAAAGAGGTTAGTTTAGTTAATAACTAAAAAGAAAGTTAGAATTGACTCACAATCATGTGCCCTACAGCCGCCGCCGCCGTCGTCCAATTCGAAATACGGCCGCCGCTCTCTCCTCGTTGCTGCCGCGCGCTAAATAAATTTGAAAATAAAAATTCCATCTGAGAAATAAAAATTCAAAGTAAATTTGATGAAACAGAGAATTGGGAACGCGGCGTAGAAAATGCATAAATAATTGTAGGAACGCGCGATTGAGGACTTGACTGGAGAGACTTGAAAGACCAAAGAAAAGGGTGAGCGTGGTGGAACGTGGAAAACAGTGCCTGTAGTCGCAAGGAGAAGCGAATCAGGGAAAATCTCGAGTGGATTGTGTAACTTTATGTTAGCCCAACGCAACACCAGCACCAGCAGCCATTGCCATCAAACTATTTTCGGATTACTTCCATCGCTGACATCGTGCAAGGGACACAAGCAAGCAAGCAAACACGGCGACGAACCGAGTGCCTAGAAAAATGCCAAAAAGGACAACATCATCAAACTGGTGACTTTCCATTGCCAGCCGGTTGGGATATTGCCCGCGATTACGACGGCAAAGTCTACTACATTAACCACAATAACAAGGAGACAACGTGGTTGGATCCTAGAGACAGGTGCGTGCCTTTGTCGTCAACCATGCCACAGATTCCATGAATTTTACAATGATTAGGAATTTATGAAAAAAAAACCAAAATAAATTACTAACAAATTATAAAAGACAAAAATGTATTAACCGGACTAAAACTGTTCGATTTTCTTGATATAATTTTTAAACATGTATTATTAGATGAAAATCGGGGGCATGTCAAAAGATGGTATAACATGAATGTCAACTAAACACTATTCTTTAAATCCAATGAAATCTTTTAAAACTTTAATCAATGATTTCAAATGACAACTGATATGCGATAATTGAATGAGCTTTCTTGGAATAATTATAAGAAGTAAAATTAAAAATCAACACTTCAAACGTAAACAAGCTTCATATGAAGAAAACGTCAAGCTAACATAACTTGAACATAAACTAAATAAACTAAAAATCTCAATGATTAGTGAATCGAGTACTAAATTCAGAAAAAAAATACTAAACTTAAATGAAACAATTAAATGTTAGAATAAATGAATGAATGTCTTAAAAAAAATGATAACTGAATATATTCAATGAGATATCGGAAATTATACCATTTAAAATACACAACGTAAGCACTAATTTTTCTAGTTTTCACAATAAGTAAAATATCAAAAATCATATTATAGACAGATACATTTCACTATTGATAAATCCCGGTTTTCCGCACAATTTAAGTTTTCTGAGAAAAAGTAATAGACACAAAAGTAGTCTTTATAGTGTTCAACAACCCATACAATACTTTTCTTTCGCAATTTCAATATTTATATGACACCATAATTTTCTTTAATGTATCCCAATTTTGAACGTTATTTTCGTATAATTTACTTCGGATTCAAATTAACTTTGTATTTATTGTCATATGTAGGACATTCGAACCTATTTTGTTTTCAATCGAATCAAGACATTGGTGTGTCAGTCTCAGAAAGTTTAGCTTATATTCAGGAACAAGGTATCCCTGAAAGATAGGAACACAGAATACGATAATATTAAACAATGCCATTGATTTATTTGTTCAACGAGGCCTAGCCCAACGTAATGTGTCAAATGGTTCCAAGCTTGGTTCTTAGTCCGATAGAAGAGGCGTTTGTTAGATAGTCCAGAAGTTCTGCGCTCCAGGAGGTCTCACGCTCAGGGCGTAAATAGTATTCAACTCACTACTACAAAAATATTATTTGCTTTAACGCTGTTTCCTTTGAGTGATTTTCATGTTACTGATTTAAATCATTTGTTTCGTCCGTATTTTGAGTCCTAGCTTTTCACGGTTTCTTCGAAAAAAATATATTTTAAATACTGAGCTTCAGTAACGCATTTTAGTCTAGTGAAAGTCGAGAGATTTTATATCGAATCGCAAATGTTGGGAGATTTATATTCATGAATTGATTGCCGATAGAGATAAAACAGCTAATAAATGACTTTCCAAGCCCAACGGAGTATTCAACAGTTCAAAACCATTTTTGCTTTGTTCATTCGTTTTCCATATCGTATCTGTTAAATCAAAACGATTTATCATATGTTTTACACACACATAAACCCATGTTAGCTTACTCGAAAGAAAGAACAAAATTCAAATCGCAAATCTGCAACTGATACTCTCTCCTTAAGTTATTAGATTTTTGGGTTCATCTTTGAAGATAAATCCCTGTGTATAGCTTAAACTAGGAAGCTGATGTTTCTGCATTATTTTCCACTTTTTAACTTACGTTGCTAGTACATAGCTTAATTTGATTAGTTGATTGCAATATCTCGTTGAACTTAGTCGCTAAACAAACGATATGATATGCAAAAAGTTTCGAAGAAATGAGAATAAAAAGTGCTAACTATAATATTAGATGCTAGATGTTAGCTGTTATGAAGATAATCAGAAAACTAATTTCCACAAGTTGCCGCCCCTGATTTCATTTCTTTACTGCACGATCTCTAATTCACTTATATTTACTTTAGCTATTTTACCTCTTATTTATCCCGGAATCGTATCCATATAGTTTTTTTTCTTATTTTGTAAATAATATCGGTATAACCTTATTCACAACATGTTTGGGGAAGTTCTCTGTGTTTTTTTCTGATAATATTAGGATATATTTTTAAATCTTTTTAATTACCGCGAATGACTTATGTATAATGTTTCCATGTTCAGACATTAATCAAAACGCACTTCTTTTGCATTCGGCTGTCTTCCTCATAAAGAAAAGAACTATATTTACATAATATCGCCGTCTTTTAAATGAACATTGTTTGCCATGTTTCTTATTTTTTTTATTGAATTTTTAAGGTTTATTTAATGAGAAAAATAAAAAAAATATGGAACAAAAAAATCAATGAATTATATACTGGGATATCATGTACAATAAAATAAGTAAAGAAAAGACAGTTCTTTTGATATTAGCTTTTCGCATATATATACAATATTTTCATTTTTCTGTTTGTTTTTCTTTTCAAAATACACTTATACACACATAATAAATATATTTTAAATTAAGTAAAAATAATATTTGATATGAGGGTAAATATCATAATTTGATTTTGTTCAGCTCTTATGTCCCCTCTCATTGTCATTATTCAACATAGATTGCCCAGGATATATAAGAATATATGATATGTAAGAATTGAATAAACTAAGAATGAATTGCTAATTTAACCACGACTTTCCTTTTCAGTGACTCTTCTTTTTCAGTGGGAACAGAGAGTGTAGGGTAAGTATGCCGTCGCGAGGGTAGGGTTTCTGCAAATCCGCTGAAGTCGGTTTCGCGTCGCGCGCGGTACGCGGTACCTTTGCTTGTTTCGCCATTTCTTTAGAGTAGTTTTCTTCGGTCTAAGTTCGAGTAGTATATTTTTCGGTACCGCGTCGGTGAATCGGTAACGCGCCTATGGGATTTTGTAGCGTTTTTGATTTGAGATCTGTGGATAGATCACATCCAGAACTAACGTAATGTAGGTTTCTCGTTCTGGATGAGTAATTGTTGACGCGTTTAGAAAACGGGCAAGTTCAGGTGACTGAAATATTGTAATTGAGCGTAATCCATTCGGAGACCCGCGACCGAAATCCTCTCCGAACTAGCTGGCCGACAAGCAGTCACCGCGTGAATGGATTACGGTGCACGGATTGGTTGACCTGTTGGTACCATCCGTTGGCACTACTCAGACTTAACGTCTAGAACCGATGAGAGGTCGGTTCCGCGTTCGAGTTGAAGGTAGAAAATCATTACACAACTCTAGTTTCTCGCCAGCTGATGAGAATATACGCAGATTTTAGGCAGGCATTGCAGATCGTCACCAATCAGGGCATTATGTCTTCCAATATTTGTTGAATATGAGCCGGGACAATTTCATCTAGGCTTCGAGATTTTAATGGGCTGAAAGAATTTATAGCACATTTGATTTGAAAGCTTTAAAAGTTGGGTATTGGACTTGTATCTCTGCGCGGTTCATGTGGTATGAAAGAGATGTTTCTTCATTCTCCGGGAAATGAGGGCCAATTAAGACCTTAGGTATATCTGTGCTGTTCTCAGTTCAACTTCCATCGGACTTTTGCATGCAACCTATTACAATGTTTAGTTAGTTTGCAGGAATTCAAAGTTCACTGCATTATTCAGATCTTAGTTGTTTATCGTTTGAACACTGTCCAGCTTATTGTAAAAAGTTGATCAAAATCCCTCCCAATCTATTTTTTTCCTATTTGGATTAGAAATGAGTTCATCGGCTGCTTTTTTTCCATTGTAAAAGCTACGTACGTGTTGACCGAGATCGGACATTGCTGCAGGATTCTCCACCTTATGAGAAGGTATGATGACTGCTTACTTCTGAACTTGATGTTTAGAACTTCACTTCTATTGTTCGTTTGAAACGTAGATTCGTTGCCAATGTTTGCTATGGCAAGATGGTTTTATAAGACCAACCCATATAAGGATTCACCTCTTTCGTTGGTTATAAACTGCAAACATATGATAATAGACATTCGCGTTGGCACCTCCAATCAGCAGAATCCGCCGAGTGCTTGCAGCTACCGTCAACTTTCTAATCGTATCATCAGAAAGTGATGGACTTGCATTGTACGCTATATAGTATGAAGTGATCCAGAGAGGCATAGGCCTCGCATTGCCCACATTATCAACATTGTCCTTGTAATTAAAGTTTGTGAGGACTAGGTTCTCTCTGGCCTTTTTTATAAAGATGCAGGTACTTGGCACACCTGAGCATCAGGTGGTACAGGTTTGTATCCATCAAAATGCTATCTACAGATTTGGTTTGACGACCCATGGCTCTTCAATTAGAACTATCTCCTCTCCGTTCTTAGACAGATGGAGGAGAAGAGCAGCAGATGTGGCCTTAGAGTGGTGAGGATTTATTTGAAGAATCTTCAACTGCGTTCCAATTGATAGTACTGTCCAGATTTTCCTCGTCGGATCTAATGTCCATCTTATCATCCTTTCCTGCTACAAGATCTAGAGCATCGCGACAGCACCTAGCTCTGAGTTCGTGCCATCTCTACTTTCATCCTCCGATGTAAACGGTGCTGAGCAGTCCTTAGAAGGATCAAAAAGTTGCTTTTCTACCCCAAGTTTTCCGCAGCGACTTTGGCAGAAGCAGGATTCTTGAATGTCGAGATCTGGAGGTTAAATCTGTAAGCATTTAATCGTCTGTGATCAAATTCGTAGGCAATGGTGTATTCACGGGCTTTCGAAATTGAGAGGGACTCCTCATTAATTAGAATGAGGGCTTGGCGTCGGTTACCCGATACCTCGCTATCCTTGGCCACCTTCCATTCACTTGCTAACTTGCTGCTAAGTCTAACGAGCTCCAGAATTTTTTCAGATAATGAAGGCTCGTCTGAGATCCACACTCTAGATGCGGCTTGCTTAGAGTTTCCTACTTTTGCATGGCCTCCAGCTTAGCGTCTGGCTACTACTAGCTTAAATACAACGTTGATTCTGATAAGCTATCAACTTATCTCGGCCACTATGCCAACCGACATGAATACACCTTGAAATACCCCAATAATAAGTTAAAAACTCATATATTTTAATTTCAACTATCTTTCGAGCATTTTGATAGAATAACCAAAAAAGTTTCCCTTGCCACCTTTTCTTTCAATTGTCAAATCAGATCAGTGTATTATAATAAGAAGAATATGGATAAGACACAATTCAATATATGTTATACTCATTGTGTAAAATGGAAAAGGCATCTTGAATGTAAGGGTACAAAGCTCAAAGCACATATATCTTTAAGTAAAATCTACTCAGGAATATTATCGTCCGAATATACTTTCTATGTTAATACCACTTGAAATATATATGTCGTACTGCCACTTTTGCTCGGAGGAGAATTAATTATCAACGCTTTTATTCTGCAGGCGATCCTTTAAATGCGGAAGGCGAAGAATTAAGAAGCAATGTTTATATTATGTCGATTCTTTGAAGAAGAAGAAGGCAATGGAAAAAGGAAAAGCCAACAAGAAACGCCAAAAAAAAACAAAAGAACACTTTATGAAATTATGCTGTTCTTCAAAAAATCTTAGAAACACTACGGAAAACAAAAAGAGAAATGAAGTGACATTCAATATTAAAATCTTGATTTGCTTCAATTTCCTTTTCTTCTTGTATTTTACCATGGTTATGAATGTAACAGATTTTTTAAATGCGACTTTGCGAAGTATTCTGGTATCATTATTCTTATTATTATCCGTTTGAACTTGTTCCATGCTTTCTGTACTCTTCCTAACAATTTCGTTTGTCATGACTGTGCTCTCAATTTTAATAAGAATAAGTGGCTCTAAGATATAGTGAGAAGCGTTTTTTGCCAATTTAAAGGATGTTTTCTTCTTTGCATGGACTTGACGAAGTGAAAAGCACTGAATTTTTCCTTTAGCTTTTGCTTGGATTAGTTTGATTTTTGCGTACTCGTCACTCGACTGAGAGTTCGGAAATACTTTGTGTCAAATAGGAACAGCAATCACTGCACGCCATATGGATTAACAATTGAGTCAATGGTTTCAAGACTGCAGAATTTTTGAAATACTGAAACAATAATTTTCAAAAGGTCATGCCGGTCGTTGCTTCATCCGCTGTGCAACGATTCAAAGCGCGATATTTACGACAACTAACTGTTAAAAGCTTTTTTCTTAAAAATCATTTCGAGATGTTTACAGCAATTTTCTTTGATTTCATCGGACATTTGATAATCAAAGACTATAAAAGTATAACTTATATAATGCTTAGAGAAGAAAGTAGAGCTTTCGATAATTCAAAACATGGAAATTAGAATCTACTTTGAAAGTAATGACGGCAATGATTTATGGATCACGTTTTGAAGGAATATCTACGAACTGATCCCTTGTAATAAAGATATATACATCGTAGTCGTATTGCTAACTTAACATGACTGTGCTTAGCAGCTTTTGTGATTTGTTTGATTTACGTTTATTAGAAGATTCAAATCGTGTTTCACAGAAAAGTTTCGGAAACTTTCCATTCAGTATAAATTAGCTTATCCGAAATTAATTTTTAAATCCCAACGCAAATAACCCAACTTTCCTGGAATAGTGAATGATTGATTGTATCAGTCCTTGGATATGCATGGCTTGAAAGCTACACACTGTATGCATCAAACGCTTTATAGATTTACCTAATTAGGCACTTGTAATATGATCTATTGCGGTAACTTATTTTTAAACATTGACTTGAGCGGCTACAACTTTAAGTCGTAGCCCTTCTTTTTTAGGGCTTTGTAAAACGAATTTTACGTAGACCTATTAGTTTCGCATGCTGTCTGTCCATCTGTTCGTGTGTCGCAGCAAGTTTTCTCGGAAACTGTACGACCTAATAACATCAAATTTTGTAGAAAGGTCAGAACTGATGCCCTCGCAAAAGTTTAGGTCTTATCGAAAATTTCGAAGTTTATCAATGGAGTTCAGTTGTATATTGAATGGCCCTTAAATATTTTATTAGTCAAAAGTAGTCGGGCTTGGTATTATTGGAAATATCTTTATGATAACTTCTAGGTAAATGCTTCGAGAGAAATATTGTATATATATATATATATATATATATATATATATATATATATATATATATATATATATATATATATATGTATACGTACATATTGTCGCGTGTTTTTGGTTCGCGGCCAATAACTTTAATGTTCCGGGGAAGTGAAAACGCAATGTCTTTTAATTTAAGTTAAAAGAGTTTATTTCAGTACTTAAAAGTGCACAATCACTTTTAATTATTTCACAATTTTAATTTACACTTTCAAAATTAAAACTTCCATTTGTCCAAAAATTCCTATCGCAATTGTCTTTTAAAATTACTTAACTATTACTTGATCGCTATTCACACTCCACACACTATCGCCGTGTTTACTATCGCGGTTGAATGAATGATTCCCCCCGTTCATTCAGCTCGCCTTTATATAGGGTCTCTAATCATTCAACTCAGTTCTCGTACATTTGTGAATTAGCGGGAACATTCCAGTAGCGTAATGAATGGAGCAGTGACTCACTTTCAGATGTTGATCATGCTTGTTGGGTTCTCGTGGTTTCGAGTAAATTCATTTGTTGGTGTTCTTAATGATTGTGGAAACAATTGCGACAGTAGCTCGCAGAATTATTTGTGCATGTAACACTGCCCCCACCTCAGTTCTTTTTGCCCCGAAAAGATGTGTCGCCAGTTGTAGTCAATTCTCCCTGGGTGTAATATGGGGCAAGACGGTCCAGATGCACGATTTTCATTTTGGCTCTCGGTTTACGGTGTTCCTGTATGCGATATACGACGTCGTTAATTCGCTTTGTGACCCGGTATGGTCCCTCCCAATTATGTTGCAACTTTGGAGACCTACCCTTTCGCCGTTGCGGGTTATATAGCCACACCAAGTCATCTTGCTGGAAGCCAGTAGAATTTGCCTTGAGATCATACCTGGTCTTCATGCGATCAGTAGCCGATTCGAGGTGATTTCGCACTGTCCGATGTATCTGGTTCAACCGTTGCCTTAGATCAATTGCGTACTCCGAGATCGTTTGGGGCTTCTCAGGGGGTGTTCCGAACTTTATATCGGCTGGCAGACGAATAGTCTTTCCAAAAAGGACTTTGGCTGGGGCTTGGCCCGTCGATGCATGTTCGGCAGCTCGGTACGTCATCAAAAATAGTGGAATATGCCGATCCCAGTCCCTTTGCTTCTCGTCGACCATCTTGGCCAGATGTTTATTTAGCGTGCCGTTGAACCGTTCGACCATTCCATCGGATTGGGGATGCAGCAGTGTTGTCCTCGTTTTCCGTATTCCCAGCAGCTCGCACATTTCGCTAAAAACTAGTGACTCGAAGTTTCGGCCTTGATCTGAATGTAGTTCTCAAGGTACGCCGTACCTACTGACCCAATTCAACACTAGCTGTTCAGCTACGGTAGTTGCTTCCTGGTTGGGAATGGGGTAGACCTCAGGCCACTTGCTGAAATAATCGGCTACAACCAGCATACATCGATTTCCCCAATCGGATTCAGGAAAGGGTCCTGCAATATCATCAGCAATCCTTTCGAATGGCACGCCTGCATTATAGGTTTGCATTTGTCCTCTCAGTCGTCGCTTTGGGCCTTTGACGGAAGCGCAAATTGTGCATCTGCGACACCAGTCCTCTACGTCTTCTCGAGCGTGGAGCCAGTAGAACCTTTCCCGCGATTTCGCTAAGGTCTTGTTAACACCAAGGTGGCCTCCCGAGGATCCTTCATGCATTTCCTTAATCACATCGTGGATTCGGCTTTTGGGTTGTATAGTTTGCATCCTATAGGAGCTACCATCCGCCGTTTCCAATTTCCGCTTGAGTACGCCACCCTCCGCCTGAAGGGAGTTCCATTGTGCCCAATAGCTTTTCAGGGGTGCGCCATGCGTTGAAACGTCTTTCCACTCAGGTCGCCCAGTCGTCTCCTTCCATACGAGCAATGGTCCGATGTCTTCATCGGCTAACTGGGCGTTTCGGATCTCCTCCGATGACCAACCTTCATCGAATTCCGCCGTTATTATCCGCAGATCAACGAGCGGTTCCGTTTCCTCAATCCGTCGGCAATGCTTGCAGTTAGCTGGACATGGACGGCGGGATAGGGCGTCAGCATTTCCATGAACTCCGCCCTTCCGATGAACAATTTCGTAGTCGTATGACTGCAATCTTTCGGTCCATCTCGCAACTTGTCCCTCGGGGTTTTTGAAGTTGAGCAACCATCTCAGTGATGCATGGTCCGTTCGAAGAACAAATTTCTGGCCATATAGACACTTGTGGAACTGCTTGGTGGCCTCTATTATAGCCAATAGCTCCTTCCTGGTCACACAGTAGTTCCTCTCACTTTTTGAGAGAACTCGACTGTAATAAGAGAGGACTCTTTCTTCGCCATTGATCTGCTGGGAGAGTACAGCTCCAATACCGCCGTTGCTTGCATCGGTGTCAACTACAAATATTTTTCCGGGTTTCGGATACGCCAGCACGGTTGATTCACACAGTTTTTCCTTCAGGGTCTCAAAGGCTGTCTGGCATTGTTCATTCCAGACATACGGACGATTTTTCTCGGTTAGCTGATGGAGACACTTAGCTATTTTGGCAAAGTCTTTGACGAATTTTCGATAGTAGGTCGTAGAAAACTTCGTAATTGGCGCTTGTTGTTTGGTGTTGGCCAGCTTTTCACGGCTTCAATTTTCTCAGGGTCTGTTTTGACCCCTTCTGCTGATACGACGTATCCCAGGTATTTTACTTCAGCTGCGAAAAGGGTACACTTGTCGTGACTAAGTTTCAAATTTGTCAGTCGCAATCGGGAGAAAACCTCTTCTAAGTTCCGCACATGCTCTTCGAGCGTTCTACCGATGACGATGATGTCATCTAGGTACACCAAGCAGGTTTTCCAGGTTAGACCACGTAGCACGTATTCCATCAAGCGTTTGAAAGTGGCTGGAGCATTGCAAAGCCCAAACGGCATCACCACAAATTGCCACAATCCGGTCCCAACTGAAAATGCGGTCCTTCTTGTCAATTCTACCTCGGTCCTTCTTGTCAATTTCTACCTGCCAGTAGCCACTCTTGAGATCGAGTGTAGAAAACCATTTTGCGTCGGCTAAAGTGTCCATGATGTCATCGATGCGTGGGAGCGGGTAACTGTCTTTCTTAGTGACGTCGTTAAGCTGCCTATAGTCGACACAAAAGCGAGTGCTACCGTCCTTTTTCTTTACTAGAACTACAGGCGCGGCCCATGGACTGACAGAAGGTTCAATTACGCCTTGTTTTTCCATGCCCGAGATCAGCGCGCTCACTTCTCCTTGTTTGGCTATAGGGATGCGTCTCGGTGCTTGTCGAATCGGCTTGGCTCCCTGTGTATCTATGACGTGAGTTACCAGACTCGTTCGGCCGTGGTCATCCGGGCTTGTTGAGAAGATGTCACTATACTTGGTGACCAGATCAGAGGCTCGTGTGAATAGCTGCACTGGCAATTTGACCTGCTTCAATATTGCAGACGTAGATTCCCGGGCTTTGTCTGTGTCTTGCCTCCTTTTCCAATGATGGTCGTGAGTAGCTTCCAAAGAGGTGATGGTGGAAACAGGCTGGCAGCTGCCTATGACTTCTCCCGCTTTGATGCCCGTGGTTGAGTCTGCGGTGTTAAGGACTCTAACCGGCGCATATCCGTTCCTTAAAGACCTTACAAGGCTTCGTCCTACAATCAAACTGCGCAATGTGGACGTCTTCGTTGGCTCTATCAGATAAGATCGGTGGTCTCCGGAATCACCATCAAGCTTGGCCCATACAATGCTTTCGGAAGAATTCGGTACATCAGTGTCAGTACATACCACAACATTCATCTTGGGAATTTGGACGCTGGGATCCTCCATCAGTACTTCGACATTCTGCCATTTCAATACACGTTTGCCCAAATCCAACGTGATTCCATGTGGTCGCAGAAAATCCATTCCGAGAATGCAGTCATCCATAATGTTCGCGACCAGAAAATTATGTCGGAACACAAGGTCTCCCAACTGTATCTGGAGGTTGACCTCTCCATGAACAGGTGCAGTTTCTCCCGTAGCTGTTCGTAGTGAGAAAATCCTGCCCTTGTGAAGTAGGTGTTGCCTCACTAGGTCTGGTCGGATAATCGATCGGGTTGCACCAGTGTCGATTGTTATGATGCAGTGTTCTCCGTCAACTTGACCCGGAAGGCATAAGTCCGCTTCTCCACGATGTAGTCTTGACACGGTGATGGTGGTGCTGGGGACGTCGATTCTCCTAGCCAACCTCTGCCCCACGAAGTTGGCTCTTACATGTTTCCCGATCCCTCTGTTTGAAGGGCTTCCATTCTGGGCTCCTGACTCGGTCTGGATCTCCTCCTAGCTGCACATTCCGGACAATAGCTCGGTTTTCTCCGCTTCTTGCAGTCTCTTTGCAGGTGCCCCTTCTCTCCGCAATTCCAGCATCTAGGCGCACCATTTACATGCGGGTCTCGCTCAATTTCCACGCGCTCACACCTGCACTCGTCTGCCACTACCTCACGGACCCGGGCAGTGCTACGAGTCGCATTTTTCGCTGCCTCAAAGTTCAGACTGTAAGCCAATGCGTCCTTAACCGTTTGCTTTTGGGCTAAACGCACGGCTTGTTGCAATTCCGGGTCCTTTAGTGCGCTGATGAATGCTTCTGTCGCTGCATCATCTCGATGTTCTGGGTCGTAGGCCGGGTAAGCCAAAAGCGCTAGTCGCTCAATGTCTTGGGCTAGCTGCTGTAGGGTTTCACCAGACTTCTGCACCCGATGTCTTAGCTGCGACCGATAAATCTGCTTCAGATGATCATCTCCATAACGCATGTCGAGCGCATTCAATATAGCATTCGAGTTTGAGTGCAATTCAATGGGGATTGTCTGCAACAGCTCGGCAGCTGGGCCTCTTAGAGCAAGAATCAATGCAGTTGCTCGTTCCTGCTCATTCCAGTGATTTATGCGAGCGGCTGCTTCGAACTGGGTTTTGTAAATAGTCCAGACCGTTTGCCCATCGAATATTGGTGCTTGCACATTTCTAGATGAGCTTTGCGCTGCGGTTATAAGTGGTGCTGGTGAGGCGGTTACTACTGCCTTCGCTGCTTCCAAGTCCTTTTTCACTTTTTCCATCTCATGGTTGATTCTCTCCTCGACCTGGCTGATCTCAAGGTTGATTCTCTCCTCGACCTGGTATACCTTCTCCTCGACGCATTTAATTTGGCTGTTGAGACTACTGAGCTCCGCTTTTATTTCGGTTGACTGTTTTTCCAGCTTCTGTGTGATGTCTGCCTTGATTTCGAACGCTTGTTGGTCTAGCTTCGCTGATTGTTCATTTAGCTTCACAGCTAAACAGGATGTCTGTTCATTTAGCTGCGCTGATTGTTCATTTAGCTTCACAGCTAAACTGGATGTCTGTTCATTTAGCTGCGCTGATTGTTCATTTAGCTTCGCAGTTAAATTGGATGACTAATGTCGCTGCTCTTGCTGCATCAGCATCAACATTTGCATCAGCGCATTTTCTGGTTCCTTTGGTTTTGGTGTTTCGGCTTCACCACCTTCTGCACCTCTTTCTGCAGCTGAGAGCTCACCCGAATCCAGATTCACGCCTTCCGACTCGATCGCATCACGCAAGCGTGCAATCAGTATGGCCTTTGTACCTTGTGTAGCCAGATTTCGTTGTTCTAACTCCTCTTTGAGCTCCGATATGCTCAATTGATTAATTTTTAGATGTAAATTTCCTGGCATTTTTATTGTTTCGGCTTTTTTTCCACGTTAATTTTCACAATTGTGCACTTTAAAATTGTTTAAACGTTTTCACTTCAAAAATTTTAATCTCACTTCTCGACACCACTGTCGCGTGTTTTTGGTTCGCGGCCAATAATTTTAATGTTCCGGGAAGTGAAAACGCAATGTCTTTTAAATTAAATTAAAAGCGTTTAGTCAATTAATCAAAAAAATGCACAATCACTTATTATAGTAGTTCACAATTTTAATTTTCACTTAGTCTATAAATTTGTCATTCAACAATCGCCTTTACTTCGCGTTCCACTATATCGCAGTTTTCTATCGCGGTTGTAATGAATGATACCCCCATTCATTCAGCTCGCCTTTATATAGGGTCTCTAATCATTCAACTCAGTTCTCGTACATTGATGAATAAGCGGGAACATTCCAGCAGCGTAATTGATGGGCAGTGACTCACTTTCAGATGTTGATAATGCTTGTTGGGTTCTCGTGGAATCGAGTAAATTCATTTGTTGGTGTTCTTAATGATTGTGGAAACAATTGCGACAGTAGCTCGCAGAATTATTTGTACATGTAACAATATATATATATATATATATATATATATATATATATATATATATATATATATATATATATATATGTATATATATATATATATATATATATATATATATATATATATATATATATATATATATATATATATTGTTACATGTCAAAATAATTCTGCAAGCTACTGTCGCAATTGTTGTCGCACTTATTAATAACATCATTATCTATATTGACTGAAAAGAAGCAACGAAGACTTATAACTGCAACGCAAAGCACATCCAGAAATGTGAAAGCACCAATATTCCTTTGAAGTGTTCCAAAAGCTTGCGGTGGGACTTAGTGGTTTTGTGTCATTGCTATTCTTCCAGATTGTTATCATGGGAGTCAGCTGCGTTGATGTATCCTTATCTTTGTTATCTATGTCCAAAATCCTAAGCGAAGTAAAATCAAAGTTTCCGGATGTTGCACCATCCAATTTGCTGCAATCTTTCGTTTGCCCACCAATTATAGCTCCACCCGTACTATCGTTCGGTTTAGACGAGAACAAGAAATCATCTCCAGCACTCAACCCGTGTATATTAAAATCATTTGCTGTCGATCCTAGCATTTTTGCCGTTTGATCATCAACTGTTCCACCTGTATTCGTTTCAAATATTTGAGGATCGTAAGCCATTATCTGTGATATATATATATATATATATATATATATATATATATATATATATATATATATATATATATATATTATATATATATATATATATATATATATATATATATATATATATATATATATATATATATATATATATCTAAATATATAAAAAACCTAAAAACCTATGACTAAGTATATGTTCGAATGTAAGTCTACGTGGAGGTGAAGAAAAATTCAGATTAGTTAAGTGGCTGAAAGTGGGGAGCTATTCAACGATTCTATCAACAAAAATGTATGCTAAACGATAGCTATGTATTGATCATGAGAAAATTCGGTCTTTCCATTTCGCTTTTCCCTTCCCAGGCAAAGGACACTGTAATGATTTTAATGTCTTGATCCGAACGAGGAACCGACCTCTCATCGGTTCTTGACGTTAAGTCTGAGTAGTGCCAACGGATGGTATCCCCCCGGTCAACCAATCCGTGCACCGTAATCCATTTTCGCGGTGGCTGCTTGCCGGCCAGCTAGATCGGAGAGGATTTCGGTCGCGGGTCTCCAAATGGATTACGCTCATCTACAATTTTCAGCCACCAATAAATGCCCGTTTTCAAACGTGTCACCAAAACAAAACCATACGGAGAGGAAACCTACTTTACGTTACTCCGTATTTCTTCATCAATCAGTCAAAGAACAAAAATCGAATCTCCATTTCGCGTTCCCGAATCTAACCGACGCGGTACCGAAAAGCACACTACGTTAACTTAAACCCGACGAAAGCTACGTTAATAAAAAGGCAAAACCAACAAAGGTACCGCGTACCGCGCGCGACGCGAAACCGGCCTCAGCGGATTTTCTCAAACCCTACCCTCGCGATGGCATACTTACCATGCACTCTATTTCCCGCTGAAAGGAAGGAACCACTGGAAAGGAAAGTCGTTGGTACGGTTTAGCAATTCATATTATTCATGTTATACTTCGATAATGAAATGTAAACAATACATTCAGATACACTTTCAAGTTAATTATAAATTAATAGCAATTCTAACTAAAGCTGCTTTTACACTAAATGTTACAAAATTAAGTCCTGCCCTTCACGTATAAGTTATAAACATTGAATTTTATGTCATGTTGCCAAGTATTTTGCGTTGACGGTAAAGAAAAAAGAAACCAACTGATTCGATTTAATGTATATTGCAAGAGAAGAGAATTTCGATTACAGTTTATGTTGAACGTGGAAGTAAACCTGTTAAGGACTCTCTTTTTTCAAAATGAATTATCGAAAATTATCTAACAATTTGGAGAAGGAGAAGGAAGGAGCTCCTATTTTTCAAATTCTATTCATACTTATAACTATAGTAAATACAATCATAAGAATCACATTCATTTTGAGTAGTCAGATTACCTATCAAAGCTTTTCCGTCAGTATCATGGAGTGGATTGGGTCGGGATAAATACTAACACAAAACCACAGGTCGACCAATGGATCGTTAAGTAAGTATGATACACAGTTCCTTTCAATCAAATTGTAGAACGTAGACACAGGCTTCCCAAAAAAAATTTTTAAACATTTGCAATCTCTTCCTAATAAGGTGTTGGTGTTAACTTTTCTTCTTACACAGTATCAAAAGCTATCACTCTCTAATTTTCAATTTATAAGATTACTTTGAAGTACAAAACAACTTCATTTATCAAATATCTTTAAATAACATCTAAAAAAAACTAATAAATTTATTACTGTGTGGTTTTGTTCTGTTTTAAAATAAATGCACTTTTACAGGAATGGTACTCCGATTCCCATTGGTTCCGTATGAGAACATATTTTATTCCTAACTTTTTATCCTAATGGACAAATCAATCAATACAGTCGTAAAATCTAACTAATAAATTGATCGCTTTCTAGAAGGTGTGCAAGGTTTAAAGTAAGAATGAAGATGAAAATTCTAGTAACTTCCAATAATTAAAATTAATGCAGACAGATTATTGATTTGATTATTATTTTACTAGCTTATCTAAATTATGCTTAAAGCATTTGGACTAATTTGAGGATTCTTAGCAAATTGGCGTTTGGACGGGCAAATTTCTTATACCTATGGCTATGCGACAAAATAAATTTTGCATATTGAATATTTAATAACACTTTATATGACGCGGTTGTACGTATTATTGATAAATCTAAGATTTTCAATCACTCGTAAGTCTTAGGATGGTTATTGTAAGACCCGATTATGAGGGGATCTCTTTTGATACTACTCTGTCTCCATTAAAAATGTCTCCAAAAGTATGGACCCAGTGAAAAATTATGGGAATTAAAAAAAAAAAACCTTCCCTAATGCAAATGTTTGCAAACATTTGATAAGAACAGAAATTCCAAACTTTGAAATAATTAAAAGCTAAGTTTTTTTTGAAATTCTAATGTTGATAGAATTCATTAATCCAAAAACCAAATTAAGCCTAACCTGTTTCAAATGCATAGAAAATTAATTTCTACAATATACGAGTATAAACATATACGGTGATAGTAAATTGACTATGAATATCATGAAAGAAAGTTTATGACAAATAACAAATTTGTGGATTATCCATAAAGGTTATTGTTGAGTTAAAATAGAAGTTGAAGCCGGAGTAACCCACAGCAGAACTCACGCAAAATATGAGAGGAGCGCCTTCCCGTATTTCTTGCAAAAAGACAATTGAATCATCAACTGACCACTCAATCTATCACGAAATTCACTGCCATTTGACTACTTAACTGTATCAATAATTAATTACGTTCATGCATGTATAGAAACTTGACAACAATTGTCCTTTCTTTTCTAAATGTAATTGTAAAATTCTAAACTCTTCCTCTCAACAGAATAAGGAAAATTAAAAACCTAAAAACTCTGAGATTAATAAACTCAAAGCCTCAGCAACATATATGTTTGACAAAAGGGGAAAAGAGCAAAGTATCGGGTGATTAAAATAAAATTAAAATTAAAATCAAATTAAAGCTTTTTATGAGAACATTTTCCCTTGTGTTTCATTTTGACTCACTTCGTCCAAGTGTCCTTTTTTTTGTAGGGTGGTACCATTTCAGCAATTACAAGGGTATTAGTCAGCTGATGGGGTGGTGACAGTTGCTGCTCTTGAGGACATAGCGTGGTCCCAAGAGCCGGTGGCCACTTCTAAAAGAATAATCCCATTATGATTGTTGCTGTGGTGTGGTTCGACGGTGCTGTTGTTTCATTCATCACAACGCTGATGCTTAACTCCTGCGCAAGATCACCTCTTGATGGTAATACCCAAATGTCCGCAGGTCCCTGAACGCCAATACGATGCAAGTAGGACTCAGGCATACGAGTACGTGGGAAACTCTGTACATAAATTAACTGCAAAACTCGTTACTACACTTAAAATGCAACCGCTTAACTCTTCTTGGGTGGCGGCCACTCGTGCACACTTCACTGCCATGTGGCTGTCAAATCCTCTTGATATCCCACGACAAAATTGACGTGGGATGTGCGCTCGTCGCAACCAACGTGAAATGACAAGCCACCTAGCAGCAAGGTGTGTTAGTAGTGTTCGCCAGCGGCGTCGCATGATTCATTACAACACCAGTACGACTAGGTCCCCTTAAGTCCATCTGTCTTCCTCAGGTCCAATTTGTCCTTTTTCGTCTGCAATCTCCAACCCTTATGTGGTTACCTCCTTTTTTCGACTTCGGTCGACTTTTTTGTGATCCAGGGATTCGTGAATGCGAAATTCTTTTTGTAGTGGGTCCTTGTGCTGGGGGAAAGAACCCGCCCCACGACACCGCAACGCTAGCCTACCGGCGCATTCACGGGTCCCAAGACACGGCCAATCTCAGCGGATCCCAAAGACCTCTTCTGTTGAGGCAGCAGACCATCGCTGCAGTCCTTTACGGACATATAACACACCCATTTCACTACACTGTAGCTTCTCTAGATCCTGAGAAAGCTTGCTGTGACGCATTGACAGACGGACGGACAGACAAGTACTGAGGGTATTGTAAAAAACTTTTTTTTTTGACAAAGCCCTCAAATGTTGCCTCGAAAATGTTATGAATGCGTTCTACTTAACTTTATTCTCTTCCTCAAATGTTTGGTTTTCTATCTATCGCAGTTGTTATGCATAATGCTAGTAGCTTACAAGTTTCTAGTACATTTGGCCTAAGCTGGTCTTATGTGTTTTGCCTAAAAAATATTCATGTGAACTTAGGAGATTTCACTGCAGATTTTTCTTTGGGCGTTCTCGTATTTTGTTTAATGACATATTAAGCAATAATAGCTCTCAGCTAATAAATACCAAAGGGAATTTTTTATACAGAATGAGCATATGGCAACAGCAAGTTTCCCACTCCATATATGTTGATAATTCTCAATTAGTTCTTGTTTCGTCATTTCCAATAATAGCCACATCCAATATTCAAATGTTAACATATCGGGTGTCTTAATAGAAAGCTTATATTTGGTACACCAACGTTATGCGAAAAAACCAGGTATCTAAATTGCAGACCTTTCCAGGTTTTCAACTAAAGAAGTGATACTAAGAGGCAGGGGCCACGTCACATATCCCAAATACTGGTCTGCCACAAGTTCCCGAAAATTTCCTTAGCAAATGGATTTAGCGGTCCTGATTGGAGTCCTATGGCCCTTTTCTTAGAAGCACATCTCAAATCCAAACTACGAGTATATGTCAATAATATCTATAGGCTAGCGCAACTGAGGGAAAATTGCAACCGTTAGAGAATCCCCATGCCGATTCGAGTTTTTGTAAATTATGCGGCTTATTTAAACGAGTACCGTAAGCATGATGGTTTTCATTTAGATGACATTATTTTTAAGAAGTAAATATGTTTGCTGTATATTTTAATAATTGATAAAGTATGCATCGATAGACGCCTACCTTTCCTTTTATTGGTATATCAGATTTGAGCTTTCGTTTGAGATATTCTGTATATTCTGAAATTTCCGGCCAATACAACAATTTGGTAAAATTTAAATATAAACGGGTTAAAATACTCTGTGCAGGTTTGAAATATTTCGCTCCCGCGACAATAGTACTTCAAATACATACTATTCAATCCATAACTTTCTGCTTAAATATTAATAACAGACGTGAATTTTGGAAATTTACCGGCAAATCTTAATAAGGAAAGGAAAATATTCATAAAAATTAAACCAACGAGCCAATTCTTTATTAGAAAGAAAAAGTCATAACAATAAAGTAAATTCTCTACCCTCGGAAATAGGAAAAGAACCGGAACCAATATTTGTTTTTGTTAGTTGGAAAGTTTCATTTACTCCCTAAAAAAGTTTATTGTGCAATTTACAACAAAAAGGCCTAATTTCAGCCAACCAGCATGTACCGTATAAATGTGGTCCACGGAAATTTCATAGCATATTCTGCAACCAGACCTTCAACACCATAATCATGGAAGAACAGAAAAGTTTTTGGGGAAGGTTTAACTAACATACTCGTACAAAACAAGATACAAGAGTTTCATCTATCTCGGTTGTACTTTCATATCTGTAAACAAATCGTATCCATTCAACATACTACTCTACCATTGTGCATATAGAAATGCTCGCTCTATCTTCCTTTTGTTTCTTTGTTTCAGTTATTTAAATATGTAAACAAATACATAATTAGAACATTTTAATTCTTGGGAAAGTGAATTTAAAAAATTGGAATATAGGACAAAATTTGATTGTAGAGTAGAAAAGCATTTCGTTCTCTGGTTCATGATTTCCGACTTGAATTCAAATACACTGGCAGGATATCGATGCAAGTATTGTTCTAACTTCTCTTAGTTATGTTTTAACCTTGCCTTATTAGCTTATTTTTAGTGAATTGATTTTGGCAATGGTGAAGAATCTGGTTTCTTCCCTCACATGGCATTGAATATTCTGAATAATTTAAGTTGTAGCCTGAGTGGTACTTAATTTAGAGTACTCTTCTCTAGTGAAGTTGTTCTCTTGTTTACTTTGAACGTAACAACGAGTTTATTTTGATATTCCGTTTATCGGACAATCCACATTTGCCGATTTTTAATCAGGTCACTACAATAGGGTTGTACTGACCAGATCACCGTTCAATATAGCGTTACGGTTCCAAAGTGCAATTCTCTAACATATTTCAATGTCAAAGTTATATCAGGATTGTTGCGTCATGATTCTTCTTCTTCGCTGCCCCGCGAAGTGCCTCCAACTGTCTCGGTCTATTGACAGCGTCCTCTAATTTTGAAATCCGAGCAGCGCTGAACTGTCTTCATCGACCGAGTCAGACCAGTGTTTCTTCCGATTTCCAATTGGTCTCCGCCCTTCAGTTCTCCCATCGAATACGTTTTTGTGTATCCGTTGTTTGTTCATACGATTTATGTGACCAGCCCATTGCAACTTCTGCAGTCTTACAATGGTTCAGGCCTCTAGCTCGTCAAAAATTTCATACAGCTCATGGTTGTATTGAATTCGCCATTTTCCCCGTCTTGCTTCGGCCCAATTATTCGCCTCAAGACTTGTCTTTCGAAGGCGTTCAATATGCTTGCGGATGCTTGGGTTAGGGTCCATGTTTCACATTCATAGGTTGGCACAGGTCTTACTAGAGATTTGTATGATTGGAGCTTTATTTTCCTGTATATGCAATTGATATTCAAAATCGTCAAAACTGAATAAAAAATTTTATTTGCGAGCTGTGCTAGCTGTATTGGCGGCTCTCGTTATTTTGGCCCCTGGTATGCAAATTCGTCCACATTTTTAATATTGTATTCGCTTTGCTGTCGAGTTTCAGGAAAAGTTTTTTCACAATGTTGATGTCATCAGCATAGGCGACTTAATTGACTTGTATAATAATGCACCTCGTGTATCGTCAGTAAGCTTTCTGATGACATATTCTAGAGCCAAATTGAATAGCATTGGGGCCGGCCCAACTCCCTGCTTTACTCCTATATTTGAATCGAATGCGTCGATGGGTTGACTATTGACGCGGACTTTGGAGGTCGTCGACGTCGTTGCCATTTTGGTAAGATGGACTAATTTGGTTGGGACACCAAAGCAGAGCATTATTTTGTACAGTATAATGATCAACGCTGTCGTATGCTTGCTTAAAGCAGAAACTTCGCAGATGACGGAAGAACTGGCAGCTCAAGTCGTGGCGAACTTAACTATGAGCATCATCACGACTGCTAACAACGCTTCTATGCGCCGTCAAAAACCCCGGCACGGCAAGCCCCCAATGTACTGGTGGTAGACTGAAATCGCTGAAAAGTGAAGGGCGTGTCACAAGCTTCGGCGTGAATCTCAATGGGCGCGAAACCATGACGAGGCATGCAACCAGGTAGCAGCATATAAGTCGGTCAGGAAATGCCTTTCCAAATTGATTAACAACAGCAAGGCTCGCTGCTGATAAGATCTTGTGAACAATGTGAACAAGGATCCGTGGGGCCTTGGCTGCAAGCTAGTTATGCGGAAGCTTGGTGCCCTACGGAAACCTTGCATACATGAGGCGGAAACGATGGACAAGATAGTGCGGGGACTCTTCCCCGCCCATCCCGTCCGTGTTGACGCTGTCCATGGTGAAACAGCAATTGAGTGTCTACTTTTCACACAGCTGGAACTAGAAGAGGCAGTTCTTTCACTGAAAGCGAGGAAGGCTCCAGGTCCAGATGAGGTGTTGCAACTTGTCTATCACCATTGTCCTGACTTGCTGCTCAGCACATTCAACGCTTGCCTACGGGACCGGGTTGGATACGAACCTTGCACAATGGAAGGTGGCGAGGCCTGTGCTGATTAGCAAGGGAAAGGGAAATCCCGAATCGCATCCTGCATACCCTCCATTATGTATGCTAGACACGGCTCGGAAGATGCTAGGGAAACTCATCAAGGGAAGACTCACTGACGCGATTCGTGCTGCTGGGAACCTATCTCCTCGTCAGTATGGACTTAGAGCAGGACACTCCACCATTGATGCAATTGCAGAGGTGGTGAGCGCGGTCCAAAAGGCGGAGTCATATAGCCGGTGACACTTGACGTTAGGAACGCCTTCAACTCCGCTAGATGGGTGGATATTCTGCGTACGCTGGAAAACACTTTTAAAGTTCCGGAATATCTAATGAGGCTTTTGAGGGACTACCTGAAGGACTGAAGCTTGCTTTACAACACGACACAGAACCAACGAAGGATAGAAGTGACGTCGGGTGTTGCCTGAAATCTATCCTTGGTCCAAACTTGTGGAACATTTCTTACGACAGGCTACTGAGACTGGAGATACCAGATGAGTCGTGCTTGATCGGTTATTGCGGATGATGTTTCGGCTCTGGTCGCTGGGCGCATAGTTGAACAAGCGCAACTTAGGCTAGGTATGCTAATGCGCCAAGTAAGAGACTGGATGACTGCTCGCGGGGTTGAGTTTAGCACTGGAGAAAACCGAAGTGGTTATCTTGACAAAAAGAGAATCCCTAGAGTAAGGATGATCAGTCTTGGAGACACACAAATCGTACCGAAGCCAGCAGTGAAGTACCTGGGGATACTGATCGACTCAAAGATGAGAGTCTCATAGCTAATCCGAGCAACTGCTGAGAAGGCTTCTTCGGGAGTATCGGCTCTGAGTCAGCATATGTCCGACGGACCCAGCCCATCAAGAAGACGCCTCTTGATGAGTGTTGTAGGGTCGGTGCTACGGAGCAGAAATATGGGGCGACGCTCTCTGTATGGAGGTATACAGAAAACGCTTAGCATAGGTACAAAGAAGGGGAGCACTGAGAATTGTATCTTCGTATCCAACAGTCTCTGATTCGGCGGTGAGAGTCATTTTAGGCTTGATACCTGTTGCCCTCTTTGGTAGAAAGTGCCGCGCTATTTACCTACGTCGAATCGAAGACAGCAGTCTTGGGTGAATCGCACGAAGGGGAGGTGGGCTGTGCACCTCATCCCAGATGTGAGGCCGTGACTAAATCGAAGGCATGGTGAGACTGACTTCTATCTGACCCAGCTTTTGAGCGGGCATGGATGTTTTCAGTCGTACCTGCACAAGATCGGTAAGTCACCTTGATACTCCCCAATAATACTGTTCCTGTATGATCTGATTTTATTTGCTAAGATTTTCGTGAACATTTTGTGCGCCGTATCAAGTAGTGATATACCTCTCTAGTTTTCTGACTGTAACTTTTCGCCTTGTTTTATGGATGGGAAATATAATTGATTTGCTCTTCTTGTTGGGCGTATGTTCTTATTTATTTATTTATTTATTTCGATCAACTTAAAGACTAAAGTCCTATTACAAGATTGGTTCAAACAATATAAATGAAAAGTACAACATTATATATATTTATATATGTATATATATATATATATATATATATATATATATATATATATATATATATATATACATACACTAGGCTAGGTATTTAAAATTAAATTCTTAAGTCTATGCTTATAAATTAGTAAAGATGGAGTGTATGGGCCAAACTCCATAGCATTGTGGTTTCTTGGCAGATGCGGCAGTGGTGAATTGTAAAATGTTTCCGTGATTGCAAATGGAATTTGGTAAGATCCTTCATTTCTAGAGGGATAATTAGATGTCTGCATTGTCAGTAACTCTCTTACATTTGTATGCAACTGATGATGGTAAAGCTTATATAGGAGACATTCATCAAGAAAGTGTCTAACGATGGGAGGTGCAGAAAAGAAAGTCTTTCTTCATAAGATTGGTACGGGACTTTAAATTTAAAAAATAATATTCGGGTGAAATTCCGTTGCACAGATTCCAGCAGTGAGTCTAAGTATTTATAATGCGATGTCCGAATTTGGGAACAATACTCGAGGATAGGGCGCACAGTTCTTATATAAAGATGTACTGGAGACAAGATATTTCCAAAGATGCAAGAGTGACGAAAAACAAATCCGGAAACTCGAGAAGCACGTGAATGATGTCGAGGATGTGCTCTTCGAACTTGAGTCGCGGGTCTAAGATCACCCCTAAGTCTTCTTGTTCTCAATGTGCTAGATGGTTTTTTGGATGGCTTTCTGAATACCGCTGCCACCATATTTGATAAGCTTCATTGGAATCTCATCGATGCCCGATCCCTTAGCATTATTTTCGGCCTGGGTCGTGGACCAAACTTCATCCAGAGTTATCGAGGCAATGGGAGCTCTCTGGAAATGTCTATAGGCTCCGATGTTCTGGAGCTGTGCGGAGGATTAGCAAATTCTTGAAATATCACGCCCATCTTTCCTTAACCCTATTTTCATCAGCGATTATGTTGCCGCTGTCCTCACGCCAGAATGTGGTCCTGGGCTGATAACCTCGTTTCAGGCTTTTCACTACTTTGTATGCTTGTCTTGTGTTGTTGCTCGCTAGACTTATATCGATGCTTCTTAATTTGGTCGTCGTAGTATTTTATTTTTCTAGTTCTTAATATGTTATTCGCTACTCTTCTGAGATTTTCATAATGTTTACTCTTCGTCCTAGTTTTCCTACCTAAATATTGCTTGTATTCCTGGTTCTTCTGATCTAGCGCATTCTGGTATTCATCATAGCACCAATCATTTCTTTTGCAGTGTGTTTGATGTCCGATCATCTGTTCTGCCCCGGTCTTAATTGGCGCTTTGACTTCCACGCATAGCTTGTTGCTTGTTTTCAGCGATGTATCTGATAGGATGAGAGCTAGCTGATTGTCGAGGGTCTCCATGGAATTTTTTGTCACAGACGCCACATGGAGTCTTTCGATGCCGGATTTCTGTTGCATCATGATTATTCAAAAGCTCTGCTGTCCATTGAATATACCTCTACTTTCAAAAGCTATCTTTGTATAATTTTTTGATGCTTAACACTCGTACTCAACCGCTAAATGTCGTTATGTCCAAATGCGGCGATGCGGAAGAGGGCTATTGGAAATATTTGCAGTTTGTGATCTCATATAAAGCCCCGTATGTTAAGTGCTCTGGAACTAACCCATTGATGGATACAACGTTGAAATAAATCGATAGATGATTTTCACAGCAACATATTATGCCTGATAACTGGACTGTAATCCTAAAACTCAGTTTAAGAATCCACTTGGAAAAATTACTTGCTGCTTCTGCATCAATTCAACTTGCTTATACTTCTTATGTTCAGTAGGATGCCGAAAAGATTCTTCGTGACATATGTTACTAATATTATCGTTACAGAACGAGTCGGCACAGAATTTCGGCCGCGGCTGAACTAGAATCCTTTGCTATACCACCGGTCAATGATAGATCTGCTTTATTTTCTCTGATTTGTATATTGTGAAAAAGCCATATTAGATTCTGCGAACTCGTAAATCACCTGCCGTATCAGCTTTTGAAAACCTCAAAGACTTCTAAGGCTGCAGGAAATCTGGTCAGCGCAAGGCGTTATGCCATTGGTATGGCAAGGTCAACGCAATATGCCTTGCTGTCTCGCTTATAACCAGCGAATGAGCCAAAAAACAAGTTAAGTGGGCAGGAGTGTGCTCCTACCAGAAGGGCTTTGTAACGCCTTGGAATTCGAAACCAATTTTCTGATAGCATGAATCGATGACTTGAATTATTCGTCTAATATTGTATAATAAATCTTTCAAATTAATTTTATTCAAAAGATGCTGAGTTTTTTTCATAAACACATAACAGCCATCACTGTGTTCCAGCTAAAATAATTTCTCCGAATGCTCAACCAATCGTACATATTCAAATTAAACACTATTCCTTAAATTTTTTATTAAAATCCGAAGAAATAAAAGAGCCTAGTTCGATTTGAAATGTGAATCAACTAACAAAACGTGTTATTGTTATAATTCCATACAATTGAAATTGCTATAATTCACTTGGTTATTATGTAATTTCCATGAAAGCAAAGCATAAGGATCTTATATCAATCTACATAGCTATGTATAAAATTTTAAGAAGTTTAAACGCACTGTTTTGAATTTATGGGGGAAATCGTGAAATTTATAAATCATACTATTATCAACAAAGTTGAGTGAATTTTGATTTTTTTATGTATTTATTGCCCTTGTACTCATAAAGACCTACCTCCATGGTTTTTATCAGACTTTTCGGTTCAAAGGTGTCCAATCGCGAGGGAGAGTGGAGTCCCCTGATGCACACTTGACTACCTTTGATTTAAAAAAATGTTTAAGGGCAACTTCGTTGTAAGGAGGAACCCCCTTGAAAAATTTTGAAATGTTTGAAAAAACCCAAACTTTTGACAGACCACCACTTCTGACCTTTTCACAAAATTTGAGCTTTCATGTTACTGTAGTTTCTGAGGAAACTTGCTGTGGCGCTCGGACAGACCGACGAACGGACAGATCGCACGTGAAACTAGTAGGTCTTTGTAAAAAATGTTATAAAGCCCTTAAAAACATTGCATGAAATTATCCGCCTACATTAAATAAATACCTTAAAGGTGACTGTAGAATGTGCTGAAACCGATCGATTGCTGCAATAAAAGCATTTTTCCTATTGCAGGAAGTAGCTGCATCAAAAGAAAGATATTTCAAATTGAATTTGCTTCTATTTAATATCTAGAAAAGCGTCATTTGAAGATGATGTATTTATATTCTGAAATAAACTTTAACCTCAATTAGTAATCGCTGGCAGTGGATCACCCTATCTGGTTTCCGTAAACTTTTCCTATCTCATTTAGTCAAGGCGACGGATTGGAAAACGCAACTCGTTTGGAAATATCAAGCAAGCGCGTATTATTTTCCGAATGGAAAATAGTTTTACTTGATTGAAGATGTATCCTTCTTACGACTACGCAGTGATTTGATGGTGCCAATGTAAATATCAAAAGTCTATTTAGTGAATATTGGTTCGCTTCTACTTTCGTAAATGAACCTCTTAATGCCTTAACGCGTCTCACTTCGCTATTTATTTAATGTATCGGTGGAAATCCAAAATACTACCTCTTTCCTTGCTCTCACTTTAGTCCTAACAAGATGGCATCAACTTAAAATCTTTTCTAATTAAACACCTGTACGTTTTCTTTTGAAAGGGCTGAGGTATCAAGAACTAGGCATCACAATTAACAAGATAAGTTTGCAGGCAAGGAGCTTGAAACTGCCACATTCTAATATCCAACACAATGCGAGAGGAGCAGTGCTAAAAACCTCTACGCTCAGCGACGGCAAAAGAATGTTTGTGTGAAAATTAGATTTCAGGGAGATAGGGAGCACCACTGACAGGTTTGCACGACGACCATAGCTCCATGATTACGATAGGAAAAATAGGGATAAACGAGTGAATGTGAGATTCTATTGAACATTAGCCGCTCCTTCATTCTTCGAAATTTTGGGACAGTCGATGTGCTTAGCATGGAGCGACAACAACAGCAATAAAAATAATAATATAACATTGAGAATCAAAAATAAACGATTTATATCCCAAGAGAAAATACCCATATCTTTCGAACCATTTCGCTAGGAAGTACTTCCGCGTCTTTTTCTCCCCCTATTTACTTCCCACCAACATTTTCACGCTCCCAAGATCCTAATGAGCCCAGGTTTCACTCAAACTAAGTTAAAGTGGGCTGGTAAGGAAGCTTTATTTTGTACAGACCCAAGAAGGAGCAGGAGGGTAGAGAACAGTAGACTAGAATGATTTCCAAGAGGTAAGTGAATAGGAAGAGCTTTTGGAATGTCGAACTGAATAGATAGTAGGAAGCAGTGAGGAAGTATAATAAGAACGGGGACAAAGCGGAGATATGATAGCCAAGAAAGCCAATTTTCTCTAAAGTTAATGAACTTATGTATTAGACATTCGGATTTTATCGCCGTTTCACGGTTATCTCAAAAAATGTTGATCGAACGAGTGTAACTTTCTATCGTTAGTCATTATAGCGCGTTGCCACTACCTTAATTTTACCTTTTCATCTCGGCTGTGACAAATATCATTTTTGATTCCTTTTTCCTTTAATCAGGCATTCAATCTCGTGGATGTAATACCCTCATCGAAAATTAAATTCACTGATTACTTTGAAGGGAATACATGTCCAAATTATACATTGATAGAATTTGTCCTATTTCATTTTAATTATTGCATTTATTTTAAAAAATGGAATATTTAATATAAGCACAGGAATTATGATTGAAAAAAAGAGATCCTCCTAAAATCAACTCGGTCCGATACTATAATATAAAAATAAATTCAGATGAATGAGATCCTTTATGAAAAGTTATAACTCTAAAACCCGCGAGCTTTCTTTCAACTCGTCACTTTCTGCACATTTAAAGGCTACAGAGAAGAGAGGCTACTTGAAGAACTTTTTTAAACTTGGAGAGCGAATGAAAAAGTTACTATTTATGTAAGTCTCATAAGAACAACGTGGTAACCATGACGAGGCCTATGATTAATCTTTTTCTCTTATAAAACCATGGCAGGCCTCGCAAGTATAGTTTATGCAGCCCAACTGGGTATACTTCTCTATTATTCTTTACAGCTCTAACTCATTAACCAATAGAGAACAGATTGGACAATCCCTGTGTGTACGGGAGTATACTCGTAGTTGAAAAGGAACGAACCACATCAGTATTATGGAAGCATCAACAAAATCCAGCCTTCATTGACGGCCATTTATTTAAATTCAAGGTGTACTCGGTCTTTGTAACGAAAGAAGAGAGCGCTAATTATTGCTTGATATGGATTGTACATTTTGTCAGTTATATTGAGATTGTTGCTGCCGTGCAGTCATCATTTGGGTTTTTTATTTTGTGTCTAATTAAGATTAAATTGAATGAATAGTTCGTTCATTTTTTTATACTAATGGTAGATGTAACTTTCCAGAGTTGCAACCCTTTCGTTTTTTTCTCACAGTCTCATTAACTTCAGCTGCCTAGTATAATGTCCAAATAGCTGACATTTGATTATGTGGCAATGTAATGCCAGCTTTTGAGCGGGCATGGTTGCTTGCAATCTTACCTGCACAAGATTGGTAAGTCACGGTCCCCCGACTGTCGGTAGAAAAACGATGCCTGCCACACATTATTTGCATGCAAAAAATAGGAAAGGGTGCGACAGGACAGCTACAGGGAAACGGGACAGCGCACCCCGGATAGTATAATCCCGGTGATGCTTTGATCGCCACGTAGCACATTATGGTCGGGCAGTCCTAAAAGACAAAAGGGACTCACAGCAGTTACGGCTGGGGGATCGAATACCTGGCCATTCCTCTTTCTACCTCCCCTCTTGCTGGAGGAGGGATCCGCCAGCTTGAAGGTGCGCGAAGTAATGTGTCTAGCGATCTCAGGTTGACAGGGGAGGTGTTTAGTGGGTAATCCAGTCGCTCGCAAGCATGGGAGCCACAAACTCAGTGCCTGAATGGCGTTTGCCTCCCAAGCACAAAAAATAAAAGTATTGTCATAGTGACAAGCAGCATTTTTATCATCATTTTCTGGTATGCTACATTTAAATTTCATATTCTTTACTTTTTATTTGGCTGAAAAGTTGTCACTATTTAAGTTGAACGAGTTTCAATGTACGTGGTGTTTTCCGCAATGTCTGGCTAGTGCAAGGAGCAATACGATTTGGAGTTTTGCAAAGAAAACTAAACGGAAATGTTTGATCCTTGGAAAAAGAAACTTACGGAGCTGATGTTTTCTTCTCACGCGCAATCATCATTGTGGGTTGACAGAAGATATCCACATTCAAACAAGTTGGGTAGATAACTACGCTCATCTCAGAAAGGTTTTGTACTCAACCTGAGATATTGTCGCGTGTTATGGTTCGCGACCAATAATTTTAATGTTCCGGGAAAGTGAAAACGCAATGTCTTTTAAATTAAATTAAAAGAGTTTATTTAATTAAATTACAAATACACAATCACTTATTTTACTATTTCACAATTTCAACTAGAATCTAACTTTCACTTGTCCATAAATTACTATCGCAATTGTCTTCCGAAATTACTTCACAATCACGAAAATATCTTTTCTATTACTCGAACAATATCGGTTCCCACCCACTATCGCAGTTCTTATCGCGGTCGGATGAATGATTCTCCCATTCATTCAGCTCGCCTTTATAAAGGGTCTGTAGTCATTCGACCCAGTTCTCGTACATTGGCGAATTAGCGGGAACTTTCGAGCAGCGTGAATGAATGGAGCAGTGACTCACTTTCAGATGTTGATGCTTGGTCATAGTGACAAGCAGCATTTTTATCATCATTTTCTGGTATGCTACATCTAAATTTCATATTCTTTACTTTTTATTTGGCTGGAAAGTTGTCACTATTTAAGTTGAACGAGTTTCAATGTACGTGGTGTTTTCCGCAATGTCTGGCTAGTGCAAGGAGCAATACGATTTGGAGTTTTGCAAAGAAAACTAAACGGAAATGTTTGATCCTTGGAAAAAGAAACTTACGGAGCTGATGTTTTCTTCACACGCGCAATCATCATTGTGGGTTGACAGAAGATATCCACATTCAAACAAGTTGGGTAGATAACTACGCTCATCTCAGAAAGGTTTTGTACTCAACCTGAGATATTGTCGCGTGTTATGGTTCGCGACCAATAATTTTAATGTTCCGGGAAAGTGAAAACGCAATGTCTTTTAAATTAAATTAAAAGAGTTTATTTAATTAAATTACAAATACACAATCACTTATTTTACTATTTCACAATTTCAACTAGAATCTAACTTTCACTTGTCCATAAATTACTATCGCAATTGTCTTCCGAAATTACTTCACAATCACGAAAATATCTTTTCTATTACTCGAACAATATCGGTTCCCACCCACTATCGCAGTTCTTATCGCGGTCGGATGAATGATTCTCCCATTCATTCAGCTCGCCTTTATAAATGGTCTGTAGTCATTCGACCCAGTTCTCGTACATTGGCGAATTAGCGGGAACTTTCGAGCAGCGTGAATGAATGGAGCAGTGACTCACTTTCAGATGTTGATGCTTGGTGGGTTCTCGTGGTTTCGAGTAAATTCATTTTGTTGATGTTCTTAATTGTTGTGAAAACAATTGCGACAGCAGCTCGCAGAATTATTTGTACATGTAACAATATGCAGACACCAATAATGAATGAACTCCAGAAAAACTTTAACGACATCTACAGGAAATACTTTTTTTGCTTTAGCAACAGCCCCTTTCGGGACTTCGCTTAGAGATACTTGAGCATCTCATTATCTTGATTGAATTTTTCGTCACTTTTTGCAAGAAGCGAAGGCCCGAGAGGGGCTGTAGTGCTGAGAAGAAGAAGAAATGGAAAATTCTCAAATTATACTATTGCCAACAAAGTTGAGTGCATTTTGAATTCAAAAGAATTTTTTTTAATTGCGCTTTTATTTCGGTAAACACCTTCTTCGGATAGACTATAAGCCCGTTCAGTTATGATACGTGCTGGTTTAAAATTAGAACGTATCGCGGTCTCTAAGCGAAGGCATGAAAGGGGCTGCAAAGCCAAAGCAGAAAAAAAACTCATTTTTTGTAGGTCATCTTCCATATGAGGAAGAGACCACCGTTTTTTCACTCCAAAAACTCTGAAGACGTCATCACTTCTGACCTTTCCACAAACTTTGGTTACTGTAACACCTACAATCTTAAAGAAAAACTGCCTTAACACACAGACGGACAGACAGACAGACGAATTTCAATAGACTTTTGTATTTTAGTATAAAATCCTAGCAAAGACTGTATAAATTGAAAAATTAATTTAGACAAAGGCTTAAAAATAATTAGAGAGTGATTGCAAGGTAGTGCGCTGAGGAGCCTCTGTTGCTTGTAGAGATTTATAAAAATAAGGATTGATTCTTACCCAAATCAATTCTTCTTGTGGTGACATAGGAAATCGCGGTCTATTTTTAGCATACATTTTGTTGATTTTATATTTTGTTACATAAAATTTTAGATTTTATTTATTTATTCGTCTACATCAATGTGGTCCCTTTCAAAGCAGTCCCCCCAGATATAATACACTTATGCCAGCGTTTTTTCCAATCTTCGAAGCACTTTTGATATTCACTTTTTGGTATGTCCTTGAGCACTCTCAGCGATTCGGCCTTTATTTCTTCAATCGAGGAAAAACGCCGACTTTTCATGGGTCTCTTCAACTTTGGGAACAGGAAAAAGTCACGTGGAGCCATATCTGGTGAATATGGAGGTTGCGGCATGACTACGGTACTGTTTTTGGCCAAAAAATTACGAACAAGCAACGACGAGTGAGCAGGTGCGTTAGCGTGGTGCAAAAGCCATGAATTATTTTTCCATAAATCGGGGCGTTATTTTCGGATTGCTTCATGCAAACCTCGCATAACTTCAAGGTAATACTCCTTATTAACCGTACGACCTTGTGGTAAGAACTCTTGATGCACTATGTCATTATAATCGTAGAAAACAGTAGGCAAAATCTTGACATTTGATCGAACTTGACGTGCTTTTTTCGCTCTTGGTGACGTTGAATGCTTCCAGGTGGACGATTGTGCTTTGGTTTCGACATCATAACCGTACACTCATGTTTCATCACCAATTATGACCCTTTCAAGCAAACTTGGATCGTCGTTGACGTCATTTAATAGCTCCTGAGCGATGTTCATGCGATTGGTTTTTTTGGTCAAAACTCAGCAGTTTCAGTAAAAATCGCCGAGCTCATAAAAACACATCGAACCTTAGCGACTGCCACAGACAAAGTAAATAGTGAATATAGCTGAAAATTTTATCATACTTTAGGGGCTTGTACACCAACACAATAAAAAAAAATTTTGACAATCGGACTCTCCAGACCCGCGAAATTTAAAAATTCCGGGTACTTTTTGAACAGACCTCGTACATGGGATTTCTTCGAATAAAGTTTTATGAACTAATTCAAAAGTAATAAAATCTGATCACGGTCGTGCTTCCTCTTTCAAATTTTAGAAACATGTTTCTCAATGGAATTGTAAGCTTTCTAATTATCATATGAACCCATTCCATTTAGAGGAAAGCTAAATTTCAAACAATCAGTTCTTCTTTAGTGTTAACGTTTGGAATTATTTTAGAACTTTTTGCCATCCCATAGACTCTCAATTTCATTTTAATGTGTCAAAGCGCAGCACAGAGAATCATTGCTTGAACAATTGAACACCCGTGTTTGATGATGATAGATGTAGATGGTTTGGTCAGTGGAAGTGCTTATTCTAAACATAGAATAGATAAAGTCAGTTAGCCTCGTATTTCGCTTAAATGAGTGACACGGCTTGGATATTATAAATTCACTTAACTTTTTTTGTTTTCTGTAGTGATTATCGAGGTTGTTTAATGTCCGTTACGGACTGCAGCGGTGTTCTGCTGCCTCAGCAAGCAGGATTAGTGCTACGCCAGAAATGACCTTGTCTGGGCACACGTAAGTGCGCTGGCGAGCTAGCTTTGCGGTGTCGTGGGGCGGGTTCTTTTCCCACAGTGTGAGGGCCGACTGCAAAAATATTTTTCGTGCTGACGATTTATCAGGTCAAAATGCGAAAACGCTTGACTGGTGGAAAAGATGCCAATGGCCGAAGTAACCTACCAAAAGGGATAACAAGGAAAAACCGCGGCGACAAATAACCGGTTAGCCGGGCGCGATACGTAAGGTAATTTCATCCTTACTGAGGATGGTCATGGCCCACAGATAAGAGCGGGGCATCCAGGTGGCGGCGGTGCAATCTCGAGTTAAGGAAATTTCAGGGTAACAGGCGATGATAGAGAATACTTTTTAGGGGGATGTTTTAAATTTGATTTTTTTCATTGTTGATATCTGCTTTCAAAACATTAATCTGATACGTTGTGGGTTTCAGCGTTGTGCGTAGCCATTTGCCAAGTTCTTTCATCAATATTTGCTTAAGTAGTTCCTTTTTGGAAAGCAAACACTGTTATTTCAAATAAGGTAACGTTACATCCAACTTCTTGTGGTCCTGGGTCGCAAAACGATGCGAAACAGTATTCGATTATCACTTGGTTAATGAAATAAAATCGGGAGAGAGAAATGTCGTCTGCCGCACAAATCACTTCATATAAAATTTTTCACTCGTTTGTAGTAGTTCACACATAAAAACTCAAAGCTCCATTTAGTAACAGGTTTCGCACGATCATTATAATAAAATTTACACTTCGCACACGTTCCATAAGAAAAATAACGTATCGAATTCGCGACCGGGCATGCGAAATCGACAAATTAGCGTCCGTACGAATGTATAAAAGAAATTCCGTTTTGGTGTTTACAGTAATATGTGCAAATTTTCCTGTCGTGACGTTTGGCCACAATCGTGAACAAATTCACAGTTTATCATGAGCTACGCGAGGTTGTAAATCGAGTTTTCGATTTGTATCTCACTACGAATTTACGCGGCGCGAAAAACCAGGGAAATTTTTAATATCCACTTCACTTGAACCACCGTTCACAAAAAGCACTCACTTCGCTTCCACTCTCTGTCACGTGCAATTTTCTTTTCCGTGGTCCCAACGACCATCGGTGTTCGCGACCAGTCAGCAACTCCCCGTTGTCGCCAAGCGCCCAGCTACTCGTCGTTGGCGAGATTAAACTTTTACTTCTCATCATCCCGATTATTTTTAGACTCGTTTAATTTTTCTTTTTACATATAATTGATGGGTTAGTCAAATGACTTCTCGACTGAATAAAATTTAAAATATTTAAAAAAAAGAATTGTTTTTTCTTAATTCGATCAGAACTTACATCAGTAATGCTTTTTCGTTTCTTTAAAGGTTTGATTATTTAAGTGCATTATAATACTAGGTGAAATTCGTAAAGCTACAATGCATTTTTCTTGTGTATAAACACCGAATTTTTATGTAGAAGTACCTATGACAAGCGAATTACGATGGCCATTGCCATCCCAGCCTTTTTAATTTACCTCTGAAATTGTTCAACTGCTAGGACCATTTGTTTGGTGTTATTAATAAATGAATTTTAGCTGTTAATAAGCAAAACATTTATTAAATAATATATATTCCTAGAATGTAAAAGAGAAACAATATGGAAGAAATAAGGAAGGAATTAGAACCATGACCTTTTTTCAATGCTTTCATTTTATTACACTCTATTAACTAATCTACTTCTTAATATTTATTTATAATGTCTTTTATGCGATCATAATTTATTGGAAATGCACATTTAGTTATATAAGATGCATGAACATTTTTTGGTGTCTAAAAACTCATGCATGCTTTGTGTCATTGAACAAAGATTTGCAAAATATAATTGAAAGTTAATATCGACATGTTAGGCAAATCGAGTGGTGATGCAACTGTGCCCGTCATTCTTGCCTGCTGGATCGTGAAATTGAAATTAAAATTACTTTTACCAACACAAATTATGAAGGCAGGGTTCTATTTTTTATGCCTTACGAACAGACAAAAATCGATCGATTTGTTTTAGTGCTGTATGCGCTGCTACCCACATCAGAGGTCAAACTGATAATATTTCAACATAAACAGATATACTGAATTTCACTATCTTTAAAATTTATAGACTTTCAATTGTGATTCTTTTCTTTTGAGTTGAGAGCCTAAAGTAAAACGATTCCAGTTTGATTATTTCATAACCGAAAAACGCTCATAATTAGTATCTTTATGTTGTTACGATCAAAAGAAAAGGCCAATCAAAACGAAAATAAAGTTAACAACGATTAGAGGGATCTCGTATTAGTTTAATTGCTTTCGTCAAACATAAGACAAATCTTTTTAACTTTGAAAGTTGAAATAATTAAATGAAACGATGAAAAGAGTGGAAAATATAAACTATACATTTCGTATACATATGTAAATTTGTGTTCAATGAGTAAAACTTTCAGCAATTCGTCTACATATTAATATTTCTTGTCGGTTCGAGCCCCTCCTTTGAATTGTTTCACCCAGCCCGTTAACACTTTAAGATCTTACAGGATTCTTTTCGTGAAGGTCCCTTGAGCAGTTTGCCTAACCGAACTGCTCGGTTACTACATTTCGTTTAAAAAAATGTTTTTGTATGGGACCGCCGAATTTCGACGATTTTATGTTCAACGGGCGAACTGACTGAACTTGTTAAAAAAGTTAGGATCACTACAATGGTAACACTCGTGGCTCATGGCTAAACTATATGTTAGCAGTACATCCAATCTTCCCTTTCGGCTAACAATTAATCAATAATCTTGTTGATTTGAAGACCACAAGAATCAATATCGATACCAAACGAAATTCTAAGGAGGTTATTAGCCGTAATGACTATAGTAACGGCTTAAAACCTCAAGAAACTTACTTCACACTTGCCATCATTTCAAATAAGACACCCAGGACTGTTGATATCTATGAAATCCTGGGACAGTGTCTGATCATGAAACTTACTGGCGCCAGACAGACAGCCTCTTTACTAAGCTGTTGAGGTCTTTTTTACAAGAGCGCCAATTATCTCAAATATTTCGCAAGGCCTAACAATTTATAATCTTGGAGAAAATTCTGTTTGCCATACGTATATTCATTGTTGCTCTTAGTTACTATACGAATTTTGCCAAAACATTTCATGATACCTTTGAAGCAAGCCTACCGACCCATTCATCTTTGTTCATTGTGTATTATGCTTTTTTGAATACTACAATTCCGCAGGATTTACTAACGGTATTATTTTCTCTTTTTTATACTTTCAGGTTATCATTGGTAATCAGCATCGAAAATTCATCACTTACAGCTAAAAGAAGTTCATCATTCTAATGCATTGCTTCTTGGATGGAGCAGAAATCGCAACATCATTTCCCACCAATCCTGCTCAGAGTCAATTTGCTTTGCAAATCGATCCAAATATGAAGCACGAGCATGATTGCTTTGACTACGCTCTACATAAATTGCCCGAAAATGTTTTGAAAAACACAAAAATGGCACATAAATCCTCAAAAATTACACAGTACCAGTACTCTTAACGTGAAAATTTAATTTGAAATACCCTATCCAACATCCCATGCGCCGCGATAATATTATTTGTAATTTCATTTCATGTAAATGATATGATTTTGCATTCGCAATAAAATTCCTGATGAAATTTTAAATGCATAATCCTGGCGCGAGTTACTAATACCATAATTACTATGCCGCGGGCTTATATTACGTGACTGTAGTGATTTTCTCACTCACTTTCTCTCTTTCGAAAGGAAAAATTGATTCATTGGGAACAATGATCTTAAACGTGGAACTACGCATTGACGTGGGGAACTCCATTAAGTACAATGCAGGTGAAACATAAACTGTAAAGTAACCCCAAACGTAGATTGTGTGCGTGAACTATTTATTGTATTGAATGTGATATGGGAACAATAAGTTACGTAGTGATTTATTTTATTTTCTACTCAACGATATATTTTGATTCAGTTGCACAGGCTGCCTCTGCTAGTGGTAAGTGAATATTTCTCGTTATATTTAAAGCAATCATCTTATTACATTGTATTTTCATAAACATAATTTTTTAAAGTCAATTATTTTGTTTATTTGATGTATGTAGGTCAATTCTCTCTTTTCTTGAAAAGCTGCCTTGCTTTGCTGCGAAGCAAGGCTCGACGGCTTTTCAAGAAATAAATAATTTTTTTTACACTAGTATCTAGTTTACACAACAAGGATTTTTAAATTTGATTTATTGTATTATAAAAAATGGTTCTTCTAGAGCATTGCTAATTACCATAAAAGGGGTATGTACAACAAGTTTATGATGACAGTAAGATCGTTTTCTACAACTTTTCAGCAACTCAATGCACGATAAGCAAAAATCATCATTCAAGCTTACCGAGATTCACAACGGTCAAATATTGAGTCACCTTATTTGTGATAACGGTGAATGGCTTTACACGGGTCTATAACTTTAATCTGAAAACGCAGGAATTCATATTAAAGAAGGACAGGACGCAGAGTGTCAGGATCTCCATTTTACGTTCTTCTCATCTAAAATAATTCGTTTTTGTCGATTAACGCTTGTAAGCTATGGACGTGAGTGAAAAGGGTCAAAAATTTACTGCTTGCATTAACTGACAAAATTGGGGGGTAATTAGAACAATAGAGTTACGATCCAGTGATGAAAGTTGTTTCGGTGATGCCTTTGACAAGTTATTAGCTCAGCTGTAGAGATAATAATTATACCATCACATGTTAGTATACCTTTATTGGCATGCACGCGTGAGCTCAGCAATTTTTCCAGATTAAATATGTCTAATCGCCAGCTAGATCGATACTTTTTGGCACATTTGCCCTTCTTTGAGTTGTTTCGACATTGGAAACAAAATGGTGTCTGACTTAATTTTAAAAGGTTAACCCCCAATTATTCAACCAGTCCCCACTTTTGATCTTCTCACAAAGTTTGGCTATTTTGGCTCAGAGAAAAAGTGCAATGCCTTACCGACAAATTTACAGATTGTGATTACAATAAAATCTGTTATTTCAGTACGAAATAAAATTGAGATTCAATAACTTCTTTAGTCTACTGGTCCAGATATCTCTGGATCATCAAATGCCAGGAAGGTTGAGCTCAGAATTACTTAGCTGCTTATTTTTTCTCATACATTGACGAAGGAATAAGTTGATTTTCTTCTGACATACGAGGTGTGTACAAAAAGTATGGTGACTCCAAATTTCGCGGGCGACTTACATTCGATTATCGTTTTTTTTTATGTCGGTACACTTGTCACGAACATATATTTACAGTCTCAGCCTTTTAATATGTTTAGTTTCTTTGAGAGAGGCATAACGATTAGAAGTGTTTTGCGTGATCGACAATTTTTCGCTATCGAAAAAAATCAAGAATTTTTTGGCCACAATCATGCCTCAGCCACCATATTCACCGAATTCGGCCCCATGTGACTTTTCTTATTGTCATAACTAAAGAGAACTATGAAAGGACGGAGATTTGCAACGATTGAGGAAATAACGACTGCATCGCATTCGGGACCTGTTTCATGAGGAAAGATGTCACTTTCGGATTCTATGCTTTAAATTGCGGAGCTTCAAAGCTCACGAAACACATACGCTGCTCCCGAAAAATACATTGCTGTTTCAATCGCTTTGAGTAGCTACTGCTTGGTGCTCTCATACTGGTTGTTTCTCTGCTTTATTTGCCGAGTGCTGAAAGTACTTCTCTACCTTTAATTTATATATTTTGCTGTAGTTTCCACTAAGCTTCGTCGCTTCTTTTCCCCGATCTGCTGATTTAAACGTGCAGAGCTCATCGAAATGGTTTCTTGCAGTATAGCCGCCATATTCACTGCAGGTAATATACCTATCACCACATCAAGGTAGGGAACATTGAGGGAGATATCGGATTTAAAACTCTAATACAAACTACTATTCAAGATCAATTCTGGGCCGCTAAACCCTGATGAAATTTTTTTCTTAAAAATGTTCACACGATTCGCTACACTTCTCGCCTTTAGTTTCTCCGTATGTCTGATTTCTTTCAGATTCCTAATGGAAACATTTGCCCTACCATAAAAGCACTGACCAGCTCTTGGCAATTTAACTTAATATGTGACCCAATAGTATCAAACCTTATGTAGTTGCAGTGATATCTTTCGACATTCATTAGCCAGTCGGCTTGTCAGTAGAGGGGAAAAAAGCCTCTGCAAATGTTAGTTTGAAAATGATAGTTTGGTCTGGGCTTACTAGAGCTGCAATCTTCTCCAATCAATATTTTCTAATATGAAAAGCATTGCCATACTTTGAGTTATTGTATATCATTTTTTGGTATGTACTTAGGCAGATTATCAAAATATCTGAACAGGAAGCCAGACCTGCAATTATTATAACTGGTACATAGGAAAATTTTGTGGTTAAGATGTGATGCAGAGCAAAGATAGCAAACAGATGTCTAAATATCATCATATTTCCGAAATATGTAGTTATCTTTAAAACTGTGCTTATGGTCTGCACAGACTCAACTAAAGTAAGTATTATGATAACTTATTTTAGACAAGGTATTTGATATGTTTACGTTCAACTTGTATCTTAAGGATATCCATAGGAAAAGTTGAAGCCATTACTAAGAGTTTACTTCATTAAGCTGACATTTTAATATCTTTTCGTTCACAGCACTATTTGGGCAGTAAGACCAGGCTGATTACGAAGATCAGATACGTTTTTCAGGGCTTTGCTAAACATTTTTTACAAAGACCTACTAGTTTCGAATCCTGTCTGTCCGCGCGTCCATCCGCCTGTCCGTGCGTCCCAGAAACTATAGCAGCTTGAAAGCGTAATCTTTCTGAAAAGGTCAAAAGTAATGTTACTCAAAAGATGAAGCCTCATCGAACAATGCAACAATTTTTTAAGGGGCCCCCCTTATAACGAAGTAGCTTCTAAATTTTTTTAATTTATCAAAGATAGTTGAGTGGGTTATCAAATGAAAGGTCTTGATTAGAACTTTTAGAATCTGAAATAGAAAAGTCATTTAATGTATCAGAGGGTCCAAGGGGAGACCAAATGTACAAAAATTCTATGACCTCGTTTATCAGTCAACCACTTCCAGCAAGAATCTGTAGTCAGCTTCTACAGTGTCTTCTCATCGAGCCGTCGGTCTTCCCTCAAGACGGCTACGTTGTGAAATTCTTTTCTTTCATTCTTACTATATGGTCTGCCCATTGCAATTTCTGTAACTTTAGGCTGGTAGATACTGGTGAATCGTCAAATAATTTATCCAACTCATCGTTATAACGTATAACGTTATAACGTAGTCTTTACTCGATTTTTCGGAGCTTTTTGCATTCAAATATGTCCACTGCATTTTCGGACTCGCTTGTCAGGGTCTATGTTTCATTTCCCTATAACAGCACAGGTTTAACTAGTGATATGCAAATATGAAGCATATTTTGCCTGTGCACAACTCTGGACCTTCGAATGGGAAGTACGGAGCAATAGGCTTTATTTGCGTTTTAGTATCGTGATCTTGACGATGCGGCTAGTTTTGTTGGAACGCCAAAGTCAAGCATTACGAGGTTTTTGTTCAAGGTATCTCTGTCGACACATTCATATATTTGCTTGAAGTCTACACAGAGTTAATGCACATATCGATGTTATATTTCTAGCACTTTTCGAGCACCTGCTTAACTGAAAATATTTGGACTATTGTCGAAAGCCTCCCTGATACTTTCCTACAATACTTTAATAGTACAGCTTTAATAGTTTTCTATTATTTTGGAGAGCACTTTATAAGTACACAGTAGGCGATGACTCTTTAATTTTCATACCATGACTTGTCCCCCTTTTTGTGTACAGGATATAATGTACTTTTCGTCACCCCTTTGGTGACTGCTTCTTTGACCATATTCTGCAGATTGGTCTATAAAGGTGACTTAGATGCCGTTCCCTCCTCTGGAGCAGTTCTGCATGCATTCTAAATATTTTAGGAGCCTTACCAAGATGGTGTACCGCTTTCAAGGGACAAAAGTTCTTAGAGTAGGTTTTAAACGCTGCATCGCCTTGTGGATTTCAATTATGGATTGAAATTAAATTATTAAGGCCAATTTTTCATGAGCTACCATGTAACGATATCTTCATGGGCAAGAAAGGTGTGAATGGTGTTAAGATAATTCACTTAGGATGCAACGTTGCCGTGCTTGTAGAAGGGAAGTGAAAGAGTTCCTGCTTTTTTAATCATTTTAATTTTTTTATCTTTACTAAGTTGTATATTATTTCTATAGACAGGCTAAGAAGGAGCCTTTTTTTAGATTTATTTAATTTTCAAGTATTTTTTTTTAATTTGGAAATATTACATGTCAAGATGGCATTGCTTGTGGGATCTAGGAATCTACTTCTTTGCTTTTGCGTAAGGAATTAAAGTTTATTGGTGGAGTCTTAATGCTCGTTGACAAATCCACATAAATCGGTCGTTTAGAAGGCCAGAACTACTAATGTGATGAGTATTATCAATGTATTCAGGGGATACCGTGGATAGCTTTGTAGTGGGTTGGGTTGTGTTCATAAATTGCTCACTACTCTATGTTCCACACTGAAGCGCTTGGATTCTGGAAGGTTTTTATTTTTTATACCATTCTTAATGTTCTCCACAGATATTCGAGATTCCTATATACAAGACCACATTTTTCCATTCGTACCAGAAGTATTTTATTTATTGATTAATTAAGTAGAGTTTTGGTCGTATAGAACTTGGACCGCACTGCTGCGAAGAACAGCTAGAAAAGTAGCGATTTATTTGCACCCACTCTAGCTACCCTTTTTCCAGCTCTTGCTAGCTCATCCTTACTTTTATTTCCCTCATGCCATCTACTCGTTTGTTCAAGGATGCCCTATTGTACTAATTCTATTTACTTCTGCTGATTAAGAGGCCATTCGCACTAAAGATTTAGAAGTTTGATCGTATACTGTTTGAGGATTGTTGTTTAGCACTCTCGAGTATTGAAATCTGTTTGCTTCAAGACTCATTATTATAAGATTCCCCTTACGTTACCTTGTGAGAAAACCTTAATAGTCCTAAATTCTTGGCCGTAAGAGCACTTTATTAATCCATTTCTTGCTGTAAAAATGCTTATACATTAAACTCAAGTATAAAAGCATTATGATTTGTCAATTTTATGAAATTCTTTGACACGGAAATTGACAGACAATACTTGGCAAACTTTTTTGAGCCATCTTCTGGCATTTGTAAGTCGTACGATGTCAATTTTTATAAGCCAATACACATGAGTATCCTTTGAGGTTGGCAAATCACCCCACGCTAAACACTTCATATCCTTTACCAATACGCTGCTTGCTTCTCGTTCTATAGTTATACTTCGTATTTTTTTAAACATTTAATGGATTCGCATCGATTTTAATTGAGCTGTTGTTTCACTTCCAACCTTGCTACATACTACGCAAATAACACTGCAAGGGTACACAGAGATATGTAAATAACAACTTGCGTTGCCATGCAAGCAAGAATGCAAAGAACAAACTAGCTGCAAATACATGTATAATAATACAATGCAGAATGTATAGTGCATAGATTGCATCCATTCGTACTACCGACTAGCGATATATTGTACAATGTTGAGAAGTTGTTGGTACTTGGGAAAAAATAACAGATAATGGAAATAGAATGGAGTTGTGCCTGAACCATTGATGATGAAATAATTTGTACAGTGAAATGCAATGGAAAACTATTTGCATTACATTTCGATACTCAATCGGATATGGTCACAGTATGATGGTCATAATAATAACATTTGCATTGGTGCCAACATGGCCCTGTAAAGTTAAGCTTTTGTAATAATGGTATCGGCAGGGAAATCATTGTAAGTAGTAAAGTAAACGCTGTCAAGTAGAAAGAAAATTCTGAAAATAATTTCGCATACTAAATATCAAGGTTTTGTAAAAGTAAAGAAGTATAATTGTTTTATTGAATGGGAAACGTGCTCGGATTTTAATTCACTACATTCTGAAGTGTCTCTTTTCGAGATAAAGAAAACTATCGCAGTTGTGGCTACCATAGGAAATACAAGTAACGATTTCCATCATCTGATGTGCCCCCATTATCGTAATGTTAGATACTCCTTAAGCTTGTTATATATACGCAGGGCATCATTTATTATTGGGTTGTTCGATAATCCATGTCGTTTTTTTTTCCAAAGTAGTGATTACGTGGCTTATATTATTATATACTATTTTAAAGACTAGGCTTTAGACTTTCTTCAGTCAAAAACTGAGCGTCATGAGTAAACAACAAGTTGGTTGAAAATAAACTTAAAAATGGACAATCAAAGAGAGCACTTTCGGCATATTTTATTGTTTTCCCCCAAAAGGGCAAGAACACAGTGCAAACTTGAAATAAAGGAGTGAAATGTAAAGTTTGGTTACCTAAACAAACTGAATGTTTGGGTTCCTCATGAGTTGAAGGAAATCCACCTCACTAAACACATTAACATTTGCGACTCTTTGCTGAATCGTAACCAAAACGACCCATTTTTAAAAAGAATCATAATTTGTGATGAAAAATGGATTGTTTACGATAACGTAGTCCAAAAACCACCGTGGACCATGCATGATGAGCCCCTACAATATTCCCCAAGAGAAGATTATGCTTTCTGTGTGGTGGGATTACAAGAGTATACTCTATTTTGAGCTACTTCCAAGAAACCAACTATTGATTTGAATGTCTACTGTTGTCAAATATCGAAATTGAACGAAGAAATCAAGAAAAAACGCTCTGAACTGGTGAATTGCAAGGGCGTGTATTCCCTCATGATAACGCTAGACCCCAAACCTCTTTGATAACCCGTCAAAAATTAATGGATCTCAATTGATGCCACATTCGCCCTATAGCCCTATAGCACCATCAGCCTATAATTTGTTTCGCTCCCTTCAAAACCATTTGAATCGTAAAACTTTCGATTCCAAAAAGCCTGTAACAAATGAGTTGGACGAGGTTTTTGCTGCCAAAAACCAAAGCTTCTTCGAACGTGGAATTTTTCCTCTTGTCAAAAGATGACAAAAGGTTACCCAACAAAATGGTCAATATATCATCGATCAATGTTTGTTGTTGATGTAAGTAAATTTGGGCACTGAAGATGACTCAAAGAAGTCAAAACGCGTCTGCTCACAAAACAAAGCAATGCCCGACGGCTTTTCAAGAAAAAAGAGAATTGGCCTGCGGGTATCAAATAAACAAAGTTAACTTAACTTAACTTATTTCGAAAAACATGAAAAACAAGTTGGGTAGACAAACCTACGCTCATGTCAGAAGGTTTTATACTCAACTTACAAAAACAGTCACCAACAACGAATAAAGTTAAACATGTCAAAGAGATGTGCACGTTTAAAAGGAAGTCCATTGTTTCTCTATTAACAACGGTCGCCATTTCGTTGCATACAAACAAAAATCACTCAAATCATTAATTCACAAAAATATTTATGCTATCTGAAAATGTTAAGGAGATCAAATCAAAACTGCAGTGTCTGACTTGATGGAAGTCTATAAAATACCAAAATAATTTGTTATTGTTTTTGTAATTGGAAAAATTTCAAATAGCTCAACTTCCGTGAATATGATTTGGTTTTCATCAAACTTCAGAGCACTAAGATATTTTGCAAGATTACTCAAATATCGAATTTTGTTGAGTTTAAGAATATCCCTAGGATTTTATTGGAGAAAATATGAAATTCGAAGATCAGACTTCTAAGGTATTTGTTGTTGTACTCATAATAATCTACCCTCATAATTTTTTTCAGGTGTCAGATTATGCGGTTCAGTAAATCAATTTATAATTTACGCGTAATAGAAAACCGATCGAGATGAACTGCCTGAAAATTTTCCTCGCATGTTTTTGCTCTCTAAAAATTCTTTTATGATTACTTTTACCCTACATATTGGTAAATTGCTCATTTTGCTCCTATATGTAGGATAAATTTAGGGTAAAATATGTATCAACTCAGAATCTACTCTAAGGCTACAAAGTATGACTTTTTTCACTGAGAAGAGGCTTCAAATTTCAGCTCGGGACCCTATCTGTAAAGTAAGATCAAGTGCATTTGTATAATGTAGTGTATCACTTTCTGAGTGGAACGTAGTAAAAGTGCAAACGAATTAATAAAGATCATCTCGCAAGGAAGTCTTTTCCATTCTGGAGAGCTGATCGCTTGTTCGTAACTGCTTTCGTCTTAAATTCGCAGAAATCTTGCGCTACTGGATCGTATATCCCTCCTATCGCAGGTATAAATTATTAGCGTCCGGAACCGGCCCTCTAATTATATTTTCGATGACGTTTGGGCCTAAAATAAGGCTAAGATGGCATAAACTTGGATAAAATTAATTTTGAGGGCCTATACATGGCCCCAAAAACGCAAGAAATAAGTAACTAAGGCCTGAACAGGGGGCCAAATAAAAATTTTATTCTGCTAAACATAATTCTTATATAGCCGAAAAAGAGCATTATAAATCAAACATTGCTTTTGACGAATATCACCTCCGGTCAGTTAGTAGCATGCCTCTGTTCAATCAAGTGTTTTGATACAAAGCATTTCATAAATTATACGTCAAAATTTTGTCCCATACAGGGCCCAAACAAGGTCTAAAGTATAAAATTTAAATGTTTTACCAGGCCCCAAAAACGTCGGATTGCAGGGCATTTGGCCCAAATTACGCCTAAAAAAGTCCACTTTACGACATAGTCGGCCTAATCAGGGATTCGAAAAGGGAAAATTACACAAAAATTCACCTCATAAGCCCATACAGGTCCTATTTAACAATGAAATTGTTCGAAATAGAGCCTAAACATGGACTAGTTTATAACAAATGATCCTCAATACGACAAAAAGCGGACCAAATTCAAGATAAAATGCTTCTAAGCAGCACAGTCAGGGTTTAAATAAATCCTAAAAAAAATATTTCTTGCATAATGATAATAATAATCCATCACACAACCATCCAAACCTTGGCGTTGAAATTTATCGTTAGGGTATATCATTCCATGACGGTAACGGTGTTCGAGGCGATATGGTCCAATATCACGCTCAACCATATGATTATTACTTAATTTTTCAATTAGTATCCAGTGAGAAACATTCATTTTAAATCAGACCTGATTAGGCTAATTTTTTAAAGCTGGGCAACGTTTAGACTCTATTTCGGTTGACTTCATTGCAAATCAGGCCCGTTTTTGAAGCCTTGTCATTCGTCCCTCTTCTGCTCAGCCTCTTTTAAGTCTTAATTGGATCAACTTTATTGGAAGTTAAGACTTTTTTGGCCTTATTTAGAACCGATTCGGACCAAATATCTTGCAAATAAGCACCGTTTGCGCCCTTTTGCTCTATGTGAAACGCATTTTGAGCCTTATTTATTTTGAAAAAGCTATTGTTTTCAATTATAGTCTTCAGTTATTTCTCAAAACTCAAATTTGTCTCACCTCTGACCAATCCACCCTGATAAGTGGCTCTCTCTTTTAACCATAAATCAATAGATCGCCCGCCTAACCTTTACAACTGCCTGCAAAGACTTTCTCGTTTTTTTAGTCGGTGTTCTTGAAGGCCCAATTTTTAGCTAAATTGAACCCTTCTGAGAGCATCCACCCTATTTTTCGAGCGAATAAAGCAAAGCAAACTAAGGGTTCGGCCACATTGCGTTCGACTGTCATATCGAGCGATTTTTAGATTTAAATATCAACACACTGCGACAACATTTGCAAAGGTTAAGAATAATATGAGTATGCTCATTTGAAGGTATGTCTTTGCCAAGAATACATGCGCTAACCCATTTCCATGCATGCTACCGTCAAACGTCCAAATGATGTGCGCCTGCGCGAGTATCACAAAAACTTCCCACTAAACTGGTTTTAGGAAAAACCGCGAATTCCTGCGAGTGCCGACCTGGCCAGAATTGTTGCAAATCATAGTGTGCGTGCTTCCATTTAACCTTGTGTAACTTGTGACAGTAGTGCGACTGTATGCCGAAGTCTGATCCATCCCTAATAGAAACCACTACGACCGAACTATCGTTTTACTTATACTGTGAAACTGTCACAAGCGCCCTTCACTCCTAAGGGATGCATCAGACTACGACTATTTAGCCGCACTTCTGTCGCAAGTTACACATGGTTAAATGGAAGCCCGCACACTGCGATTTTCGACAATTTTTTCCAGGTCGGCAGTCGCAGGAATTTGCGATTTTTCCTAAAACCAGTTTAGCAGGTAGTTTTTGTGATACTCGCGCAGGCGCACATCATTTGGACATTTGACGCTGACGTGCAAGGAAGTTTCTTGCATAGCGTGCAAATGAGTTAGCGCATGTGTTCCTGGCAAAGACATACCTTCAAATGAGCATATTAGTTCTGCGCATGCGTGAAGTTCCTTTGCAAATCTTGTCGCAGTGTGTTCGTATTTGCGTCTGAAAATCGCTGGTTACGGCAGAAAAATCGCAATGTGGCCGAACCCTAAGGATAACAATACTCGCATGAGCAAACGATTTTGTGTAACTCAACTCTTGGTAAAATCACTTACTATATTTTAGATACAGAGTATCCTGGATAAGATTACTTTCTTTCATTATCAGACCTGATTTTTCTTCCAAAATTTCTGATCTAAAATAGTAGTAGTAGTTCATTGTCTAAAAAATGTTAAACTTCCCTTAAATATAGGATACTGAAGTGTATAACTCATTTGTCGTATCGATATTGTCTGAGCGCTCACAATTTAGTATCTTTATGCATCAAGTATTCTTTTGTCCAGAAATTTAAACACGTATGTATTTAGTAGAGTTTACTACCGATAGAACTTCATATTTGTTTCTTTATTTTAGCAATTGATTTCCTGACTAGTGTTTCAGAAGCACTAAGTTCTCCATTATGTTTATCTTCTCTAGGCACTCAAACTAGTTGTTTAAAACGATAAATTCAAATTATTTATCTGTTGAAATTGAAAAAATTAAAAGGATCGTTTTACCTTATTTTATCACAGGCCATTAAGGATAAATTTAAAAAAGGACCAATTGGCTGTTGATGATATGTCAATATTTTGTATTTTTTGAAGTTATTTTATTTTAAATATCAAGCAGTTCCGTTATGTTCTTTTGCGCACATCAGAAGTATTTCTAATTCTTATGTTTGTTCAAAATGTAGTTCTAATGAAAAAGTTTCACATGTGTTTGCCCGTAAACTTTTCTCTTATAATACGTCTAAAAACCGATATCTTTTATTAAGTGAATCTTACAATGCGCTTGAAGGTGGCTGTGTGATTTCAATCAATGTCGGCAATATCTATACAGATGAGCTCCTAGTTTAACCAAGTATCACCGAAACAACTTTCGTTTTTGTTACTATCGGAATTAAATCTGCTGCAAAAAAAGCAAATAACCTAATTGAACTCAAAGCATTATTACATAACTAGATAAGGCAGCAGTCTTCGATGAAGAACATCGTGATACCCCAATAAGCTGGAGAAAGTAGAATGGACCCCAAAGTAAATATACTAAAAAGGTAAGTTTTGCACTTCACTCAAATCAACCACGTGGCTTTAGGTATTATTGTTCACTTATTTTGCTTGTTAAGTTTTCATTTGAAACAAGCTTTATATAGGATTGTAAAATCTCATCGATTTCAAGATCATCGGGCCAGTTGCGCGAATTTTTTGTAGGTCTCCTATGCTCATGCCTATTCGGCAGGATAGACCATGGAATAGATATAGACAGTAGGAAAGATTGGAACGAATCCACACAAATCGGTCAAAGACCTTGAAATTGTTGCAATTTCGCGGTTCCATATAAAAAATTGTTTAACACAACATCCAAACAAGCAAAGTAAGTGAAGTTATGATATCCCAATCCGCCTGGTTGATTTGAATGAAATTTCGTGGTGGATCTATTCTGTAAGATTGACACATGGACACATATGATCTCTCCATCCAAGTATTGCTTCTGACTATATTGCGTGACTTCGATGATCTGACGAGAACCGGCGTATCTGTTGACATTATTATTATATTATAATACATAAAATTTGAAAAACTAGTAATGATACAATTGTATAATAGCACCTTCTATCTGGGGCTTAATTTGTTGGTGATGGCTATGTAGTTGTAGTTTACGAGTATTTGCATTATTACAACCACTGTGTCAAATAAAATATTCAAGTTTTCATTAGTTTTGCAGCTTAATCTACGTTTTCCTAAGTGTACTCAAGGGTGTTTTGTAAGAAGTGGAGAAGTTCAAATTGAAATAAAACAAAGATAAATGTTTTTAATATGCCTAAAATTGGCTTTATTTGAAAGACACATTTTTGTCGTTGATATTCAAAGATGATTCAAGGCATATGGTTGCCGCAGTCGGCGTATACGCGCCGTGATTTGGAGGTCCAATTTTTACACACACACGTCTTAGTAAATTAGGCAGTTTGAGAATAATGCATCGAATATTGGCTTCCATGTGCACAAAATTTTGAAAAAAGTACAGACAATAGTTCTTTACCTGTAGTCTAAATGAAAATTCATTGGAAATCATAGTCATAACATAACCTCGTAAATTTTTTAATACTGTGGGTAAAAATATGCAATTCAGACTATTTGGTGCTCTCAAATTTCTTCCGGAATTTGCATCCAAATGCATTAAAAATATTAGGAACATATCAAAACAAGAAAAATCAGAGTAGAAAGAATATATCCTCCTATTGAAATCGCGCCTGTCTGTCTGCCCGTCCGTCAGTTTGTGTGTCACAGCAGGTTATCTCGAAGCTACAGGCACCACATTTGGAAGATATATCAAAAATGATTGTTTTTTCAAAGTTTGGTAACTAACAATCTTTCAGACGTCCTTAAGAGGGTTTCCCCACACAAGGGGGTGAACCCTCATAATAATTTTTTTTACTAAAGATGATTGTGTGGGGTGTCAAATGAAAGGTCTTGATGAGAGCTTTCCGAAAAAGTTTTTATATTCGGGGGTGTAGGGGGAGGAAAAATATAGCAAAAATTAGTGTCTTTCCTTGCAATTTGATACGAAAAAATATGTAGGTATTTTCTTAGGGTGGATATTCCGGATACGCTGAAAACCCCTTTTCATGTTCCAGAGTACCTTATACGGCTTTTGAGGGACTACCTGAAGTATGATACGATTCAGGACCGATGAAGAATAGAAGTTACATTGGATGTTGCTCAAGCATCTATCCTTGGTCCAGACCTGTAGAGCATATCGTACGACGAAATACTGTGACTAGAGCTGCCGAATGAGTCGCGCCTGATCTGCTATGCAGATGATGTTTCCGCGCTAGTTGCTGGACGCACCGTCAAACAGGGGCAACTTAGACTAGGTATACTAGTGCGCCTGGTGAGAAACTGGTTACTTGCTCGAAGGTTTAGTCTAGCAAGGGAGAAAACCGAAGTGGTCATACTTCCAAAAAAGACATTCCGCAGAATAAGGACAATCGGTATTGGAAAAGTAGTGGCTGAATTGAAACTATCTGGGGTTGTTGATGGACTCTAAGATGAGTTTCTTTGAAGAAACCGAGACAACGGCTGATAAAGGCTGATTCTGTGGTGCTAGTCATCGCAGGCGTGATACCTATCGCCCTCCTTGCTAGAGAGCGCCGTAATATTTACAAACGTCAAAGCGAAGTAACGAGGGCGCCAGTTGCCCGCGAGGAGAGACAACGCTCACTCAATGATTGGCCTGGGTGAACAACACGAAGGAGAGATGGACTGCGTGCCTCATCCCTGACCTGAGACAGTGCCTCAATCGAACGCATGGTTCTACCTGACCCAGCTCTTGAGCCGGCACAGGTGTTTTCAGTCTTACTTGCACAAGACTGGCAAGTCGCGGTCCCCCGATTGTAGGTTATGCGTACAAGAGGAAAATGATGCCTGCCGCACATTTTTTACATGCAAAAGATGATACAGAATGCACCTGCATCTCTACGAGGAAATAGGCGAGCTCTCTCCGGGTGGTCTTATCGGGGAGATACTTGGTTTGGTTGACAAATGGAACCATGTAGCAGATTATTTTCGGGTGGTCCTAAAACGGACTCACAGCAGCCGGGGATATTGGACTTCGGAGATTACTTTTATAGCTCTCTTCCTTCCCGGTAGAGGAGGGATTCTTCAACTAAAGGATGCACTGTGGCGTAGCAAAATGGTTGCTATGAAATAACAATTTTGCTTATTTTCTGAACTTCTGAGGCTGCAAATTTGAATTTAAGCGTTTAGTTTTGAATTATTGAAGCGGGTATCCATCTTAGAGCCAAATCTCGTTCATTCAGAGTTTTTTCTCCGGAAAGCATAAAAATATTCGGTTTTTATTGAATATCGCAAAAAGGTTGAAACTTTCAACTTTTTTTTCTTCATCAGTTGATTCTCGTACTTTTTTGCGGGATGAAACTATGATTTCAAGTTTCATTCATTTCCGCTGGAAAGCTTGACCGCTAGATTTTCACAAAAATCTGAAAAAATCGCATATTTGAATCGCCGCCAGTATCTATCACAGTCCCAAATTGCATTCGAATCGAATAAAAATCATGAATTTTAATGGCCTTTAAGCTTTTGAATTTTAACCAGCTGCCATTTTGAAATTTTAGGTCTAACGTTGCATTTTTAATATTTTTCTCCAGCTACGTATTGTCTTTCCCATACTGCCATATTTCATTGACATCGATTGAAAAGTTGGCGCCATTTTATTTCAGATGGTTCAATTTTGGATTTTTTATTGTGAAACTCATAACATGGTTGAATAAACCTCTGTACTGAATTTTGTCCAAATCGGGGCCATACTTTCGTCAGAACAGAAACCACGTTTTTCTTCAGTCGTTTTAAATTTAATATTGTTCTGGGTAGCCATTTCTCCATTCTTCTTACACGACCTATCCATTGCAATTTGTGCAATTTCACACATGTTGATACACGTGGTTCGTCAAATAACTCATAAAACTCATCGCTGTATTGTAGTCTCCAGTTTGTTCTTTGTTTCACTGGGCTGAAGTTTTTCCGGCGCACTGTGTGCTTAAATGTATTCACTGGCTTTTGGAACTCGTCAGGGTCTACGTATCACTTCCATATAACAGCACAGAGTCGATAACGATTTACGAAGCTTATTTTGACTGTGCCCATGTATGGAAGTGAGAAGTACGGAGTAATAAGCTTTATTTGCGAAATTTATACGGCATCTGATCTTATCCTTTTCGTCGCCTTTTTTTTCGGGTTGGCTATGAGGTTTATAAAGTTATCCACAATTTCAAGGTTATAGTCTCTTACGGTCAGATTTTGTCGGATTGGAATGATCTTTGTCGCTTGTGTTATGAATTTAGTTTTCGTTATATTTCGGACTTTAGGCTCATAAATGCTCTCTTGGCATCTAAGATTAAACGTGCAATAATTTTGATGTCATCAACTGTTGTCTTTCGGATGTCGTGCTTCAGTGCGATAGTAGAGAGCATTGGGCTAGGTTCACCCTCTTTTTTTAAGTAATTTTGAAATTGTTCATAAGTTTTCTGTTTACCTTGACCTCGAATTCTGCGTTTAGCATCGTGACTTTGACCATGCGGACTGGTTTTGTTGGGATGCCAAAGTCAAGCATTATTTTTTACAGCGTATTTCTGTCGACACTGTCATATGCTTGCTTGAAATCTATATTGATGTTATATTCCTAGTACTTACCAAGTGCCTGGACTACCGAGGACATTTGATCAGTTATAGATCACACAAAAAACCTCCCTGATACTTTCCTATAATACTTCCATAGTATGACTTTAATTTTATTTCTATGATTTTGAAGAGCACTTTATATGACGTGCACAATAAAGTGATACCTCTCTCATTTCCACACCTTAAATTGTCCCCCTGTTTGTGTGTAGACAGTAATTCTTTTTCGCCAGTTCTCTGGCAACTGCTTCTTTCACCATGTTTTTTATATTAACCGGTGGGGAAGGTTATTTAAATGAAGATCCCTTCTCTGGAGCAGTTTTGCTTTTATTTAATCTATTCGAGAGCCTTGTTCTGTTTCTGGAATGCTTTTTGAAGTATTGCAGCTGCTTGTCTTTGATTTTGACTGCGCTTTTGCATAGACTTGTCCGTGGTTTTAAGCTCTCTTAGTTTTTTAGTAGAGGAATACGCTGAATTGACCTCATGTAGCAATATGTTTTCATTTATCTTTTGGATCTTGGATCTTCATTTTTCAACTTCTACTTTGTATTCTTCGCGTCTTCCATATAGTTTGGAGTATGTTGATGAGTATGTTGATTTAATTTTAATAAACGAGACTTTTGTCATAAAAATTTTTTGGGTGGCGCCATCTAAGAATGAATGCGTTGGAAAGTTATTTTCCTCCCTGACTTCCAGTGAAAGTTTGGTGACATTCGGTTCAGTGGAAGCGAAGTTATTGCGTCTAAAGTGACAGTAGGTTTGTGCCATCAGTACAAAAATGAGTTTCGAACAAAGAGCTAATATCAAATTATGTTTTAAAATCGGTAAAACGTTTACTGAAGCATTTGAATTGATGAAAAAAGTTAACGGCGATGATTGTCTATCTCGTGCCAGAGTTCATGAGTGGTTTACACGTGTCAGAGATGATCATGAGGACATAAATGACCATGAACATACGGGCCGCCCAAAATCAGTGATCATCAAAAACTCCATCGAAATTGTGCGTGAATGTATCAAAAATGAGCCGAAATCATCGTTAAAATTCATGGAATCGGAGTTGAATATTTCCAAAATATCGATTTATTGCATTTTAACCGATCATTTGGGTTTATGAAAGGTCTGTGCACGTTTTGCTCCGCACAAGTTAACTGATGACCAAAAATTGCTCAGAATTCAACCTTCGAAAGATATCATTAAAGAGGCGAGAAAAGACGAGAACTTCCTTTACAACATTGTAACTGGTGATGAAACGTGGTGTTTCCAATATGAACCCGAGACCAAGCGTCAAAGTGCCGATTAGAAGGCCCCAGACGAGCCACCACCGAAAAAATCGCGTTTGGAGAAGTCAAAAATCAAGTCGATGCTCATTTGTTTTTGCGATTCCAAGGGAATGGTCCACAAGAATTTCGTGCCAACGGGCCAAACCCTCAATGCAATTTTTTATCTTGGCGTTTTGAAGCATTTGTTGCATCACATTCGTCGAATTCGGCCTGAATACCGCGAAGGAGGAAGCTGGCGCTTATTACATGATAATGCACCATCTCGTCGACCCACTCTTGTGACTGATTTTTTTACTAGAAATCGCATTTTAACCATCAATCACTCACCGTATTCGCCTTATATGGCTCCCTGTGTCTTCTACCTATTCGGAAAATTGCATTTGGCCATGAAAGGAAAACGCTTTGCGTCCGTAGAGGGCATCCAAAAGGCTTGTACCGTCATCCTGAAGGACATTCCGGTCAATGATCTGAAACACTCTTTCGAAAAGCTTTTGAATTTCGCAAAATAGTGTATCGAGGCCAGAGGAGACTATTTTGAATAAATAAACTCGAATTTATCAGAACAAAGCTCCTGTAGTTTCTAGTTTAGCTCAGTCTCGTTTATTTTTGAAAGTACCTTGTATACATATGTGGACATAACTGTGCTGTCGTTTAGCTTGTGTAGCTGTTTTTTTTGGGGATGCTGACTTTTCTTGTTTACAGCTGTTAGAGATGCAGCATTGGAGTTTGATCCTTGTGAGGTAGTGTGCTGGATCGCATATATCGCCGCGGGGCGAGTGCGTGCTGAAAATGCTGATGACCGCACGCTTTTATATGTGTCTACGTTGTTGAATGCGCGACCGTCCTCTTTTGGATGTTTGAAAATACCAATGTTCTCTTATAGATGCATCGATGTGGAAAATGTGGAGAGCTCACTGTGAGAGCTCTGCTAGTATTGCCGTCTATGAAGGCTGTCTGTTGCGGGAATAGTCACAATAGAATTAGGAATTTTCCCGTATGTGCATTTAAAACTGATGATTTCATTAAAACGTTTTGTAATGAATGCAAACTCAAAAAAAACTTAATTCATACAATGGTTCTAATTTCGCGTTCAAAAGAGCATTTCGTTGTATGAATAAATAAATAATCTTTAAATGAAATCACTGTCTCTTGTTTTGAATTGGAATTACTGCTGCTATTAATGTATCAATGAATTAATCCACCCATTCATTATAATTATGTACTGCTTGAACTCATTCTGAAATTAAACCATAAGTTTAGGTCGAGTTGTATATACATATCGTTTCAATTTCGAGTCTCCCGAGGATTGAGCTCATGAAATTATTACGATTGCTTCATTCGAATGGATACTTAAGGCACATACTGATCATCAGTAATTATCTTAAGTGTTTAAGTGCATCCCATTTGCTCTTTTCGAATTCTTGTGAACTGAATAGAGTTTGTTTGAAAAGAAAACCGTAAATTGAAGAGAATCGATCACACTACATTGCACATTTTTGTGTTTGGTTATGTTGTTTCATTTGACAGTTTCGCTCGTTCGTTTAGTTGTTAGAACTTATCATTCGAATAGACGGCCACCTCTAAAATGCATGAAGATGGGAAATTTATCTCAATACTTTGTTATTCTTCGTTCTTTTTTATTGCTATGTTAGGGAAAAGCTATATTATTCCTTGAGCCTTGAATTCTTCTGCTTCCTTGCCTTCCGTTTTGTCACATTCCCCATTATGACCTGATATCCTGAAAGGCGTTATTGACCGCTTGAATGAACATGAACATGTTGTTGATTGTTCCTTTGGCACATCACTGGCTAAAAGGATGTCATCTTCTGACTTGTAAAATGCTTGATAAGTGAAGAAAATTGTCAGAAGGCTGGTGTATGGCGGGCCAGCATATGGATGCTATATAGGCAAGCACAGTGTGGAGGAAAGAAAGCATTCAGTCGCTACTAACATCAACCTAATAAAATTCCTTTTCTAAAATAAGAGTGATGGTGATCACATACAAGAAAGAACGGTGTCCAGCAGGATAGCGTTGCATGGTAAAGGACTAGAAGATGAATTTTCATGAGCTTAGCTTGCCAAGACATGTAAATGTAAAGGCCGAGATTGCTGTGCAAAGCATGCAGATTAGGTCATGGCTGATCTACGGAAATTACAACATCCTGTCATGTCTTCATCGTTCATATAGAATTTATCCAAAGTAAAAGAAATTTAGGCTGTACTCAAGCATTCACAGCTCCTTAATTTCGGCGGTTTGTCGCATGCTACATTGAGTTTTTTTTAGAGTTTGTACTAACTTGCAAAACCTTATTGAAATCGAGATTATCTGTCCGTCTGTTCACCCGTCCGTCCGTTTGTGTGTCATAGCAGTTTTTTCCGAAACTAAAGCAGGTATAGGCACCAAACTTAGTTGGTGGATGTAAAGTGATGGCACAATAACAACAATGCACGGTTTTCCTGCTATATTGGCTTTCGTTCATGTCGGAAGCTATATTTTTGATAGGAATTTCTTGAAAATTTCAGAAATGGTTAATGACTTTTTTTAATAAGGGTAGTCGAGTGGGTTACCAAATGCATGGTCTTGATTAATTCTTTAAGAATTTACGACTATAAAGTCAGTTTAAGGGGAGGCATAAAGGACAGGAAATTAGTGTACCCATTTGCTCGCAATCAGACATCTTTCAGCTTAAAAAAAACTGAAAATTAATACGAAGGTAGGACTTTATGTGCAGAACACCAACAAATATCTATGGTATGATATGCCAATATTACATTTTGCTTTATGCAGCCGAAATAGTGCCTTTAATCTTCCTATGTATATCAACATTAGATCCTAGTGTTAACGGAATTTCAAAGAAGTCGGATAATAATTAAGTGAAATATAGCCATTTGATGTATATGGGACAACAATTATACATGCTGATGTTTGATATACATTTCAAATCGACCTAGACACCAAAATTTCATTCGTATTTTTGCGAAAATTTCAGGAGTAGGTAGTAGTTAATTATATGTTTAATCGGGCAAATACTCAGCAAAATTATCGGAGCTGGAACAAAATGGTGATTGTGTTTTTATATGGACCTCTCGATCTTTCTGACACATTTGAACGATTTCTTATACATACTCGTATGTGCAATGGATGCATAACTCAATTCATCTATTTACGTCATCAGAGGCAACTGTGGTTGCGTAGCTGTTCAGGTTGAAGTATACTCCTCCCTTCTCAACTTACTCAATATTGAATTGCAATAATAAAAAACTTTGCCATAAAATCGTATGCAACTGAAAAGTGTGGAGTTTTTAACTTTTTTATTTTTTGAAAATTCGTGTTAAATAAATAGGTTTTATAGTAAATTTTATAATCTTTCTGGCATTAATTTAAACGGACAGCTTGACATCGGTTTGAAAAAATATTTGAATTGGATCCATACATAATACTCGTATATCAAAGGCGATAAGTTCAATTGTAAAATAATTGCTAATGACTAATTCATAGCTTTACTTAAGATTCAGCATTATCATTATTAAATATTTTGACTTGACTTCAGATCTTAACCCACACATAGTCGTTGTTCTATGACTGTTTCTTTGACACAGTACACAAATGTAGGTATATCATTAAGATCTTTATATATGGTAAGCTATAAACAAGACATGAATAAAAAAATCACTTCAAATACGAAATATATAATAATTAAAAATATTTTGACAAATTAAGATCTACTGAATCTTGAAAAGGGACTTGGAAGTGTATCTATTTAGTGGCTCGTTATCAGCATGTATAGTACAGTGGGTACTTGTGATAAGCATAGGAGTATTTCTGGTGGCTCTAGAAGTATTATTCAGTCGTACCTTCTCGAAAATAATTTTAACATAAATATTACCCCTAAGGACATCAAAAATTAGAAATGAAGAAAATACAGTTTTATTAGAAGCAAGTGATGTTATATTTAATGTTTTGAGTCGGTTATCTTAAGATGGAAAGCTTTGGAAATCTCTGGGGTCGTAGATATATCTTAACGCAAATAGTTAAAATTATTTTTGTACCAACTCCAACCTATTATCATGATTGTCAAAAATAGGATCCCATGTCAAACAAGCGTATTCAAAAATTGGATAAACTAGTAAGCGCTGCCCAACCATTCTCGAGTTCTTTGGGTCTCCTTTTGATGAAACGTAGCATCTATTAGCTTTAGAACGGACTTCGTCATATTCAAGATTGAACCAAAGCTGCGTGTCTAGGATTATGCCGAGGTCTACTAAACCCTCGTCTCTACTCAAACTCGTGGTTTTGATTTAATAGTCGTTAAGGATTATATTCTTTCTCCTAGAAAAACTATAACATGGCATTTATCCAAGTTGAGTGTAAGTTGATTATCGTTGCATCCTAAGAGCAAAGTATTTAATTTGGTTTGAAGAAAAGAAATGTGGATTTGAGGTTTTATATTATGATACCTGCAGATCGTTGGTTTAAAAAGGTTCGGTATACCAGATACTGCCACGGAAAGATAATATATGACTAGGCTGAGGAGCTCCAGAGAGGACATTAATTTTCTTTTAAAAATGAGCTAGCTCCACAAATCGTATGCAATCCTTCAAAAAACCCAGTTGAGAGGTGGGTCAGTGATTTCAAAGGTATGTAGTTTTCTTATCAATATTTCATGATTCATGCGGCCAAACGCCTTGCTGAAATCAGTGTGACTGACGGCAACACAATGCAATTTGTGGTAGAAGATTTGTTTTTCCGCAGATCATGTTGCTCTTCATTGAGATATGGTGCAATAAGGGGCAAATTTTATTGAATACAATCCTTTCTAAAAGCTTCGGTAAAGAAGATAATAAATCAATTGCTTTACCATTTTCAGCTGAGCGTTTTTCACCTTTTTATGGATTGGTATATTGTGAGATGATTTCCAGTACGGGGAAGAGACCGCTCGATTTATTGAAAAAGAGGGCGGCTCAAATTATCTTTATACTAGGCCAAAAATAAGGGGGATTAAAAATCCGGACCAGGTCTCTTGTTCAAATCAAGAACCTTCATGGCTTGACAAATTTCTCCTTCAGATATCGAAATACGTTTGATTCGAGTTCTTGATACTAATTAAGAGGACGGGAGGTTTTGGAGTTGGAATAGGCAGCAAAGTGTCACAGATCTGCTCTAAAGAAGAAGAGGTGGAATCCTTGTAGGTCATTGCTGAATGGTAACCATGAATCTTACGCTTAAGTTTATGAATTCGAAACACGTTCTGGGATTGCAAGTGATTTCTTCACCTACAACATTTATATAGGATTGATATGTTTCTCGGAATTTAATTTTAAGCTCATAAGCGAGCTGGTTAAATTTTCTCTGAGTCTCATCGCAAACGTTGTTGCTTTTTTAAAATCTTTAATGCAGCTTGTTTTTTTTTTTGGCTTTGTAAAGACCTGAGGTGACTCCCATGCTCTAGTTCCAAAACTTAATTTTGGGTACAAATGAATCAACAGGGTCAAGAATTATTTGATAAAAGGTGGATAAAGCTTGATCCAGGCCTAATGTTGACAAACCACCAGTCGAGTTGAAAGTGGATAGAAAACTTGGAGTGAAAATTCGCTCGTTGTCATCATTTGGATTGGCCACTGCTGCATCATGTGCATTTGTGAAAATGAGGTCTAACCAAATTTCCTTTCGGTTGAAGATAGGAGCGATTTGCTCCAAATCATTGCCATAAAAGGTCGTCACTAAATTAAAGTCATTACTGTCTAAAAGGTTGATTATTATTACTGTCTAAAAAATAGGAGGTTATCAAGTTCATCAGTTACGAATCTAATATAGGGTGGTCCAATTAAAACGCACGGTGTTAATATTTTTTTATTATAATAGAAGGATCTATGACAATTATGTGTAAAGCAAAGTATCGCCCAAATGCTCGCCACAGGTATGGTGGCATACTTCTATCCGATAATCCATATTTTCAATGACTCTGAGACATAATTGAGGGTCAATGTCGTTCATGTGCTGAATTATCTCATCCCTTGGATCTTAAATTTTTCTTGGCTTATTGACGTACACCTTTTCTGGTAAATATCCTCAGAGAGAGAAGTCCAACAGTGTTAAATCACATGATCGTGGCAGCCAATTAACATCGCCACAACGTGAGATAACACGGCCATTGAATTTCTCGCGCAAAAGAGCCATTGTTTCGTTGGCTGCGTGGCAAGTGGCACCATCCTGTTGGAACCACATATCGTTCAGGCCCATAACCTCAATTCCTGGCCACTATCATCTCGCAATAGCGAATACCATTCACGGTAACTGCTTGGCCGTCCTCATTTTCGAAGAAGCACGGCCTGATGACGCCGACAGCCCACAAACCGCACCAAAGAGTCACTCTTTATGGATGCATCGGCTTTCCAACAATCACTCGTGGACTCTCATTTGCCCAAATGTGGCAATTCTGCTTGTTAACGAGTCCACTGAGGTGAAAGTGTGCCCCGTTGCTGAAGAGGATTTTCTTTGTAAAGTCACCATTCCCTTCTGTCTGTTCAACCAACCATTCGGCGCATTGCCGACGCTTGAAATGTTCAGCTCTTGGGCCAATTGAACCTTGTAAGCGTTTAAATTCAAATCTTTATTCAAAATTCGCATCAGTGATGTTCGTGAGATGTTCAATGGTTGGGCGGACAACGAGTCGAGGTTGACGGCTCTTCTGCCACACTATCGCGAACAACAGCAATGTTTTTCGCAGAACGAACTGGGCGAGCATGCACAAGTGATTTCACATTTCGCACAGACCCGGTTTGCTGAAATTCGCGCACAAATATCTCGATTGTGGACACATTTGGCCGATAATGCTGACCGAAAAAATCACGAAGTGCACGAAATGGATTTTGATTTGAACGCCCATTTTCGTAAAAGGCTTCAACAACCTTAACGCGCTACTCAATTGTGTACCTCGCCATGTTTGAATTTGTCAAACACTGAAATAAAGAAATGTCAAATTAAGTTGGGTGAAAAACTTGACGTTAAGGTGTGACTCACAATTAACATCATGCATTATGGTTGGACTACCCTTTATTGGCCAGTTTAAAATCATCAGTTATAATAACTTCAATTTCTTCATGTGTTACGGTAGCAAATTATATCACAGACATCATAAATAATTTCAAAAAATTCTACAGGTAAACAAGATTTTGGAGAGATATGGCAATGTACACAGCTTTATTTGCTCTATTCTATGTTGAAATAATGAATTTGGCAGAGTGTTGATGAGCTCAGTTAAGACAGATTTGTATACAGTAATCAATACGTCACCACCACATGTTTATCCAGTGCTAAGGAAAACTCTATCGTTTGTGTAAATGGACCAATTATTGTTTAAAATCCCCTCATTTTCAAAAAAGACATTTAACTATGTTTCGGTCAGGATAAGTTTATTAAGATGGCAAAATTTTGCGCCAAGAAATAGGACATGTAGTTTATTATGGTGTGGTTAAAATAGTTTGAGACTATGTTCATTGGACTTATGAAAGGGGACGAACAAATTTGTGGTGATTTTCTCTTGTCCTTTATAAGTGAAGAAATATAAACTAATAAAGGAAGTATGTATCTCAAGACCTTTTTTTGCCTGATCTATGGTCACGTCCAGCTTATCATGATAGCAAAAATAAAGGTTTCAAAGAGCGCCAAGATAGATTCGAATTATGATTTAAGGCTAGTCGTCGTTTTACCTTCTATGCAGGTTGTATTCGGTGTCTTAAGCATAAAGGCGAGGTGAAGGCGAACATATACACTAACTTTGTGTTCTCTGAGCCTTGTAATGAGGTACCTTTCCTCAAGATCATTACTCGAGACGATAATGGCCTTAAATGTGAGTGGCAAGAGGAGATCTAGAAACGATTTGCTTTTGTTTAAGGTGGTCGATAGTGCTTTGTTTGATCTTTAACACGAACGAAACTACTGTATGCAGTTGGTGAGACGGTTGTTTCGATCATCGAGGTGGAAGGTGTTGCCGTCTCTTTAACACTTGACATCTCTTGTCTAGTCATTTTTTGTAGTTAGTCACAAATATCCGCAGTGGTGTGGACATTGGGTTCAATTAAGGCAAGGTAAAGATCAATCTTGAGGTGTTTGGTTTCGTGGAGCATGCCATTTAGCATTCCCGCTCCATTTCTATCTGTGGGTACCATTGTATCCAATTGGCCTATAGCAAATAATCAACTAGTTACTGTCAATCCGATCAGTTGCAAAGTAATTGATCTGAGGCTAGGGTAAATGAGTCTCTGCTCGTTATTGGTTGATCTTAAGGGATTCAGGTTACTATTAGGGTTAGTGCACGATCGAGTATATATTTATCAATTGTGCCTAATTTTAGGTCTTTGTGAATGTCAATGCTCCTAATGTACCAAGTTGTTCTGCAGATTCTCTTAAGGGCCTTGTTTTGCAGGGTTTGAAGTGTTTTTTTGTTAGATTTTGAGGTCTGACAGAACACTATACCGCCGTAAAGAAGAGAGAGTTTTATTATTTATTTATAAATGAAAAGTTCATTTTTAACGTTCAGCATTCCTGAGCTTAAGATGGGATACAATGAGGATAGAATACTTAAAGAATGCTGTCTCTTGTCACGTATGCGGTCAGTCCATCTAAGTCTATCGTCGAATTTTAGTCCTATGTATTTTGGTATTCTCCTCCATGTTACTGACTTTGAGTTTATTTTTAGTTTGGGAGGTTCTTTCGTGATGTTCTTGTAATGAAAATGGCTTGTGTCTTGTCAGTGTTAATTTTTATCTTCCACTCTTGAAAATACCTCAAAAGAATTTCATTGGAGCATTGCGGACTTCAAGACACGGCTTCTGCTTGACCCAAGGTATAATATACGCAAATAGAGAAATTTGAACGCTGTTAGGTAGACGTGGAAGATCCGTAGTGTATAGACTATACAGTAATAGAAAGAGTGATGATTCTTGTGGAACTTCAGCTGGAATTGGTAGCATGTTTGATGGTTTGTCGTCAATTTTGACGCGAAATGAAAGAGGAGAAAAAAGTTAATCGTTTTTTATGAAAGATAGTGGAATGGAAAATTCATTCATTTTACAGATTAGCCCTGCATGCTAGACTTTGCCAAAGGCTGTTGCTATGTCGAACATAACTAGACCTTAACTTTTTGCGATTGAACCCATTTCTGACATGTTGGACCACCCTTATTAGCTGGAGTTCAGTGGAGTTTTCTGCTTCAAAACCATACTGTGCTTCGGGAATAATTTTCGTGTTCGCAATGTATTCGGTCAACTGAGTTAAAAGTGCCTTTTTTGTGAATTTAGAAAGAGAAGACAAAAAACTTATTGGCCGTCAATTTTGCCAGAAAGTAAAATCTTTATCTAGTTTCGGTATGACGATGATAATTGTGATTTCCTACAATTTGGGGAATTAGCATAGGCGGAATATGTTGTTGATGGTGTCAGTCAGGGCTTGTAAGATGTTGCCTGGTTAGCATTGTTTTCGTCAAAAAATCAAAGCCTGGAGCTGCTCCTTTGGTTAAGCCCGCTTATCATGCCATTTACTTGAGGTAAGTCTGTTGTCTGGGAAGCTAGCAGTCTTTGCACAGATGACTCAATTTCGTCTTTAGAAGAAGAATTGTTCTCACGGAAATGCAGTGCAAGAGTGTCTGCAAAGGTTTCGGTTTCTTCTGCGCTATCGTTTTTAAGGCCATTTGGCCCATGATGGGAAACATTTGTTTTATTTTTCAACTCAAAATATTTTGAGAGGGATTTATTATCACCACGTTCAAGGCTCTGTAAAAATCCTTCCCATGTTGTGTTTTAAAAGTCCTGAATCTAATTACTTATTTAATTGGTTAACCGGTTGGTTTTGTTTTTAACCTAGGATCAACCGTGTTTCTAGCTCGTCTCTGTAGTTGATTACTCCTCCCTATCAGGAACCTTATATCCTGAGGGAGTTCATAGAAATCGTGTTTTCTTACTGGAGTTTTGGGCCTTATTATTTTCCATGGTAAGTAGAATTTTGCTGGTAAATTTTTCAATGCTTTCGTCGACCTCGCTGACTGAAATTAACTGCTGGGTGAGGCTTTCTGAGGCCAGAATATCCCTAAAAGCTTGCCATTTGGTAATCTTCTTTTCTTTTAGAGGTTTATCTATGAAGATTTTCGCTTTTGAGAAGTACACCGGTTTGTGGCGAGAAGAGAGCTCATCGAGTACCATTCTTCGGGTATCATGGTGAATATGTCGAAAGATTTCAAAGCCGAGGATGTTAAGCCCAGCTCCAGCTCGATTGCTTCTTACAGCACGCTTAGAATTACAATAGGCGTCGAAATCACCTGTCACCAGGAGGGAGCCTTCCAGCTAAAAGAGAGAGTCCAGTTCTTGACAGAAAGTCTCATTTCGAGAAACGTTGTTCAATGACATGACTAAAAATTCAAATGAATTCATTTTTATTTTTATTGCTGTCGCCTCTACGCGTTGTTCTCACAAGAATGACCGTTCCACCTCCCCTAGCTGACAGTCTATCATTTCTGTATGGATAAAAGTTAGCGAAGCTTCAAAAAGGCTTCGTGGATGAAAATTATGTCAAATTTGTCTACTATAAACTGCCTAAACTCACCGGTCCTTTGCTGCAGGGAGTTTGTATTCCACGGAATATTTTGAGAATTTCCATTTGAACCCACCATGTCCTGATCAGAATCTGTAGTTTCTTCCAAAGACGATTCAGATCTGAGAGATGGTGAACCGATTGCTTTCCTCTTTCTAGAAGGTCTCGATCTTGGGGAATCCAAATTATTTATCAAGAGCTAAGGCATTAATTCGTCATTTTTCTGGCGGTGTTCCTTTAACTCATTCTGAGTTGCCCTGAGCTGTTGGTGAGTATGTCTTAGCTCTGTAAGAACTTCTTCCAGTTATTCCTGGATCGCATTCACCTGATTGACTTGCTCAATTAGGAGCGTGATCTGTTGATCCTTTTCATTCATCATTTAGCGAGAACACCAAAGTTTGGGATCTAAGTTGCCGAGAAAATCGATATAATATGGACAAACTTGATTTTGATTCTTTCTAATAAATAATAATATATCAATGTCGTTCGTCACTAGTTGCATAATTTTTACCAACTGAGCACAAGTAAACTCACCCAGAAATATTTCGTTGGATCTCATCCGCTCTTTTTGGTCCTCACGTTTTGAAGTACTCAGACCGTTCGTCTTTGCTCTAGTGTTTTCGGGAGATCTAGTTCTGTTGTCTTCCGTTTTCTGCATACATATCACTTCACTGTTGTTCTTTCACTGCTGAATTGCATTGTAATGTCCACACCAATGCACGGCATCCATTATCTCTCTCTATTTAATCAAGTTTACTTTCACACACTAATCTACTACTTTGAATTCACGCAACGATGCACGGCTTCCACAAGGCTCTTCGTAAAGATGAAGGTGCCTAATTAAGGATTTCAGATGAAACTCAAATATTAGTAATGGAAAAAGAATACATACACCCTTAGATCTTTTTTTTACGGCTGTCCTTGGATAATTTAAATGGCATGCCGTTCCACAAGTGCTTGCCATTTTTTTCCCGTTGTTTGTGAAGAACCAGGCATATCATGATTGAATGAATATTTTGAAGTTTTTCCTTCGAGTGTACCGAGACTCGGCAGCGTTTGATATTGAATATGTTTTTGATATTATTCTTGACAGTAGTTGCATTCAAATTTTTCTCCTTCATGAAGAATATACTATACATTGCATTATGCTATAGGTCGATATTTATGGAAAATTAGCTAGCATTAATGTTTGAATTGTCTACTCTTTTGATTCAATCCCACTCCATTTCTGTCCAGAAGGTACCAAGCTTGTGTGTGTACATCGAGCACGATGTATGGGTCCTTCAACTAAGTTTTTATTGCTGCTTCAGAATACTGGTACACATCTTCTCGATTTTGCTCAACCCTATGAGAATGTGAGCCATACCCTCTCGGTCGCTTGATTTGTCAAAATGTAGCGATATTTTTTTAAGTTGTTCATTTGGTATTGAGGGGTGTTCAAGACCTTACCTTCAATTAATAATGGCCTCTTACAAATGTCGTTGGAAAGTTGAAGAGGAAGATTAGACCTTGTAGACATTCAAAATTTTGTTCTCTGACCTACGCGGCTTCCAACCATTTATTCCTTTATGGCATTTAGCGAAGGCAATAAATGCACTTCTAGTGGTAGGTGCTTAGTGCTTTTCACAACCCATGCTTTACACAAAACACATCGCAATTATATTTTTAAATCTACCAGCTTCAAATTTGCTTTCCTTTGAGTGTGCGTTTCTCTGTTAATTTAATATACACGCACCTAAATAGCTGGAAATCGTGGCCTGTTCATGTGTGGGTCAGCGCAGTTGATCCTTAAAACTTAAAGATTTACGAAAACCTAATTTAGTAGATACATACTATATATCAAATGTAATTACCCCTTGAATGTTTGTGTATTTAAAAAAACGGTCAATGTTTTTTAAGGGGGTTTTACGGGAAATATTTGCATCGAGATATACAGGGGAGGAAAATCTATGGCAAATGTTTTTCCCCTGCCTTATTTAACAAAACTGAATAAAAATCACTTTGTTATTAATCGCATGATTTGTCAATTTGACATTTTCCTAGACAAATATTATATAAGTAGCCTTAACTTTAACAAACATCCTGATTTATTTAGTCCAATAAAGATCCCTACATCCCATAAGTTTCAAGAGAATCTAATTATATTTACAGAGGTTATAGCCATTCGCATTTTCTACCATTACAACAAACACACCGTGTATATGGGCATTTCATTGGTCCAGACATCACACTTTCGATCGGACCTTCTAAAAATTCTCAGCTTAGATTAACAACAAACTTAATTTCAAGATTCTATTCAGTCAATGATGATAGTAAAGATATTTTTATTATTCATCTTAAACGAAATTGCGACTACTTAATCTGGGGTAGCAATGCTTTTCTCTTTCAATATAGCGTTTTATGCACATTTCGTTCAAGTGTTGACTTTATTCATTATTGGTGTCTACATGTGATAGGTTGAACACGAAACCCTCCTGACGGGAGGACACTCCTTGAGCTTGAGCAGCTTTTGGCTATCATCTTAGGTAAACAAAGGACCTTAAACCTTTAACCATCAAATTTTGACGAAAAATCTAAGCCTTCGTACATTATCTCAATTTGAAGATTATATGTACTCGCGTATTAAGTAGAATATAGGAACATATAGTATGTCTAGAGCTAAAACAGCTAGAAGCTAAAATATGAATCCGTTTTAAAGGATACTCTTATGCCGTAAATTTCTTATGATTTAGAGCCATGAAATTTTAAACAAAAGCTTTAAAAGTCAATATAGTTTTTTCTTTTATCTTTATGAAAAAGCTTCCAAGCTCATTAAAAAATCCACCAAAATGTTGAAAAAACTTCCGTTCTCGAGCTTTGAGCACAGGAAATTTAATAATTCTGTTCGTTTTGACTTTACCTTTATCATTTCAAAAAGATGAAATGCAGATTTGTCATCAAATGCAAATTGAATTTGAAAACTTAGCATACATGAGCATCTATCAGATAATTTACATCCTGGAAGTTGAAAATTGGTTTTGTTATTTTTTAAGGAAGAGGAGCGCTAACATAATTTCTTATGTTAGAGTGAATAATTTAGAGACAATTTCGAATTCTCCAAAACTTGTATATGACCAATATTCTTGCTGAAATAACTACACAGAAATTTATAAGCTAATTAAATGATGAAAGTTTAAATAAGCTTAATAAAAACGTAAATATTCAACTTACATTATACTATAATTTCGTTCAAGAAATCGAAGCCATCATACCCATCCCGAATTTCGATATGAATCTGTTATACATACTATGCAAAAAAAATGTTTGCCTTCATTTAACACGATTTTTGTGAAGAAAATGTCGAAATGATAAAATTGAGACATGAATAAACGAACGTCACTACGGATGAGATTTTAGCTGGCAAATTGTGTTTGGTCATGCCCGAGATGCTGTGAATATACTTGAAAGCATTTTTGTGTAATGAATTCGATTCGACATAAAGGTTTATGGTCGCTACCTTTTACAGTTTAAAGATTTCATTGTTAAGGGTACTTTTCGAGGGCGCAACACATCAAAATGAACATACACATACAATACGTTAGGAAAGAGAATGTAATATTCCATTCGAACTTTGAACCTGAAGCTTGTCTCTTTCATGTTAAGCATACATAGAAGAAAAAATCACTTGCATTTATATATAATTTGATTTGATATATATATATATATATATATATATATATATATATATATATATATATATATTTATATAAATTCACACAAAATATATATGACTAGGTGAGAGACATCGCTGTGCAGTGTATCTGTGTTGCTATAAGCATTAAAAGGACCGGGATCCTGCTGTATGTTCGCTCCTCCGAACACATTATTCCAAGCAATTTACTTCATTTATTCGAGGGTGTAGGATACAAGGCTCGTAATACTCGGTAGCAGATTTTGGCACATACGACTGGCATACTTGGCAGAACATTTATATTACTATATATTTGATTCGGGAGAATATATCGAGTCAGGAAGTTTGTATTGTAAGCTCTTAATTTCCTACATGATATACCAAAGGCAAAAAAATGAATACATTTGTATGCATGTACGTGTAAATGTTTTACAGTTGATACGCTTGAAATTGCGTACTGATGTTGTCTTTCGTGGAAAGCAATAAAAAAATGCATTCAACATGTAACTCTAGGAACAATCACTTAGTTTTTTTAACGATTTCATATCAATTGTAAATCGACGTACAAATCATAACAATGTAAGCTTTGAAAAGAAATTAGCTCGACATATTTGGGGCGCATTGTAGGTTTTGGGTTTTATTGGGTTCATTCTACCTAATTAAATTTACTCATAATCCATGCAAATATCATTGCTTGTGTTTCATCCATATTTGGATTGTATTTTCATCTGTTTGTCCGTGCGTCGCAGCAAGTTCTCTTAGAAAATATAGAAGCTACAGTACAAAAACTTTGTTGGAAAGTAAAACATGATGGTCTCTCAAAATTGAAGGCCTTATCAAAAATTTTCTTATGCTATAGGGACTCTCAAAATATTTTTTTCATATCGAATGAAAGACCTTGAGTATCTGAGAGATCTTAAGAATCTGAATATAAGCTTTGTTAGCCACATTTACATAAAACTACGTGAACAAGAGGGGGGAAAAAAGGATCGGAAGATCATGTGGAGAGATGAAATATAGTTTTTACAAAGTTATGTCCATTTATGAAAAAAACACTATGTATAGTTACATAAAATTGCAACTTTTTGTTTAAAGTTGTACTCCCTTGTTAATTTTGATCAATTCAAAACAAAATAAAGAAAAATTAAGTCCAACGACAATTTAAATCCAAAAATCTAAATAGAAAAGAAAATTAATAAATTTATGGTTTTTATTTTTTTTTTAAAACAAAAATCAAATAGAAAATACTGTACTTACCCTGCTGCTGCGGTACCACGGGTACTCAACAAGGTGGGGCACTGAAAAGTAATCGTGTTTTTTTCTCTGCGACCAATTAAAATTTGTGCTACAAAATGAATGGCTACTCTCTGCACAAGTCTAATCCACGATTAGCGTTTCTTGCAACTATTGCTTGATTTTATTTTCATCGATTGTATCCTTCATTGTTCAGTTGACGCTGATTTAGAGTATCGTATGTATTTATTAACAGCTTATATATGTCGAGTAATGAAATTTAGATTCGTGGAAACTTTCCCAACACATCAAAACTTGTCAAAGAAAGATGTCGTGCAGTAATCCGTGTAGTGGTTAAAGTGTTCGCTGCGCAAGCTGGAGGCTTCTGGTTCGAATCCCGTTGACTAAAACGAGATTTGTTTCGAGTGATTTTTCGGATAGTTCAGTTATGACACATACTGGTTCAAAATCAGAACGTATTTAATTAATATAATGATAATAACCCATTGAACCTTCTTATTGAGGTTTATTGTTAGGGTATCTCACTGGAATGGAATTCGAGGTGATATGGTCGATATTACGCTCAACTATGTGATTAGTACCTAGTTTTTCAACTAGTACCCATCATAGCTGGATGGGCTGATAGTCCGACAATAGCATCAGAAGCTTAAACTCGATGCCGCCACCGAGGATTGAACTTGGGAAGCGCTGCGCAAGTGGAGTGTACCCTAACCCAATGCTCCACACGGACTTGATTAAGATAATGTAATACTCTAACTATCTGTAAGCGATAGCCCAAAAGGGGGTTTTAGTACTAAAGCACAAAAGAGCAAGATGCCATGTCATTTTTGACCGCGATCAAACTTGTAGACATTAAAACGACTACTCGTCTAATTCTTTGAGCTGAATAACAGAACATTAATTTCTGAAGAAAAGTAACCAACAGTGGCCAGATTTGCTGAGTCCCCCCGAAATCACTTAAAGTGTCCGGTATGACCCGCAGCAGGCAGACAGCTTAAATTAAGGAAACCCCAGCTAAACTATCGAAAACCTTTACTAGTTTGTCGTTTGAGCAATTTATTTCATAAATTTATATTTCCAATTATGTTTTCTCCAGTCGAACTTTCCCATCAATCGTTCAATTTAAAAAAAATCCCCGCTGGCAGCACCAGCCGGAAAGGTAAATTTCTCGTATGTAGCGTAAGGTTCCGAAAAAGAATTTGGCTTGCCTACTACTGAACTTCTTACTGCAATTTTTATAGCACCACATGGGTATTTCTTAACATAAAAAGAATCTGCCGCCGTTCGTGTTTGCAGACCCTTCATAGAGGCGCAAACATTTTGCTAATTAAATTGAGTTGCACACGTATTGATCACATATTGAAAATCGGCGGGTAATAAATTGTTAAAAACATATAAATACTAGTTTCACCCTTCTCACATTTGCTGTTTACATATTTTACAGTGGTTACCACACAAAGGCTTAAATAGCTCAAACAGTTAATTTCAAAAGATTTCCATAAAAGTTTAATCAACACTTGCATTGCCATTAATATATACATTTTCGATTCTTTTCTGAACCACCAGCGGCCGTCATTTTGAATTTTTATTGAAAACGGCTGTTAAAAATATTGAGCTGCAAATTTTCGAAGTTTTCATTTGTCATCCGATTTGCATAATTAAATTGAATTAGCTTGCCTTAATAACTTATAATTTCAAGTTTTATCGGAATCTGTTGAGAAACTTGGCTGCTAGAGGGCTACAGAAATAAAAAAAATGTTTATGTCACCCCTCTGTATGGGGAGACCCCCTTAAACACTTGAAAATATTTTCTTACACTGCAAATTTCAAGAGGCACTACTTTTGACCTACGTAGAAAATTTCCTCATTCTAGCTCATGTGGTTTACGAGAAAACTTGTTGTGACGCACGAACAAACGGACGGGCAGACAGACAAGTCGCGATTTTATAATTCTTTAGGGTATTGTTAAAAATATTTTACAATATTTAAAAAATAATCTGATTTATAAATACTTTCAAGTTAAGTTATTTAAAACGATTCCATGAAAAAAATTCATTATTTCAGTTGCTACTAACATAGCGAATTGGGCTTGCCTTCTGACATTTGGGTGCCACTGTTTTGAATGCATCCGTTTGATTTTGGACTATTTTAAACTTTGTGTGCTAGGACCTCATCAATCAATGTGCCAAATCTCGTTCAAATCAGAGTTTCACTCTAGACAGGGCAAAATAATTCAATTTTTAGTGAAAATATTAGGTTTTAGATTTTTGACTTTTTTATTTTTGATTAAATTTTAATAATTTTCGGCGTAATACAAGAACATAGTACAGATATCCATAATCTCAAGTTTCATCAAAATCCGCTGGAAAATGTGACCACTAGAGGGCCACAAAAACCTAAAAAAAACGCATATTTAAACCGCCGTCATTCTGGAATTTGCAAATGCATGATCACCAAAATATCAAAGTCTGTAGATCTAAGTAATATTTATCTTGAAATCAAGTTTCATGTATGCCGGATCAAAATTGCGACTTTTAGAAGCCTTTGAAGTTTTGAGCTTCAACTGGCCGCCATTTTGTTTTTTGCGATCGGACCTCCAGTTCTTTAACGTAATTCTTTAGATACTTATAATTTCTATCCAACCGCTGAATTTCATGAACATCTGTTGAAAGCTTTGACCACTATTACAACAGCAAAATTTTGCACGTTTTTCGACCTTTGAGCGGTCGCCATTTTGTTTCTGCCGTACTGACTTTGGATTTTTTATTGTGAAATTCATCACATACATCAGTGAACCTTTGTACCAAATTTCATCCAAATGGGAGCTATACTTTGGTCAGAACAGAAATCACGATTTTTCGTCTAAAATGGCCGCCATTTTTTTTTTGTCCGGCCGATATAGCTGGTTCACGAACTTAACCGAGATATTTACTCAATACACCTTTCCTGAAAATTTGATTGAACATTTGATGAAAATCTGAGCAAAAATGCAACCTCTAGCGTGGTCACAAATTTCGTTATATCTCATATATATATATATATATATATATATATATATATATATATATATATATATATATATATAGTCCTATGTATTTATATATATATATATATATATATATATATATATATATATATATATATATATATATATATATATATATATATATATATATATATATATTTCTCTCGAGAAATTTACCTAAAAAAACAGTTAAGAATCTATAGGTAATTAATGAACGACATAAATTATCTGTAAGTCTCACAGAATATAATTTTCTGTCACTTATTTGCAATGTCTGAGAATGATCCACCTGATTTTCATAGTTAACGCCTCATAGACCTACCTACCTAGCTCGTTCTGCTCAGCTGTGTGTTTGCCAACCCCTCAGGTCGTCGCTGTGGAAAATTCCAGCTGATCCTTGCTTGTAATCCAAGCTTGTTGCTGCGAACAACATGCAGGTATATATGTTCGCATCACTCAATTCCAATGTAGAGCATCTCATTGAATAAAGTGAGCGAATATAATTTTTTGCTGCTGCATATTGGGAAAATATTACCCCAAGCTGAATCTTTACCCATCAAAAACATTTCTTTGTTTTAAATTTAACCCTTGGTTATTATTGATAAAAAATTCAGCTAGATGAGTAAAAGTTTCAAATATGCAGCTCTGCCGTTCACAAAAGTTTTCAATGGCTTCGTGATCCGATTCATTGATTTATGTCATGAGAAATGTTGTTTTGAATCCGAGGATGGTTACAATATCTTTCTGTTAGGTGCACTCTCCTGTCTACCGAACTTGTTTTATGACCATTTTAAGATCGAATAAGTTAGTCTTTTGATAATTGATCAAACAACTTTTCCTTAGAGTTTGTAAGCCCTTCGTCAAATAATATATAATAATAAAGAAATAAAAGTTAATAATGAAATAATAGCTTAGTTCAAATGTAGATGCAAGGATGAGATTGTTCAGAAATGTAATATTTATGAATATATTTACTTACTGACTTATTGAAGGAGCTATCATAATGAGAAACTTACAAATATAATGCTTCTGAACTCCTTTTGTGATTTATGAAAAATTCATTTCTTTAGAGCCAGGCTAGGAAGGTTTTTCTTTCAAGTGAATGGATTTGTTGAAGGCATTTGTGTCTCCCATAGGAGATACTCTTTTAAGGTTTACAGGTTTTGATTTGAGCTAGACGTTTTGCATATAAACGCAAACTGAAATTGGATTACTGAGATTGTTACTTGTTTGGTTACTTAATATAATATTCTTAATAATATATCTTCGTCATTTGGCGCTTCGAGGAATGAAGATGATTCATCAGAGATTCTGTCAAAAGTAAGAAGAATTGAGAACAAGTTAAGCACGTTAGCAAAAGGGCTGCAGTAATATCATCATCACAATGCAACCCATGCAGATTCGCTTGAAAGAATGTCTAGAAAACTGGAGAAATAACTGCAATTATTTACAAGCTTGATTTATAAATTGGAAACATTCTGGTCAGAGGAAGATTAAAATAAAAAAATTCAATGGCTAAATCATGTGAACGCAAATCATGACCTAGAGTGCAGAATTCTTTCATGCAGAAAGCTTCAAAAAACTACATCTAAAATCCATAAAATCATTGAAAATGATCTAGTCTTCAAAGGTTGCAAAATCGAAATGATACTGCAACAGAGCAAATCAAAGACTCGCTCCAAAGTTTCAATCCCTTTGAGATATACCTGGCTGTTTTCCAACGTGATAAAAAAACGGTAGCTACTCTTGGAATGGAATGGTACTCAAGCAGTGGAGAGAATTTACGCACCAGATGTAGGATTCCCATGCTCGTAAGAAGGCAACTGGACTACCCACTAAGCGCCTCCCCTGTCAACCTGAGAGCCTAGCCTGGAACTGTTTGACACATTACTTCGGGCCAGGTCGCGTTTTGTTACGCCATGAGGCGCCTTCAAGCTTGGGGATCCCTCTTCTAGCGGGAGGGGAGAGGGGAAGAGAAATCGCCAGAAAAGCAATCCCCCAGCCTCAACGCCTCCGGTTGCTATGCGTACCCTTTACCTTTTAGGACTGCCCGAACATAATGTGCCACCTGGTTCAATTTGTCAACCGATTCGAGCTTCACTACGACTATACTATCCAGGGCGAGCTCTCTCGTCTCCCTGTAGAGTCTCTTCGCAGGCTAACCCATTTCGTGCACGCAAAAAATGTGTGGCTGACAGGGCAAAATCGATAATTGGAGGACCGTGACTTACCAATCTTGTGCAGGTAAGACTGAAAACATCCATGCCCGCTCAAAAGCTGGGTCAGATAGAAGTCAGTCTCACCATGCCTTCGATTTAGCCACGGTTGCACACCCGGGATGAGGTGCGCAGTCCACCTTCACTTCGTGCAATTCATCCAAGACTGGTGCCAATCGTTGAGTGAGCGCTGTCTCTCCTCGCGGACAACCATCTCCCTTGCATCCTCGTTGTGGCGTAGGTAAATAGAGCGGCACTATATATCAAGGAAGATGACAAGTATCACGCCTGCAATATCTCTCACCACCGAAGCAGAGACTGTCGGATATGAAGATGCAATCCTCAATGCTCCTTTTCTCTGTACCTGAGCCAAACGTTTTCGGTATACCTCTTACTGAGAGCATCGCCCCATACCTCTGCTCCGTACAGTAGCACTGACCCTACACCACTCATCAAGAGGCGTCTTCTTGATGGGCTGGGTCCCTCTACGTTGGCCATAAGTTGGTTCAGAGCCAATACTCCCGGAGCAGCTTTCTCAGCCGTTGCCATGATTTGCTCAGAGAAACTTATCTTCGAGTCGATTAGTAGCCCCAGGTACTTCACCGATGGCTTCAATTCGATTCGCAAGTCTCCAAGACACTTCGGTTTCCTCCAGTGTTAAACTGAACCTGCGAGCAGTCATCCAGTCCCTCACTCGGCGCATTAGCATACCTAGCCTAAGTTGCGCTTGTTCAACGGCGCATCCACCGACCAGAGCTGCAACATCATCCGCATAGCCGATCAAGCGCGACTCATCTGGCATCTCCTTACCTTAGAAGTTGAAATTGTCTCAACTTTTTTAATAACAGTAGAGTTCGTAAATATAACATTATTCCCTGTGAATTCATACAAGCAACTTTAAATTTAAATTAAAGTAGTTCAAGGAAAAATTCTTATAGTCTGGAAGTTTCAATAAATTTATATTGCATTCACGGAAGTAAAAGCAATTTGAAAGCTCTCAGAGTACAAAAAAAAGCAATGTACGGCTTTTCTACCATTCGGGCTTTCCATCGTACGAGACACTACACTTTTAATTGGATCTTCTTATTTCCAGACAAAATGAATAGTTAAAAATATCTTTAAGATTTCATTCAGTCAATGGTTATTGTTATATTGTAACGAAATGGTAACAAATACGAGTATGTATTTGTTGTAAATGTCGTCAAAGTTTTTCTTGAGGTTATCCATTATTGGTGTCTGCATATCGTAGGCTGACTACAAAACCTTTCTGACATGAGCGAAGCTATGTCTATCCAACTTGCTTATAGAACCCTTTGAAATCGCGGCCATCTGTCCTTCTGTGTGTCACATTATAACAGTTTTTCTTCGTTAGTATAGTAGCTATGAGCACCAAATTTAGTGGATGCGTCAGATTAGATGGCATCTTGAAAAAATGTTCCGCAAAAGTTTTATTGAAAGTGCTTCATACAGAAAGGGGGTCTTTGTGGTGCATCTAATAAACGGTCTTGATGAGAACCGTCCAAAACAGCTCTTGAACGTACATGATTTGCATCGAGTGCAGGGGGCGGGAGACGTATGAAAAATATGTGCTCCTTGTAGTCACCTTTAGATTTCGATAAGCAAACAGTCTTGCACTTAACTAGAATATTGGTTGAAATGTAGCATTTTCTGTGGTAAGAAGGTAAAGGCGATTTGCACACTGAGAATAGTATTGCCTGGTGTACAAGGCTTCTGAACTGTCCACTTAACACATCCCTGTCAATTAAGACACATTATTTCAGATTAGGCTTTTTTAAGCGCCACCAAGGGAGGGAGATTGCTAAAACGAGAACCCTCGATGCTCCGGATGCTCGACTAAGCATTTATTTACGATAAGAACAACCCAAACGTAGTTTGCCACACAAATCCATTTGTTAACTGTTTTAAGCATCTATCCGATCAGACTTTATGGCAAGGATTTCATAACCTCAATGAGACCATCGCGCTGCCTGTTTCATATCCTGCATGCGAAAAATGTATTGCAAGTGTAATCTACTTTTCCATCATATAACACACATTAGGGAGACTGTGGCTTACTATTCTTATGTAAGTCAGATTGCAAATATCAATGAAAACAGAGTCAGATTGAAGGCAGTCCAACCATGCCTTCGATTAAGCCACGGCCTCCGATCAAGGATTAGCGACCGGGTTCATTCCCTTTCATGTTGCTTATCAATCTTCAAGTGAGGTTGTTTCTCCTCGTGAGTCATAGATTCTCTATTCTCCTCATTCCGACTTAAGGAAATATTTTTGGGCTCTCTTACAAGAATAGGTAACACTCCGATGATCAGTACCGCCAACATAGAGACTGTCTGATACGCCAATTAAATTTACAGCGCTTCTCGGCTCTGTACCTGTACTAGGTGTTTTCAGTACACCTTCTTGCTGAGAAATTTTCCTCTCTTTTCCGGGCCATACAGTAATGCGGACTGCACAGCGCTTATCACTCCGTATAAGCCATGAGTGAACTAAGAATCAATACGCCTGCCGTAGTCTTGTAGGCCATCATGAATGAAATCCATTTTCGAGTTTATCAATAAGTCGAGGTTCTTCACTGGTTCAACCAACAGTTCTCTGTCACTGATCCTGATTTTATCACACTCGAGTGGATTTGATTGTATTCGAGTAGATTTTATTGCATTAGAGTAGAGCTTTAGTCAAAATCAAATTTAATTTATTGTGAATTGGTTGAGAAAAGTGGCCGCTATAGGCGGGCCATAACACTTCAAAATTTATTTATTAGAACAGCTGCCACTTTGAGCTCTGCTCATGAGCAACCTGAAAATTTGAACAGCATTTTAGTAACATTAATCTACGTATTAAGTTTATGATAAATTGAGAAAAAATATGAATCCTTCAGCTCATAAAAATTTGGAAATTTGATTAGCTGCCATATAGAAACTTGAGAACCAGCCTATTGAAACAACTCTTCTATTGCATATATAATTATTTTATAATTTGAATTCTAGCCGTGAGCACTTTGATTGCTACTAATACATTTTGCTGGTATAGGGTTTTGCATTAGAGACAACAATTTCGTATCTTTATATGAACCCACGCTTAAACTTTTTTAATTAACTGTCAATGTCAAAACGTTAGTTAAAGTCAAAATTTTCATCATGGTAAAGTTTACAAACAGTAACATTTGGAAATTAGTAAAAATTACTATTGATTACTATTGTCGCGAAATCACCTTCAGTGATGAGCTCATTTCTGGCTCAATGGCTTTGCTAATAAGCGAAATATGCATTATTGGGCAACAGAAACCCCACATGTGCTTGCAAAAAATTACTGGTTGGTGCGGTTTTCCTGCCGGAGGTGTGATTGGGCCGTTTTTATTCTTGCATGAAAACGACCGTCATGTTACCGTCAATGGAGAGTGCTATTGTGTTATGTTGGAAGATAATTTGTGGCCAGAATTGGATGAACTTGATATCAACGGTATGTGGTTTCAACAAGACTGTGCCACTAGTCACACAGCATGCCTCAAAATCGATTTATTGAGGTTTATTTATTTTTTGTTATGTTCTTAATGGAGAACTCTATATTTAACTTTAAAAGCCGCAATTACGAATTTGAAAGTTTAATTTTGAATTAATTTTGTATTTCGTTCAAATTGTAGGCTTACTTCAAATTAGTGAAACAGATATTATTGTTTTTGTTTGGTATGGCCGCTTAAAATATTATGTTTTAAATTTTCGACTTTTATATTTAGCATCCCATCAGTGCAAATATTTATCGTAGGGTAGAAGATTGACTCAACATCCAATCATACTTGGTCTTACCAAAATTCGTTGAAAAACTCGATCGCTAAAGGGCCTCAATGATCTGTAAAACTTCATTTTCAACCATCGCCTTTATATGTTTACCGAATTGTAACAGAATCAGATCTCATTGACATCAATCTTAACATCGAACATTATGTAATCGAATGAATTGTGGCCTATAAAGGCCTTAAAAGTGTCGGAAGTTGACCAGCCATCATTTTGAAATTCCCGAGTTAGCTTAATGATTATTATTCCTGTCATGATATTTTTAATTTTCGTAACAAAATAAAATTTCATCAATTCACTTTTAGGGTGTTTAAACAATTTTTAACAATACCCTACTAAAATTGCGACCTATCTGTCCGTCTGTCTGTTTGTTCGTTCGTTCGTGCTCCCCATATAGGGGGTGACTCTTGAAAAAAAAATTTTTTTTGCTAAAGGTAGCTAAAGGTGGGTTAGAAATGGAATGTCTTAGTGAGAGCTTGTCAAAACAGGTCTTAAACTAGAAGTATTTAAATGATGGGGTGCAGGGTGAAGGGAAATGTACGAAAAATGTGTGTGTGTGTGTGTGTGTGTGTGTGTGTCCCTTGCGATTGGACATCTTTTGATAGAAAAATCTGAAAAACTTAAGAAAGCAGGTCTTTATGAGTACAATGGCAACAAATACCTCCGAAGTAACTCCGTCAAATTTATTAATGATTGTACATTTTACCTGACATTTAAATTTATCAAAAATGTTGCGTCTAAATTTTTTGACATAAAACGCATGTTTTTTGAGATTTTCATAAAAATCTAGCCATAAACAGCTAAATAATAAACGATTGAAAATTTATTAATCACACCAACAATTGTACGTGGTACTGTGTACATACACGTTCGCAAAGGGTCCCAACACTACAAATGTGTAAGGATTTTGATAAAAATTTTAGAAATATTTTGAAACATTGATATGTTATCATACCTACTCAAACATCAGGTCAATACACTGAAAATAAAATAGCGGCATATTAAAATACATAAAGCCATATATTCGTTTTCCAAGCTCAATTCATGGAATATATGTATGGGCGAAGTTTTGATATTCAGAAGACGTTGTTTGAATTTGAAATTGTTTTACAATACACTTCTGGCAAGAGCACTCCCCTGCTACTTTAACTTGTTTATTCTGACATTGATTATAACATACAGTCCAATCAACCTTTGCGCCTAATTTTAGGCAAACCGAATTTTCGTTTAAAATTACCGGTATTTTGTTTTCGCTTGGCCGGTTTGGTTGGTTAAGTTTAGTGCAAATTGAAGCAAAACGGTGACCCAGTATATTCCAGGTATATGAGGTCTGCTCGAAAAGTATCTGACCTGAATTCATATCTCCATACCAGAACTTTCGAGAGATCTCTGCATAACATGAGCATAGTTACTGGCTGGAATCCTTCGTACGAGGAAAGCATGTACTTGTTCAATGAGTTTTGCTCATGCTGCATTTGTTATTGCAGAACAGAAAACTTTCGTTACAAAATCATTTAGGATAATTTGGAAATCATCAGTGACGATGATGAAATTTGCTTGAACAAATTCTTCTTCTTCTTCTTCTTAGCACTACAGCCCCTCTCGAGCTTTCGCTTCCTGCAAATAGCGCCTCCAACTGTCACGGTCCATTGACCGCGTCCTTCAATTTTGAAATCCGAGCAGCGATGAACTGTCTTCGTTGACCGAGTCAGACCAGCGTTTCCTCGGTTTCCCCACTGGTCTCCGGCCTTCAGTTCTCCCAACGAATACCTTTTTGGGTATCCGTTGTTCGTCCATACGATTCATGTGGCCAGCCCATTGTAGCTTTCGCAGTCTTACAATCGTTGAGACCTCCGAGTTGTCGAAAATTTCACACAGCTCATGATTGTATCAAATTATTACCAGTGATTAATTGTGAATTTATGATTAAACCAAACTCTGCACAGTGAAAGGTTCCATCCAAACCACGGCCGAAAAAGCAAGTCAGTGTCTGAGCAATATCAAGTTCATGTTAATTGGCTCTTGTGATTATGAAGGTACTATGCACGACAAATATGCTTCGAAAGGACATCTGATCAACAAATAATATTGCGGATTCCATAATGCGGTTCGAAGAAAATGGCCACGTTTTTGGCAAAATTATGGCTGGCTTCATCGAGACCTGTCCACAATTTTAAACAAAACACAACATCGTATAGCTTCGCCAGCCTCCGTACAGTCCTGGAATAGCTCTCTACAACGTTTGGTTGTACGCAAGATTGAAGAAGCCCTCAAAGAACACAGTTTTGACGACATCAAGATGATTCAAATTAATACAACGAGTGAGATAAAGGCCCTTCCAAAATCTGAGTTTCAGGATGTAGAATACCAATGCGACAACTTTGAAAGATGCCAGGGGCCGGATAACAAAAAATAATACAAATAATATGTCGGATACTTGTAAAGCGGTGATAAATCAGTTCTACTTGTTGTAAACGCTACTTTGTCTTCCGAAATTAATATTTCTGTACGTCACTGTCTTAGGGCGAATCGAGGTTCAACGACAAAGCACTATTTTCGATTCAAAAAAATTTTAAATAATTGAATTGATTTGAAATTCCAGATCTTCACTATCAGCCCGATTAATTTTAAGGAAATTATTTGCATAAGGTTTGGTTTATAAAATAAAGTTATTTAATAAAAAAGTTTAGAGTTCAAAAAGTAATTTTCACTACTCCTCTTTTTAATACCCTCAATTATAGGTATTTTCTCAGTATGGCTGAAGAATCATACATATGTATAATAGAACGCTTATTTAGGATGCGCCACTGCCGAGAGCATGACTATAAGACACTATTGTTAAGCTCGACCATGATCCCCATTATAACACCGACCCCTAAATCATTACAGTCACATACGACTACAATCTACTTTACATTTCAGAGAAAGTGCCTACCATTCATACATACATTCATTCAATTGTTTTCCAGTGCCTTTTTGCCTTTTAACAAGACAGGGAAGAGTAATCGGCACGAGAAAGCATTTGGGGATATGGGGGAACAAGGGTGTGCAGTTCGCATTTATGTGTGCGGTTAAATGGTACGTATCGATGTGTATGATGACAATAGTCATAAAATGAAAGCGATATGAAAAAGGATACGGAGTTTCAAAGACAACGAAAATTTATGACACAGTTAAACGTGCTAGAAATTGATATTAGATTTATTATTGAGAATTGGACTTCCTTATTTTATATTCAGATAACAACAGATACAAAGCTGGCGCTCATAATACGGTTTTGTAATTGCTTTCCACGAAAATGTTTTGGGGCGTGTTATATTGCTCTAAACAGATTGGATCTTGAGGAAGTGCTCCCAATTTGCTTAATGGCAATTCAGAATTTAATCCTGTATGTCTTGAAGCTTTTGAGAATACTGATTAAGGGTTTAAGTATGAAATTTTTTCCTCGTTGCTTCGATACTAATCGAAAAATAATCAAATAATGATGCATGCGTTCTTCAATCGATTCGCCTTAGACGCTTTACTCCTAATTTCAGATGTGGAACGATTGCAAGAAAAGGGTTCTAGAGGAATAAAGTTCCCTTATACTCATATATACCGCTTTCATTGTTCTGCGGAATAAGCGAAATCCTTTTCGATTCCAATATAATCTTATGAACACTTTTTTTTTCATTTTGTAACCTAGTGTTGTATTTCGAACTCAACTTCTTACATTAAAAGAACCTTAAAGATGGGCTATATTTGGAAAAGAAATGCCAATGCGTGGATTGCTCCTCGCCTAATATAGAGAAAACCTGCAGGCTATACAAATCTCCAGTTTCGCACAAGTCGGGGAAGGAGAAGGTTTTGAAACCTATCCTTTGGACCAAGAAACATCATCATCTTTTTGCTTGTTTTTATTCCATGCTCTTCCTTTTTTATTCATGTCTTCCGGAATGATAGTCAGTTAGAATATAAAGCATGAACAGAAAATAGAGCAGGATTAAGCTACCACAGAGATTATCTTTAGTTTGCCGCCATCACCGTTCATGATTCTACTGCTACTCTAGAAAGACTTCGCCAGTAATTAACTTTTTACTGTGGGACTGGCTGTTGGTAATTTAGAAGTTTATTTCCTTTGTTTGTTATATTCTGTTTCAGAAAGTTACATGTATATTGTACACATTTTGAAAGAAGCTGAGTTAATAACTGGGCCACGATAAAACCTTTGTGCGAGTAAAATAAAGTGTTTCACAACAAAGAATTTTCGGACAGAAAACTTGAAAAAATTGATATCTAAGTAGCTCCTCGCTACCAGTTAAAAGATTTTCTGATTTATTTTCTTGATGATACTGTCGAATTAGGTTGAGTATGGCATTCACCACACAATATAAATTCCATTCATCTTAGTAAATGGAGTGGGAAAAGTGAAATTAGTTTTCACTGCAAATTATCTGATTCGTTTTGAAATACATCTACGTTCCAAAGGTATTTTGCAACAGTACGAGTTCATGCAATTTGTTTACCAAGGCTTGTTTAATAATCTAAAGGATATGTACAATGTGTTTTCTACTTGCAATCCAGAAATAAATAAGATAGTCGGGAATGAATTTTGATTTGTTGCTTTCAAAATGCTGATAGTTTTAGTGATCATGTTATGTGATGAGTGATAATCATTGATGAAAGCATTTAAGGAGAAATATATCGTCTTTTTGAAAAAAAAATCGATGTAGTCCGTGCAAGAAAAGTGAAATTCTTACTCACCTTTGTTGTGATAATTTTTCCCATCCACACAATCCCATCCTACTTTCAAGATTTGTTTGGTTGATATTTATTCAACTACAAGGTGCATTCGAAAATAAACGAGACTTTTGTTTTGTTTTTTGGTGACGCCATCTGTGAATGAGATAGTGCGTTGAAAAGCTACATCCCTCCCTAATTTTCAGTGAAAGTTTGGTGACATTTAGTTCAGTGGAAGCGAAGTTATCGCGTCTAAAGTGACAGTATGTTTGTGTCATCGGTACAAAAATGAGTTTCGAACAAAGAGCTAATATCAAATTTTGTTTTAAAATTGGTAAAACGTTTACCGAAACATTTGAATTGATAAAAAACTTTATGGCGATGATTGCCTATCTTGTGCCAGAGTTCATGAGTGGTTTACACGTGTCAGAGATGGTCATGAGGACATAAATGACAATGAACATACGGGCCACCCAAAATCAGTGATCACCGAAAACTCCATCGAAATTGTGTGTGAATTTATCAAAAATGAGCCGAAATCATCGTTCAAATTCATGGAATCGGAGTTGAACATCAATTTATCGCATTTTCATCGATCATTTGGGTTTACGAAAGGTCTGTGCACATTTTGTTCCGCACAAGTCAAGGTGCGTGTCAAAATAAACGAGACATAATAATCCGCTCTTGTGACTGAATTTTTGACTAGAAATAAAATTTTAACCATCAATCACTCACCGTATTCGCATGATATGGCTCCCTGTGACTTCTACCTTTCCGGGAAATTGCATTTGGCCATAAAAAGACCACGCTTTGCGTCTGCAAAGAGCATCCAAAAGGCTTGTACCGACATCTTGAAGGACATTCCGGTCAATTAGTTGAAACACTCTTTCGACAAGCTTTTGATCGCGCAATACAGTGTATCGAGGCCGGAAAAGATTATTTTGAATAAATACACTCAAATTCATCAGAACAAAGCTCCTGTCGTTTCTATTTTAGCTCAGTCTCGTTCATTTTGGAAACCACCTTGTATATGTTCACAGGAACATGAAAAACTCTGATGTCATTTATTTCCTCTCCTTCGGTTGTTGCGGGGCTCATTAAGTAATACAAGGTTGAGTCAAACATTGATTCAACTCTTGTTCCTGAGCATCTACAGTTGGTAGGACCGGACTAGTATACTTTGGTGTAGCCATTAGGAGCGGGGATAGTTGGCTCTTTCATACTTCCCACCACTTAGTCAGAGACTTTTAAATTTCAATGCAAATGGCGTACACCTTCGCTGCATAACAAAAAACTATAAACTTTCTTACTCGTGAAGGAGATCAAATGACACAAATTTTCTAGAGATTGACTTCACAGTTCGGTGATCAAATAATGTCAAGCACAAAAGGCCTGGCATAATCGACCCAAAAAAGAACGGACAATCACCGGTTTGGACAAGCGCTACGGATGGAACCATTCATCCGGTGTGGGGTATTCTTGAATAAGGTCCACGTTAAGAGTATCAGAACAGAAATAAGATTGAGTTATGGGAGCTATTGAGCGATCATTACCAATAATCCACAGTTCCGTAAAGCTGGTGCGAGATGGTTTTCTTGTTTCTTGATTGAAAATTAAAAGCTGAAACGTTCAAAGGTCTGGACAAAGACTTACAGTAAAGTTTCCGGGAGAAGTGATGCATTTTTGAGTCGAATCTTAATCTGCAAAAAACATGGGTCAAACACTGCACACTCAAATCTAAATAACCCAATACCGAGTGGTGAAGGAATCATCATCATCACTTGAATCGCAAGGGAATCGTACAAAACGTATTTAAGAAGGAAAATACTTCAACCAACATACCCAAGGCAGATTTAATTAAATTTTAACTTGAGTTTAGAATTTAATTGATTGGTGAACGCATAATCCCTGAAAAATGATTTTAAGTAAGACGGACATATTTGCCTTACATATCAAAGCATAGCATTTTTCGGTACGATCAATCCTGTCGTATGGTTGCTTAAAGTCAACGAATATTTGGTGTATGTCTATGATGAACTTCCAGCATATCTCAAGTACCTGATTGACTATAAATCATTGGTCGATCGTCGAACCACCTGCTCTAAAACCACCTTGTTACTCCCCAATAATACGGTTGGCGTATGATCCGATTTTAATAATTTTTGAAAATATTTTGTTCGCCGAGCAAAGTAGTGATATGCCTCTACAGTTTTCACACTGAAGCTTGTCACCTTTTTTTGTGGATAGAGAATATAATTGATTGCCTCCAGCCGTTCGGCATATTTTCTTATTGCCAAATGTGCTGGATGACCTTATGAATGGCTTTCTGAACACCGCTCCCAACATATTTAATGGGCTCGACTGGAATCTCATTCATGCTCGGCGCTTACTATTCTTTTGGGTTTTGATGGTGGAACCAATTTCATCCAGAGTTGACGGGGCCAATAGAAATTCTCCGGGAATATCTATAGGCTACGATGTTCTGGAGGTGTGCGGAGGACTAAGAAGGTTCTTGAAATATGATGCCCACCTTTCCTTAAGCCCGTTATTACTAGTGATAATGTTGCCGATGACATCACGTTTCAGGCTTTTCATAACTTTGTATGCTTGTCTTGTGTTGTTGCCCATTAGACTTACATCGATGCTTCCCAATTGATCGTCAAAGTATTTTCTTTTCTCAATTTGAATGATCTTATTCGCTATTGTGCGATTTTAAAGTTATCTTGATTTTCCATCGGCTGTTGAATTTCATTTCCTACACCAAAGAGGCAAATTCAAAAGACCCATTCATTTAACTGCCGACAGTCACTTTTACTTTATATTGGTGAAAATATTGACAATTTGCAGGCTTTCTTCCAAAATTTTTAAATTAAATTAATAAAAGGTAGGAGCGAAATATAAGAACTAAACAAAGTATGTAAGCAAACCAAGGAAACGCTAGTCTGCCTTTGTTTGTTAGTAATTAGAGGGTGGTTCAATGAATCAAGATAATTATTGGCTCTATATACGGGAAGTAAAGATTTGAAGGAGGCTCTAGTGCGGCAATGAATTCGTTTCAACAGTGGTCGAACCAAAACCCACGATGTTAATTGTAAATAAAACAAAAAGTTTTCAGAGTAATCTGTTAATATTTTTTAGTACACAAGAAGGATCTATAACAATTATGTGTGAAACAAAATATCGCCCAAATGTTCGCCACGGCTACGGTGGCATACTTCTATCTGATGGTCCATGTTTTCAATGACTCTGAGACATAATTGAGGGTCAATGTCGCTAATGTGCTGAATTATCTCATCTTAGCTCATGAATTGTTCTTGGCTTATTGACGTACACCTTTTTCTTTTAAATATCCCCAGAGAAAGAAGTCCAACGGTGTCACATCAGATGATCGTGGTGGCCGATTAACATCGCCACAACGTGAGATAACACGGCCATTGAATTTCTCGCACAAAAGAGCCATTGCTTCGTTGGCTGCGTGGCAACTGGCACCAAACTGTTGGAACCACATATTGTCCAGATCCATAACGTCCGTTATCATCTTGCAATAGCGAACACCATTCACGGTAACTGCTTGGCCGTCCTTATTTTCGAAGAAGTACGGCCCGACGACGCCGCAAGCCCAAGAACCGCATCAAACATTCACTCTTTGTGGATACATCAGCTTTTCAACAATCACTCATGGATTCTCATTTGCCCAAACGTGGCAACTCTACTTGTTAACGAATCCACTGAGGTGAATGTGTCCCTCGTCGCTAAAGATGATTTTCTTTGTAAAGTCACCATTCCGTTCTGTCTGTTCAACCAACCATTCGGCGCATTGCTGACGCTTGAAATATTCAGTAGGCTTCAGCTCTTGAGCCGATTGAACCTTGTAACTGTTTAAATTCAAATCCTTATTCAAAATTCTTAACAGTGATGTTCGTGAGATGTTCAATTGTTGGGCACGACGAAAAGTCGAGGTTGACGGCCTTTCTGCCCCACTATCGCGAACAACAGCAATGTTTTCCGCAGAACGAACTGGGTGAGCATGCACAAGTAATTTCACATTTCCTACGGACAGGGTTTGCTGAAATTTGCGCACAAATATCTCGATTGTGGACACATTTGGCCGATTATGCTGACCGAAAAAATCACGAAGTGCATAAAATGCATTTTAATTTGAACACCCATTTTCTTAAAAGGCTTCAACAACCTTAACGTGCTGCTCAATGTGTACTTCTCCATGATTGCATTTTTCAAATATTGAAACAAAGAAATGTCAAAGTAAGTTGGGCGATAAACTTGACGTTAAGATGTGACTCACAATTAACATCGTGCATTATAGTCGGACCACAATTTATATTCCAAATACAAATAGTTTCAAGCAATATTTACTAAACATATGTATTCATTATATATAACACATATATTATACAAAGCCAAACGAAAGCGATCCAAAATACTAAACTTTGAGAATAATTTATTTATAGAAAAGTAAAAAACAACAATTTTCCGAGAATTTCGATCTCTCCTGATTCATAAACTGACTTTTTTGTTTTAAAGTTTTTTATCAACACCTTTCATTTTATGCCCCACTTGATTATCATGAGAAAAAAAATTTGAAGGGTGACCTCCCTATAAGAGGGGACCACCTTATAAACTTTTGAAATTTTTGATATGACTTAAACTTTGGATAACCACCAGTGTTGACATTCCCACAAAATTTGAGTTTTGCAGCTTCATTCGTTTCTGAAAAAAATCTGCTGTGATGCACGGACAGATTAACGAGCAGACAAAAAGACAGGACGCGAAACTAGTAGGTCATTGTAAAATTCGTTTTACAAAGCCCTAAAAATGAACAAACCGAATATAACTGACGTAAAGAATATTTAAAAGAATTCGTGTTAAGAAATCTAAAAAAACTACATTTGAATATATATTAAAATTCAAAAAACTTTATATTGCACAAAAATAGAAATCATAGAGTAAGTGACAAAGAATCAGTGGTAAGAAATAATTTTGCTTCATCCTGCAAAATTTTAAAATTAAAATTTATAAATATTTCTCACCGCCAGGGTGTAATTTAACCACTCAATATAAACACACGTAGTGAAGTGGTTAGAGCACTCACCCCGTAAGCCAAATGTTCCCGTTAGAGTTTTGTTTCGCGTGATTCCTCGGACGAACCGTAAGCCCGTTCAGTTATGATACGTTCACATTTAAAATCAAATCGGGTTGCAGATCGGTGGACGGAAACACACGGCCAAAACGTGGTACAGACCATATCACTTTCCCGAGTGCCGAAACATTTGATCAAGATAATGAGATACTCTAACCACCTCTAAGCGAATGGCCGAAAGGGGCTGTAGTATCACATATACTATTTTTGTCAGCTATTGGATTGCTAGGATAGTTGTAAGCAATTTTATTTGCTAAGATTTCACAGATAGTCAATTGTTTTGTTTATTTGATATCTACAGGCCAATTTTCTTTTTTCTTGAAAAGCCGTCGGGCCTTGCTTTGTTGTATGTAGACACGTTTCAACTCCGTTTAGCCATGATGCAGATGCCTGGAATGAAATAACTTTAAGTAGGTGTAAGATGGGTTAAGTAGGTAGTTACTAAATTAGGTCAGGTAGAGGGATATTAGGTTTTTGTTTTTTTGGACTGTTGGATGTGCACTTGTTCCGGTTCATCTCGCTTCCGTTACCGTCGTAGAGTGTGATCTAGTACTGATAAAATTTTGCAGATAGCTTAAAAAAGCATAGAAGGATGATGTTTCTCAATAAAAAAAGGTAATTTGTTCGCTAATTTGAAATTCGATTTCAAGGATAGATGCTAAATAATGATAATCTGAAAGCAAATTTATGATTTAAAAGGCAAAACTTAAGTCCAAATAATACATTATTTTTCAGAATTTACATAAAAAAGTTTAAACCAAAAATTTGAAGTGCAGTACATTTCGCTGTGTTTTCGATTGCATGGAGTTAAAATGTGGAAAATAAATGATGATTGCCTTGGGTTTTTGATTCAAATTAAAAATTAAATCGTACTCAGGTACCAATCCCCACTTACCAACAAGACGAACTTACTATGAATGAAAAGATCGATCTCATTTGGGACAAGCAACCAATCGTGAATAGTAGGGCTCGATTGAAGGGCTAGGTAGTTTAAGTCCGGGAGATCGCATCCGTTTTGGTGGCCTCATTTTCACACGATTTATTTTAGTGGTTTTCGAAAAATCTCACCCCCCTTATACCAGATCTAGGGTCACTCCTTCCTGCTTAGGGGCAGGGCTGATCATTTAACGGCTAAAGTTGCAAACTTTTAACTTTGTCAAAGCCGCGGTCAGTCCTTTGTATCCTGGGACAGGACGAGTCAGTTAGCCTGTAGAGACGAGTGTTACTTAGCGAGCGCGAAAAATTTTGCCCACTGGTCTATTTTCCTGTAATACAAAATATTTACTTTGATATGAATGTACCGTAGATCTAGAGAGGACTGGATCCGCAACCTGTCGTGAGAGCCGAAGCAATTAGCAACCTTCGCTAAAGTTGTGTGAAGTTGAGGTTTGAAGTGATATGCTTTTGTTTTTGCACTTTATTCACTTCGAAACACGTTGCCGTTTAAAAAGTTTATAATTTTGAAGATCGCGTGTACGAAATCGGCACTTTACCTGTAGTTCACTGTTTTTATTATGAATTTACGAATTTTCCATCGGCTTTGACACATGAGTTTTCGCGCCTCTTTCTTTTTCTTTTGCGTTGACGTTCGAGTTTTCTGTGAGAGTCGTTTGTTGTGTTGTACTCAAACTGTTTTACGAATGATATCGAAGGCGCGATCGTGTGCACGTGAAATGAAATTTTGTAGGTGTGCGCTGGTGTCAGTGGGGGAAGTGATTCTTCTGAAAAGAGGAAAGAAAAACGTGTCTGGAAACAAAGGGGAAGGAGAAGTAGAGGGAATCATATAGTTTTGAGAGCGTAAGTTATTTATAACTTATTAATGTGGCAAATTTGCTTCTCACATGGACGAGTACACAGATTCTCGTTGCTCGTCCATTTATTTATATGTCTTTGGAATGTACGCTACGAATTTTTTTGCTGTATTATAAAAGTTCACAGGTCTTAACCCCTTACGGTTTTTTTTAATGCCAACATTTTACCATCTGCCTCCTGTCATTTGAATAGCATTTTTACCTAGGCAAAGTTGGCTTATTCCCACAATTATTTCTTTAGAGAAATATACGTTTTTTTTTAAAGCCGTCTGGCCTTGTCTTTGACACAAAGGAGTCGAAACGCGTCACTTAAAACGGCAAGGCCTGATGACTTTTCAAGAAAAAAGAGAATTGGCCTGCGGGTATCAAATGAACAAAATAATTGACTACAAAAAAATTAACTGGCACTATAGTCGATATGCAGTCACAGTCAACCTTCTGTATTCTGGGAGAGGAGCAGTCAGTCGGCCTATGAACATACGCAAAATGTATGGGTCGCTGAAAATTTTACTCAAAGATATTTTTTCTGTAGATGGTTTCATGTTTTAGATTTGCGCTACTCATTTTTATGCAGTTTTATAAAAAACAAAAATTCTTGGGGTTTCCGTTCCCTCCTCATAATTTTTTTTAATAATCACATATCTCCAATTCGTTATTTGAATACCACTTCCGGATGTAAATTCTTTTTACAATAACGCTACGGAAGGTATATCCGTGAATGCAATTCTGCATACAAGTTAAAAATCACCCTTTAATAAAAAAAAAAATCAGTCCTTTAAAGCTAAAAGGAAATGATTATTTTTCGGAATGTTTAGATGGACCGTGGCTTGATAATGGTTATTGCGTGAAAGAAAATGATTTTAAAGTTATATATGGCGATAATAGTAAAAACGTAAAAGAAAAGAAGTCTGATGATTCGGATAATGATAGTGATAATCAGCTTTGTCATTAAAACTGTGTAATAGTGCTTATTTTCAGAAGCATTTAGTGCGGAAGACATGCTTGTTGAATTTTTAAAAATTTAATAATACTGATTCAGGTACTAAAAATTTTACTGATTTTCATTCACAACACAATTCTAAGAACGGCAAGACCATAAATCCTCATATTCTGAAATATTTTTTTTTGCTTTGTTGTTAAGATTTTTTTAATTTATAACAAATTTTAGTAAGCAGAATAAAGAATGTAATTGAGAGTTTAACCTTTCAATAGATCATATTACAATGAATTTTTATCCGAAAATAGTTTTCAAATCACGTAGTGAAGAAATATTGCCATGAAAAGAAAATTATATGGAGTGAAGTTTTGAGACTGAAGAATTTGTATGAAAATTAACAACTACATCGAAAAATTCAATCTACAGAAAAAATAAACTTTTTATGCAAAATTTTTACCGTTCCATATATTTCACATAGGTTTAAATGTCAGCTGAGGCGTTCTGTCTCAGGATGCCTATACAACCAGCTTATCATGTTAACAAAAATTGCTGTATATATTACCAAAGCATTGATTTCATATTACGAAAGTTATTCAACGGCAGCATCAAGAGCATGTTTCAACTTCCATTGTAATTTGTAATAGGTAATTGAATACATATGCAATTAGCCATTACTTTCATTTCATTATTTTTTTAGTTCCTCAGAATAATTGGGGAGAGAAATTTACCTATTACAGAGAGTAAAGTCCAATGTTGCTTCAATTTTCATCAAGGTAGATTGTAATTAGTTTTAATGATCTTGTTGTTTACGTGATCATCCAGAAGCAAGTTTCAAATTGGGGCGTTTTAAATATGCGATTTTCTCAGCATTTTTCCGTGTGGCAACGAGACACAGTCGATTACGAATTGCAATTTTCTTTTCTCTCGAGCGCGCGGGATCTGCTTTTTATTTTTCTTCGCGAAATTGCCTTTCTTTTCTTTTCACGATAACCATCGCCGTTTGCGGCTAGCCAGGCACTTTCGTTGTCACCACTTGCCAAGCTCCTCGTCGTCAACGAGACCCAACTCGCACTTCTCGTTATCGCGCCAGAACGGGATCACGTCCAAGTTAGTTTGTCATGTCGCACAAGACAAGTTACCTCTCATGATATCATGCTTGCTGGATTTGTCGCCGTGGCGGGAACGGTTGATTGAGTTCCAGTTGGTATATTGGAATTACTTCGGTGCATTCGCGTACCACTGGTGTTTTTAGTCTCCTTTTTAGGGTATTGTAAAATCATTTTACAATACCCTTCTAAAATCGCGTCCTGTCTGTCATTCCGTGTGTCACACCATTTTTTCTCGCAAACTACATAAGCCGGAAACACAAGGTTTTCTACGTATGTAGGTGTAAAGCGATGCCCTCTTCAAAGTTTCATCACAAAAAAAAATTTATAAGGTGTTTAAGGGGTTCTCCCCCGAAAAAAAAATTTCATCGCATGTAGGCAATATGGGTATTAAATGAAAGGTCTTGATGAGAAATTTTCAAAGCAGGTCTTAAAATGACGAGTTTTGCTTTGAGGGGTGCAGGGGAAGGGGAAATGTACGAAAATTTTGTGTCCTTTGACCCGAAAAATCTGGAAAAATCACAGAGGTGAGGCTTTAAGAGTACAAGGGCAACACATACCTCAGAAGTCGAAATTCAATCAACTTTGTTAATAATAGTACATTTTATAAATTTTAAATTTTTGCCAATAAAATCAAAATGAAGCTCTTAAATTTCCCAAAAACTACCATTTAAGTGTTCTGAAAGCAATTGTATGTGTTCTGAATATTTCACAATAATCGAATAATAATCAGCAACGTTATAGCCGATTGAATATTGAACAATTACAACAACAGTAACACGTGATACTAGGGAGATACACATTTGCAACGGACCTAGACACACACTATAAATATGTCGGAATTTTGATAAAAAATTTAGAAATGGTTTGTAATATTGATGGGTTATCATGACTAACTAAGCGACGGGGTCAAAACACTTGAAACAAAATGGCGGCGAATATAAAAATATAATAACCATAATAATTCTTCGAATTCAATTTATAGAATCTGTATATCAATCACGTTTTGATATGCAGAATATATTGTTTGATTTACAAATTGTTTTACAATATCCTTCTGGCAGGAGCACTCTCCTGCTACTTCAACTTGTTATTTCTGCTTGATGACTTTCCAGAGATACACTTTTGCATGGTTAAAGCGCTTCTTAATTAATAATTAATTAATTTAGCATCACAGAAATTAGGAAACTTTAGTCGATATTAGTTGATTATTAATTTAGCAAATTTTTATCAATTTTCAAATTAGCTAAGAATTCGTGGAAAACAAATAAATACTCCAAGCTTATTTAGAAGTAATTAAAAGGCTAATTTCATTGTGAACACTAATCTCTTATGGGTAGCTTCTCAACAATTTTCAAACAAATAAATATCTAAACCATAGACGCTTCAAAAATGCAATACTTGCATAGAAAATATTCTAACAAAATAAATGGTCTCTGGTTAATGTCTTCAGCATTTTTTCTATATTTTTAACAAATTGAATTATAGCAAAAGGTATAACTTTTCGTGTCGAGGATAATCTTCTTATAAAAGCTCATCATACTCAAATAGCATTTAGTTGGTTAATCATTTTAAAGGTAAATGTTCCAGTGACATGACACACTTCCTCCAACAATGATAATTTTAAAGATTTATACAGCATAATGAAATAACATTTAAAGAGGATATTTATATTTTACTTCACTAAATATCAACAAGAGGTTTTGTTGATAATTCTTTTCTTCATCGGCGCTCATCTTGATCTGCCAGAAATTGCTTTTCACGAATAAATTCCTCATGCACCATCCGAAATGAAAATGAGAAGTGAATCCCTAAGTCATCACTATTTTGTGGTCATTGGTAAGGAAAACGTCGATAAGATGTACTATATGTATTATTAAGAACGGTGAAGTCACTAAGGTCGGCATTGAGCAGGCTTGATGAGGAGCTCATATTTTTTCTTTTGGTTATACGTTAAACTTTCTGTTCATATTGGTGAAACAGATCTTGTCGTTTTCGCTGCTGGTGATGTTGCAACATTTGTTGATGTTCTTGCAGCATTTGCTGTTTTTTTTTTGTGGCAGTGATTATTTTTGGCATTGATGATGTTGTTGACATAGATGATGACGGTGATGATCAGCATTTACTGTCGTTGGTCGTCATATGTTTATCTGAATTGTATACAGCTTGGGATTCTTGTAGCGCTCGATATAAGAGGTCGAGTGGAATGAGGTGATGAAGTGAAGGGAACTATTCAACGATTGTCAATAGTACTTATCTCCCATTGTCCTTTTCGTGACGCTGCTCGACTACTACACCTGTGTGTTGAAAGAGGTGGCAATCCTGTTTGTGACTACGTCTAGCCTGGCCTATCATCAAATATGCTACAGTGTGAGTCTATTCATGATGGATTGCTAAATAGAACTAACTTCAAAGCAACCAAGAACCTTGACATCGGCTGTCACCGGAAATAGTGAGGCTATTTTTAAGTTCTCCGCGTCTACCCTTTACATACTACGCGGGCTGATAAGTACCGAGATTTTTAATGAAAACAAGGGGTTTTTGGACGCAACTATATTCAAACATCAAATAATTGCATTCGAGAGTGATACACTTGCTATAGCAATTTTCCAGCCAGTCCAAACCTTCAAAATACGCCTCAGTATTCGCGGTAACTTCCTCATTCAATCTAAATCTCATTCCCTGGAGCCACCACTTGAGGTTTGAGAACATATTATAGTCACTGGGGGCCAATTTTGGAGAAAACGATGGGTGAACAACCAATTCAAATCGTAATTGGTCCAATTTGGCCATCGCTTTCAAGAATGTGTACGACGGTGCGTTATCGTGATGATACAGGACTTATTTCTTCGCCATATGGGGACATTTTTTCTTGACCAGTTTGTCTAGTATCGCTGCATGACACTCTCTTGTGGCTGTTTTTTCCTTCTGCAGGTAATCGATGAAGATTATTCCATAGATATCCGAAAAAACGAAAGCCATCACCTTCCCTGCCGAGCGGTTAACTTTTGGTCGCTTTTCATCCACTCTGCAGACTACGTATTCATATGGTATTTGGTAATGTAATAATCTTACTACAAACGTTATCCTGTTATTTATATTTTGTATAATTTGCATTCGCTATTCATTTTGATTCAACCATTGGAGTGATTGAATGTCTAAACAGTTAGTGTAATGTCGAGTTTGAAGTAAATACTATATAGATTTTTGGTTTTGAAATCATAACACACAATGCAATTGAATTTAAGTTCGTGCAATTCAATAATTACTTTGAACTTTTGTCATTAGTGCTAGGAAATCTTTGTATTGCAGATGCTCTGATGACGATAACATTAATAAAATTATCGAAGTTTTGGCTGAATTTCGAGTTGAACTGTGACCGAGAACCCGAGGTTTGAAGGAGATTCAGTTTTTCTACACATAAATTATATATATATATATATATATATATATATATATATATATATATATATATATATATATATATATGTGTATATTATATATATGATCGAGACAAATGCTCTAACACGTTTATTTACTATCGAAAAAATTTACAGTTTTTCTGGTATTCCCCCTTACAAGTTACGCATTTTGTCCACCTTTCCGGAAGCTTTTTGATGCCGGTATCGAGAATTCCTTGGGCAACTCGGACAGCCATGTGCGCACGAACTCCTCTACCTCGTCATCGGTGTTGAATCTTTGACCTCCGATGGCTTCTTTTAGTGATCCAAATATGTGGTTGTCGCATGGTGATAAATTCGAACTGTAGAGGGGTGTTCCAGTAGCTCCCATCCCAATTCCGATATTGTATCGAGCGTGAGACGGTCCTCCAAAATGAGTTGTTCTACGCGGCAAATGTTGTCTGGTGTGATTCTCTACGATTTCGCGAGCATCCTTGAATGCTTTGGCCCATTTAAGCACAGCAGCCCTACTCAGGCAATCACTACCAAACTGATTTCGCAAACGCAGGAAAATTTTTGTGTTTTGAACGCCTTCCCACACTAAAAAACGAATGGCAATACGTTTCGCAACGGCGGTTGGCACTTGACGTTCACTCATGGTCGTAGCACGCGCGTGAAACATGGACTCCCCACGAAAACTATGACACACTGTTCGTAAGGGACCCAGTTATCACATACTCAAGCCACGACTTTCAAAAAATACATGCACGCCATCTACAGCGTTTGTCTCCATCATATTTGAACCGCCCTCATATATATATATATATATATATATATATATATATATATATATATATATATATATATATATATATATATATATATATATATATATATATATATATATATATATTTATATTTATATATATATATATATATATATATATATATATATATATATATATATATACTCGTATATATATATATATATATATATATATATATACTCGTATATATATATATATATATATATATATATATATATATATACTCGTATATATATATATATATATATATATATATATATATATATATATATATATATATATACTCGTATATATATATATATATATACTCGTATATATATATATATATATATATATACTCGTATATATATATATATATATATATATATATATATATATATATATATATATATATATATATATATGTATATATATATATGCATATAAATGTATAATGAATATGTATGCATCTTGATCCACATATTGTATTTATATATATATATATATATATATATATATATATATATATATATATATATATATATATATATATATATATATATATAACTCTGAATTTTTTCTTTTTAAATTTCCTCGCATCGTCTATGAAATATACTTTCACAAATCGATAATCGGTATATTTTATGTAAATTTTGAAATTCACAATTTCGCAAGATATCAATGTACATTCACACAACTTTCTTCTATTTCGAGCTAAATCGGCAAACAATATTACACTCGCATTTCAATTCCTGAGAAATTTATGAATAAGTAATTATCGGATTCGAGAAAAAGTGGTAAGGAAATAAAAAATAAAACAACTTGAGTAGGAAGGAGCGTGCTTCTGCCAGAAGGGTTTTGTATCTAAACTTTGAAATATAAACCTTTATCTTAAGTCATGTAGATGCGAGTATGATTAAATTCAAGAAAATGTTCATTTGCATGTACCCTTAATGTTTGAATTGTAGAAACAAGGTCATATTCTATTTAAAGCGAACGCCATTTTGTTTTCCCATAATTATTATTACTCATTGAACATATCTTCAAACACATTGATGTTGTACCTCCTTGCCAAAATTTTCTCGAAAATCAGAAAAAAATCATGTTGCTTGAAGCAACGGAATGCGAAATTGTTGTTGTAATGCTAGAAAATACAAATGGCTACAATTTCGTGGCTACAATTTCGTTAAATATTATGCGATTTTTCGAAACTTCCAGTTTAGCACAATCTTAGACATGTTTGTCGGATTTTCTTCGGGAAAAGATATATTCAATTTCTCAGGTAATTTTTGTCCTAATGCATATAAAAACTTACTTTATGTCAGATTGCAAGGAAGGGTGACCGAATTTTCCCGTGTTCTCTGTCCTCTCTTAATATTGATAATACAATTTTCAGACTTGATATTGAAAGCTCTCTTCAAGATCTTTCATTTCATACCCTATTTGACTGTCTCTAGTGAAATAATTTAAGGGGTTATGTTCTTATATTTGGATGCCTATTTTTTCGTCTATGTACAATACTTGCGTAAGACCAGTACTTCTGTTTCACAAATTTTGATGATTTTAGCGTTTATAGTTCCCGAAAAAAATTCTTCTGAATTACACACGGACAAATAGACAGACAGACAACAGATGAACAGACAGACAAACATGTACCGATTTTAATAACGTATTGTAACATTTTTTATAAAAGCCGCAAAAATCTAAAAGTTGTTGCTGGAAGAGGAAAGTAAAAATCTATACATCTCTCTTCAGTGTAGCGGGTGAGAAGTTTCTACGTTATGTTGCTAAGAAATGCTACATGTCCGCATAGCTGGAAGCATATGAATAACTTTCATTGCGTATCAACATAATAATCACCGTCTTTTAAACTTTTTCTCTTTTTTTCATTACTTTCGATCATCTACTTCAGCCCCTATTTTGCTTATGGTTGTTTCGTTTTATGTATGTTCTCGTATATACTATATACCTCAGAAAAAAATTTGACGAGCCTTACTACCATCCAGCTTTTAAACAAGAATGAAAGAAAAAAATATGGAAATATTCAGTCATAAAATATTCAAATATAGAATTCTTTGCCGGTCGTCAGAATAGTGAAGGGAATACGAGTCAATTGAATCTTACAGACGATGTGCAGAGATATGTTAAATCAAATTACACGTGTATTTTCCATTTTAAAAACGAACCAAGGCACACCTTGACTTCAAATATCGGATTTCATGTAGCATTTGTAAGCGTGTAACAGCTTTATAATCTGCATTGCGTCAATGTGAAAAAGGTTTTTCCTTTCTTTTGAGGAATGGAAAATAAAATTGAAAAAATTTATTGTTGTCCTTTGTTGTGGGAGCTCGTATTGTCTTGGAAGATAATTCAAATGGAGTCCAACTAGTAAAAATTATGTATTGGTTACAAGCAGCAATCAATTTTTAGGAATTACTCCAATTAGAAATTGAAACCTGATTTTTGATATACGAGTAGTATGACAAGTCAATTCCGTTTGCAACACCATCATTTGGTAAGGGCGGAAAGAAATATTCAATTAGTAATATAGAAAGAGGGAAAATTATGTTTTGTGACACTTCTGCATATTTAAAAATTGATACTGAAATTGCAATTTCTAAACATAGCGTTTACCCAATTTTATGGGAATTACTCATAGTCATTGAGAAATTTTTTGAATGGAATTAAATAGTAGTCAACTTTGAATTAAGTCGCTCCTCTAGTATGGAGACATTTCATTAGAAACACATTAGACGAGAAGTCTTGCAAGCGAGATAAAAGGCATTATTACTTCTTAAGGCACTTGCAGGTTGATTTTGAAGATTGAAGATCGTTGCTGCTTTTTATTAAACTGACCATTTATAAAAAGCTTCTCACCTTGCAGCTCAGCATCAAGCAAATCACTGATATTAAATAAAATATAAATACAAGTGATTTCCCCCAGAGAATACTTATTAACATGCTTAAAAAATAGAATAAACAAGAACTCCTACCAAAATAATCTGTTTTTACTCAAAAAGTATATGATACGGCCCTCGGAAGGCTACGAAGTAATTCAACAAGAACAAATATAAAAGCATCCATGGTGAATGGATAACAAAAAGTGATAATAGCATATTTTACGCACTACCATAATCCCTGATCAAACTTCAAACACGGCTCACACAATCAAACGAATGTTATAATCCCTCTGAGTCACGTCGGCTTAAATTTTTGGCGAAATTACCGTTTCATGCAGTTACCACCAAATTTGATAATAGATATTTGCATAAAAGATGGCACATCAGTAGAATAAGTTAGAGACGCATACCGCTGTCACTCCATAACGTAAAAGGTTTGGCAGTGATGGAAAACGCGGTGTTTTTCCCGAATGTACACGCATAGGTAATCTATATACATTTTTTATTACCTCCATTCCCTACCACTCTCTCCATCCTTTTTCTTCGTCGCACAACGCTCGTGCGATCTGCATTCGAATTATGTCGCTTCGTCCTTTGTGCCACCCAGGCAATGTTAAATACATCGGTATAAGGGGGCACACAAAATAATGTGAACTAATCCTTTTCATGATTATCTAGTCCAAAATCATGATCATGATCAGCTCTCAGAGATAAAAGAAATGCAATATAAAACGACGCCTTCAAAAAAAAAAAAAAAAAAACTCTGAGTGACTGTCTCTTCAGGATCTCGCCGATAGGGTCAAAAATGCCCGAAGATACTGAGCTCATAAAAACAGAGCTTCAGGTCCACGCTTCAATCAGTGCTCATTAAATGCTCCCTTAGTCTTTTCTTAAATACGAAAAGTGAGTTTGCTTTCTTAACCATAAAGAAAAAGTAATTAATATGATGAAATTTAGGTTTGTAAATCAGTTCTTATATTAATTTCTGCCCCTCGTATCGAGGAAAATAAAGATGGAAAACACTTTTATCAATTTTTGTTTTTTTTTATTGAGAAATGCATGAAAAATCATATTGAGATTTTGTCATCGAAGTCACTTATCAGATACTAACTCTGACTTCGATGTCGTAATGCTCGTAAATTCATGTTGTTGTTTTATTGAAGTCAATTGTATTTAGCTTTTGCATTTGCTAGTTATATCGAATGTAAAATTTTTCGGTATTAGTCACTTCATTTAGAATCAAAAGCTATTTGTCTGGGTATTGTATTTATTAAAATGAGAACCAAACGTATACACATAATATTTACTCGTCCATGTGTTTACGATATCGCGAGTGTTTTGGATAATAGCCCGAGTAGAAGTGAGAGAGTAAAGTTATCGAAATCCGAGTCTGTTAGGCTTCCACATATAGATGGCGAAGTCAAACGTTCAACGTTGCCACAGTACCTCTCCCATTATGATTTAGTATGAATCTGACACCTTTCGTCTTCGGTCAAACAGAGTTTTTACGGCTTCTGGACGTACTGATGTTGTTTTTGTTTCTTCTGGTATTAGATCTAAATTTTGATTTAGAATGAATGCTGGTTTAAGACGTTGCATTAACACGTTTATTTCAATCAGGTCCTTTTGAATTCGGTGCACTCTTTTCGAGATTCGGTTGATTACTTTGGGTGGACCGGTATAAGGCGGTTGAAGAGGTTTTCGGTATTCATCAACTCGTAAGAAGATGTGACATGTTGCTAGATCTTTGTGTACGAAAATACTGTCAGAACGGTGTTGGTTTGAATCTTCTTAAGTCACGCTTAAATTTCTCCAGGAAGATTGAAGGAACGTTGAGTACTTCGTTCTCCACGAAGAACTCCCCAGGCAGTCGCAGCGTTATACCGTAAAGCATTTCAGCTGGCGAGCCCTTCATTCCCTCCTTGTAGATAATGCGAAATCCTAAAAACACGGTCGGTAATGTTTTGATCCAGGTTGTTGTTTCATGGGATATGAGAGCGGCTTTTAATGTTCTGTGCCATCGCTCTATCATACCATTTACAGCTGGGTGATATGCTATTGTTTTGACATTTTTTAATCCTATTAATTTTGCAAACGCTTGAAATAGATATGACTCCAATTGACAGCCTCTGTCTGTGGTGATTATACGTGGTGTTCTGAATTGCGCTATCCAACCAGCATAAAATACTTTTGCAACCGTGTCAGCCAAAATGTCAGTTATAGGCGCTGCTTTTGTCCAGCGTGAAAATCAGTCGATCATCGTCACTATATATCTACAAGAACGGGCTATAGGCAACGGTTCCACGATGACAATATGTACCGGATCGAATCGATTGTCTGTTTATGCAAATGACATTCTAGGTTATACAGTATGCCTGTTGACAGCTGATACCGCTTTTTACCCATGTTGAAATATTTTGGTTCATCTTTGGCCACATTTAACGTTTTATTCCTGAATGCGCCAAACCCCCAGAGTCGAATGCTTGTCGTGAAGGCAGCTTGGTTATTATTGGTCTCGCGATTTTCGTTGATACGTCACAATAGATAAACTAATCATAATCAATAGGAAATCTTTTGATTTGTAGAGACGATTCTGTTTCCATGATGGTTTTAAAATCTTCGTCGCGTAATTGCTCTTTTGCGATTTCGATTGTGTCCAAAGCGTTAGTCGTAATCTCTTCAAGGCCAGATAGGGCATCAGGTACAACGTTGTCACCCCCTTTGACATATATTATTTTAGTTGTAAACTGAAATTTAGAAGTCAATTGTCGTGTTTGTTGTGGTGATACTTTTGACAACTTCTGTGCATATGCAAACGTTAGAGGCTTATGATCCGTAGCTCTTCTCGAAAATGCTTTATCGCCGAATGTATTGCTTGAAGCTCCTGGTCGTATGTGGTGTACTTTTTTGTAAGTTGCAAAATTTTTTTTGAAAAAATCCAAGTGGTTTTCACTTTTTCTTGATACTGCTCTAAAACCCATGGCAAAATTCGAAGCATCTATACTTAGTGCTAGTGGAGCATCGGGTACAGGATGAGTAAGAATGGCTGTAGTTTCTAGTGAGCTTTTACTTCTCTTAAATACTTTTTCTATGATTTTGTTCCAAACTTTTGCTGTTTTATCATTTTTCTTGCTCTTTCTTAGTATGTCGTTAAGTGGTTGCAATGCTTTGGCGATATTTCTCATAAATTTTCGATGAAAATTCAAAAGTTTCAAATATCTTCGCAGCTCAAGTTTTTGTTGTTTACTTTCGCTAGAACTGGTTGATGAGGTAACCCAAATATCCGACTTTCTCTTTTCCAAAATTGCAATTACTCGAGTTAACCTTGATTCCATATTCAGATAATTTCGCAAACTATCTGAATTAATCAGTTAGTTTATGTTCCACCAGGTTTTTTGAGGCCACCCATATATCACCTAAGTAGACAAAGCAAAAGTATATACCGCAAAGCACGATGTTTATATACCACTGGAAGATCGGTGACGCAGTTCCCAGCCCATATGGCATGTAAAGATATTCGAAATAACCAAATTGAGTGATACCAGTGGTCTTTGGGATGTCGTCGTCTGCCACGGGAACTTGATGATAAGCACGAATCAAATCGACAGTCGAAAATATGCATTATACTATCGGATAGCGATCTAGAATTGTAATGAATTTCAAACGGCGGTAATCACCACAAAGTCTCCATTCTTGATTTTTCTTATGTACCAAATGTAATAGACTGTCCCATTGACTGTTGGACGCTTGACAGATTCCGATTTCCACCATGTGCTCGAACTGTTTCTTTGCTGCAGTATATTGTTCCAGCGTTAAGCGTCTAGGGCGATTGACAACTGGCGTAGCGTGTGTAACTATCTGATGTTTTACAGGATATTCTTCCACGAGTGTCGTGGCGTACAGATTTATGATGCATGGAAATTTAGCGAGTACTTCGTGGAGTTGGTTATTTTTTACCATGGATGACGTTGTAGATGTAATTGTCGAAACAACTCAAGCTGTGGCTTATTGTTGTTTTACCGTCTACCAAACATCAACTAGTAGGTTGAAATATTGAAAAAAACCTAATCCGATAATTAGTCGTGACACCTCTGCAACGCAAAATGTCCATTTGAATCGTCTGCGGAGTCCCAAGCGTAAAGAAGATAATCCGTCGCAGCATCTTTAAAACGTTTTGAGTATGGTAGCACTAGTATTTTCGCACCCGTATCGACCCAGAAAGTCATTCCGGTATTTTTATCGGTAATTATCCGGCGGTTCTGTATTTTTCCACCATCGCTTACCGAACAATTTGAGGATGATGTCTTTAGTTCTCCGACCCTTTTGAATTTATAAAAGAGCACGGTTCACAACACTTCCTTACTTCTCTACCGAATTTTCGATGAAAGTAGCAGGCACTTGCATCATGTTTTTCATCTGTTCGAGATATGGAACGAGATTGATTTCTGCTTTTACGTACGTGTACTTGCAGTTTGTTGATTCTTTCCATCAACCTTGTCAATGTGGTTTGCTATGTACCACTATTGTCGTCTTTTTTTATCGCGAAAACTGTTATTTGTGGTGGGGCACTAAATTTCTCCATAATTCGATCAGTCATTTCAATCAAAACCTTCATTTCGGAATCACTGGAATGGTTAACACAATACCAAGAATAAAACTGTTAGTGAGTAAGTACGCTTTGCGTATGTGCACAAAAAGTGAAAGCGTTTTAAACGGGTCTCAATCAGGAAATCATCTGATCCGATCGCCAATATTAAATGTGTTCCTTGTGCTGAATCCACATCATATTCATCCCTAGCTGTATCGACAACCGAGCAATTCAAACTCATCACTTACTTGATATCTGAAGCTTCCTCATTCAACGATGATACAGAGCAGTAGTATAATAAAGGAAAAAAACAATTGTGTAGTCAGTATCTTGAGTTTTTCAACATGGAATGAAACCGAAAATGCCCCGTCTGTGCTTTGACAAGGGCAAAGTCAACATCGTGAACTTGATGCTGGCCTAAAAACGCGTAAGAGAAAAACAATCGATGACTTACTTGAGATGCTTTTCCTTTTAAGCGTTTCACACATCTTACCTACAGTCTTCCACAAAAGTCAAGGTACAGTGATAAATATCATGAAAATTGTTTGATATTTTTTTAAAAAAACCTATAGTGATTAAAATTTTTTTTGGTATCACTTCAACTATAATCATTACACTTTAAATTCATGTAAAACAAAACGAAAATTCTGTCGTATTAATATGTTATTACATATGATGTGTTGGAAAGTCAATGAATGAAGTCCACAAAAGTCATGGTACACCTAAAGAAAAATGATACAAATTGTAATTATAGTCTTGCATAGTTATTTGAATTATACTTTTCTGAATATTTTGTCGGATATCCTTTCATCTGAATTACTGACTTCAGTCTTTTAGGCATAGAATATACCAATTTTTTAGTAAATTCGCTGCTGATTCTGGCCCACTCCTCCAATATAACATCCTTAAGCTGCGCCTTGCTTGATATCACTCTTTTTCGGATTTTTGTCTCAAGCTCATTCCAAAGATGCTCTATAGGGTTCAAATCAGGGCTTTTAGGCGGTGTAGCAAGCATGCGAGTATTGTACAATAGCCAGATTCGAACTTTATGCGCAGTGTGCTTAGGGTCATTGTCCTGTTGAAACAAGAAATCTTCTCGCATACCTAATTTGGCTGCAGTTTGTTTCATGTTGTTTCGTAGAATCTCTAAATAAGAGTTCTGATCCATAGTATTTTCGATGAATGTCAGATTCCCAACTCCAGCAGCAGCCATGCAACCCCAAACCATAACACCACCGCCTCCATGTTTTACTGTTTTAATAGTGTTCTTGGGATTAAATGCTTCTCCTACTTTTCGCCAGACCCTCTTATGCCCATTTACACCAAATATACAAAATTTAGACTCATCCGAAAATAAAACATTATCCCAAAACGTTATTGGTTTGTCAATATATGCTTTTGCAAATGTTATTCTTTTTTGTTTGTTTATGGAACTTACAAGAGGTTTTCTTCTAGGCGTACGAGATGAAAATCCAGCTTCTACGACAGCTCTACGCACAGTTTCTGCGCTAACCTTCTTCTTATCATTAATTCCAAGAACATCGCAGATTTTTCTACAGCTTAGAAATGGATCTTGTTTGACCATTCGCGAAATTTTTCTCTTGTCCTTTGCACTTAGTTTAGATGGACGACCTGTTCGGGGCACATTTTCCACTCTATTTTCCTTCTTAAATCGATTTATCACTTTTTGAATGGTTGACCGACTTCGCAACACTAGTTCAGCTATTTCAGAATATGATTTGCTCTGATTTGAATGCAGATTAATAATTATTTCACGCTCCTTAATACTCAAGTCCTTTCGACTCATTTTTTAAAAATTTTATTAAATAAAAGATACACCACGAATACGGACGCGATATTAAAGACAGCGGCCTACGGTTGTTAACTCACTCTAATAATATGTACTTGGGGGACTCCCCTTTTTACAAATAACAGGGCATTTTCTGCAACTGTACCAAGACTTTTGTGGAGTAGAAAAGAGACATTGCCAACAAAAAATTATTGTCTTCAATGATCATTATTGCCGAATCCCTTTAAATTTATGAAAACTTAAATTCAACAGAACTCGTATTATTACCATGTCATAACTTTTGGTTTTCAAATAAAAATATTGATTCAGTAATACAATTTTCAGTTACCGATTCTCTGTACCTTGACTTTTGTGGAAGTGTATGTGTATGTGTTTCGAGTCGTTAAAGTGGAGCTTCTTACTCACAAAAGGAATCGATATTATGAGGGTCAGACATCTCATCAGTGCTAGTTCTGCATGAACGCAACGTAGCACCAGCGTCAAAATCAAGCGACCTTCTCAATGCTACAAACAGCAGTCGCTAGAAGCAGATGAAACCGGAACGCACGAATGAGTGTGGGTGCTGTGACACAGTGTGGGGCTTTCGGTCCCACGTCGGACACATCCTAACCGGCTAGCCAGCTGGCAACTGGAAAATAAAATATCAGTCACGGACCAAAAACAAACTAAGTCGAAGAACTGACAACGCTCCACTTAGCATTGGATACATGGCAACGAATATTGCAAAGTATAAAGGACTATTATTTTGGAACTGGGAATAATTGATTATTGAACAGACTAGGTGAACTAAAACAACAACAGCAAAGAAATATAAAATCAGCATCTTCGCAGTACAAGAAACCAGGTAGCACGTTGAATATGCATTTGACATGCAAACACACCGTGCTTAATAGCGGGAGATCGTAAGAAAGCCATGTGTTTGGAGTGGCTTTGATTGTTGATAGTACATGTAACCCAATTGTCGCCAACTTCAAGCCCGCGAACGAAAGGATCTGTGTGACTCATATCAGGACTAAATTCTTTAATGCTTGGCTAGTCAAGTGTCACGCGCCCACAGAAGACGAGGAAAAGGAAATCAAGGAAGAATTTTACAGCACCCTGGAACGAACTATTGATGCATTATCGTCAAACGACATAACTTCAGACGTAAAAATCGGCCTAGAAACGGCGCATAGAGGAACATCTGGAGTGCATAGCTTTCATGCAGATATCAGCGACATCGGGAAGTACCTGATAGACTTCAGTACTAGCAGAGGCTTCATAGTCATTTCTACAGACTTCCCACATCGAAACATCCATAAGAGAACATGTGTATACCCAGATGGCCACACATTCAACCAGATCGATTATGTTCTCATATTAAAACGAGTGGCTAACAGCATGCGGTTATTCCGCAGTGCTGTCTTTGATGCATGAGGGTCAAGTTTCGATGCCACATCCCCAAGAGCTGTCAACAAAGAACATCAGCTACCCAAAGGTGGTTTCTATCTACTCATATGCAGAATAAGGTCCAAGAATATGGTCCAAGGATCAGGGAATAAACTACGGTGTGAAAATTGTAGAGGCATCGCTCTACTGCCTACGGTCTTATAAGGTGCCCTCTAAAATTATAGAAATAAAATTAAAAGCGTACTATGGAAGTATTATCGAAAAGTTCCGCGGAGGCTTTCGAAAGCAGGTGCTCGAAATGTGCTGGAAATATAACCAAGATAAAATGTGCATTACCTCTTTGTTGACTTCGAGCACTTTGGTGTTTCAACAAAACTAGTCCGGATGATCAAAGTCACGATGCTGAACACAGAGTGCAAGGTCAAAGTAAACGGCGAACTAATGCACAACTTCAAAATGAAATCAGACTCAAAACAAGGGGATGAGCTTGCCGCAATGCTCTTGGAACACGTCATCAGGAAGCTATCAGCTGGAACCTTTGGTACACAAATGTTCAATTCCACACAGTTGGTAGCTTATGTTGATGGCGTCAATATTATGGCAAGATCAATTTATGATGCCAAAGTAGCATTTTTGAGCCTAGAACCTGAACCCAACCAAGTTGTCTATGAGTTAATGAAACGAAATTCATGACGCAAATAATGAAGAACACTCTTGTACGAAAAATCCTGACCGTAAGAGACTATAAACTTGATAGAGTGGACAGCTTCGTTTAGCTTGGAGCTAACCTGAATAAAACAGGCAGCAAAAAGAACGAGATTAGACGCAGCATAAACGTCGCAAATAAAGCCTGTTACTCCGTCTTCCCATTCTAAGTTCCAATGTTAGGCAGAGGCAAAACAAGCTCCATATTTACAAAACACTAGTCACGCCTGTGCTGTTACATGGGAGGGAAACATGCGCCATGACGAGCGAATCCGAAAAGGCAGTGGACATATTTGAACACGAAGTGCTCCTGAATATTTACAGCCCAGTGAAATAAGGAACAGAGTGGAGAATACGATACAACGATGAGTTATATGACAAACTACTACGTGTCTCTGCTTGCGTAAAGCTACGCAAATTGCAATATGCGGGCCATGCAGAAAGAACTGAAGAAACTCGGCTACCCAAAACAGCATTACAGGGTAGTGCACAAGGTAGACGTCCAGGGGGAAGACCGGTGACTCGATGGGAAGATAGAATAGAAGCTGACAGCAGATCGTTGCTGGGAGTGATCAACTGGCGAACGGTGCCACAGAAGCTTAATAATCGAAGAAGATTAACTCTGGAGACCAAGGCAAGACTGTAGTACGAAGGGTCACTTGAATCAGTATCATGCGAAACAAAAAACTTGTGGCAAGCTTCCATAATCACTGCGTGCTAGGGTACTAAACCAAAGCCGAGGGGGTATTGGAGATGGCTGACAGAGTGAGTATTCAAGTGAACGTGACTGAAAATCATGCTGCACTGCTTTCGATCAGTGGTGACGTTAACATCTCGACAAATGACCAGGAGTAGATTGATAGTGGCGCCACTTGCCATGTTACATCAAATCTGAATTGGTTCACTAACCATAAGACATCTCCTGTGAACTCAAATGCAGTGGCGAAAGAGGTGGAAAGGATGTTTTCAAAGCTCTCTGCAGCGGTATTATTGTGGTAGCCAACTACATCCATGGAAATTTGTACAGACTAACGCTAAATTATGTAGGGTACGAGCATGACGTATCACAAAATTCCATTTCTGTCCCTGTAGCACACGATCGGAACCGTAAAATCAAGTGTGAGTCGTATTAGTTTAGTATTGATTGCAACCAATCTTCGAAGGTACCCACAACTCAGCTGGTAACCTATATCTTGCCTTGTTCAACCTGCGGTGGTCTGTGCCAGCGTAACTGAAGATAACCAAACTCTTCACTTCTACAATCGACATTAGGATCACATGGGCAAACGTTACGTTCGAGCTCAGCTTGATTCTGAACTGAAAATTAAGGTGCCAGCTGACAACAAAATCTGCGAGCTATGTCAGTTTGGTTTGGCACACCATTTGTCGCTTGGGATCTAAGGAAAAAATTCGGCTCCTGGCGAATTGTTGTGTGCGGACCGTTCGATCCATCTTTCAATGGTTATCGCTGCTTGATCGTCATCTAGGACCATTACTCTAGGTACTGCTACTGCTTTGTAGCGCCGGAGGCATTCCGTAAAGTGCTGACTACAGCTCATACGCTACGTCATATTGTTTAAGACTTCCTCAGGGGTAATGGTGGCGAATCCAACAACGGTGAGGTGCATTATATTCTGCAGGAGCATGGTATAAGTCAGAGCTTGACCATCACGTATACATTGGAAAAATGGAACGGTTGAACTGTACAATCGCAAAAATGGCTCGCGAACTCAAATATGCGAATCCTAACGACAAATTTTCGTGATACCATCAGGGCGGAACTTGTGACAGCGGCAGGCCTCGTCTTGAACTGGGTGGAGAAATCACCGATTGCTCAAAAGACGCAGAAACTGAGGACCAAACGTCTTCACTTTGTAAGTTCAAAGTGCTTCGTACAAACTGTCGTTGTGTCTAAATATAACCCTGAGATGGATTCAAAAGATTCTTTTGACGTTCAAAAGTCGAACTGTAAGGCTGAAGCCCATCTAAGATACCGAGGCAGCCAAAACATAAAGAAAAACCTCCTGACTGGCTGAAAGGCTACGTCAAATTTGCAGAAGTTTTTCTCATGGAAAATGAGCCAAAGATTTTCAATGAAGCTATTCAAAGCGATAATACCACCGAAATCAATTCAATGCACAAGAACGATGCAGATGATGTGACTGAAATCTCTCTTGGATGGAAGATAATGAAAAACAAGTTAGCCTATGGTTTCAATCGTAATCCCAATGAAAGTATTAACAAGCATCGCGCGATATTCGTCATCAAAAGTATGGTCAAACTACCGGTATTGGCTATAACAACACTTTAATCACGGCTGCGTTTTTGGTAAAGATTCGCTCACTATTGCGCATTGCGGTTGCTAAAAAGATAGTTCTTTAGCTGTATGACGTCTCTACTGTGTTTCTGTATGTTGATGTTGAGGGAAAAACCTTTATGAAGAGCTCGACGGTTACGCTGACAGGAAAAGGCGTGTTTGTCGCCTAAACTGAAGGTTGTATGTAACGTTCGACGACTTAATGATTGGACTAAGATTTCAATAGAGCTATGAAGATCCTTGTGCCAACATTAGCCTCACGCTGGCAGAGAAACTCATAGTTGTGCTTATGTCTAGTGGCGGCAACTAGTCAGACTGAAATGAACTTGTTCATCGGGTAGTTACGCTTTTGATTCGAAATTGGTGTGAATGAACTTTCCCCTTTTTGCCGGACTTTAAATTTTACAACGTGATGATGACATCATGGCCGGTCAAGCAACTTACATCTAGAAAATCCTTACCCAATTCAACATGAAAGTATGTAAACCTGTTTGCACTCCCATAGAGAAGCTCAGCGCTCAGAGATCGGTTGTTAGGGCACTATTCAATGAAGTCCGTGGCAATTGTTTTGACATTGCCTTTATCTGAGTGTTCTGTCAAATTGACTGGAGAATTCCACCTATGAGTTCATGGTACGAACGGCAAGGGTTATACGCTACATAGAATGCACCTGTTACATGCAGCTGGTGTACTCCTGTTATTCCAAAATACGTCTTTTTGAGTGCTTTAGGGATGCGGACATTGCTGGGTGTCCTACTACAATGTGGTTGTTAAAATTTGTATAGCAATCCCTTGGCTTAGCTAGCTTCAAGAACTGGTTGCCGACTCCACCTTCGAGGCGAAGGAGATCATCTGGATTTCTCTGCTGTTTAGGGAGCTAATTGGTTTGTCTGCTCTTCCCGTTCTCAGGATTGACAACGAATCAGCAAAAAACTCTCTGAACATCTCGAACTTGTTGTTTTTGTGGAAATTTTGTTTTCGAGGTATGTGGCAAATTCAATTTGAGAGCGGACACAAAGGGGTAAATAAATATTCTGTGCTAAACTTTTTATTGATCACTCGAACGTTTTTGCATAGATTTAATGTAAATCCATAAGTTGAATCTTGTTTCAGATAAGTTCATAAGCTGCAAATTAGTTATGAAAAATATTTGGGCATAGCTTTTCAACTGAGCAGTAATAATAGTTTTTTCTTTTGAAAAAAAAATACATTTGTTTTTGTTTAGACAGCAGCTGTGCGCACCTTTGCATTTAGCGATGTAAATAGGTTGCCGGGCGAATTTTGAGTCGCTGTTTGTGCGCTCGCTTGGACCTATTGCGTAAAAAATCACTGCTACCTGCTGTTGAGCACGTGGTGAATGCTGTTCGGGTTTTCCCGAGCCGAGGTTGAGTGTGGATGCTATGTGAGTATAGTATGCTATGAATACACACTACAGCCACTCACGGGTGATCGCGCCCACCACGCTTAGAGGTGAGTGAATCCTTCAAATTTATAGAGAATTTAATAAATTTTAATTGCCAGCAATATTTCTCGACGATACCCCGTGTTTGAGGTATTTAACAAAGCTGAAAAAATTAACACTGGGACCTCTTTTATTTACATACATAAGTCTACTTTGCAAAATTGTATGCGGGGCTTTTGTGAGGCTCCTTTCTCATCCTATCTCTCGAATGCTTAGATGTTGAGCAATGCCCTGAAAATTTCATTTTAGCAGAGATCTTTTGTTTCATAAGAATTTAATACTATATTGGTTTCAATTCGCCAATTGATTTACTTATATGGTTTCAAAAACAAAATTTTCGATCACCACTTACTTTTATTCAAAGTAAAACTATTGCATGGATCCTAAATAATTATAACTTGACCGAAATTTGTTTACTCTTCCTAAGAGAAGCTTTTCTCACCATGTAGCTTCTTTTTCGTTGTTTTTTTCCACATCTAATTTGTCTTTCGCTCTAGCACCTAAAATATTTATTCGTTATAGAATATACATAGGTATACATTTTCTTGCAAAAAAATATAAGAAAAGAAACTTGATGGGATTGACGAATGAAATCCGTCCTATCTCGTTAATCCTCCACATTTGGTGAAAGATGAATGCCAAAAAATATCGTGGATAAAGGAAAGAGCAAAGGGGAGCAGAAGGGCAGGATTTTAGTAAGTGGCAAATGGGCACTTCTTCTTTGCACCTAGGTTTTCGTTTGGTTTCTTGCCCTAGTAAATTTTATGGCATTTCCTTTTCTTTTGGGTTGTTTTGTCACTTTTGCTACAGATGTGACAACATTTATCTTATTTCCAGTCCGTTCAGTTCTCCTCAAATAATCTATATTTCCTAGTATTCCAGTTTGTATCTCGATCTTGGGACAACGATAAATAAATGAAAAAGTCCATTTTCTTTATCTGTCCGACAAAATCGCCTGCTTAACATTGAGGTGTGTATGTGTAACAGCCAACGTGAATTTTTAGTCATTTGCAGTGGTTGGCGGTGGGTGGTCAGCTCCCGTATCGTATTTTGCACTGACCCCAACATTATTCAAGGTTGCACAAATATCTTACAGTCACACAAAATGGTACATTAATATATTATATGTACATACATATTGTTCGGGTAATGGGGAGAAAAGTGAAGGCTTTCATTAGATGTTTACCTTCTAGCTTGTACGAGTACGTATTTGAGTGGATGTCATAAAACTATCCTTATATCGCTCGGTAAGAGATGCGGTCAGAAGGATAATTTAAACCAGGGCAAGACTTCTTTGGTTTAAGATTACAATTTTTGAGACAGTTTTTTTTTCAGGAACATTGTAACATATATCACATATTTTACGTGATAATGTAATGTTATTTATTTTCATACGCTTTCTTTTTTATTTATTTTTGGAACAATACCAACTTAACAATTTTCCCCAGGAAAAAATCAACGAATGCCAATCGCAAAGCATCATCCCACTGATTTAAAACCTCAGTTTGATGGATTACCGGAAATAAAATGTGAATCTTGACTCCAATGTACTCGTACATGTACCTTTGGAAGAAGTGATTATCCAGTATTCATCTCCTGATACGCAGTCCTTTCTTTCCTACGCATATGAAAGGGATGTATAGGGTCTCTGTCGTGCCGAGAAGTAAATACTTTACGAAATGACAATATTATCTATGATCTAAGCTAATCTTTACAAACCTTCGTACTACACACAATGCTCGTAGATTCTCGGAAAAGGCCAAGAATGAACTCGTTTATCCTAATTCTATGTCGCCATCTTATATTCAATGCCGTTCCTTTCCAACAAATAACCCATCCATTGGCTTAACCACCCACTCGTTCATAACACCTTAATTTGCCGTGGCCATGCAAGCAACATCGCGGAAAGGAGTGATTATCATTGCCAGGAAACAGGAAATCTGACCTGGCTAAGTCGCGTTCTGCTGATCTCTGTTATAAAAAAATAAAATAAAATGGAGTTTTCACCTTTTTATACTCATTCGTTTGCTGGGTACTTGTGTATCGTCCGGCAAGTTAACCGTTCACTTCGTCCTTTGGTTTGTTTTTCTGGCCGTGTCCTTCGCATCGGAACCAAAGTGCGATTTCCCTCAGTACTGTAGAAGAATGTTTTTGATGGGGTATTTTCGCCCTGAATACTTGATTGGATTCGTATTTAAGAACGGATTTTTGTAAATTCTTTGATTACAAGGAAAGATGTTAGCTGAAAAGAATTTTTGTCAAAAATCCAATTATATTGTAGATGTTCCCTTGCTTATTTAATTAAGCCTGAATTTTCGTCCCTTCGAAATCGAAACATCCTAAAAAAATTTGGTTTCATTTACGCAACTGTACTGTCTAGAGAGTGAATATGCCGGTACTCAACCATTTGATGGTGGAGTCAGCTAAGTCCATATACGATGGCTTTGTAAATCATACAGCTTTTACCTTTGATTAAATAACAATGCATATAACCGATTCGAACAGTCCGGTTCTTGGAATAATATTGCTCATAAAAAAACCCCTAGCAACATTCACACAACGGAGTGTTTCAGCAAATCTAAATACTGCATGGGGCAGATTATCCAGAGGTGGTGAATGGAAACAAATGAGGTTGTGAATTAATAAAGCGTAAAGTGATTACCGGATGTGAGTAGAGTGCAGAATATTGAAAAGAGCCCGTGTAAATTAATAGACAGATGAGCTTATTCGTCGAAAGAAAAGCATTAGGTAGAGAGCCTAAACTTGATTCCAAATTACCCATTGAATCAATTTTTGATTTCCATCAATACTTTTTCTATCTAAATTGCTCTGTATTCTCTTCAAAAAATTATTTCATATGTTTCGATTCCGAACTTGTGATAGCCAATTTATACCAAAAAAGTTCTTTAAGTAAATTAAAGAGATGAAATAAATTTCCGCGACAAGTTGGGTAGACAGACCTACGCTCATGTCAGAAGGGTTTTGTACTCAACTTACAAAATGCAGTAACCAGTAACGAATAAAATGAAGAAATATGTCAAAGACGTTTTTATTGGAGAAAATGTGAAATTCGAGGTCCATACTATTATGAACAAAGTTGAACAAATTTTAACTTCTGAAGTATTTGTTTTTATTATCCCCATAAATATCTCCATTGTTAATTTTTTCAGATTTTTTAAATCACAGGTGTCCATTCGCGAGGGAGGAAACATATTTTTCATGTATTCTACCCCCCCCCCCCTGATTTGAAAAGCTCTCATAAAGACCTTTCATTTAATACTCATATCGGCTACCTTTGATGAAATTTTTTTTTCAGGGGCCACTCCACAAGTACTGTAATCATCGATTCGATTTTTTCAAATCCTAGAATGGTTACAAAGCCCTTTTGCTAGGAGCTCTCAACTGCCTCTTCGATTTGTTTCAAATATGAGTATTAATTGTAGGTAATCATCTTCAGTCATTCATTAAATTGAATCAGGTGTTCAAAGCATGCAGCTTAAACGTTGAAGTTGGGTGAAAATAACTCAAAATTATTCAATCTTCGCATTAAAAACAGCCACCATTTTGTTTTACGATTACTGATACCACTAACCGATTTTCAAAGATATTCAAGGTACCTATCATTCCTGAAATTTGCATGCAAATCCTAGCAAAACTGTGGCGTCTAAGTCAGCGAAAAGAGCATATGGCTCCATAGCCATAGGTTTCCATAGTAATACAGCGCATATTGTTCCATAGCAATACAGGAAAATTCAAATCGCTATAACTTTGTTAAATACCATTCGATCTTTATGAAACTTTCAGAAAAGATCAATCTTATTAATAGTCATCTGTATGCTGAATTTTATTAAATTTAAGGATACCGTTAAGATTTTATTCAAGAAAACATAAAATCGATAAATCATACTATTACTAACAAAGTTGAGTGAATTACGACTTCTCATGTATTTGTTGTTGTTGTACTCATAAAGGCTCACATTCATGTTTTTTTTTACAGATTTTTCGGATGAAAGGTGTCCAATCGCGAGGGGGGGACGACAAAAAGTTCGTACATTTCCCCTTCCCCTGCCCCCCTCGGTACAGATAAGGCAATTTTAAGACATGTTTTGAAAAGATCTCGTTGGGACCTTTCCAATGACACCCTACTCGACTACCAACGATGAATATTTTTTTTGGGAGGTCACCTCCATATATGGGGAGACCCCCCTTCAATCCCTTTGAAAAATGCTTCCACCCTTGAACTTTCAAGATGTCACCACTTCTGACCCTTCCACAAACTTTCATTGCTGTAGCTTCTATAGTTTCGGAGAAAAAGTGCTGTGACATACAGACGGACGGACGGACACAGGTCGTGATTGCAATAAGGTTTTGTATTTAAGTACAAGCCCCTAAAAAAGGTCGTGGCATTATAAGGAAAAAGGCAAAAGCACAATGGGTGTCATCCCTATTGAAATTACAGAAACTTAACAGGTGCGACTGATCCTATTATATTACCCTTAAGAACAATCTTCTTGCTTGTTGATAAGCAATTTCAACGGGGTGAATAGCTTTTCTTATCTGGAACTGCCACAAATAATCATCTCGGAGTAGTTCGGCTGAATAAACAACATGGGCTCCTCACTATTTACCTGTTCGTCCGCGCATCCGTCTTTTAGTCTGTCCATCCTTTTAGAGTTATTTGATCGTCCATACATTCGTCTGTCAGTCAGTCTGTTTGTTCGTTCATCTGGGGGTTCATAACGAATTTTCGCTACTAACTTCTGCCTCCAAAAGCTTATCGTTATGCGTTTCTCGATACCCCATTGTTGTTCCTGCTGATAGTCCTCTACTCCTGTCAAATGTTTCAATAGTGTTGGCAGATATCCCTGCTTCATGATACCGTTTGGAGACACCCCTGCTTCATGATTTTCTGCACTTCCACATTTCGCTTGAGTTTCAGCAATATATTTCTCCGTGTTTCCATTAACTTTGTCTCACACTGTTTTTTCTCTGAAAGAAGTCCGTAACGAAAGACATTCTTCACTTTTCTAGCAAAAGTTCACTTACTTGTCATTATTATGGCTTTTCGTAGCATAAATAGGGTTGTTTTAAGCCTAAAAGAACAAGCCTGTCGTTATTTCATTGATAAATATCTCGCATAAATTAGGATAGGCATTTGATCTAGGCGCAGGTGATTCAGGCGCCATAATAATGAAAACCGGTAATGAAAGAGATGAAATACGCCGAAGAATACAGCTCACAAATAAAATTTTTTATTCAATTTTGATGATCTTCAAGGCCAGCTGTATCCACAGGAAAGCAAAGCTCCGAGTATACAAATCTGTGATAAGACCTGTGTTATGCTATGAGTGTGAAACATGGACCCTAACCCAAGTATCCGCAAATATATTGAACGTCTTTGAGCGACGGGTCCTGAGGCGAATAATCGGAGCGAAGCTAGACGGGGACCAATGGCGAATTCGATATAACCATGAGCTGTATGAAATTTTTGACGATCCGGAGGTCTCAACGATTGTAAGAATGCGGAAGCTGCAATGGGCTGGACACATGAATCGTATGGACGAACAACGGATACCCAAAAAGGTACTCTTTGGGAGAAATGAAGGTCGAAGACCAGTGAGGAAACCGAGGGAACGCTGCTTTGATTCGGTCGACGAAGACAGTGCATTGCTACTCAAATTTCGAAATTGGAGGATACAGCCAATGGACCGAGACAATTGGAGGCGCTATTTGCAGGAATCGAAAGCCCGGGCTGTAGTACTATGAAGAAGAAGAAGGTGATCCAGGCTTTTTTTGTTTCTTGCCTAATCTCTACCATAAGTTGAAGCTGTGATCATTATTCTTGTTTTATATAGCTGCCCGCAGAACGTTTTTCTAGATTCCACTCAGAAGCATTTCATTAATTTTGTGCACCCTTAGTGATTCTCTGGAACCATTCTGCTGCAGTGTCCATACAAGCAGTAGTGTCTGGCTAAATAAAACAGACGGTTGTATTTATTTTTTCCTTGCATAGCTAACGGTACTTATCTTAGTTTTTAACTTTTTTCATGTTCTCTTAGTCTCGGCTTATAAAAGATTTGCCTCAAACATCTGCTCAAATACCAAAGTTAAGCTCGCGCTGTTTTGAATTGGTGCTCAATAATGTCTATAGCTTTCTACTCAATCAGTTTTCCGTTCTCTTTTTAGAATTCATCATCATCTTCGGTATATTTACCAAATTATGCCGCTTCTTTCTGTAAAATATTTCTTACTCTTCATTTTAAAGAGTTTATACTATAAGATTAAATCCCATTTAAATCATGACTTGGGTTTGTGTATCCTTCTGTACGTCTATCTGTCGTCTCTCTGCCCATTTGTTCGCTTGCGTGCGTGCTGAGACTTCTAGAAATTATACCTATTAAATATTGTGGAAAGGTAACTTTTTGAAAGTTTTGCGATTAAAATTTCAGACAATTATAAAGGGTTTCTGAAAAATTATTTTTCGATAAAACCAGTTGGATAACTTGCCATATGAAAGTTCTGAATGAAATATTTTCAAAGCTAGTCTTAAAAGTCTGGAATAGGGGAGAAAAAATACAAAATGTTAGCGTGCACCCATACGTGATTGAATAGCTTGATTGGAATCATTGTTGTAGGCTTTATGGAGTTAGAGAGTGCCTAATACCTCGAAATTCGTTCAACATTAGTAAAAATAGTACAATTTGTAAATTTAACTTTTTTTTTTAGTTCAACGAAATGGATACCTTTTCCTTTACAGCGAGGAGGTGGGGGCTATTAACTTCTCAAGTGTGACAGACTGAGGGGTGCAACTTCTCTGTACTACCATATAAATACGTTTGTGGTCAACCTGAGAACCTAGCCTTAAAGTTTTGACACGTTTCTCCGGGCTGAAACTCGGTGCCTTGGAGTGTAATCCAGTTGTAGAACCCCCTTTTCTAGAGGCATGGAAAGTAGTAGACAGAAAAGACACCTTCCCACTCCCCTCACCTTCGGGCACTTAAGTAGACTATTTTTCACGATCGAAAGTAATCTCACCATTTTTTCGATCGAGCTACAAACTCAGGTCAGGGATGAGCTCTGTGGTTCATCTTCTTTTCGTGTCATTCACACGTGATTGCTTCCAATCTCTGAGCTAGCGCTCCTTCTCTGTTTTAGTTACAGCCAGCGTGTTATCTTCGTTTCCACGCAAGTACATATTTCTAATCTCTATGGAAATAAGGTTGTTGGATTTTATCCCTCAATCATTAAAGCTGCCTGTTAAGAGGGTATCCGAAATGCAAATGCAATTTACTGCGCTTTTTGTCACTGCACCTTTACCAACAGCTTCCGGTACAATTTCTTGCTGAGAACGTCGCCTCCTAGCTCTAGTTCCTACAGCTACACAGACTGCACTGCGCTCATCAAGAGACGTCTTTTTGATCAGATGGGTCTCTACACATTGGTAATGAATCGCCCAAGTGTTGCGTTGCTTGAAGAAAGTCATCGTCAAGGCTTACTTTGGAGATTTTTTCTTCTTTTATAAGCAGTCATACAGCTTCTCACCCAGCACCTTAGCGTAACTAGTCAATTTGCGCATCTTCAACTGAATGTTTAGCAATTTAAGCCACAACATCATCCGCGTAGTCGATGAAGCGTGACTCATCTGACAGCTCAAGCTTCAGTACCCCATCACATGAGATGTTTACAAGTCAGGGCGGAGGATAAAGCTCTGAGTGACAACTGATATAACTTCTACCCTTCAATGACCTTCATGTCGAAGAAAAAGCTACGTTCCTTTAGATAGTCCCTTGAACTTTGTGTCAGATATTGTGCTACCATAAAAAGATTTTTCAGTTTTTACGCGATATTCGCCCACCTAGTGATGTTGTAAGCGTTCCTGATAACATCTGTCACCAACAGAACTATACGTCAGGTGGTACTGCTCTTTGTCTTTACTCGTTAGATCGCATTCACCATCTCCGCAACCCCATTAATAGTCGAGCGATCTACTCTGAAGCCATACTGCTTTGGAGATCGGTTGCGCTCTATTGCGTTTGTGGAACACATTCCGATTGCATCGATCATACATAACGGGGGATACGCCGACAGCAACTCGCGATTCTCCTTCTTTTTGCTGACCAACACAAACCTTATCTTCTCACGCAGGGAAGCTTTGAACGTTCTGAGAAGCAAGTGATAGACAAGCTGCAATCCTATCTGGTTCTGGCACCTTTCTTGCCTTCAAAGACAAGACTTGCTGCCTCCAGTTCCATTTTCATGAAAAATAGGCATTTGACTGCTGTTGTTGTTGAACGGCATCGACACAAGAGGAATGGATAACAAAAACAGACCGTACTATCTCGTCCACCTTTCCTTCCTCATATCAGCAGGGTGTGCGTTGTATACAAAACCTCCGCATGACAATAGATACCCTCAAAATCAATCAAGTTTTACAGCTTAGAAGCCATATTTAAGGTTATTACATTCTGTTCGATTCAAAATATTGTAATATGAAGATGATTAACTAACTCTCAGTTATTTGAATTTACTGGAATCTAAAAAATGACAAGTTGGGTCGACAGAATTACAATCATGTCAGAAGAGGTTTGTATTTAACATACGGTAAATTAAAGAAAAATTTAACGACATGCACAACAAATACATTCTTGCTTTAAGAGAAAAACCAGTGTTGCTCCATTTTTACCGGCTGCCATTGTGTTGAACAGAACCTTAAAGTTATTTTTGTTATTCGTCTTATCTGAAAACTTGAACAAGATTCAATCAAAAGTGTACTGTCTAGTTCGACGTTAATCTCAAGTAGTAGAAAAACCGTGTGTAATTGTAATCGGAGAAAACTCAAACGCTTTTATGGAGACTTGTAGATCATAAGGTCCTTTCATAGGATTGCTTAAATTTCAAATTTTATTGAATTTGAGGGTACCAGTGCAAATTCACTAGAGAAAATGCTAAATTTACAAATCCTACGACTACAAAATTGAGCGAATTGCATCTTCTAAGTCATTGGTTACTGTTGTACTCGTAAAAACCGACCTCCCGAATTTTTTCACATATGAATTGTAAGTTGTCATGTAAAGCCATTCATTAAATAATTTAATCAAATGTTAATAGCCTATATCTTAAATGTGGAAGTTGTGGAAAAATAATATAAATTTATTCAATATTCTCACTTAAGACGGCCGCCATTTTATTATACTGTTACCGATGTCACTCGTTGAATAGATTCTCAAAGATCTTTATGATACATATCATTCGTAAAACGTTTATGCAAATCCTAGTAAAGCCGTAGCGTCTGAATGGATTGGAAGCACAGATGGTTCTGTGCCTTTTCTTGTTATTGTAATATTGCAAAACGCTTTCAACTTCGTTAAATATTATTCTATCTTTTTGAAATTTTCAGGGTGGAACAATATTCTAAACAACAATCTGCATGTCATTTCATTCAATTTAAGAGTACCCTTACATTTTTATTCAAGAAAATGCAAAATTTATGCATCATACATTACTAACAATGTTTAGTGAATTTCGACTTCACACGTATTTTTTTGTTGTTGTACTCATAAAGACTTACGTAATTCCATGATTTTTCGGACCAAAGGTGTCCATTCGCGAGAGAGTACCTGAAAATGTTGTACACCTCCCCTCTTCTGCCCTCGTTGGTACTGATTAGGTAGTTCTAAGGCCTGTTTCGGAAAGGTCACATTAAGCTTTTCATAGGGCACCCTACTTAATGTTTAAGGGTCTACTCTGTAGTGAATTAAAGAAGTTTCAAATGTCCGTAAAGGACTGCAGCGATGTTCTGCTGCCTCGAGAATGCCCTCGTCTGGAGACGCGTGATTGCGCTGGCAGGCTAGCATTGCGGTGTCGTGGGGCGGGTTCATTTCCCCAGCACGAACACCCACTACAAAAAAGTTTCGCACTCACGAATTTGATGGTCAATTAATCAAGAGGCGACCGAAGTCGCAAAAAGTGTAGATAACTACACCGAGGGAGATAGTACTTATTCCGAGAACAAGTGGAACCTGAAAAAAAAGGCGGACTTGGGGTAACCTCGTCATTACCCGACGAAGCTCATGGCCCACAAATGAAAGAAGGGCAACCGGGTGGTGATGGAGCCCCTTCGCGCCCACCCAACCGGAATAAATCCATATTTTGTTGCAGTGGCCAGGTATTCCTCTTCTGAGTGGAAAACTCATACAACTTGACTTGTATAAACTTTCCCATCAGAAGGGGAGTACCCCCGTGACCAATTTATGCCATAGAATTATACAATTCGATTGCAAAACGCTATGCCATAAAGAGGCACTCTGCTTGGGCCACTCAACCCGCGATGTCACCTGAAACAAAGAAGGATTAGTTAAGTACCCGGCGGCTGGCTCATGTTTTTAGGGGGCAGCCTGCCACCGTACCGGGTCCTATACCCGGGCAAGGGTTATCGGAAAGGAAAGACCGATTTTCTAAAAAAAATTTAGCACTTCATTTGTTTCTTATGTTTCTTCACAAGTATTTCTTCTTTTATATATAATCTGTGGTCAATATTCCGATAAGAAAATTCAATAATATTCTTCCGACACAAATTAACTGGTTACAATTCAAATAATGTTTGTGGAATATAACGCAAAGCTTTATGTATAAACTGATCGCAACAAAAAAAAATATGCAAAAATATATGTATCTAAATGCGCAAAAAAAAAATATATAGATATAACAACGTGTGCAAAAAGAATATATGTATATGTATCAAAATGTGCAAAAAAAAAAAAAAAAAAAAATATATATATATATATATATATATATATATATATATATAACAACGTGTGCAAAAAGAATATATGTATATGTATCAAAATGTGCAAAAGAGAAAAAAAATATATGGATATGACAAAGTGTGCAAGAAAGTATATAGATAAATTTAAAAATTATATTTAACATTATTTAAAAAAAAAGGTTATTTATAATTTATGTAAAATTATTACTTCTATAAAAATATAATTTAATTTAAATTATAAATGATATAAATAGAAAAGTAATTTATAATATAAAAAGTTTTAAAAATATTAACGAAATATTTAATATAATATAATATATATAATGACATATAAGGGTACTCACCCAAACATCCTCGTCGGGCGCCCGCTGATGATGTGGGTGGTCCTGAAATTCAAATTTTTCTTACGTTATAGCAACTTTTTGACTACACAGATAGCAAGCCCGTCGGCTGCGTCCTAAAGCAGGCATTTACAACATTGAATGACTATTATGCAGGTTTTACGAGTTGATCCGTCTTAATAACTTCCTGGCGCTCTTGCTGTACGGTAAATGTTATTCTATCGATTATTTAAACAAGTCGTTTGTAGAAATTAGTCGTCTCGATTATTTTGACAAGTTGTTTAAAGTTAGTATTAGAGTAGGAAATCCATTGCATATCCAGGCTTTCAAAATTTTAACCATAGTATTTACATAAGGGCCCAACACTATTGTTGCAGACAATCAGTCGAAGTTTTTGCGTCGCAGAAAATAGTTCCACTCACTTCCAACCGTCCATCTGCGCCAAAGGCAAATAAGATTTATCACCTGAAGGCGAACACTCTGCTATCGCTGAACTACCCGAACCATAAACCGATCACTTAATGGACACGGAATGAAAATCAGATTCGGTTAAACAATTCCTTTGTTCTTTCGTTGACTGTGATATTCAAAACGTCAATCGTCAATCTGCGCCAAAGGCAAATAAGACTTATCACCTGAAGGCAAACACTGTGCTATCGCTGAACTACACGAACCATAAACCATAAACTTCATGAACACGGAATAAAAATCAGGTTCGGCTAAAAAAATCCTGCAATCAGTTTCGGTCTGTTAATAATATGGTGATAGCGAGATAAAAGTAATAAAACGGCAGTAATAACAACTGATCAAACAAATAGCGGTGTACGGTCGAACGTAATAATGCAATCAATAGTTGCTTCAGGTAATTTATCTTTGGGATGGATGAAGATAATGATGAATAAATTCTCTTTACAGTATGTCCAAAAATTTTGTTCGATCATACACGCCTTCGTCTCGCTTAAAAAAAAAACCGTGCACCTTGAGTTGATCTGGCTTCGCAAGTCCAGATTTCGTTAGCCACTGGCAAATGTTCTCTCGCTGATCACCTTGAAGCTGTAATACTTCACCGTATTCGGGACGCTCTATTACTGTGCCATTGCACGCAAATTCCTTTTTACATGCTCGCACAATTTTCTTCAGGTCATATTCTGAGGAAAGGCCCTGCACCGTGAATTCTTATGTGCACAAGTCCGTCCTGTACAGTATCATCAGCACAATTGATTGCATCAGCAAAGGGGTCAAAGTTTTGCAAATTCTGGATGGACATACGATAAACAAATTAAACACAGGCAAGAAATGCAACTGCCAATCGAATATCGGCCACAACTTTTCAAATCCAGATTCTGAAATCAAACTGCTCGCGTGTACGACGACTAGGCTCGAAAGATCTCGTCCTCTTCATTCACTTGATTCACCTGCAAGCATGCAAATTAAAAAAAAAGAGCCCACATTATAAGCGCCAATCTTCCAGACTAAAATGACAACAGTCAAATATCGAACAGATGGAAAAACTAACTACCGAATATTTCCTTACATATGCATCAGACGGATCCATATCCCATATCGCTGGAATTTTAGTTTTTGCCTTTAAATGTTGAACATGATCGGGATCCTTTCGCAGAAGGCAATCACTCTGAAGAGGACAATCACACCAATTCGTTATTTCTTCCTCTTGTTCAACGCACTCTTGTTCTTACTTGAACGAGTTATGAACGTCACAAAAACTCTTCACTCGCTAAGACATATCCTCCTCCTCCTTCACTTGATTACCACACCTGCGCCCTGTCAAAAAATCTTAAATCGTCCCAGATCAATCTTAAAGGGCTGCGTTCGTTGCGATCAAATTGGAGGGAAATTGATGTCCCATATAATTTGCACAAAGCAGCTGGTTTTTCGTTTGTTTAGTTGATTTCCTTTAACCCTTTGCCGGCGCCGAATAATCGAGCAATTTTAGTTGTGCGGAAGAAAGAAAAAAAAAATAATAAAAAAAAAAATAAAATAAGAGAAAAAATCTATAAATTGACATAAATAGAATTTGAATTCTATGTGGATTGATCCGATAATTTAAAGAGAAAAAAGGAAGAGAAAAAAAATAGTAAATTTAACTAACTGCTCGATTACTACAACTCCCTATATGGGGAGACCTCCTTTAAACTCTCTGAAAATTTTTCCCACTGCAAAACTTTCAAGAAGTCGAAATTTATTATTGTTTTATATTCAGCAAGCATTCATGTATGCCCATAGACAGAAACTTGTTTTGGCGTCGATCCTACAAACCAAAGTATACTCACATAGTATCCACATTCAATATAGCCCTCGAAAAAATCCGAACACAGCCGAAGAGCGAACCATAAATCTTCGGTAGCATGTAGGTAGGTAAATGCTGACGCGAGGATTGGCGCGAATATAAACATGTGCTTCGATGAGAGATTTCATGATTACCAGATCTCAAAAAATCAATAACTTCGCAGAAAAACTAATTCGTTCTATGCAGTCTTTCAGTTTTTTATTCGTATCTGGCAGCACTCCCATGTTCGGAAATGCGTAAAAGTACACGTGCGTCGGAAATTTTATTTGCTTTTTGTTTTTTTTGGATACGACAGGCCTCGGCTCAGCTGATGTGCCTCGGCTCAGCTGACCAACCCCGGAGAACATTCAGAAAGTGTGTAGCACAGGGTAAATGGGAGGTGTGGATACGATGTGAATATACTATGCTACAAACGCACGTAGCAGAATGTCAATGGCTTCGTTTATACTCCCGCAGTATCTGTTGCTATATCAGTTCGTTCCACGGCATGAGCAGGACAGATGATATGTGTGAAGAGAAAAGTTTAAACTGAGGATCATTTGACAGAATACAGCTATGAGAATCTTTTAAGGGCTTTGTAAAACAAATTTTACAAAAACCTATTAGTTTCGCGTCTTGTCTGTCGGTCTGGTTCCACAGAAACTATTGGCATTAGAAACATTCAGACTTTGTGGAAAGGTTAGAAGTGGTGGTCTCTCAAAAGTTTAGGTCTTATCAAATATTTCAAAAGTTTTTAAGGGGGTTCCCTCTTATACTGGAGCGGCCCTTTACAATTTTTTTAATTAAATATGGTTGAGTAAGGTATCCGATGAAAGGTTTCGATTAGCACTTTCAGAATCAGAACCAAAAAGTCATTGTATGCATAGAAGCAAAATATAGGAAAAATTTATGTCCGTCTTCGTGATTGGACACTTTTGAGTCGAAAAATCACGAAGGTAAGTTTTTATGAGTACCTACAAAGGCAACTAATACCTCAGAATTCAAAATTTACACATGTAAATTTTACGCTTTCTCCTATAAAATCAAAACGGTACCTTTCAATTTATTAAAATTTTATAGTTATGTAGGTTAATACATATAAGATTCTTACGCTCACAAAATTTCAAGGAAATCAGATCATAATCAAGTGAGTTATAGCCATTTCAATTGTATGGGACTACAACAACAATAAAACCTGTTGACGATTGGTGCAGATTTCAAATCGACCTAGGTACTCTTATTTTCTTCAGGTTTTCATGAAAATGTAAGGAATAGTGTTAAATTTGAATTTGCCGAGCATTTAGGAAAACTTTTTAAGCTGGAACAACATGGCGGCTGTTATCTACTTATGAAAGGAACTCAGCATCTTTTGGATAGATTTGAACGATTTCTTTTATGTACAAGTATTGGATGAATAACTCAAGTCATCGCTTCATGCCATCAGAACTTTAACTTCTACAGTTTTGGAGAAAAATTGCTGTGGCTCACAGACAGGCAGACACATGCCGTAATTTCAATAAAGTTTCATATTTTAGTACAAAACTATGAAATATGAAAATCGCCGTCGAAACTACGGTTTTTGTGGAATATTCTCAAAAAATTTAGGATGCATATCAAGAATAATTTGTAGGAATTATTCAATCAATGATTTCTGCAAAGCGAAAATGGAACTAAATAAAATAAGGGTATACTCGTATATGTAAGTTACCCTCTTCCTCAGTTTAAGCATTAAATGTGCATACTACTCGTATTAGATTATTAGCTGAGTTTATTCATAACGGCTTAAGAGAAAAAGCCTACAATTTGCAGTGTGGATAAAAAATTCTTCTAGTAGGTATACGAGTACATCATCAACTGATTTGGTGTCCCAAGCTTCTCATACTACAGAATGAGAATATTATATTCTTATATTTAAGAAAAGATGAATCATAAATAATATCAAACCAAACAAAACATATTCGATTCATTAGCTTGCATTGAAAACATAATCGATGTAGGCTTTAAATAATCAAAAGCATTCTTTTGAGGCTACACCACGAAAAAATAATTTACTCATGAATAATCATAACCCTGACAAACAGAAATCAATAAAAGGAGCTTTATGATTCGAAGAAAAATAAGCAGTTGATCTCTATAACTTGGGTTGTATCCTTTACATTATACGAAATTATCCTGCTGTAATATGATGGTTGTAACCGTGACAGGTCAAAACTACAGCTACTCTTAGTCATGCTCTAGGTCTTAAGGCAAAGGAAGTCCTTTTTAGGGAATTTCCTTCTTCTTTTTGAATTTCTTAAACTTTCTAAATAAAAAGGAAATGGTGATGCAAACATCCTACTCCCAAGAATTTCTGCCCTCCGGAATCATAGAAAGCAGAAATTTTTCATTTTTATTGCGGTTGTTTGTTGTTATAAGAAACATGTAAGTAAACGTCTTACCTAACTTTATAAACCCCTTTGTTTCATGTATCCATAAAGCTTCTTTTATCGTTTGACGCATTCGGCTTTGTTTATTGCATTATTCGCAAAAATATTTTATGTTTCGTAAGTGATATATTTTTTCTAGAAAATTAGAAAGCTATAATTTTTGCTACAAAGACATTTTTTCTACGGTGCATCGTTCTCTAGACATACGACAAAATGTAAATATAAATACCTGGGAGCCTCTCACTTTTTGCAGAAAAATTTTCTGAAGTTTAAGATTTTTCACAGTATGCATTGCAGATGTAGCACTACATATTTTAAATTCGCCGGCACATTCGAACATGATTATGAGGTACTCTAACTATCTGTAAGAAATGGCCCGAAAAGGGCTGTAGTGATACAACAAAAACAACAAAGTTAAGTTCACAGGCAACGTGATAGGGTTCGCTTTTAATTCATTATCACTGCGATGAACCGAACAGTTAAGTTATGGACAATAGAAAATTTGCCAATTACAACATCAATTACACGTATACTGTTTAAACCTCCTTCTCTTTGTGCCACTACAGCCCCTTTCGGGCCCTCGCTTCCTACAAATAGCGCCTCCAGTCATTTCGGTCCCTTGACCGCGTCCTCCAATTTTGAAATCCGAGCAGTAATGAACTGTCTTCGTCGACCGAGTCAGACCAGCGTTTCCTCGGTTTTCTCACTGGTCTTTGCCCTTCAGTTCTCCCACCGAATACCTTTTAAGGTATCCATTGTTTTTACATACGATTTACATGGCCAGCCCTTGCAGCTGCCGGAGTTTTACAATCGTAGCGACCTGCGACTCGTCATTGGTCCCTGTCTAGGTTCATTGGTCCCCGTCTAGTTTCGTTCCAATTATCCGCTTCAGGACTAAGGCGTTCAATATGCTGGCGGATGTTTCACACCCATATCATAACACAGATCTTATCACAGATTTGTATACTTTGTCAAAAACTGAGTAAAAAATTTTATTTGTGAGCTGTATTCTTCGGCGTATTTCATCTCTTTCATCAGCATTTTTAGTTAGTTTGATGCCTAAATACACAAATTTGCTCACAGTTTCAATATTGAATTCGCCAATTGCGATATTTTGGATATTTGAGGTATTCTTCCTCGAATGCATCATGAGCCTTGTTTTATTCTCATTGGTTTGTAGCCCTACTAGTTTTGATTCGCTATCGAGTTTCAGGAAGAGTTCTTTGGCAGTTGCTAACGACCGTGACAAAATGTTGATGTTGTGTGCATAGGCTACCACTTGGCTTGACTTGTATAATAACGCACCTCTTGTATCGGTAGGTAGCTTTCTAATGACACATTCCAGAGCCAAATTGAATGGCAACAGAGCCAGCTCATCTCCCTGCTTTAGTCCAATAATTGTGTCAAAGACATCGGTGAGTTGGTTATTGATGCGGGCTTGGGAGGTTGTTGACATTATTGTCATTTCAGTAAGATGGATTAATTTGGCTGGAATACGAAAGCAAAATATTGTTTGGTACAGTACGTTACAACCTATACTTTGGTATGCTTGCTTAAATTTAATGAATATTTGGTGTACGCCTATTTTGATCTCTCAGGATTTCTCCAGTATTTGATTGACAGTAAACAATTGGTCTATCGTCGATCTACCTAATCTTGGAGAGTATCTAAAACCACCTTGATACTCCCCAAGAATACTATTGGTGCATGATCTGATTTTATTTTATAAGATTTTCGAAAATATTTTGTACGCCATACAAAGTGATATGCCCCTGTAGTTTTCATACTGTAACTTGTCATCTTTTTTGCGGATAGGAAATATAATTGACTGGCTTCACTCGTTCGGTATATGTTCTTGTTGCCAAATGCACTGGATAACACGGATGGCCTTCTGACCATCGTTGCGACCATATTTTATAATCTCCACTGGAATCTCATGGATGCCCGGCTCTTCATTATTCTCTTGGGCTTTGATGGTGGAGCAAACTTTATCCAGAGTTAGTGGGGCCAGTGGAAGTTCTCCGTCAATATTTATAGGTTCCAATATCTTGGAGCGGTGTGGAGGATGACAGAGTTTCTTAAAATATGATGCCCATCTTTCCTTAATCTTGTTTTCTTCAGCAATGATATTGCTGATGTCATCACAACAGACCGTGGTCTTGGGCTGGTAACCTTGTTTCAAGCTTTTCATTACTTCGTATGCTTGTCTTGTGTTGTTGCTCACTAGACTTACGTCGATGCTTCTCAATTGGTCGTCATAGTATTTTCCTTTCTTAATTCTAATTGTCTTATTCGCTACTCTTCTGAAATGTTTTTAATGTTCTCTCTTTGTGCTCGTTTTCCTTGTACACCTGATTCTTCTTATCTAGTGCATCCTGGCATTCATCATCGATCGGTTTTAATCGCCCTTTCAGTTCTATCCATAGCTCGTTGCTTGTTTTCAGCGATATGTCTAATAGTATGGGAACTTTCTGGTTGTCGAGGGCTTGTATGAAATTTTTTGCTCAGACGCCGCTTGGAGCCTTTCAATATCAAATTTTTGAAGCGGGCTAGTCTTCACCTTTAACATATTACGTCGATAGGTTAGTTTGATCAAATAATGATCCGAGTTACAATTGGCTCCTCGGCAGGTACGGATGTCAAGTAGGCTTGAGACCCATCTTGGTTGGATCAGAGCATGGTCGATTTGGTTTTGTTTGTTGCCATCTGGTGATACCCAGATTATTTTATGCATGCGTTGATATGTGAAGCAATTCGAACGTATGACTAGATCTCTGCTGCACGCAACGTCAATCAGGGGCTGACCATTGTCATTTATTTAATCGTGGAAGCTATACCCTCCATTCATTCCCCGATGCGATAGTTCATTACAAAACTTAGCGTTGAAATCACCCAGAATTATTTTTATGTCATTTGTAGGCCATGAGTTGATCCACAATAAACACTTCTCCGGATTCCCTTTTTCCAGTAGGGCTCCCACTTTTGAATATTGTGTCCGATTTCATGTTTTGAATATAATTCCCAGTCCAGTTTGTTTCCTGAATTGCCAGTATTTTTAACATATATTGACTGGCCTGTTGCAAAAGGTATTTAATAGCGCCAGGGTAGTTGAGTGATCTGACATTCCAGGATATAATGCCATAGTCCTTTTTTCGCACGCGAGGTATTTGCCATGGGTCCAGTCCATTTCAATGCTCTTCTTCAGGTTTCAAAACAATGTAGGGTTTTACAGGGATGGAAGTTAGCCCGTCGCCCAATCTCTATTCGGCTGGCATGGTAATTACATTCAATTCCGTTTTCAGGCACGGAAGACTCGCCTTGACCCTCTTACGTCACAACAAAGGGGCTGAAAGAAGAATTTAGTAGTAAAACTGCAGGTTTCCTTTCAGTTATTGGCATTTCCCAGCATTTAGTGTGTCATCATTGGGGAATTAGTAAGCCCAATGTACGACCCCGAGATCATTTACTACCATTTGTTCATGGGGTTTAGGATGAAGAGTCATGGAAGCTGTGGATTAAGGAAGTAATGGGAAACCCTTCTCCTTTCTCAACCGGCCTTAGGACCATCTACGGTGGAGTTATACTATTTAAATACACGTTTGGAAAAGACCCAGCCTCTACAAATATGTAAAGATTTTGATGAAAATTTTAGAAATGATTTCTAACATTGATATGTTATTATGAAAACTCAAAAATAGAGGTCAGCACCCTGAAAATAAAATGGTGGCAAATCAAAAGGCATAGCCATATTTTTAAATTTTCCGAGCTCAATTCATGGAATTCATGTATGGGTCAACTTTTGATATTCAAAAATTTGACTTACTAATAATTTTGCAATACCCATCTAGCAGAAGCACTTTGACTTGTTTTTCTATGATGCAACATTCTCAAGGTATTTAGTAAAAACTTGAAAATGAGATATAAAGCGGTAAACACGCTTATACCATCTAGCAGAAATTTTGACCAGCCTTAATTTCAGTCATAATGGTTTGCCCTCTAAGCTGCACCGTTTTCGAGTAATTTAACATAAAAATATTTTAAAAAACATGAAAAATCCACCTTTGAGACTCTCCTACATCTCTCGTGTAACCTGAAATACAGTGGACTTTATTCGGCGTTAGTCAGGCGCTTTGCCCTGCATGTTTCGAAAACTTTCGAGCTTTGACTAAATGAAGACTCAGTTCAGACAAGTTTGCGAGAACATTTTTTTTTGTTAATCAGTATCACGCGTTTTTTGTCTAGTTTCAGCCACCTTGGGAAGTCAGTTCTCTGAAGTTCAACAAAGTCAAGCAGTACTGCACGAAGTTTCAGGAATTGTTTTGCCAATTTGTCGCTAAAACAATTCGTTTATAAGATGTCAACATATTACTGTCCTAAATATAATACAAAAACGTGACGTACTCCTGGACATAAGACGTACCTTAGTCAACCTTCCGCGGACAATAAGCTCTGTCTTAAAGACACCAACAACTACTATGTGATGACTTTTAGACGTCTTTTTGTTATCTTTATGCCCAGGAAATTGGAGAAGCTGTTTTGAAGCCATCTATTTAGCCTGTTATTAACACCCCATATAGCACAACAATGTTAAACAGACACGTAAAAACCACAACATAGTTTCGACTGAGCATATTGAAATACTTCATCTTTTTGTATAGACTTTACGATAGCAAATTACTGACATATAAACGAAGCCTTCTTTTGTCACGTTTTACAAAAGCAAGTGCCAACACTCGTGCAACACCATATGGCTCCCATCCAAGCAGTATTTATGGCTCATACTTCTGGACTTCGTCCAGAGAACCAGCATTCTCGCGTGGCTGAAGAATGACTCATTTGACAAACATGGTGGAAATCAGGTTATCACTCAATCAACGTTTCGAAAGATTCAGGAATAACAATGGAAACGCCCCTGTACTATGCCTAATAAAGTCGCTATAGTTTCCGACGCCACAGGACATGAGAGAGAGAATCAAAGATAATTTTTCCAGATTTTTAAGTTTTTGTTTTATGTTTCGAAAGCGATACGTACGTTGTAGAGAAAGATTGATTTGATTAATAAAGTTGTATGAAAATAAAACTATAGTTTACTAAATTTTCCGTACAAATTCAATCAACTTTGTCAATAATAGCGGGATTTATAAAGTTCACATTTTTCCTAATAAAATGGTTCGGTACCCTTAACAAAATGGCAGCCGGTTGAAATGGAGTAGTAATGAATTTTCTTTAAAAACTTTTCATTTAATAGTTTCTGATAGAAGCGTAGTCCTGTCTACCCAACTTGTTTGAAAAATACACTCATAAAATAATCATTTGGTCGTAGCCGTTTCCTATGTGATACATATGGAACCATGGGGTGCGTTTACTACGTCGTAAAAACTAAAATTGAAGCTTATTGTGTTTTTTACATTCACCAGTCTTTTTTTTCTCCTCTCAAGAATATGAGCGATATTAGGAAGCTTATGGAACTGAAAAAGGCTTTTCTCAAGTTTTTGCCAGATATCTTGAAAGCGGTGCATCGCACTAAATATTTATTGTACACATAATTAAAGCACATAAAATTTTCTGTATAATAATGTTTTCTGATATAAGTTTTTGTGCCTTCTGTCAAAGACTCAGCCAATAGAAACGCAAAATTTGTGACGGGCGGCCTGGAAGGTATTTCATGTTTTTTTGTACCGAATAATGCCTCCATATTGATCTCATCATTATATGTTCCTTGTAAGTCCTCTTTGCAATCATATCAAAATACGACTATTTTGATGATCTTGCTTCCTATCTCCTAGCAAGACATCCGCACTCTAGGATCCTTGTTGTCGGAGATTTTAACCACTCACTGTAGAATCAACTGGCTCCACTGTTTCGACAATCTCTTCTATCAATTCATCTTCCTTGGCTATCGCTTCCTTCCTTTCTGTCTGTTCTCTGTCCCCTATCCAAGCATAATCAAGTTCATAATGCAAATGGTCGTCTACTTGACCTTATCCTTTCCAACGTTTCTGCTCATCATCTGTCGGTATCCCTTGCTTTACATATGTTCCTCCCAACCAGCATCATCCATCTCTATCCATTGATCTCAATGTTGACTGTTCCTTACTAAACAAGATTACGCTCCTAAATTTTATTTTTTCAAATCGAATTATGAGGCAATTAACATTGCACTTTTGTCTGTTAATTGGTTTCAGTTCTTTCCGAAACTTGATTGTGAATCCGCTTTAAATTAATTTTACTTGTTTCTCCATAACCTTAACTATTTATTTACATCTCTTCATGCTGCCCGAAAGGGGAGGCCACAGACTTGGCTTACTACGCGTGTTTTTACCACTTTATGCGGAAAGGATAAGGCACGTCATGAGTTTAAATGTTACATTCCATTCCCACGTACCCTCCACACATTCATCCATATATTCTTTGCATTAAAATCATCCATATATTCTTTGCATTAAAAAACTTACCTCATTTCCACTTAATCTAATATATCATTTTTCTAAAATTGCAATTTCCCACAGACAAAATTCTCACGAATTTTGTTTATTCAAATTATCATGCATACACGAGCATGCAAGCTATGGGAAAGCTAAGTGCATTTACCCAGGTGTCATATGCACACCTTTTGAGTTTCGCTGTTGCAAGAATTAACAAGAACTAATTCTTGCAACTAATCAGCATTTTTCTTCTATAAAAGTGGAAAGCCACTATCTTTCGGGTTGGTCATTTTATTCAAGTAATTTCGCGTGAGTACGGTTAAGCCTCCTCACCTATCCACCCAATGTGAGGCTGCATTGGGGTGCTCGTTTTATCGCTCCACCATTTACGCACGCTTTATTGAATCCGTTTTAGTTCAATAAAGTTATAATAAAAGCGGTCATAATAAAACAAAGTTTTTTTTTAAAGAATCGGTAAAGGACAATTTAATTTTTAAACGTTCAGTTGCTGCTGAAAATAAATCCATCTTTAGATGTTTGCGTTCAGATGCCAAAAAAGAAATCAAACTTGCTCTAAAAAAGGTACTTTTCATCTTTAGAAGCTTCCCTTAATGCAAATAATGTGAAACCTTTCCGGTCCTATATTAAATCATTAAAAACTTTATCTTCTATTCCTTCTACCACATGTTGGGGTAATATAGAATGCTCTTAACCTCCAGCAATTTTAAATTTACTCTCTCAGTATTTTTCCTCTACCTTTTATCCTTTCGTTGACTTCACTCCCCTCCCACTCAGTGAGGAATCATGTTTATTCAATTTCCACTTTAAACATTAACCCCTCTGGCGTTCAGTCCTTAATCCATTCTCTTGTTCCGAATATCAGCCCTGGTCGAGATGGGTGCCAAATACTTTGTTGAGTCTTTGGGTTCTGCGCATTTCTTTCCCTTATCCCTTCTTTTTAACCTGAACTTTAGCAGTGGCTCCTTCCCCTCCAGTTGGAAAAGTGTCTGTGTTGTACCTATCTTTAAAAGCAGTGACTTTTCGTCTGTGTATAATTACCGGCCAATATCCCTGATTTCTTGTTTTCCGAAGCTGCTTGAGCGTTTGGCTCACAACCGTCTCTCCGACCCGTTAGGTACTTATCCACTAATCTGATGCAATTTACTGACAATGTAGCTAAGGCATTGGACAATCAATATCAAGTTGATGTGGTGTTCACAGATTTCACCAAAGCGTTTGACACAGTCAATCATCGTCTTCTCTGCTGTAAGCTTGAAGCTTTTGGAATCATTCATTACCTTTTGTCATGGCTTTCTTCGTACTTAACGCATCGCGCATGTTGATTTCATGTTCGAAGATCCACCTCTATTCCATTTTATCCTTCATCTGATGTTCCTCCGGGTTCTATTCTTGGACCCCTCTTTTTCCAAGTGTCCTGTGTTGTTTGCTGATGACTTTAAATTTATTAAGTCGCCTCTTAACTGTCAATATCTTCAGGATGACTTACATGTGCTTAATAACTGGCGCTTGTCTAATTTTCTACACTTCAATCTCAACAAGTGTCATAAAATGAATTTTTCTCTTAAGGATCACCCCATTCCCTTTTCCTACTTGCTGTCCGAAGTCACCTCCCACAAAGGTCTAGGAGTTACTTTCGATCCAAAACATAAGTTTGACATTCACATTCTAAATGTGGTTACTAGAGCCTCTAAAGTTTCGGGTTTTAGCATAAGGCATGTCCAAAAATTTTGTAATATGTCTACCACTATCCGCTAGTTCATTTGTTTTGTCCGGCCACTAATTGGGCTTTTTCACACAGGAATGGAACTCACCCATAGTAAAACAGGTTTGGCGCTTACGCGCTTATGTTTACACGTCGTCATTGTTCACCCAAGCTATTTTGGTATACGATACACGTCTTGCAAGTGTATGTGTCAAAAGAATCATTTGATCGTTAAACATCGTACGGACAACATGAAAGCGAAGATAAAGAGATAAGCGATTGAGAATTGATGTTTTAGCCTTGAATTGTGTACGAGGTAATAAAAACTGGAATGAAAAATATATTTTATGATTGTTTAAGTTTGTCGATCCAAACTTCTATTGGATTTGTTTGAATCCGCTTTCTGAAAAATATATTCAAAATTTATTCTTCCAACAGCACAAATAAAAATTAAAAAACTCATTGGATCTACAATAGGCAATAAAACAATTGAAATCGTGATATGCGTAGTGTTGCTTCTTGAAATTTAACATGGCCTCTGCTTTTATAAATTTATTAAATATTGCGTAGTTTCTCGCGTCTGCCCATCCATTTTTGCACGCAAATTAAACAAAGGTAATCGTTTTATGACGACTACCTTCTTCACAGAATGTTCAATTCGGAACGGTTGCCGGCGTTTGTATAAAATTTCCCCGACCAAATGATCAAAAAAATGCGTTTGTTTATGTGCATTACGCTCGTTCATCCTAGAAAATTTTGGAGTATTTTTACCATCAAGTTTCCTCGATGCCTCTCTCTTTCTTATTGCCCATATAACCTGTTTCGCGCTTACTATTCACCCTGCATGTGAAAAAGCCCATTGGATATTATTCTGTGGTCTGGTCTCCCCATCATTCCTATCTTGTTTCATCGTTAAGAGACTGTCTGAGGAAGTTCACTCGCTTCCTATTCTTTAAACTAAATTTACCTTATCTTCTATATGCTGATCGTTTATCCTCCTCAGGCCTCCCATACCTGGCTATACGTTGGACTTATTTGGATATGTGTTTTTAGGTCTTTGTAAAAAATTTTTTTAAAAAGACCTACTAGTTTCGCGACCTCTCTGTCCGTGCGTCACAGTAAGTTTCCTCAGAAACTGTAGAAGCTAGAATAATCAAATCTTGTGAAAAGGTCAGAAGTGATGGTCTCTCAAAAGTTTAGGTCGAACCAAAAACTCAAATATTTTTTAAAGGGGGGTCCCCCCTTATAACGAATGAACCCTCAAAAAAAATTTTAATCAAAGGTAGTCGAATGGGGTATCAAATGAAAGGTCTTGATTAGAACTTTTAGAATCTGAAATAAAATTTTATGAATTAGGGGATCCACGGGAAAAATGTACCAAAAATTTGTGTCCCCCTCGCGATTGGACACCTTTGAGCCGAAAAATCTGAAAATGATTACGAATGTGGGACTTTATGAGTACAAGGACAACAAATACCTCAAAAATCGAAACTCACTCAACTTTGTTAATAATACAGGGTGGGCCAGAAAGAATTGCGAATTTGAAAAAATCATTAAAAAAAACTGAGTACATTTCACATACAAATTTTTATTTCTATAAAAATTGACATCTGGGAAATTCATTTCTTTAAAATAACGTCATCCAGGTGTGCACCATCCCGCTGCAAACATTCTTCGAATCTGACCCTCAAATTGGTAAAAATTCGCTGGCACATTGCACGGGGAATAGCTGCCATTTCTTCCCGGATATTGGTCTCCAACTGGTTAATCATTGCTGGGTTATTGGTGTAGACTCTACTTTTTAGGTATCCCCACAAAAAAAAGTCCGGTGGCGTCAGATCCGGACTTCTAGGAGGCCATGCAATGTAACCTCGGTGCGATATCAGTTTCCCAGCAAACATCTCGTTTACGACCGCCAAAGAGGCATTAGCTGTATGGCATGTCGCGCCATCTTGTTGAAACCATGTCACACAATTATAGGCTTCAAATTGTTGCAGTTGTGGAAAGAAAAAATCCCTTAACATGGCTATGTATCGGTCAGAATTTACAGTGACAGATTGGCCTTGTTTTTTCGAAGAAGTAGGGTCCGATAATTCCGTTCTTGTTGACCTTGGGCGTCCTGCAGGCTTCTGTCTGAGAGTCGAACCAATCTCTTCGAACTTTCTGACCCACGATCGAATCACACTTTCTTTCGGACACTGATTTAGGTCATGTAATCCAAACTCACGCCGAAATAAACGCCGACCAATAGCGCACGAATTGTGATTTTTAATAATGTTTAACGCAGAATGCACGTTGCGCTCCGGTGAAGTGATCCATCGCGACTAAATTTCCGAGAACCGAGCTACTTAACCCCACCACCCGCGCAGTCCCCTCTGTAAAGCTTCAAACGCAAGAGTGTTTTTAAAATCGTACGCCTTTCTGGCCCACCTTGTAGTATGATTTGTAGATTTTAAATTTTCGCCCATAAAATCAAAACGGTACCTTTAACCGATTATATAGACAGCTAGAAGATATTTTTTACCACAAAATTTAATTCAGATCGAATCATAATCAAGGTAGTTATAGCCATTTCAATTGTATGAAATTACAACAACAATAACACGTATTTATGGTTGATACAGATTTCAAATTGACCTAGGCACTTTTAATTTCTTGCAATTTTCACGAAAATTTAAGGATAATGTTTAACTTGAATACGTTCAATCGGCCGAGAATCATTTAAGCTAGATCAAAATGGCGGCTGCATTGTGCTTATGAAAGAAACTGTGCATCTTTTGCAGAAATTTGAACGATTTGATATCAAAGTATTTGATTAGAAAACTTGTTTCTAACCCTAGGATGTTTACAAAGGCCTTCTGGTAGGAGCACTCTCCAGCTTACTCAACTTGGTTATATCAACTATGTCACTGCAAAACTCCTTCTAGTCTTCTTTCTGAACTGCGGTTTCGGCACTACTCGTACACGATTGATTAGTTTATTTGTGGTTCCATATGCCCGTACCGAGTTATACTATCATTCGCATCTATTACGACTCGCTAGGGATAATAATAAACTTTTGCTTGGTCCTTTTCCTTCATCTTTTATTGTGTATATAAGGTCTTTGCAAAATTTAACTGAGCTTAATTTATAAATGTTGCTTCTATGTTGTTTTTTTTTTTTAACTTTTACGACTATATTTTATTGTTCATTAGCCTTATCTAATTTACGTATTCCATTTTTAGGGTTTTGTACTAAAATACAAAACCCTATTGCAATCACGACCTGTGTCCGTCTGTCCGTCCGTCCGTCCGTCCGTCCGTCCGTCCGTCCGTCCGTCCGTCCGTCCGTCCGTCCGTCCGTCTGTATGTCACAGCACTTTTTCTCAGAAACTATAGGGGCTACAGCCATGAAACTTTGTAGAAAGGTCAGAAGTGGTGACCTCTTGAAAGTTCAAGGGTGGAAAAATTTTTCAAAGGGGTTTAAGGGGGGTCTCCCCATATAGGGGAGTGACCCCTCAAAAAAAAATTTTCACCATTGGTAGTCGAGTAGGGTGTCATTGGAAAGGTCTCAATGAGATCTTTTCAAAACAAGTCTTAAAATTGTCTTATAAGTACCGAGGGGGGCAGGGGAAGGGGAAATGTACGAACTTTTCGCGTACCCCCCCCTCGCGATTGGACACCTTCCATCCGAAAAATCTGAAAAAAATCATGAATGTAGGCCTTAATGAGTACAACAACAACAAATACATGGGAAGTCGAAATTCACTCAACTTTGTTAGTAATAGTATGATTTATAGATTTTGTGTTTTCTTGAATAAAATCTAAACGGTACCTTTAAACTCAACAAGATTTAGCAAAGAGATGACTATTTAGAAGATCGATCTTTTCTGAAAGTTTCATAAAGATCGAATTGTATTTACCGAAGTTATAGCAATTTGAATTTTCGTGTATTACTATGGAGCAATATGCCCTGTATTACTATGGAAACATATTGCTATGGAGCCATATGCGCTTTTTACCGACTTAGACACTACAGCTTTGCTAGAATTTGCATGAAAATTTCAGGAATAATAGGTATCATAAAGATAAGTACAGACAATTGAAACAAATCGAAGAGGCAGGAGAGAGCTCCTAGCGAAAGGGCTTTGTAACCATTCTAAGATTCGATAAAATAGGCCATAAATCGATGACTACAGTACAGAGGAGTGGCCCCTGAAAAAAAATTTCATGAAAGGTAGCCGATATGAGTATCAACTGAAAGTTCTCTATGAGAGCTTTTCAGAACAGTTCTTAAACTGACAGTTTTTGCTTCAGTGGGACTACAGGGGGGAAATACATGAAAAATGTGTTTCCTCCCTCGCGAATGGACACTCGTGATCTAAAAAATCTGAAAAAATTATCAAAGGAGATATTTATGGGTATAACTATAACAAATATCTCAGAAGTCAAAATTCGTTCAACTTTGTTAATAATAGTATGATCCTCGATCCTCAGAAGTCAAAATTCGTTCAACTTTGTTAATAATAGTATGATCCTCGAATTTCACATTTTCTTCAATTAAATCGTCTTTGACATGTTTCTTGATTTTATTCGTTGCTGGTTACTGCATTTTGTAAGTTGAGTACAAAACCCTTCTGACATGAGCATAGGTCTGTCTACCCAACTTGTTCTTCTTTAAATTTCTATTTTAAAGAATTGCTTGATTATTTCCTTCTTTTTTCAGGGTTTTGTAAATTAATTTTCGAAAACCCTACTAAAATCGCGCCCTGTCTATCCGTCCGTCCACAATTTAGTTTACATAAGCTAGAAGCATAAGATTTTGTAAGTAGGTGTAAAGTGATGCCCTCCTCAAAGTTTCATTACAAAAAAAATTTAAGGGGGGTCTCTCCATATATGGGAGTGGCCCCTGAAAAAAAAACATTTCATTGCATGTATGCAATATGGGTATCAAAACAGGTCTTAAACTAACAAGTTTCGTTTCAAGGGACCCAGGGGAAGGGAAATGTACGAAAGTGCTACTTCAACTTGTATTTATGTTACTATTCCATTTGGTTATTGGATTTGTTTCTGTTAAATGGAGTTTTCAAATAAATAAATAAATAAAAGGGTCAGTAAATATGCAACTACATCAGATCTGAGATCGATAAAACTAATGGAACATGCTAAACTAAGTCCAAAAATTATGGTAACCAGAGGCATTAGCTTATACAGAAATTCGGAGCCAATCGCCATTGTCGAAAAAGGCACACTTAACAGCGAGTATTATCGCCCCCCAACAACCCCGGCTGCTATGAGTCCCTTTTACCTTTTAGGACTGCCCGAACGTAATGTGCCACCTGGTTCTATTTGTCAACCGATTCGAGCATCACCTTGACTATATTATCCGGGGTGAGCTCTCCCGTCTCCCTGTAGAGGTCCCTTCGCAGCGTGACCCATTTTGTGCACGAAAAAAATGTGTCGCAGTTATTGTCTTCCTCTCCTGAGCAAAACCGACAATCTGGGGACCGTGACTTACCAATCTTGTGCAGGTAACAACCATGCCCGCTCAAAAGTTGAGTTAGATAGAAGTCAGTCTCACGATGCCTTCGATTTAGCCACGGTCTCATATGAGGTGCGCAGTCCATCGTCCCTTCGTTCAATTCACCCAAGACTGCTGCCAATCGTTGAGTGAGCGCTGTCCCTTCTCACTGACAATCATCTCTCGCATCCTCGTTTCGGCGCAGATAAATAGCTTGGTGCTCTCTAGCAAGGAGGCCGACAGGTATCACGCCTGCAATGACTATCACCAGGTTAAAGGAAGCATTGCTTAGGGAACCTAAACAACTAAACATCAAGCTTTAATTGAACAAACACGAGACGACTGGATTGGCATCTGTAAACGATAGTTTGCGATAGTTTTGGACGGAGGATAATTGCGTGCCATAAAAAAAGGGCTGCACACAAAGTACTGAAAAAGTGCATTGTGTTACTTGGCAAATCTATTTGATAAATATAACCAGAACAATCCGAAATTTTTCATATTTGTCAAAATTAAAAAAAAAGAATCACTCAATCTTTTCTTTCCATCTATCCTTTATTTAATTAAAAATATATTTGAACATGTAGATATAACAATATTTCTATTTTTTATCATAAAACAAACTGATTGCCAAAACTGAGATTTCAATATTTCTATGTTATCTACATCTATCCGTAGCTCGTCGATTGTGAATGTTATCTATTTTTAAGATGTATTGACGAACTATAGATTCTCTTAAAGTTTGATAAATGGTAGCCAAATCCTATCCAACGCCTACCACATTTTTGCTTCGTTTTGACTATTGTTGGTTATGCGAATGTGAAGAAAAAATCGAAGTACATCGTTGCCCTTAATGTATTCCTGTTGACAAATAGGCAAATATATGGGTTTACTTCATATTCCTATTCACTCGTTCTCTCCAGTCAAGGACGAAGACGGGCGGTGAAATGAAAGAGCAAAGTAAGGTCAATAGGATAATACTAAAGCCAGTGTAGGAGGCTATGGTGGCTTCAGCTGTCAAGTTCTTTTATGTTAATGATAATATTATTGAAGTGAACTACGAGTATAACAATTTCAACCCTATGTTGCTTCTTCCAAGAGAGCGAAAGCTACTGAAATACTCTAGGTTACATTGAAGCTCATTCAAATTTTTTTCTTAAATTTATCAAAGCTTAAGAAAGTTCATTTCTACAGCTTGATATATTACGAGCATGCTTTCACTATTAACTGATGCCCCGGAACTGTGAAAGAACTTTTTTTTCATTATTTTTGAAAAGAGTCTAAATAAAAAATACTTATACCAACTTGTCAGCATTCAACATTCGACGTGTTGGTTCACTTGCATTCCTCTGTGAAATTGGTGCATAGGAAATTTCATTTTCATTCGCGAAGAAGGGATTTGCTTAGCAACTGAATTAAAATAGGAACATATTTCCACAGAAATAAAACAAATCCTGAATAAAAGACGAATTTTCTCATAGACATGATTAAAGTTTTCCAATTGATTGATTTCATTCCCTACACGAATTTAAATCAGAAAAACTATGTAACTTCCATAAAAAGATCGCTCCAACTTATTTTCCACAAAAGTAGTTTATTAAAGCTTTAAGCGAAAAATCTATTCTCCACAAAACTAAATTACGTGAAGTGAAAAACACCCCTTTTCCCTATTTCGAAATAAAACAACAGTGAAGTGCTCTATTTTCATATTTTACAGTATGAAAAATGAAAAGTTTTTGCTATTCATTTCTGCTCTCAACTTTATGTATATTAAACTGTAGTAATATACATGCAGCATATGTATCTATCTAGCAGAAGCTTGGTGGTTTAGTCTTAAGGATTGTTTTTTTTTTTGTGCAAAAAGGGAATCACCAGCTTTTCTCATTGCAATGGTGGCTGCAAAAACTCCAGCGTAAATTAAGTTGAAGGTGCCGATGGGTATTTATCTGGAGTCCCTGAACGATTCAAAGTAAAAGATTTTTTTTTCGTTTTTACCAAAGAATGTACGAGTATTATATTTGTGCTTGAATGTAAGGAGCTATGCTTTTAACAAAAGTTTGAATGATTCGTTTGAAGATGCATAACTTTCCGGCCAACAAAAAATCGGACTCGGTAAAATATTTGCTGGTCCAATGCTAAGAAGAATTGAAGTGTTTCTCCTAAAATTTGAAATTTTGCTAAACTTTAGAAATACATGATGAAGGACAGCACATCTACTTTAACAACAGTAGCCATGCTTGGTAAAGATGCAAGGAGTAATCTCATATCAGGATGGCATTGTGACGTAAAGTTTGCACTCTATCAACCATGGCTCTAATAAATTATGACATTTGGTGTGGCGAAAAAAGGAAAGAAAATTTAAATGTAGGTAGTTGAAAGGGTTAACTTTAAGATAAAAAAAAATCGTTACACTCCAATGCATACAATTTTCCGGAACAACGCTGTTTTTTTTTACTATAATTGTTTTAATATTGAAAATGCACTAAAATGTTCAGGATAAAATTTGTAGGTGATGAGTTTATCTATGAATTTTGTCGGACGAGTTTTTCTGTACATAAGTCATTTAACGAGATATGATTAATTTTAGTATAGGTCAATTGACGGGTGCGCGCGCACGTCCAGTAAATCAATTTTTTATCGCTCGATATAAGAATCAATAATTTGGGCTACTTGCTACTAGGAAATAATATACAAAACTTATATAAAAATTTAAAGAAAGAACTTAACTTTCAAATGAATATATTTCCAAGTTTGAAGAATAAGTTATCTTACTGTAAAATTAATTAATTAATGGAAAATAAGTCCTAAAAAGACAATAAACTTTTTCGATTGATATTCATTCAAGTATTATTGCAGCGAAAATCCCTTTCGGACTTAATATTTTGAATGGTTATGTTACATTATTGGTACAAATACGGGATAAATATTCTGGGAGAAAAACAATAGCTTGTTAAAATTCTTGTTGTTTAGATGCTGAATTTTGCTTGTATTTTTAAGAATTCATCTAATCATATCTTTTTTATAAATGAATATATTTTAATGAACAATTATTCATATTTTAAACTATATACCCTCGCGGGGGGGATGCTGGCCGATAGGAATACTCTTGGAGGCTGGCATTCTTTGGGGGGTTCCGCCTTCAAGTACCTGACGAAATTCCCGCAGGAGGAATACCGGTCGACAAGAGCACTCTTGGAAGCTAGCATTCTTTGGGGAGCATCGCCCCCACAGACCCGATGATATGGGGGCCCCGTGAGGTTCCCTCCTGAGATGACAGGTAAGGACTTTGATCTGTACTAGGCTTTGGACAACGAACTGGAATTGATAGTTGAATTTTTCCGTTGCTCCTTTTTTGGCGTTAAATTCAAATGAATAAATAAAACCCTAATTTTTTCCTTAAAACGCCAATATTTATTAAAACCCGGGCAGACACGTGTTTCGGAAACAAGTTGTTTCCTTCTTCAGTGCCGTGTTACACGGCACTGAAGAAGGAAATAACCCGGGTGCCGTGTTACACGGCACTGAAGAAGGAAATAACTTGTTTCCGAAGCACGTGTCTGCCCGGGTTTTAATAAATATTGGCGTTTTAAGGAAAAAATTAGGGTTTTATTTATTCATTGGAATTGATACTTTGGAACGGAGATAGCGGCTCCGAGGGGGAACCCAATAAAACTGGAGCAACCAAAAACTCTAAAAAAAGATTTAAAAAAACCCAAAAAAAGAAAGCAAAAATAACAACAATGATGACGCAACCAGCGGCTGCAGCCACGATGTTAACAGCAAATCGGGAGCGGTGCTAACGATGAACACAATGAGATAAATAGACAGTTTTGTCCAGACTGAGATTCCTACGGCGTTCGGCCGCAGCAAAAATATGATGCGAATGCCAGAGCGTCCTAAAAAGGAAATGCGGGAAACTCTGCAGGACGCGCCAGATGTTCAAGCGGTGGAGGGAAATATTAAGAACGTCGAGAATTCGATGGTCACTGCTGCGATCGCTACCAAAGCGACCGAAGCAAGGGTCGTAAATCCCTAAAGAATGACGAACCATCCTGAAGTCCACGAGGAGATTATGGCAGGAAAAGACAGGAGTAACCAGAAAAATAAAGCGCCGTTGTGTGATTTCATCGCCAGGGTCAAAAATGTGGCGGAAGTACTGTATCCGGAAACGGAAGCCGATAACCTCCCCCCAAAACGATGGTCGCAAAGTACAATCGCTGCCCAGCGACATGAAGAAAAGGCTGTTCTAAAAAGAATACAATCTGCATGCCACTCGCCAAAAATCAACAAAGGCGTGAAGATTGGGCTCCTTGAACTAGACCGCATAGGCATTATCAGAGGAGCTGGTAAAAGGTCCAAGAGGACCAGAAGACCGAAGAAGAGCAGAAGGCTAAAGCAGCGCTGGGGCTAAATCTAAAGGGCACGTGCAGATAGCTCTAACATCAAAAATCAATAAAGTAATGGCATCTAGCCCAATTGAAGGAGATCGGAATAAAAGAAGAAAGAAAAAGGCACTTGATAGTGTTAACAAAAGAAGTGACGAAAGCCGCAAAGAAACTCCTTCAAAAAGTGCCAGAACATAAAGTTCGCATGGACGCCCAACAAGAAAAAAAGACCTGATGCGAGACATGAGCGAAAGATGCACCGACAAAGACCCCGGCAGCAGGCACTGTTTGTAAAACCTGAAGATGGTCGATCCTATGCGGAGGTGTTGCGGGATAATAGGTTGGGCCACATACTGGTCGAATTTGGAGCAGAGGCTGACAATAGGGAACATTCTGCGACGCGGTAAAGAAAGTCCTCAGCAAAAGTGTAACTATAGCCTCACTCGTGCCGATGGCAACGATTGAAATAAGAGACATTGATAGAAGTGCGTGGGCAGGATCAAAGCTAGACTGACACGAGATTACCATAGGGGACAACGCATGGCCATAATTAACTTGGTCGAAAAGGACGCCGAACAATTTCTGAATAAAGGCAAAGTAAGAAAACGGTGGGTTTGTCGATAGGATGCGGCAAACAGCCGCGCCTCTTCAATGTTTCAAATGCCTTGGCTATGGTCACACCACTCAAGTATGCAAAGGACCGGATAGGAGCTCTCTATGTTACAAATGCGGTGGAATGGGGCATAAAAGGAAAAATTGCACACTATTTTCTTTGCAAGGATGCTGATCCAAGACCTGATTTTGAACACGTTTTGGGATCAGGGAAATACCGGGTTTTCCAGTAAGCTCTCACCAACGCAAAATCAGAACTTCTATGTCCCACATCCTGCAGCTAAGCTTATACCGCAGCTCAACCGCCTAAAATCTGCTTGAGCAGTTTGCGAGAGACATGAAAGCATCTGCATCATGGTATCTTGACAAAACTGGTACTACCGCCATCTGGGCTCAGAATAGTTGTTTTCAGGCCTAGAGCTGTGGACGGGGGGATGGTTTTGCGTGGGTTCGGTACCTTCTTTAGTGTGTACCTAACGCCAAATAAATAGATATCATCTTTCCAAGCTAAGCTTAATGCTTTGGAGAGCGCTGTCTCGAACACGGACGGGAACGTGCTCTTTGGGGAGACTTAAACGCTAATGCAATCGAATTGGGCATGCCTCAAATGACGGCCAGGATGGCGCTCATTGTACTAAACATTGGAAATGCGCCGAATTCCCACCGTATTGGCTGTAATGGAACCATACCGGTCTTGACATTCGCCTCGGAGTACTTAGTACTGAGTATAAACAATAGGAGAGTATTAGAGGACTACTCAGCCAGTGATCATCAGTGCATTCTGTTTGAGATCAGTGATGTTGTCTCCCGGTGTCCGTGCTCTCGGCTTTCTACAATTGGATGGAACATTGAAAGGATGGGCGTCGAGAGGCTCGTCGAGGTGCTCACATTAGGCGCCCCGTTGCAGGGAGGTTCGCAGCAGACAGACAGACTGGCAGCTCAAGGCGTGGTGAACTCAACTATGAGCATCATCACGACTGCTTGCAACGCTTCTATGCCCCGTCAAAACCCTGACACGGCAAGCCCCCAGTGCACTGGTGGTCAACTGAAATCGCTGAAAAGCAAAGGGAGTGCCACAAGCTTCAGCGTGAGGCGCAACGGGCACGGAACTGCAACGAGGCATCCAACCGGGTGGCAGCATACAAGTCGGCGAGAAAATGCCTTACCGAATTGATTAACAACAGCAAGACTTGCTGCTATCAAGGTCTAAAGGACAATGTGAACAAGGATCCGTGGGGCTTTGGCTACAAGCGGAAGCTTGTTGCCCTGGTCCAGATGGTGTTCCAGCTGAGGTGTTGTAGCTTGACTATCACCATTTTCCTGACTTTCTGCTCAGCACATTCAACGCTTGCCTACGGGACGGGGCTTTCCCGGTACGATGGAAGGTGGCGAGTCTCGTGCTGATCAGTGAAGGTAAGGGAAATGCCTGACCGCTGTTTGCATACCCCCCGTTATGCATGCTAGACACTGCTGGGAAAGTGCAATTTTTCCCGCAAACAAAACTAGAAACATCAAATTTTGTATGTAGGTGTGAAGTGGTGCCCTCTTTAAAGTGTAGTCCCTGAAACAAATTTCATCAAAGCCGATATGAAAGGTCTTAATGAGAACTTTTCAAAAGGGGTCATAAACTAAAGTTTTTTGCTACGAGGCGTTCACAGGAAGGGGAAAGACACAAAAAATTGGTGTCCCTCCTCGCGATTAGAAACCTGTGATCCGGAAAATCTGAAAAAATTATCGAGGTATGTGTTTATCAGTACAACAACAAAAAATACGGCCTTCGAATTTTACATTTTTCTCACGAAAATCATATATAAACGGACCTAATACGATGTAAGTTTGATGAAAAAGTTATAGCCATTTGAAATTTATCCAATCGCAAAAACAATAGCACACAATTTTAGTAATTTATAGGCGAATCAGGCACTGCAGTTTTGATTTGATTTTCTTGACATTTTCAGACAACAATAACATAAATATTTTTAGGAATTCATGATTTGAGTGATTTTTGTTATTTGCAACAAAACGGCGATCGTTCAATATGGAGAAACAGTAGGTTTTCTTATAAACGTGCACATCTCATTGGCAAAACCCTTCTGACAAGAGTGTAGGTGTGCCTACCCAACTTTTTTCTTTTTTAGGCCTTTGTAGGCCTACCTACTAGTTTCGTGACCTGTCTATCCGCCCGTCCGTCTGTGAGTCACAGCTGGTTTCCTCAGAAACTATAGAAGGTAGAATGCTCAAACTTTGTGAAAAGGTCAGAAGTGATGGTCTCTCAAAAGTTTAGGTCTTACTATAAATTTAAAAAATTTTTAAGAGGGGTCCCCCCCCCCCCCAAATTAGCCCTTAAAGATTTATTTTAACCAAAGGTAGTCGAGTGAGGTATCAAATGAAAGGTCTTGATTAAAGCTTTTGGAATCTGAAATAATAAAATCATTTTATGAATTAGGGGGTCCAGATGAAGGCAAAATGTACAAAATGTGTGTGTTTGTAAACGCAAGAAACATGTCAAAGAGATGTGCATGTTTATAAGAAAATCCATTGTTTATGTACTTTCAACAGTCGGCATTTTGTTACAAACTCACAAAAGTCACTCAAATCTTTGATTCCCATAAATGCATATGTTATCGATCTTATTTGAAAATTTCAAGGAGATCAAATCAAAGCTGGAGTGTATGATTCAATGGAAAGTCCAAAAAATACCAAAATCGTATGTCATTGTTGTTGTGATTGGAGAAATTTCAAATGGCTATAACTTCCGTGAATATGAATCAATTTTCATCAAACTTGCAGGGTACAAGGATCTTATGTACTTAACTGTCGGTTTTCATTGAATTTAAGTGTATCCATACGATTTTATTGGAGAAAATGTGAAATTCGATGTTCATACTATTATTAACAAAATTGAGCGAAATTTGACTTCTAAGGTAATTGTTGTTGCTGTTCGCATAAACACCTACTTCTATAATTTTTTTAAATTTTTCGGATCATACGTGGCCAATCGCGAGTGGGGGACACACAAATTTTTCGTGCATTTCCCTTCCTGTGCGCCCCTGACACAAAAAATTCTAGTTTAAGACCCGTTATAAAAAGCTCTCATTAAGACCTTTCATTTGATATTCATATTGGCTACCTTTGATGACATTTTTTTTCAAGGGGCTACTCCCTTATATGGGGAGGCCCCCCTTCAGCACCATGTGAATTTTTTCGTAGTGAATCTTTGAAGAGGGCACCACTTTACACCTATATACAAAATTTTATGTCTGTAGCTTATGCGATTTGCGAGAAAAAGTCCTGTGACACACGGACGGATGGATGGACAGACGGACAGATACGCGCGATTTAGTAGGGTTTTGTCAAATTATTTCACAAAACCCTAAAAAGAGCTATGGCATGAGATTCTTAACATCGAAACACATACTCGTACAGCACTATTTTGCGCCTATATTTCTAAGTTTCTGTGATTTCTTCTTTGGTTCAACCATATGGTCGCATTTTTCATTATGTCGCGCCATGGTATATCGACTGACCGATGAGAGACCAAAAAGAGAGAATATATATTTGAGTGATAATCTATATACAAATAGGCAAAGACATCTTCTATATGTAAATAGGCATAGACAAAACAGCTCAATACTTTTTTCTCCTGTATTTTTCTGCCGATTTTTTATTTTGTTTGGTAGTTATTGGTATAGCAATAAAACATTTTTGGAAAGTGTTATATTTTCCACCTCTTAAAGAAAAAATATTAATGACAAGCCAAAAGAGGAAATGTAATGCATAAAAACGAAGCTAAATTTTAAGGCGTCCGTTAATCCATTGTCTTTTAAACATTTTTGAAAATTTTGATTCTGAAAATTTGATTAGTTTCATTCAAGTCACTTCAAATGTTGGACTTGCTTATAATTTATTTGCAGAGTCTTACTGGCCATGCGGGATGCAGCAAATACCTAAATCCTGCAGGATTCAGAATGTCCAGTCCTGCAAATATAGAGATTGAAATTTTCTTACGGGATTGCATTCTCTAGAATCAAGTTTGGACAATCCTGAAAAAACGGTTCTAAGCTTTTCATTTCACTGCCGCAAACTCGGTATGTGTCATCCACATATTCGTTTGGCGTGTCGACACCGAAGGTTGTGGCTTCAACACTATTCCAATTCTTTTCAGAGAGTTATCTGTTTCTCGTTTGATTAGATTGAGGCCAAAAACTTGGCTTAACCTGCATGACATTCCATCTGCGTCCACCCCTTTTCACAATTGCTGGTGGCACTTTAATTGCATTGTTTTGCTGCATTTTGTTAGCTAATCCGCTCTTTTGGTTCTATCTACGCTGCTGTATCCAGGGACTGACTCTACTAAGGTTTGTACAAAAAATTGTTTACAATGCTATCCTTCCATCAGACATTCTGTGCGTTCAAACAAGTTTTATCAGGAACTAGAGAAGTAAGAGCCACCAAATCTTGTAAACAGCTCAAAAGTTCCAAGTTAATGAAAGTTTCATAGACAAAAAAAAATTTTCAAAGGTTTTTAAGGGGTTCTCCCAACATAAAGAAATGACCCTTTAACACTTTTTTTACGAAAGATATTGGAAAGGGATATCAAATGAAATTTTGCTGATATCTTTTAGTATCCGTTGTTAAAATTGCAAGATCGATAACGGGTAGGTAGGGGAAGTGGAAATACACGAAAAAATTGTGTGTCCCCCTCATGACTGAACGCCAGTAAACCAAAAAATTTGAGAAGTAACGGAGTTAGTTCTCTATGAGTACAACAACGGCAAACACCGCCGAAGTCAAAATTCACTAAAAATTACTTTTAGGATTTATAAATTTCACATTTCCTTAAATAAAAAAAAATGTACCCCTAAATTCGATGAAATTTTGCATCGTGATAGTTCAAAACAAGATTTATTTATTTCTATTCAACAGAAAAAATTCAATTACAAAATAGATTAAATAATATCACAGCAAAATAAATTAAGTTAGGAAAAAGAAAAAAAGACATGCTAATAGAAAGATAAAAGTAATAAAAAGTGCAATTCGAGGAGAAAATAAATCAGAAGAAAGAGTTGAGAAGAAGATAGTTGACATATCTCAACTAAATACGAGACGGGAGAAGGGCCCAAGCTGAAGGGGTGAGTGAAAATACACCAAACTAGGTGCGAATGGAACATTAAAAATATTCGACGATCTTGTAGAACGCATAACGCGCCTCACTGGAACCTGGTTGAGTAGCCGAGTATCGAGCAAACCACGGCAAAGCCTGTAAAGGACACATTCATCAAGGTAGAGTCGACGCATTTCCAGCGAATGAATATTGAGGATAGATAAGCATGATTCATAAAAAATGTAGGGAATCTGGAACTTCAAGAAGACGATCCAGGTAAAACTTTTTTTCTTGCGTGAACTTCAGACACTTCAAATGAGGCGACCAAACTAGCGATCAGTACTCTAGGATGGGACTAACCAAACTAGTGTATAATTTAACACACGACAAAGGACCGGAAAAATATAGGAATTTCATAAGATCAAGTCAAAAATGCGAGAGGTAATTTCTGAAATATAAACGTCGAACTTTAATTTAGAGTCGAAAGTGACACCTCAGACCCTGAAGTGTGTCCCCGTACATAGGTACGAACTATTTGATGTTAATTGAAAGCTTATAGGGCAAGGGTTGTTAGAAAATGAAAGATGGATGCACTTAGAAACATTTAGTGTAAGTTGGTTATAAGAACTCCAAAATAAAGTGACATTCAAATCTTCTTGAAGCAAGGCACAGTCATCGTTAGACGATACTACTTGAGTTGATGACAACGGATGGTAAGTCATTTATAAACAGAGTGAACAGTAGTGGGCCAAGAAAGGGTCCTTGAGGAACAACTGAAGACGGATGGAAGGGGGTGGAAAGCCAACCTTGAAAAGATTCTTGACTGACGAGATTGGATAAGTAAGATGATAACCTGTGGAGTAAATAACTGGGAACGTTAAGAAATTTAAGTTTCCTAAACAAAATATTGTGATTTACTGAGTCGAAGGCTTTAGAGAAATCCAAATACAAGGTTTCTACGTGTAAACGGTCCGTCATGGCTTTTGAAGCAACGGTCATGAATTTTAACAAATTCGTCAAGGTTGATCGCCCTTTGATAGAACCATGTTGTTCAGGAACGAACAAATCATGAGTAAGTGAAAAAACGTGCAAGTACACGATTTTCTCTAGTAGTTTGGAGAAACAGGGTAATAAAGAGATAGGCCGATAATTGGAAACGTCTGAGGTGCTACCTTTTTTAAAAATAGGAGTAACATAGGATCTTTTCCAACACGAAGGAAAAGAGCCTGAAGATAAGCTAGAGTTGAAGACAAAGGAAAGGGGGACACAAATAGAATGATTTTACAAAATAATTAGGAATATCATCGGAACCTGAACAGACAGAATCATCAAGTTCCGGATAGCAAGTAAAAGGAAATGAAGATGGCGTGTGTATGATTGGGAACAAAGGGCTATTGCTGGGAGTAGCATTAAAAATAAAAGAAAACTGAGTTCTAAAAAGTTTACAAATCTCGACAGGTGAAGTTGTTAAGCAGCCATTCAAATGAAGTGACGATGGGGAACTGGAAGAGGATTTAAGAGAGCGTGTATATTTCCAAAATGGCTTTGAATGATTTGAGTTTAGAGAGCCTTCAATACTCAGAAAATAAGAAGTTTTAGCGATCTGCATCTCTTTCTTAGCTATCGACCTCAGATGAAAAAAAGCACTACGTGACTTAGGAGACCCGTCACGTGGAAAACATGGACGTGCTCGATCTTTAGCTTTCAAGGCTCGTCTTACATCGAGAGTTAACCAGAGATAGTCAGAAGAGTTCCTTATACTGACAAGCGGAGGCGAGTTGGAAACAGCAGCGTTTAAGAAGTCATAGAAATTGTTGCAACAAATATCCGAGTCAAGACCGCGAAAGAAGGAGGACGAATCAACAGAGCGAATTGTTTCGGAAAGTTGCTCATAATTAGTTTTATAAAAGTTATAGCGCTGACGCTCTTTCCGACGATAACGGACAGAAGCAATATAGGAAATTTCAAACCATAAGGTGGGATGATGGGGATCAGGAGAAAGATACGGAAAAAGAACTGGAGGTGAGCATAACAACGATCGCTCCATAATACAAGAGAATAAGTCAAGGATATGATTATTAACGTTAAGAAAATTATGAAATTGAGCCAGGGAACACATGGACATAAAAGAAGAAGTTAAAGATCAAATTTGAGATGAGTCAAAATCAACCTGATTTTCATCCCATGAGAGTTTAGGAAGGTTAAAATTTACACATAAAATAAGGTGACAATTTGAAAAACGCGATAAGAAAATACTAGATATTTTGATGAGGAAGGGATTGTAGACCGAAAAAGGGGACTTACAAGGTATATAAGTGCAAAAGACAAGAAGAGAAAGGGAAGACGAAATAACTATTTTTGCCCCCACACATTCTACAGGACCAGTGAAAAGTAAAATTGATAGAGGGATGCCAGTAGAGTATTCTTTTAGGCGACTTGGACACCTCATCCATCCAATTTGTTGAAGATTGACCTATCACGATCACGCCTAACAATTGTATGGTTAGGAAACATTTCAGAGTCAAATATACTATCAGTCAACTAGGACTCAGAAATACAGATTATATCATCGTTAGAGAGAGAATAGGATAAAGCTAGATCCTTCAGCTTGGATCTTAAACCCCACACATTTTGATAATAAATAAAAAATTGACTTTTAAGCGTGCTACTCTGAAAGTTTTTAGGAAGAACCAATGTTACAGCTTTGGTAGGGAGCTCGGCGGAGAACGAAAATTGTTTTTCCTTGAAGTTATGAATGATTTAACAAGCACTCCAGGCGGCCAGCAATCAGGGTTTAAGATGTAGTCACACGATGCCGGAACAGTTAGTTTGAAAGAAGCTATAGCTCTGTTTATCTAATTGTCCTTCGTCAGCTTCTGGCAGCTAATTATTTTCAGAGATGAGCCAAATTTCTTACTTACTTAATCTAAAATATCTTCGGTGGATATATTATACGCAAGCCTTGATATGTAGATTATACTATTCTGTAATTTTTATCAGAATCTAACCGTATTCATGAAATTTTTGTATTTTAATGTATCATAACAACAACAATCTGCGGTTTTCCTAGTGCATAGGCTTTTGAACAAACCAGATGTTACATTGTTATTGTTTTCTTGAAAACTTCAGCAAAGATGAATAATTTAACTATCCTTGAATCTCAGAACGGTGAATTATAATTACTTCACTGCGACAAATATGGCGGTCAGCTAAATCAAAGTAAAATGTGATTTCCTTTAAACCTATGAAACAGTGCAAGCAGTGTATCTTGGGTTTGTACACTAGTAACGCTACGTATATGTCTGCATTTCATAGGTTCAGTACAAAACTCTTCAGCAAAATTTGTAATTTTGTCTACTCGAGTTGTTTTATTTCATTTCGGTTGGTTGCAGGCATCAAGGCCCGCCTACAATCTTGCATTAGTTGTGGGCTATGTGGCTAGAGGCGAGCATTTGCAGTGCCGACTTGCTATCCAAAAGAATGCGTAGTTGACCGTTGAAGTTGATCAATGCCATTTCTATTGCTACTTAATTACAAAAATTTCCAATTGGAAGACCGGGGTATGGCTCTCTAGCATATAAATTTCGGTTTTTAGTTTCTTGTTTGATTTCATTGATTGTAAAACTGACCTTAAAAAGGGTATAAAGCAATAGCTGTTTATATTTACACTAGCCAACATCTCACAAATATAATTTTAAATCATACTCATTAAAATAGCTGTTCTAATAAAATTTCAGCAGAATCTGAGCTTAAAGAATAAGACGAAAAGCTAATCCAATATATCTGATAAGAAGACTGAAAAAAAGATTAAAATTTGATGGCTAAATCATCCAGCTGACAAAACAGAAATTTCATTTCCAAAAGCAAAAAATTTTTCAATGGGCTATTATAATAGTTTGCCAATATCTATGAAAACTAGCATGATTCGTTTTTTTATGAAAAGTTGAAATTCACAAAAGCCAAATCAAAATAAACATAATATCTGTTTGAGTTTTTGATTTCAAAAATTTATGTTCCAGATAATTATTGGCAGGAAAATTAAAACGTTTAACAATCATTTTGACGCTCACGTATACAATTGTGACATGATTTCTTTTATTCATACGCTCAAACCTTTTATACAATTTGCTTCAGCGGGTGCTGTCGGAATCTATACTTCTATAAGAACCTACATACAAATATGATGACATGAAGAGCTTATCATCGCCACAAATGATTTTCCTTACTAGTCTTGTATTAAGTTGGCGCAGAATCCACATATGAGAGTGTAGGGTGTCGTCAAAATACATTGAACCATACCAGCCCATAGAAGAAGTAAGAGGTAGCCAGTCTCGAATATTTGCTTCCAGGATGCTGCCATCAGCAAGGAACAATTGTTCGTGCAACTGTACCGGGGAATGTTCAGGAAGAATATTATAACATGAGCTGAAGTAGTTTCGCTTTTACGCGTTTTCACATAAAATCAGTTTACTTCTATTTCCTGCATTTATTTGTCCTTGGGGGAGAGTGTGGGGAAAATGAATTTTTCCTTTTGTCTTATATTCGAATGTGATTCGTACTGTTTTCAAACGATGACAGGCAAAAAAATACCAGTGTTGATGCGTACATATCTAAATATTTATAAAAGTTGGTGTGCTATAAGTATTTTTAAGTATTTGTTTTAATGTTCATAGAAATGCCTAGCGTTCAAAATTGTCAAAATGGCGGCAGGCATTTATGGAACATCTCATATGTGAGCTTTATTGCAGCTGGAATTTGTCAAGGGCCTGTATTCCAGTTGATTGCCAGAAGAACCCCACGAGCTCTTTACATTTCAGTACAATTGAACGCTTAGAGCACGATTCAGTTGATGGCATATGAATGACATATGTTATCACCTGTAGCACATGTGCTTTTCCGTATATAATGGCATCGATTTGAAATTAAAGACTGTGTGATGAAATGATCCTCGAATTCAAGGCAGGCGTTGTACAACAATTTGACTTTATAAGATTGCTAAAAAAAGTCGAAAATTTAAAGCTCATTTTTTAAGGTTTTCTTATAGCAAATTGATTCGTTTGTCTCCGTATTAATCTTGAGCTTCATATACAAAATATATTTTATACTATACTACATAAAACATTTTAAATTGAACTCTTTCAACATTTGTGCTTTCGTTTCCTATTCATTATAGAAATAAATTGTTCAGTATTTTTTGCTTTTCAATTTGCCTCTCCTTCGTAAGCCCGGAAGCACTTTGTTGAAACAGTTGCGATAAGAAAGAGTTTTTCAACTCAATTTCCTTGCCATTATTTAATATTCAAATAAATTTAAACATGAAAAGAGTTTTAGTGACATTTCTGAGTTGGACTCAAGAGTTTTCTCATGCAATTTTCTGCATCTACTAGTTAATTGAAATCATAATATAAATTCAATAAATGCGGACATCTAAGAATCTAATTCCAATACACGAGTAAGATAATCGTACAGTTATGTTCCTTAAATTAAACAGTCGACATGAAATAATAATATGGCTCTCAGATGTGTTTCCCTTGTCAGACTGGGGGCCTACCGAGCAATGATTTCCCTCGAATCTGGAGTAGATCGGCTATAACGAAAAAAAAATCGAATTAACTTCAAAGTCAGTTAGGTGAGTGATGTTATTGTAATTTCCACCAATAAAATGTCCATTTGTGGTGATGCTTTTGATTTATCCATCTTACTAGATAGTCGCGTATATATTCTAAATTATCTTCATTCATTTTAATAAACAACCAAGCATTAATTATTAATTACATGTATTACAACACTTTGATTTTACACTTTATTTATATGTTTACAATTTAATGTAGTATGTATTCATTTTTGGATCGGTTGAATTTTTTCAAATAAACAGTTGAAAAATTTTGTTGTTCATCATAAGTCATCAAATTAAAGTTTGCCAACTAATCAAATACGATATTTTAAAAAGACGTCGCATTCATGACTTTGTAATTTGGTCAATAAACTAATAACGTAAGCTTATTCGTATATAAAAAATGTGTGTGTAAAGCTTAAACAGCGCTTAAAATAATCATATGTAGTTTAAAATATGCTTAGGAAAGTTTGCAAAATTTGAAAAATCTGTTCTTGAAGGGTAATAGAACTAAAGATGTACATAATTGAAGTAGCTTAATTAATTTACAAAGTCTTTACTGGAGAATTTATTATCATACCGTGTTAGAAAAACCGATTCATAATCTTAAAAATTTTAAAAAATATAAATAAACGGCCCTTAAAAAGATTTAATAAATTACTTATTTCGCATTTTTAGAGATTGATATTGTTTCTATGAGGAAATTTTCTTAAAGTTCAGGTTATCCCTGTAATACTTTTAACCATATAAGAAAGGTGTGAATAAAAATATGGATTCAAAGCATTCTGCCAAAAATTACATTAATTATCTTCAAATTCGTCCATGTAGGCTGTTAAAACTCATGCCGTAATTTCCTCAAATTTTGCAACATTGAAGACGTAGAGCCTTTACAATATGCATAAATTGTTAAGCAATTAAATCTTTACAGCACGCACAATTTTTAAAAAATGTGCTAAGGCCCACTTTTTTAAAATTTAGGTTTCTTATTTTACTGCTCATATTAGCAAGATCCACCGATGCATTACTATTTCGTTTCTATGCATAATAGTCTAATAATGGTCGAAAATGTTTCGTTATAAAAAAATAAAAATTAATCTAATGTTTAAAGAAACAAAAACAAATCTTTCAATTTTTTATTTTACGCATTAGAAAACAAAGGATATAACACCAATTTCTAATATGTTCGTTCGAATATGCGACCTTAATTATTGAGATTCAGTCGATGTTATGCATACATTGTCCAATCTCAAAATCTTCCTTGTTACGGGTAAATCTTTAGGCAGTTCAGGCATGCCGGCCTGAATACTATCATACGTGAACTTGAATGATGGAAATTAAACATTACCGATTCAAACTGTGATGGCTTTGTTGATCGAGCGGTGTGGACGGAACGGAAGAAGAAAATGTATCGCCGCAATGCAAATTATAAAGTAAAGGAATACTTATTATTAAAGGTAGCGAAATCAAAGAGCGCTTGGATGCTATGTACGGTGGCATTGCTCCTGTGGTGGCGACCGTGAAAAATTGGTTTAACGAGTTTCAACGTGATGGAACGTCGGTTATGATGAGCCACGCCTAGGTGCCTCAAAAACGTCTACCATGGAGGATTAACGTGACGAAAATTCACGAGCTCGTATTGGCAGACCACCTATTAAAAGTGCGCGAGGCAGCTGAGACAGTAGGCATCTCATAAGACTGCATGGATCATATCCCGCATGAAATTTGGGGCACGAGAAAGCTGTCGGCGCGATGGGTACCACGTTTGCTCACTCCGGACAATAAATGCAATCGTGAGAGCAATATTTGACGCTGTTTAAGCGCAAACCGAAGGAGTTTCTGCGTCGTTATGTGACCGTCGACAAAATATGGCTGCACTGGTACACATCAGAGATCAAAGAGCAGTAGAAACAGTTGACTTCATCCGACGAATGTGCTCTGTTCCGAAGAAGGCGAAGACTGTCCTATCGGCTGGAAAGTCGATGGCTACCATTTTGTGGGATTCACAAGGTGTGATCTGCATCTGCTACCCGGAGAAGGGCAAAACGGTCACAAGGCTGTACTATGCCGAATTATTGGGCCGGTTCGTGTTCTTCCACCATCATAATGCGCCGACTCACACCTTCGCCATGGCGACGGCCAAATCGATTAAATTGGGGTACGACTGCTATCCCAACCACCGCATTCTCCAGATTTGGCCACATGCGACTTCTTTATGTTTCCAAACTTGAAAAAGTTGCTCACCGGGTGGGAATTTGAGTCGAATGAGGAGGATATCGCCGCCACGGAGGGCTACTTTGCAGATCTCGAGAAACCGTATTTTTCAGACGAGCGAAAGAAGTTGGAGCATCGCTGGGTCATGTGTATTCGGATAAGTTAAAACTGTCACTTCCCCCTACTTCAACCGCCGAATAACTAACAATACATCACTACAACTACCAGTCGTTCATGAATCTCTGAGCATAGTCGTTACGAGTACACGACAACAATCGCTCTGTAGTGTGAGGAAATGAGTACCGATCGTTGTCCCTGGTAGTTTGTTGAAAGATCAACATAGTTTAATGAAGAATCGTACTCGTTGCCAGTTTCATCATTAAATTTATGCCGAAGAATGGAGTAAGCGAGGAGCATGGAACTTTGCTCCTCACTACTTTAAAAGCAGGTTCGATTTTCCTTCTCTGTGGACTTTTGATCGCAAAGGGTCCAACAAGGTAATGGATCCTTATCAACATCAACTACCACATCAAATTTTGATACTATCATCTTCGGTAGCAGTAGTCGACTGATTCCGCTACCGCTCACCTACTGCTGTAACACAATCTCGGCTGGTTATTTCTCCTAATACTAGACATTGCAAAGCACAACCTATGCTCTTAAAAACCCAATATTTCTATCCGGTACATTGGCAACAATATTGGCTGGTGTCATGCACCTTGACAACAAAAACACATCAAAGAACAGCCGCGATCTAGTGAAGTCCATCAACTCTCTAATATTTTATTGACTGGCGCTTGTCGACTTTTATCACTAGACATTACCAGCCTCTTCACATCTAAACCCATCGACGAAGCACTGTCCGCACTACAAGGAAAACTTTCATTCAATAAAAGCCGACGATTTTATGCATTATCTCCAACTGCTCAATCTCATAAAGACCACAATCAAGCAGAACTATTTTATGTTCAATAATAACACATATGTTGTCAAGAACGGTTTGGATATGGAACATCCGATGTCCTCAATAATGCCAGTAATATTCTTACAATCTCTGGAAGAAGCTATTATACTCGAAATTGTCGAAAATTTCAATGTAATATTCTACAAGCGATATGTGGCGACTGCTTCATCATTATTGGTTCACAAAAAAATAAACAAAATGAACTACCACCTATATAAATAAAAAAAAATCCAAATATAAATTCACTATAGGAAAGAAACAAACGTACTATTCAACTATGTTACGAGTATATGGGCATCCTACACCTTGTAGCAACCACGGAAGTCACCGCAGTTGCAGACATTAAGTTTTAGCAGAGGGGTGCTTATCCGGGGGTGGCGTTCTGAGGCCGGCTAGCGCTCAGTCGTGTTTCAGGTTTTCCGGGACACCCTCTGCCCGTACTGAGCCACACTACACATAAAAACTAACACGAAGGGATAAAGACGGGAAAGGAGGAGGTCATTTTAAGAAATGATAGAATTGAACTTCTAATATATCATGGCCGGTATATTTTCACAGTAAACTTAATTTCCAATCCAACAATTCAACAAAGAAAAATACAGAACAAAATAAAGCTCCCTTTTAAAACAAAATTTTGATTAAATTCAAAAATGTTAATTGAACTTGAAAATAATACTTTAAATCAAATATAAATTAAATAATTTACAAAATAGGCTCTGCAACTGGAAGGGGAACGGGGCAGCTGTTAAAATTTTATAAAATTTGTTACATTCGTTTTTCCTTTTCTATATTAATTTTTTTCTCCACTCGTTTACAAAAGGGTTATTTGAGCAATAAAATACTACAAGCCACGAACAGTGTCTCGAAATCCACGCTTAAGCTTTGCTTTATGAACGTTCTCAATTTTTTTTTGTTTTTTGTTTTAGAATTCGAAACACGCGATTAAATCGTCTTTTGCTGACAAGGCTCACTATGAATTTATTTTCTGTGAGATGAATTGTACTTTTTCTGTCTGCACATCATTAGTTCTCAATACACTTTCGCTAACCACTTTCAGTATCTATTAAAGTCACTTTCTTCACTTCGACCGCACCAAAACAAAGAACCTACTTTAGTGATCTCATCAACGTTTCTCTTCAGATACACTCACGGACCGTCTTTTTTAAGTTAATATCGTCCTTTTTCCACTTTCACCAAATAATCGTCACCATCCAAAAACTGACTCAAAATTTTTTTGTCTTCATAAATTCCCGATGGAACCCTTTTTCCCAATCAGAAATTCCAAGTCATTCTGATACTACAAAAACTCCCTCTTCTTCCAAAGCCAAATACAAATTGACCCCCAATCTCAAATGAACAGTTCCGCAATCCTTTTTTCTCAATTCCTGCTGCCGTATTGAGGTAACGTAATCCTAGTTCAACACACTTCGATTCCGTTACCCACATATCTTTTCCATATCGACAAATGCAACAATTTCCATTTTGCATAAAAGGCGATTTGCATAACCATGATAGCGTTTGGTTGTATGTAAATCGTCATAAACATGGAAATAATTGCTTTTGCCGCTATCCCAAAAAGAGTGTTTTCCTGCGCTCGGAAGAGCTTGAACCCAGGGCTCCAGTGGACCCCACGGTTGAGAAACTACGACACTACCACTGGAGCCACCTTCGGTTGATCTCCCATGCATTTATTTATCAACTTCAACTGCGAACTTTTCTTAATGGTCATGGAAATGAAATTTGTTAGTAGGGAAGCATGGATGAATTTTGGTTAGTATAACAGATAAAATGTTGTTAGTGGGAGATAATGCATTAAATTAGTTAGTATGAAGGTAGGAATTACGTTTTGTTAGTGAAAAGGTATCGAATGAAATTTTGTTAATGGGAAGTAATGAATGGAATGATGTTATTGGGAAAGATAAGATTGTTATTTTTTGTTTTTTGTAATTAAAAAGAGAATAAGAGGGTTGGATTGAGATGATGGGGAAATAAAAATTATTGAGATATTGTCAAAGAATAAACTGAATAAATAAATAATCAGATAGAAAGGTATAAGTGCCAAAAGAAGGTGGAGATGTTACGGAGGCAATTTGAAGTTGCGAATGGGAGAATGTCGGTACGCCGGAGCTCGCAAAAACCTATATAACGTCATTTCTTCCACACACCCTTTCGACACTGAAGACGAGGCAAAGGGGGCAAATCGTATGGATGAACAACGAATACCCAAAAAGGTATTTGTTGGGTGAACTGAAGGCCGGAGACCAGTGGGAAAACCGAGGAATCGTTGGTCTGACTCGGTCAACGAAGACAGTTCATCGCTGCTCAGATCTTGACATTGGAGGACGCCGTGAATGGACCGAGACAGTTGGAGGCGCTATTTGCAGGAAGCGAAGACCCGAGAGGGGCTGTAGTGCTACGAAGAAGAAGACGATTTCTTTGATGAAGATTTGTTCAAATCATTTTTCGTTTGTTTTTTTCTAGATTTGTAATTGAGGTCCCGCTGAATACAATTTTTTCGTCTATTCTATGATTTTTGATACTTAGTTACTTATTTGGTACTTGTTATGTGCTCAAAATAATGGAAAGTGCTATGGACGAATAACAGATACCCAAAAAGATATTCGTTGGGAGAACTGAAGTCCAATGGGAAAACCGAGGAACCGCAGGTCTGATTCGGTCGACGAAGACAGTTCATCGCTGCTCGGATTTCGAAATTGGAGGACGCGGCCAATTGACCAAGACAGTTGCAGTTGATTTCTATAAGAAGCGAAGGTCCGAGAGGGGCTGTAGTGCAGAAAAAGAATAAATTTCATCTATGCTCCTGACTATACGAGTATGTAAGAGGTTAGATAAAAATTTGCTAGAATGAGCTGAATAGAAAATCTTAAGTACTGTTTGCGCATTGATTGTTTAATGAATGATTTAGTAATTGCAATCAGAACTCAAAAGCCGAGCTTTAAAAAAAGACAGTACAAAACCCATTCAACAGAAAAAGAAAATTTTAAATTCTTGATTTGATAATTACTTTTCGTGTGAAATTAAGAGATAAATCTTGGAATGCTTTCACGACTTAGATAATAAATCAAATTTTTTTTGCCAAAATGCAAATTCGTAATGCCAGTTTATATTATATATTAGAAATATCAATGAAGTTTAAAACAACTAAATTTCGGTCTTCTTATTCTCGAACTTCTCTGGATATGAGACGCGACACGTTGGTTGGCTCTTTCTATAACAACTCGGCCATCAGACTGTAGTCGTTTTTTCAAAGTTGCAGGGATGGGGAGTCATCGTATTTCGATTTCGCCATCACAACTTCTAGCTTAGTTTTCTGTGGTCAACAACTTGATTTTTCAATAAAGAAGCGAATTCTTATCGTGCACGTTTAGCTGATAGTGAGAATAGGAAATCGGTTTTATAATAACCTCTTCTCTTCATTTCCAGCGTAGGCCTTTTTGAATTTTGATTTTGATCTCCTAAAATATGCTTGATAAAGGTTTTTATAGTATGCCTTGTGCTGGGGTAAAAGGAACCCGTCCCATGACACCATAGATAGCCAGGTTCCTGCAAGCGTGCGCGTCCTCACAAACGCAAAATTATAGCCAATACTGGATGAAGATCGAAAATTAATGCAACAAAAACTTACTAATTCTTTAATGTGTCTTGATAAGCCACATACTTTACTAGGATCAGATTAAGGACATTAAATGTCATACGAGCTGAAGATTTTTTCATGCACAAACAGCTGTTATGATTTCAGAATTATGACTTTGGATAAAATGTAGATGTATAAAGATACTACAAAGTTTAAATAAATTGTGTTCCTTCCCAGTATCACAAGTTGTTTTTGAATTATCTGCAGATTTTCAATCGGTTGTACCTTCGTTGTTTTAGGCTCAATTATTATAAAATTTTCAGGATATATACATCTATTACTAAGACTACTGATTGTGATTTTATGGTAAAAAGATTTAAAAATTCACAAACCATATTATTATTGATAAAGTTTACCGATTTTTAAGTTCTGAGGCGTTTTTGCTTTTGTACTTGTGAAGAGTTAGCGTGCTACTGATCATATCACCTTCTCGAGTGCCGATACGATCAAGATAATGAAAACTCTATCTCTAAACGAAGGCCCGACAGAGGCTTGAGTGCTAAAAAAACTCATGAAGTGTTATTTCCATGGTTCTTAGCACATTTATGGGTTTAAAAATGTCCAAACGGGGGCATAAGGGGGGAAATTTAAGCTTTCATTTATTTTGACTCCTCGTATTGCGCTCAGCTATATTACCGATCTTTTAATATTCATTCGTGAAAGCTCTGATCGAAGCCTTTCATTCTATATCAGCTGCTTTTTACAAAGGGGTTTCAAAAGTCACTTCCATGCCCAACCTTTGGGAAGGTTATCATGTATTTATTTATTTATTTCAAAAAATTAACTTACAGACTGGTAGTCCAATCACAAGTTAATTAATAGATAAATACAGATATACGAATTCAAAATATGGAAGAAATTAAAGAAAAGGATCACAATACGATATCAAAACTTAAGACTTGTAGGAATATTTATAAATTTGATTTTTCATTGAAAAGTGGATACAGCAAATCAAAAACTATCTCTTCAAGTATTTTAGCAAAACAAGGAAGAAGGAAAATAGGACGATAGTTTGAGACGATATTACGATCAGCAGATTTGAAGATAGGAAAAATGTGGGCCATTTTCCATTGGGAGGGGAAACCCCCACAGGATAAACTCAAATTAAAAATAATTGAAAGGGGGACGCAAAGTTAAGAGGATAAAGATTTTGCTAGAAAAATTGAAATGCCATCAGGGCCTACACTGGTACTGTTGTCAAGATTATTTAAGAATAGCTCAACCTGCAAGGGGTTTGTACAAAAAATAGTAGAGGAAAAAGAGCAAGAAGATTCGTTGAAGGAAGGGGAATGCTTTGCCCTGCCGAAAAAAGAAGAAAAATAAGAAGCGAAGAGTTCACAAGATTCATGAGGAGTAGACGATGTTACGCCATCTAGACTAAAATGATCAGGGCCATGATGAGAGGTCCTTAAAGGTTTTACGTACGATCGGAGCGCACGAGTTTGATTGTATGACCCATAGACGAAATTTCATGTTTGTAACGTTGGTCTGACTCGGTCGACGAAGATAACATAGTTCATCGCTGCTCGAATTTCGAAATCGGAGGACAGTTGGAGGCACTATTCGCAGGAAGCGATGGCCCGAGAGGGGCTGTAGTGCTAAAGAAGAAGAAGCACTATTTCATTTTCCAAGAACCTTTCGTGTAACACATGGTTGGACAGACATATCTGAGTTCAGTAGGGTTCTGTGAATCGATTTATAAACATGGAAGCTATATTGCTCTATGATTGAAGGATTGAATTTCACTTTATAAACGTTTCTTTTTTGTAGCGAGGTGGCGGCTATTTATGCCTTGAACGTGGGACTCCGAGCACCAAAAACCGGAGTTTGCAGTATATAAGAACAACACATTAGCAGTGTATAAGAACAACACATACCTTAGAAGTCAAAATTCATTCAACTTGGTTATTTATAGATGATTTGTTGATTTTATATTTTGAAGCTAGCTTCGGCAATAATTGCTGTGACCGAGGTACGTATGGACAGAAAGATACCCACGATTTCCATAAAACTTTGTTAGAACAAAATCTAATGAATAAATCTGTACACCATTTGGTTATTTTTTGGCCAGGACTTCTAATTTGTTCACCAATTGATCTGATCTGATTTGATCTGTCGTGAAAATTCTTATATTTACTTCGTTCAATTTTCATAATTTATTTTAATCTAATAACTACAAGGCGATATGAAGAAATTGACTTTGAATATTTAATTACTTGAAGTAATAGTACCACCTAAAAGAAAATTTTCTCATGAACTTGTTATTTTCAAAGAAATGAATTTGGAAATTTGCTGTTTTTTTTGTTTTCAAACGAAAATAAATTTTATGGTGCAAGAAGTTACAATTTAACCACTTCGTGAAAGCTTAGGACTATCAATTCCCAAAAATTTTATTTAGAAGCTTTCATTCATTCTCCACCTTGACCCACAGTCAATAATAATTTATTAAACATGATTAATTGAGAGTCTTTTAGTTTAATGTGGTTTGATTAGAGGCAATTTCACAGGAATCAAAGTACGAGTAGCTTTCCTAGCGCCTGACAATATTCTTCATAGGCGCATTCCCGGTCACATGCCAGAAGCTTTGTCGATAATTGACTCCGACAGAGAGTTTATTGGTTACGTTTCAATCCGTTTTTTTTATGTAATGCCGAAAAAATTTTAGCTGGTTGTAAAAACTCCCGAAAATTTGAGTGTTTAATTTATTTTTATAGAGGACATAAATTGTTTGGTATTTTTCGGGTTAGAAGTATTGCAGATTTATGAGCTAAATAAATTTGATTAACGCTAAATAATTCAGCTAGAAATCTTACATTATTCTTCTTGTGCTTAGCTTTCTGTGTAAACGTTTCGAAATACCACTTGAAATCTACTTTACTATTCTTTACCAAAGCATATTCTACCTTCAAGCTCCAACTAAGTATTTAAATCTTGTTAAGTATCTTAATGACCTATTTACATTTAACATTCATGGTCTATTGCTGAGTTCACCTTATTACAATTCACAATCTATTTTAATATAAATTTTCGCGCCGCTTCACTCCTACCGCAAAATACCTTAATGCAAATTTTCTTTATTTAAGCCTACCAGGCTTCATCTTGTTCTTAAGGAAAATACTTCTACTTTCATAAGGTTTAGGCCTGACTGGCCCATGAACATTTCGCGCTGGCCTGATCCGTTTGCTGTATATTAACTCCTCGGGCTCTGCAGGCATTGTCTACTGACGGGTTGAGCCAAAGATTATGTATACATGTGTTGTAAACGTTGGTTTGAATTAAATCGTTTCATTTATTCTTCATTGGTGGTAAAGTAGTAACTTTTAAACAGTGAAGTACCTGTTTATTGCAACGCGGGATAGTTAAAATTATAATTGAAACTTTCAAGAAATATTTAGTTGGTCATTTCGTTTCGGGGTTCACGTCATTTTTAATTCAACTTCGAAATTTGTCGTCTATCTCGTAAATAAAGGCGTTTAAATAGTTTTCAATAAATGCCATCAAGCTTGGGAGTCGTTCTATGTACAATATAAAGCTTTTGTTAAATTTTGACAAGAATCTTTAACAATTTAAGCCCGTCAGCGTCAATGTGCAGACATATTCTCGTCGAATGAATTTATGAGGGGACATACTCGTATTTATCGGCAGATGTTTTCAAGACATGTAAACATATAACATCTAGATTATGAGAATGCTCCGTAACATGAGTGTCGAAACGTATAACAATGTGTTTGAATATACCCGTTTGCAATACGAATAGGCATATCTGCAGTTAAGGAAGCTAGTATTTCTAAAATCTACTGTTCAATTGAAGTGCATCATTGTTTAGCTATTGGTTCATGAACCAATTCAAAGAAGTACGCTGTTTATTGCAAACAGGAAGCTTAATGAAACTGTGTAAAGAGGGGAGGGGAGGGTTTTATAACTGGCCTGAAAAGCTGAAGAAGAGAAGTGCACGAGTAATTCGTTTCATAGGACATTTATTTGCTGCAGCTTGTTCTCGTTGGTTTTTATAAAGCGATGCCATTAATAAGACTAAATATATATAGGAGGGGAGAAAGTAACGGTTGAGAAATGAGAGAATTATTTTTGTTAAATTATTATAAAACCATGTCGTTTTTTGACAAGCATTCCTTATCTTTATTCTTCTTCTTTATAGCACTACAATCCTGTTGGGCCTTTGCTTCCTGCAACAAGCGCCTCCAACTGTCTCGCTACATTGACTGCGTTGTCCAACTCGGAAATCTGATCAGTGATGAATGGTCTTCGTTGTCCGAGTCAGACCAGCATTTCCTCGGTTTCCTCAGTGGTCTCCGCCCTTCAGCTCTCCCAACGAATGCCTTTTTGGGAATCCGTTGTTTGTCCATACGATTCACATCTTCGGCTCCTCAAAAATTGCACACAGCTTATAATTGTATCGAATTTGCCATTGGCCTTGTCTAGTTTCGCTCCGATTATCCGTCTCAGAACCCGTTTTTCGAAGGCATTCAATGTGTTTGCAGACACTTGGGTTAGGGTCCATGTATCACACTAATAACATAGCACAGGTCTTATCACAGATTTGTATATTTGGAGCTTTGTTTTCCTGTGTATGCCACTAGTCTTCAAGACTGTCAAAACTAAATAAACAATTTTATTTGCGAGCTGTATTCTCGTTATTTTGGCGCCTTAATACACAAATTTCCTCACATTTTCGATATTGTATTCGCCGAGTGTGATATTTTGGATATTTTAGGTACTATTTCTCGACTGCGTCTGAGCTTTGTTTTATTCTCATTGATTTATAGCCCTACTAGTTTTGCTTGCCTGTCGAGTTTCAGGAAAAGTTCTCTGGCGGTTGTTAGCGACCGTGACAAAATGTTGGTGTCGTCCGCATAGGCTACCACTTGGCTTGACTTGTATAATAACGTACTTATTGTATCGACAGCTGAATTCTGATGAAATATTCCAAAGCCAAATTGAATAGCAATGGGGCCAGCGCATCTCCTTTCTTTAGTCCGGTTTATTTTCATCAAAGTCATAGATGAGTTGGTAATTGATGTGGACTTGGGAGATTATCGACGTCATTGTCATTTTGGTAAGACGGACTAATTTGGCTTTTAGAGGATAGAAATTACATCGGGTGCTGCTCAGGGCTCCATCCTTGGTCTTGACCTGTGGAACATCTCTTATAATAGACTACTGAGTCTTGAGCTGCAGAATGACTCACGTTTGATCGCCTTTACGGACGATGTTGCGGCGCTACTCGCTGAACTCACAGTTGAATATGCGTAATGAAGACTAGATATTGCTAGTACGCTAAGTGAGGGACTGGATGACTGCTTGCAGGTTGAGCCTGGCACTGGAGAAAACAAAAGTGGTTATCCTGACAGCAAAAAATCCCAGAGTAAAAGCTATTAGTTTCGAAGAATTTTTTACTGAGTCCAAAACAGCCAATACCTGGGTAAACCTGGATATTATCATAAATTTGAAGATGAGTTTTTCTGAGCAAATCATTGCAATAGCTGATATATCTTTGGTGTGCGTAACGATTGTCACTCTATTAAAAGCTAACGTAGGGGGGCCCATCTCATCAAAGAGAGGACTCCTGATGAGTGCCGTGCGATCTGTACTATTTTACGGATCAAAGCGTTCGGGGGACGCTCTTAGGAGCTGCACTGAAAGTAGTTGGCACATGTACAGCGACAAAAAAGGTTTTGGATTGCAAGCGTGTATCGAACAGTCCCTAGATCAGTGGTATTAGTAATTGCAAGAGTAATATCCACTGCTTTCCTTTCCAGAGAAGGCAAAAGTATATATCTGCGTAGAAATAAAGACCACCGGCAGCGACAGTAGTCGCTAATGTGAGGCGACGTTCTTTCAGTGATCGACTACAGTCCTGGGTGAGCTGCACAAAGGAAAGGTGGACCACGGAGCAAATAGCAGACTTGCGGGCGTGGCTTAATCTACCCGACCCAGCTTTAGAGTCGTCATGAATGTGTTTGGTCTTACCTGCACAAGCTCAGTATGTCACGGTGCTCCGACTGCGATTTTGGACCCGAGAGATTGACGATGCCTACCACACCTTATTTGCTCGCAAAAGTTGGGATAAGCTGTGTTGTGGCCTCTTCATTGAGCTTGGAGAGCTGTCCCTGGAAATTGTAGTTGGAGAGATGCTTAGATCACTCGACAAATAAAACCAAGTGCCACATTATGTTCGGGCGGCCCTGATAGACAAAGAGATTATACTCCAGTGCCGGAAGGAGCTGAAGGTGGGGGTCTTTTTTCTAGCAATCCTTTCCTTTGTTACCCTTCCCGCTGGAAAGGAGACTCCTGTAATCCAAGGGCAACTCACGACATAAAAAAACGAGATCTACCCTGAAGCAATGTGTCATTAAGTTCCAGGCTAGCTTCTAAGATTCGCAGGGGAGGTATTTAGTGGGTAGCCTAGAGGTACGTATTCGAGAGCCTCGCACTCAAAATTTAAACAGCTTTCACCTCACTGCCACAAAAAAGCATGTAAATAATGTCTCCATCATATAGATATCTTTTTGGACTATATTATATCTCTTGCAAAAAATTATATATACCATGCGGATAGTTAGAAAGAAATTTGTTTTCAGTGCAGAGTCGTTTCCATTCCTGGCACAAACTGCTAGGAATGAGACGGCTGGTGCTGTTCATGAAAAGGATCAGAAAGATAAAAAGAAAAACCAGACATTTGTCGAAGAATGCCACAACCTTCTGGCTTTAGAATGTAATAAAATAACTAAATTTACTAACAAAGAAGTCGGTCAAATGCAAGCAACATCAGCAGTAGAGCAAAATAGTCTAGAAAACTTGCTATTATCGGCTGTCATTGACCTGAATAAGGAGGAAGCCGAACAACTTTTGAGTAAGGGCAAAGTAAGAATTGACTGGAGGACCTGCAGGCTACGGTGAAAACCAGCTCTTTCCATTGCTTTAAGTTCCTTGCCTATGTTCATACAGCACAAATATGCAAGGGACCAGACAGGAGTTTTCTATGTTAAAAATGTGAACGGTACATAAAAGAAAAGAATGTACAATGGAGGCACACTGTCTCTTATAAGGAATCTGATCCAAGGGCAATTAGTCCCAAGTACGCTTCGGGTTGAATTTTCCAAGAAGCCCTAATCTAGGTCAAAATGGTACGGTGATGACCCATATCCTGCAAATAAATCCACACCGTGGTACAACTGCCCAAAATCTTCTTAAGCAGTTAACAATGGATATGAAAGTCGAATTGTTGCTTCTCAGTGAGCGATCTCATTACAAAAGTTAAATTGCCGCCATCAAAGAATGGTTGTATTCTTTAGTATATCTAACGCTAGATGACCTAATATCATCTTTTCAAGCCAAGATTAATGCTTTTGTGGAAGCTATCTCGAACACAGAGGGCCACGTACTCATTGGGGGAGACTTCAATACTAGTCAATTGATCAGGGTGTGGCGGCAACACTTATGTTGAAACGCATAGCGACATCTTTTTCATCAAATCAACTTGGGTGCTTGACTGCCACATCCCCGCATGAAACCAACTATGATGCCTGACTGCCACAAGAGCATCCCGCAGACGCCAACGCTCGACCGCACAAGGGTCGTGGCAACAATTAACAATTGAGATAGCGTCCACGTATGGATATCGTACATGTGCACGGTATCTGGATTTTCATCAGAGTTGAAGCACCGATAAGCGCTTCAAGCAAGGCGCTGGGTCGTCGCACATGTATGCGTTCAACAGTTTAAAATCCGTAACAGATGACCGGATTTGGTCCGGCCGGACTTACTGAGGTTCGGTCCGCTCTTTTGCAACACACGATCGGACCTACCAGTCGTTCTTCAATTTTTGGTGCGCGAAGATGGCAAACGAAGTGGCATCGATTGTGTCCAACAAACATAAAATCGCTTTTGCGGTAGCAGTAATTGTTGCTACATCGCCACCGCTACGAATTAAAAAAAGGAAAAGGAAACAATGGGTGAAATTTTACTTGATGAATGGGCAACAGTACAGTCATATGAGACTAATAAAAGAGCTCGATGAAGAGGGTTTTCGCATATATCTGCGAATGAAGCACGATGAATCTAATTGAATAAAATGCTGCATACCATTCCAGTATAGTCACAAGTCGCAAACTTACAATTAAATCAATTTGAATTTTATACATCATATTAGACCTTTTGTAGCAGTATATGTATTTTTGAATCCTTTCTCTAAATCCGGTTTCGAATTTAAGGACCACAAGAGCATACCTCAAACAGATCTACAGGGAAAGCGAGTGCTAGACATGGCAGCCAGGCCAGGGCTCGTTCTGCTGAACACCGGCGATGCTTTCGACCTTCCACGATTGGATACAATATTGGGAGATTAGACATCGATATGTTTGTAGAGGTCCTCATGGCAGGTGCAATGCTGTTATGCGATTTGCGACGGACTAAAGTGCTAATAGCTCAAAACGTAATGAACTCAACAATTTTCTGCCTCGTCGGATACCCTGGCACAGCAAACCTATAGTCTAGTGGTGATCGACTGAAATTTTCTGGAAAGCGAATCAAGCTCAACGGGTACGAAATTGGGATGAAGCATGCAGCGTATAAGTTGTAGGCCATAAGCCGGCCAGAAAATGCCTTCGTGAAATTATCAAAAGCAGCAAGGGTTACTGCTGGCAGGAACTAGTAGACGATGTGAACAGAAATGCGTGGGGGCTAGGCCAGAATCTAGCTATGCGAATGCTTTGTATCCTGCTTACACAAAGCAAAAACGATGGACAGGATAGAGCTAGAACGTTTCACCTCCCAACCCGTCCATTTTCACACTGTTCTCAGCAAAATAGCAGTGGAATGCCCACTCTTCACGTGGCTGAAACTGGAAGAAGCCGTCTTAACAAGGAAAGCAAGGAAACTATTGTAACTTGTCTGTGACCATTGTTTTGACTTGCTGCTCAGTATCTTCAACACTTGCATGCCCGGAACGGTATTCACGGAGCGCTGGAAGGTAGCGAGACTTGTACTGATTTGCAAAAAAAGGAATCTCGAGTCGCCATCTGCATACCACTCGTTATCTATACTGGACATAGCTAGGAAAGTGCTCGAGAATCTCTCCAAGAGAAAATTCGCTGATGCGATCCGTTCTGCGAGGGACCTATCCCGGGGCAATACAGCTTTAGAGTAGGGCGCTAGCACTGATGCGGCTGTGAAATTGGATAGCGTGGTTCAACAGACTACGGCGCACAGTTTTAGCAAGCGGTGGGTAGCTCTATTAGCAACACTTGATGTTGGAACGCCTTCAACTCGGCTTAATGAGATACGTTGGAAACTCTTTTTCTAATCCCAAAATTTGAGGGACTAACTGAAGGACCGAAGCCTGCTTTATGACACAAAGCAAGACTGGCGAAGGATAGAAGTTACAGAAAGTGTTGCTCAAAGGTTCGTCTTTTGCCCAGGCTTGGAAACATATCGTACGATAGGCTTGTGGGACTTGAGTTGTCAGATTAGTCGGGCCCTACTGGTTATATGGATGGTGTTGCGGCGCTAATTACAGAACGTACAGTCGAGCATGCACAACATAGACTAGGTACAGTAGTGCGCTCATTAGTTCAGCCTAACACTGAAGAAAACTGAAGTTATCCTGAGTAAAGACAATCAGTATTGGGCAAGCGCTGGTCGAATCAAAACCAGTAACTAAGTACCTGGGGTTGCTGTTGGACTCAAATGTGAGTTTCTCTAAGCAAATCAGAGCAACGTTATATAAGCCTGCTTCAGATATATTGGCTCTGTAGAAACTTTTGAATTTTACTTGGAAAAGTAATTTCGCTCGTTTTGGTTCATTTTTTATGGATTAACAGAAATGCTTAGTCGACTTTTGCTGTTTTGAAGCTGTCAATCTTACGTGAGCCATTTTTATCTATTGAAAGGATTTTTTTTTTGCTTTGTAGATATGATTCTGGGAAGATCTTTCTTCGTCCGTCTGTCCGTGCCTCAAAGCAAGTTTTCTCAGAAACTATACAAGCTAGAAAGCTCAAACTTTGTGGAAAGGTCAGAAGTTGTGGTCTCTCAAAAGTTTAGGACTTACAAACATTTCAAATTTTTTAAGGAGATCTCCTTAATGCTGAAGTGACCCTTAAAAAATGTTTTTAATGAAATATAGTCAAGTGAGGTGTTCAATGAAAAGTCTTGATTAGAGCTTTTAAAATCTGAAATGGAAAAGTCATTTTGTGCATTAGAGATCCTCATGAGTTTGAGCCATTTTCGTGCTAATAGTTGATACATATTTCAAATCGACCTAGGCACTCTTATTTGCTTCGGATTTTCATGAAAATTTGAGAAATATTGTTTAATTTGAATAGCTTCAATTGGCCGAGCATTCAGAAAAGTTATGTAAGCTGAAACGAAATGGCGGCTATAATGTGCTCATGAAAGAAACTCTGCATCTTTTGGATAAATGTGTACGATTTCTTTTACAAGTAGTAGATCGGATGAATAATTCAAGTCACCAATTCATGCCATCAGAAAGCTTGTTTCGAACTGTAGGATGGTTGCAAAACCCATCTGGTAGAAACACTCTCCTGCTTACTCGACTTTTTTTCTTAAACACAGTGACAACAGTTATCTTGGCTCATTGACCATAACCTGCAGTTACTGGAATCGAGTAGTACTGCGTTATCTTCTTCAATAGAGTTCTTCCTCAATAGAGTTGAATCAGCGCTTCGCTTCTTTTGGCCTTCGCTCCTTAACTCTTCCAACAAATCCTTTTCTTTATACCCTTGTTTGTCTTTTCCCTGTACATGACTTCTGGTACGTCAAAAACTCTACATAATTATGGTGATAACTCTTTTGTCGTTAATACACTTCACACTTCGCTTCGATAACCCGCCTCAAAAAGTCAATGAAATAGCTCACCGTTTATGTTTGCACTGAAAACCATTAAGGCATCTCCGAAAATACTTTTCATGCTGTGCTCCCATCGACATGCTTAGGACAAGCACAAAATTATAAAATTCAAAGCTTTAATTGAATATTCAGTTTTAGTACTTTTTTTTGAGTTAGTCAGTATTAGTGTTCGATGACGAACTAGCTTTAAAAACAAAATGCAATCTCTTTATTTGAAAATGAAAGCCTCTTCCGTCACATTTAAAAGCTAAAAAGATACAATGATAACCTTTAACTGTTAGATGATTACAAAAGATATCAGTCAATGTTCAACTATTTATTGCGTTGTTGTGCCAGGACAATTTTCTTCGATTCCCAAGGACTTCTTCTCGTCATCCACAGTTAACTCTCAAGCTCCCAGTCGGACAATTGCTGACGAAAATGAGGGATAACATCTCGAGTGGCCCATTAGTCTCCATCACTGTGCATAGTGTGGTATATGTCCTGCAATACAGCAGGACAGTAGATAAGTTTATCAAAGGGAGGGATTCCGATGAATAGAATGTAGCAGCATAAAGTCTATAGGCAAAGCAGGTGGATAGAACTAAAACGTAAAAGAGAGCACAGTGGGAGTCCTTCTTACTTTTTAACTTGAATGTATTCTTCATAGAAGAAAGGAACAAATATGCCTTGCAGGCTTATTTTAGGTTAAGAACATCTGATAACTAAAAGGTGGTGAGTGAAAAATAAAGTGAATTTGTTCATTTCCTACAAGGACCCTAGGCGGGAGTTATTGCTTTCGTTTGAGATTATACCCATAAATCGCACTAGAGTGGGCAATGGTGGTTGGTGGCTCTTCTTTCTTAATGGTATTAGAGATATGTTAGTAGTTTCTTCCATTGAAGTCAATAACCTGCATCTGTCCGATCCAGTTAAAGTGTTTGCGTCTTCCGTCAGGGCCTTTAAACTCTGAAAAGGTAAATTTCTCGAGTGTTTTTGGTCATATTGCATTATGGTAATTGCATATCACATTTTTAACTTCTTTTATTTCGTGCTTTTGATTTTGGCTTTAACTGACACCAGAACATTTTTATGAAATTTATTATGACATTGAGATGTTTCTAAATTTAGGCGTAGGACATTTTTGGGTAGGAAGTTAAAATAAAATCATGGTTGAAACAGGAAACTTAAAGATATGCTCACAAATCTTTGATTTATTCTCTGTATGTTTTCAAGACATACATAGATGGAGTTTGAGGTGAAGTAGTTAAAAATAAATACATATGATGAGGAATTATTTGGAAGGAAGGAAAGGTGGTTGTTTAATTATTTAGGGAAACCCGATTAGCTAAGAAATTTTGTGTATTTGCAGAAATTACATTACGAAGCTTATTAAAAGAAAAGTATAATGTGACATACAAACAAATAATATTAACAAAATGGTAATCAGTTTCCAATTCCATATGCAATACTAATTTCTTGTGTTTACTTTGTAATCGGATGTTAGAAGAAATCGATAAAAACTAGCAGCATTTGTTGGCAGAATGTTTAAATTGATGGAAAATTAAATGTTTTCTAGTTATTCGCTAATTGATTTTTTTTTCTCCTATCTTTTAAAATTTTAAAATTTGTAATAAACATAAGCAGTCGAGCAGCCCCGTGGTGATCAGGAGTGGCTGCTCCTGAAGAGATAAGGTGGTCACCCCGTCGAAACTGCTTAGTTTGTTGTTTTACTAGTGTAAAATAAACTGCATCCGTCAAGTTTCCATCCTTTAGGCAGAGATGAGTGGTTCACTTCAGCCACTTTAACATCTTTAGGTTTGACATTCCCCTTGTAATGCAACGACCTTCTTCGGTGAAAGTAACGGTTGCTTTTTGTGTAATGTTTGCGTTTGTCTCAAGCCTCCGTGTCCGCTAACTTTAACGAGGCAAAACAATATTGAATTTCTGTAGAGTAGATTAATTGACACCTAATAGAACTTTTCTAAAGACAATAAAAATTGATCGGTGCGTCTTGTAGAGTAGAGTACGCGTGATAAGTATTTTGTAGTGTAGCTTCGTGGCTCGACAAGAACCCGCCTCATATGATCCCGCAAATGCTAGTCGTCAAGCACGCGTACGCGGTCGTTAAGCGAAGCTAGTTAGCTGAGCTCGGTGTTGTTTTAGCTCGCTGACACTTGTGCCAGACCATCGGCACCCGTGTCCTGCACGGACATTTCGAAATTCATTACAAATTAATTGCCCAAACAAAGCCCAAAATACGATAAGATTCCGATTTTTTACAGGCCCGAAAAAGACCACGAACAGAACATATTCGCGGAATATTTCATATAAACTGGGCGTAAATTGGCCCAGTTCATGATGAATGTGACCTGACAAGGCCCAAACAAGGCTTAATTCACAATCTATCTGGCCTAAATATGGCTCTATTTACGATAAAATTGGCATGAACAGAGCTTAAAAAGGGCCTAAACTTGGTGTAATTTACGATATAATGAGCCTCAAAGAGGCCAAAACTGGACCAAAATAAGACACAAAAAGTAATTATTTCATACAAAAGTTTCTGATTTTTAGCTTGTGCACAAAATAAGAGATTATTGTATTTGCCAAGTTGATCTATGGTTTATTTTGTGAATGTTCACAAAAAATAATATCTTTTATTCATTAACAGCAAACTTTCGTGAAATGATTAAATAGAAAAATTTTCAGATGATAAGAAATGCAAATTGCTTGATTTTAAAAAGGCTTGCTTACGCGACATTTTATATTCCGTTGCATAGTCCCAGATCGGCTCCATCGTTTTCTTTTCATAAATCACCTCGTTGGGGTAGGACGGTGCATCCTCCCTCTTGTATAGGCCTGTGCAAGCCCGTAGGATTTTTCGCTCCTCTAATCCTATCTTGTCCCACTTGGCCTTCAGAGCTCCTACTCGATCATCACCAAATCAACCTTCCGCACACCAGAACTTTCGATTGTTTTCAGAAAAAAGACATAAGAAGATAGTATGCATAAATCACTTTTTCACAACATGATATCAGTTTTCCTATCAAAAACTACCCCCAAAGACTTTGTGTGATTAGAGCAGTACCTCATTCATTCAGCATAATTGAAGAATCGTAGATCGCTCTTGCCAAACATGCAAAGTTGTGGGATCCTTGAACATAATAAATTCGCTTTTCTTTGCGTTCACCTTCAATCCCCATTTTCGGTAGTGCACAGTTAGTGACTCTAAGTATTTGACTATGAGCCTTTTTTGTTAAAGTGCAAATCGTGCTCTGACGACCATACTTACGGTCGGTGAAGAGGTTCCCGAGCTTATATTCATCTCTAACGTCTGGAACATCAGAGGTGAATGTATTGAAAACAAATGGGCCCAATATAGAACCTTGTGGGACATCTTAGGCAATATGAAATGGATCTGAATTAGCTACAATAGCCACCACAAAAGCAGTTCATCACCTCATGAAATCGCCTATGATTTCAGTTATATGATTCGAAAATTTATCATTTTGCAGTGGAGCCGACTGATTCATACCAGTTCAAAGGCTTTTCCCCATCATTCAGGGAACACTCGAGATTTTTTGAAGCCAAATTGTCTTCCCTGGGCAAGTTTAGTCGCAGCAGAGAATTGTACTCACATAAGGCCTTCAAGTAAAAGCCCCTCAAGCAGCTTGCCAAAATTGGCAAGCAGCGAAGTCGAACCAGCAGCGACTACGTCAGTACTGCCTGACTTCTTGAGTATCGAAAATATTTTTGCGTATTTTTATTCTTGAGGGAAGTAGCAGATGTTGATTCAATTAATATAGATGATCGCGAGAAGAACAGAAATAAGTTGAGTAAGCAGAAGTGTGTTTCTAACAGAAGGGCTTTGTAACCATCTTCGGGCTCGAAATGATGAGAAGCTTTTCAGAGTTGGTTCGAATTCGGCGTTAACAAAAGTCATCGTCCTCCTCGAGATCGTTCGGTTCGGAGACATGCTAGCAAGATGGACCCATTCAAATTCCCAGTTCTCCATGTTCATGTTGTGGTGGTAAACCCTTGTGAGTAGTTTTCTAAGCCAACTTTGTCTACGATCAAACTCCTAAATGTCTAATTGTGAATCTCGACAAAGATAATATGGATTGAAATTTCCTACAATTTTTCATGAAGCTCTGCACAAATCACTGCCCAATAGATTCGTTTGTAAAAAGTTGAAGATTTGTAGCCTTAAGCTTCACACCGTTTTTGACTCTTAAGAGCAGTTCAATCAAAAGATGGTCAAAGACTCGGCGTCAAGAACACCACGCTCGAAGTTTCTCCAAATGTGAGAAAGATTTACTTGATTGGCAGGCACAATAAGGAAGTCGACAATCGATGAGCTTTGACGGAGCTGGGCTCTTTTAAGGCAACCAATATCAAGTTAATATATGATTGACACAATTAAAAAGAAAAGCACCATAACCATTAGATAAACCTGGAAGGTCGTGGTTTTGAACTCATAGGTGACCTTTGTGAGCCATTGCAAGCACAAGAATCCTCTCTAGGCTATCACGTCGAATGAGTTTATGTTTGCCTTGTTTCCATCTTTTTTAGAAATAAATTTAAGTTTTTCTCTCCTCAATGCATGTAAGTATAGCCGGCTACTTTGGCACACCTTAGAAAATTCAAAAGACTGGAGCGATCATAGCACCACAGCCCCTCTCGGGTCTTCGCTTCCTGTGAATAGGCCCTCCAACTGTCTCAGTCCATTGACCGCATCCTCCAATTTCGAAATCCGAGCAGCGCTTCCTCGGTTTCTCCACTGGCCTCCGGCCTTCATTTCTACCACCGAATACCTTTTTGGACATCCGCTGTTCGTCCATACGATTCATGTGTCCAGCCCATTGCAGCTTCCGCAGTCTTACAATTGTTTAGACTTCCGGCTCATCAAAAATTTCATACTACTTATAATGGTATCGAATTCGCCATTGGTCCCCGTCTAGCTTCGCTGCAATTATTAATTATTAATCAGGACCCGTCGCTCAATGTAGTTCAATGTACAGTATTTGCGGATGCTTGGGTTTGAGTCCTACACACCCATAGCATAACACAAGTCTTATCACAGATTTGTATACTTGGAGCTTTGTTTTCCTGTGTATGCAGCTGGTCTTCAAGATCGTCAAAAAAGTAAAAAATATTTTATTTGCGAGCTGTATTCTTCGGCATATTTCGCCCCTTTCATTTCCCCTCTTTGTTATTTTGGCGTCTAAATACACAAATTCGCTCAAATTTACGGCACTGCATTCGCCAAGTGAGATATTTTGTGTACCTGAGATTATTTGCCTCGACTCATGAGCTTTGTTTTATTTTTATTGATTTGTAGCCCTACTAGTTTTGCTTCGCTGTCAAGTTTCAGGCAGTTGTTAATGACCGCGACAAAATGTTGATGTCGTCCGCGTAAGCTACTACTTGACTCGACTTGTATAGTAATGTACCTCGTGTATCGACAGGTAGCTTCCTTATGACGTACTCTAGAGCCAAATTGAATAGCAATGGGGCCAGCCTATCTCGCTACTTATGTCCGATATTTGTGTCAAAGGCATTCGTGAGTTGGTTATTTATGTGAACTTGAGAGGTCATCGACGCCATTGTCATTTTGGAAAGACGGACTAATTTTGCTGGGATACCAAAGCAAAGCATTATATGGCGCAGTACATTACGATCAACACTGTCATATGCTTGCTTAAATTTAAGGAAAATTTGGTGTACATCTAAGTTGAACCCCCAGCATTTTTCAAGTACCTGCTTGCCAATGAAAAATTGGTCTATTGTCGATCTACCTGCTCTAAACTCACCTTGATACTCACGAATAATCCTGTTAGCGTATGATCTGACTTAGACATATATAGATATATGGATATATATATTTATGAATATATATATATATATATATATATATATATATATATATATATATTTACATATATATTAATATATATATATATATATATATATATATATATATATATCTATATATATATATATATATATATATATATATATATATATATATATATATATATTTATATATATATATATATATATATATATATATATATGTATATATATATATATATATATATATATATATATAGGTATATATATATATATATATATATATATATATATATATATATATATATATGTAAATATATCTCTATATCTATATATACTCGTATCTGTGTAACATATATGATGTAACGAATCTTGCTTGGATTTTCCTCTAATTACCAGACATTAATTATTTCGGCTAGTTTTGTTAATCATTCAAATTGGCTAAGCGAAAACCAAATGGAAGCTGTGTAGTGAAAGGTAGGTATAAAATGTCCGTGTAGGACTGCAGCGATGGTCTGCTGCCTCAGCGAAAGAGATTGGCCTTGTCTTGGGACGCGTGAATGCACTGGCAGGCTAGCATTGCGGTGTCGTGGGGCGGGTTCATTGCCCCAGCCCAAGGACCCACTACAAAAGAATTTCACATTCACGAATTCTTGGGTCTCAACAAAAAACATCGACCAAAGTCGAAAAAATGTAGGTAACTACCTAAAGCCGGAATTGCTCGTTCAAAGAACAAGTCGAAACAAGCCAAAACAAACGGATTTAGGGGAACTTCGTCGTTACCCGATGATTCTCATGGCCCATAAATAAGAGTGGGGAAACCGGATGGATATGGTGCCCCCTCACACCCGCCCAACCGGATCAAGACCCAAAATGTTGCAGTGGCCAAATATTTGTCTTCTGAGTGGAAAACTCATACAAACTTACTTTGCATGAGCCTTCCCATCAAAAAAGAAATATAAAGGTGACCAATTTATGTCATAGAGTTATGTGATCGGATCACATAACCTTATGCTATAAAAAGGGCACTTAAACTTGTAGATTTTCCGTCTAAATTCGTGCGAACGAAGTCGGAACCGACCTCTCATCGGCTTTAGACGTGAAGTCTGAGTCGTGCCAACGGATGGTACCAACCGGTCAACCAGTATGTGCACCCGTAATCCATTTTGCGGCGGCTGCTTATCGGCCAGCTAGATCGGAGAGGATTTCGGTCGCAGGTCTTGATATGGATTACGCTCAATTACGTATTTCAGCCACCATTAAATGCCCGTTTCAAACGCGTCGAAAACACAAACATACGGAAAAGAAACCAACTTTACTTTATTCCGTATTCATTCATCCTTTCAGTCAGTTACGAAAATCTAATTTCAATTTCGCGTTCCCGAATTTCACCGACGTGGTACTGAAAAATACACTACGTTAACTCAATCCCCAAGAACTCTACGCTGAGAAAAAAGGCAAGACAAACTGTAATGATTTTCAACTTTCTGATCGAACGCGGAACCGACCTCTCATCGGTTCTAGACGTTAAGTCTGAGTAGTGCCAACGGATGGTACCAACAGGTCAACCAATCCGTGCACCGTAATCCATTCACGCGGTGACTGCTTGTCGGCCAGCTAGTTCGGAGAGGATTTCGGTCGCGGGTCTCCGAATGGATTACGCTCAATTACAATATTTCAGTCACCTGAACTTGCCCGTTTTCTAAACGCGTCAACAATTACTCATCCAGAACGAGAAACCTACATTACGTTAGTTCTGGATGTGATCTATCCACAGATCTCAAATCAAAAACGCTACAAAATCCCATAGGCGCGTTACCGATTCACCGACGCGGTACCGAAAAATATACTACTCGAACTTAGACCGAAGAAAACTACTCTAAAGAAATGGCGAAACAAGCAAAGGTACCGCGTACCGCGCGCGACGCGAAACCGACTTCAGCGGATTTGCAGAAACCCTACCCTCGCGACGGCATACTTACCCTACACTCTCTGTTCCCACTGAAAAAGAAGAGTCACTGAAAAGGAAAGTCGTGGGTTAACTTTTAGCAATTCATTCTTAGTTTATTCTGAGATACAGACAAAGCAAAATCCCTTTAATGCTGATTGTAATAGAAATACATACTAGCATATTTCTATGCGAAGCATTCACAAAGAGTGGTCTAACTAGTAAATTATACCTTAAATTTCCCAAGTGAAATAAAGTACTTCCAAAATAAAGTACTCTGAAGATGTAATTCAATAATTAGAAATATATGGAAAAAGATAAAAATGAAATAAATGATTTGCCTTTCTCTACATAACACAAAAATCTTTGAAAACTTGGTATGGTCGGTAAAATTTAATAACTACTTTAAAACAAAAGTAATAAGTACAAACAAAGTATCAATATTAGATATCGCGTATTTACTTTGCCTTCAACCATTTCATAAAGTGTAACATAGAATTATGCACATACAACCCCCAATATGGTTGCATTTGTTTTTGAACCATGTGAGTTATAAAATTTTACTAACGACTACCTTTTGATTTGGTGAGGCGCAACTTAAAAACTTAGTGATTGACCTATTAAACCTAAGATAAACTAACTTAAAACGTTTGAATCATAATAACTAATTTGATTCGCTTATATGGCAACAAACATATTTTTTGTATACTTAATAGATTTGATTTATAAATATTGATAAAAATGTTACCTAAAGTTTGATATATTTTCAAAATATGCTAGAGAATGGTTTGTGTGTAATAATAAAAATGTATAGAGACAGTTTTGGGATTTTAATAAGAGTCCTATAATATATAGTAGAACTATCTGCCTAAATTTGTGTCCCTTACTATCAATAATATTAACATAATTTGTTTCTAGTCTCTTTTTGTTGCTTTTCTTGTTTTGAAATAGTATAATTATTAGTCTACATTACTTAGTACCGAAATAGAGATACTTTCTGTTTTTTCTTTTTTTTTTCTAATAGTAATTATAGTAATAATAATGTCTCCTTATGTTCACTTCGCATATACTTAATCAATAAATTTCAAGTATCTATCTCGTTGCGTCTATTGCATAACTAATCGTTTTTCATCTTTAGGGGTTCTTTAATTTTTAAGGTGTTCAATCACACTTGAAATTATATTTACTTAATTTCTTTTGTTTGTTAAAGAATTCTAATTAGCTGCTTACACCTTGTCTATAATTTCCATTCGGTCAAAAATGCAGTCAATGTTTTCTTGTTTTTCTCAACAATTTTGGACACCGTTTAAGGAACATAAACTGCATTGGAATAATTCGATTATTTGAGTAAGTAGACCTTAGTGGAGTGTCGATGGGACACTAGTATGCGAGGAAATTTACAAGTACGAATAATTATAACAATGATAAGTATGTTGCGGCGAGTAGTACAAGCGGTCTGTGTCGACATGACGGCATTCTTAAACTATAATTTATAAATCATCTATATCAATTTTTTCGTTAATAGGTACCTAACACCAAAGAATATTGAACACATAGTCGACTATTATGATTTTGAGTTGTACGTGCATAGCTCTGTGCACACTATATTAGTATAAATGCTCATAACTACTTCTATACGATTACTACCAAATCGTAAATTTGAGGGCGTCCAAAGAGGCTTCATCGGTAAAGTTGGGAGGTATCGCTTTGTACCTTACATTACCGAACATACTTAACATCCAAAGCGTTTCAGTTTACATAATATATGTATATATGTTTCTAATGTGTGAATGTCACTTAAAACTATTACTATATATTACAGCAATGATATCAATTTCGTTAGTGGACATCCGTCACATTGGCTCCTGTTCCAAGTATTCGTGTTTGAGACACATCAAGGCAGAAGGGCGAGATCGAGGCTCAAATGCTAACATTTTGCTCAATAAGTCGTTAGAATATTCGCCCAATTGTCGACATAAATCGACTGGTTGCTTTGGCATCCGGTGAGGAAAGTTTTCGCGAGCTAGATATTCATCAATTTTACCGAAGACTGCAATCTGTACTGCGGATTGCAAGCGATATGCCAATTGATCAATCTGAACAAGGTAGCAAGCGTTACTTCGAATTTCCGCATTAAGAAGTGTCAAATCATTTTTTTTTGGAATTTAATTAGAAATAGAATAATCGATTTCTAATAAAATATTGCAGACTAAATTTTCAGATTTAGTGTCGATTTTATAAATGTGCATTACAATCGCCTTAGAGCAGGGTAAAATGTGTTGCTTTTCCATATAGGCGAATTGAATACCGAGCACTTAGTCTGTCATCACTTTTATTTGCTCGTTTTCCAGCACAAATGACTTTCCCCCTAAGAATTGCTGCTTGACTTCTCAGGATCCGTACTTTTTTTTTTTTTTACGTCCACAATATTTGTTTCTGGATGGCCTCCGCTTACTTAGAATTTTCTTACTAGATAATCTATGTTGCAAACTGCATTCGCTCCGCCGGACATAATCCGAGGGCTAATTCGGTGGTAAATTTAGTCGGCTGCCAATGTCTTCTCGGAAGCGGCTATCTGAAATTGATTAGTCTCTGAAGCACTCGCTCACTAAAATTTGTTTCCAAGCGCAATTGCACTCTAGCTACTGACTTATGTAATAACCTTTTCTATTTAGTTATTAACTAAACTAACCTCTTTCCTAATTTTTCTGCTCCGGTGAATGTCACTGCCTCACGAATAACGTTTTCCAAAAACTCTTTAAGCACACCACGCGTTTCTTCATAGATTAAACCGGGAATACGTTTCACTCCACCACGTCGCGCCAAACGACGTATAGCTGGTTTTGTAATACCTTGGATATTATCACGAAGAACTTTACGGTGACGTTTAGCGCCTCCATGTGGCTGTCAAAATTTCCGGTTGTCACCTCGGAAAAAACATATGTGCGTGGAATGGCACTTCATATGGCGGAAATGTGCTTCTTCAGATGTCGCCAGTGGCATAGTTTTCTCGATGGCCACGGTGGAGGGGCATTTCCAGATGGCTATGTCTCGAAATGTGCCGGGGTTGGATTAATTCTATATTTCGAATATTTATATCCACGGATCTAAATATTTGGACAGAAAAAAAAATATTTTCTGCACAACGATATCCGCACAACAGATGAAGTCCGCTGGCACTTCGAGGACATATCCATCTGGCAGGTTACAAGGGTTCGGGATCGAAATCACTTCGATTCCTGGGCGCAGGCGTCACATTACACATTCCCCCCCCCAAAATCGAAGTAATTACGATCCCGTCTCCTTGGTAAAAGGTCTTGGTTAGGGACGTGGCGGGTCGAAGATCCGTTTCGAAGGATAGGCTACAACCCTGTTCGTGAAGACTCGGCAGTGACTATATAGTAGGAAGTCAGGTGTTATTCGGAGGCCTTCGTCTAGGCAGAGATTTGGGATAAGCCAAGGTTTCTCGTGGGAATTAGTTGCACTTCATCGTCTAAGGTCTTTTGCGTGGTAAATTCCCAGGGTCTTACCAGTCATGTCCGCGATGAGGTACCGGGTGGGGCTTATGACTTGTATGACTCGACACTTCACGAATTTCTTGTCTAGTTTGGCACTGTAATGGCGGGTGGCATCGCTCTGTCGGAAGTTTCGACGATATATTTCGTCGCCGGCCTTAAAGCCAGAAGGATGAGATCGCAAGTTGTACCGCTCCTCTCCCATCCGTCTACTTTCTTCAATCTTCTCCCGCAGTTGATCTCGCAGAAGTTGGAGCTTTTCGTGCGGTTCTAGAACCACGATTGGGTCCTCTAGCGATTTCAGCTGCCGCAATAGCCGGTAAGCGCTCCCATGACAGATCATATACTGGCCGAACACTGCAAAATACGGCGAAATGCCGGTCGTGGCGTGGTACGACGAGCGCAGTGCACTAGTGATGGCGGACAATTTGCGATCCCAGTCCCTCTGATTCGGGTGGACATAGGCGCGAATGGCCGCTATGAGCGTACGATTCAGTCGTTCGGATGCGTTGGCTTGTGGTGAATAGACGGCAGTTCGTTGGTGGATGATGCCGTATTTGGACATTAGGTCTCGGAACTTGCTGGAGGTGAACTGGACCCCATTGTCGGAGACAAGTTTCTCCGGAACTCCAAACATGTGAAAGACTCGGTTCTCCAAAAAGCTGATTATTGGTCCAGTGTGCATGTTGCGTAGTGGTTCTATGATAGGGAATTTGGAGAGCTGGTCCAGGACCACGACAGCTCCCGTGTGACCAGAAGCAGATCGAGGGTAAGGACCGATAAGATCAATGTACAAGCGCTGGAACACGCGTTCGGGGACCTCAACCTTACCCATGGGTGGCCGAAGGATGGTGTTGGGCGCTTTAGTGCACTTGCATAGCTCACAAGAGGCTACGTACGCTTTTATCTGTTGTGCCATCTTAGGCCAAAAGAAACAGGTTTTCAACCGCCTAAGTGTACGACCGTATCCGCCGTGCGCACTTGATGGGTGGTCATGAGCCCGCCTGATAAGATCAGTGGTTAATTCTTCGGGCACCCACAACTTCCACTGTTCTTCTTCTTGTATGGGATCTCCGGAGGCGTGTCCCATCCGTTTGTAAATAAATCCATCCGTCAACCGCAGTTCAGGAAGCTGGGGCTGTTGATTCTGGATAGTGTGAATCAGTTGTGTGTAGGTTACTGACTTGAAGGCAGGATGGTCCAGATCGATCAATTGGGGGCTGTCGTCCTCTTGGACCAACTCGGCTCCTTCAGGGGCGAACATTCTGGATAGGGTGTCGGGGACTACATGCTGGCTTCCTTTTCGGTGGCGAATTGTGAAGTCAAATGCCTGTAGTTTCAGTGCCCACCTGGCCAATCTGCCGTTGAGATCAGTCTGGCTCATTAGCCATTTCAGAGAAGCGTGATCCGTAACGATTTCAAAGGTGTGTCCCTCCACATAGGCTCGGAAGCGTTTCACTGCCAACACCGCGGCTAGACATTCTTGCTCGGAGACCGTGTAATTTCGCTGGGCTGGGTTCAACTTGTGAGACATGAAGGCTATAGGTCTCTCCTCGCCGTCTTGTGCAACCTGGACTAAGACTGCTCCCACCCCATGTTGACTCGCGTCACAATGGATTGAGAACGGTTTGTCAAAGTCCGGGCTGTGCAGTACGGGGGCCGTAGTCAGACTCTTCTTTAGCTCTTCAAAGGCTCGCAAGCTGGGCTCTTCCCAGACGAATTTACGTCCCTTACGCAGCATGTCGGTCAAAGGAGTGGTAATGGTGGCATAGTCACGTACAAAACGCTGGTACCATCCGCATAACCCTAAGAATCGGCGTAACTGTTTGGTGGTCTTGGGTAGTGGAAAAACGTCAATCGCTTGAGTCTTTTCCGGATCGGTCTTGATATGCCCATGCCCAATGATGTGACCTAAATACTTCACCTCCGTCATCACGAACTGGCTCTTCCTTATGTTGATGGTTAATCTTGCCCTCCGGATGTGTAGAGCCACCTCCTGAAGCAGGTCGATGTGTTCGTCAAAGGTCTCGGTTATAAGCAACAGATCGTCCAAGTAAACGAAAACTTGGTGCCGCAAATGAGGTGGTATCACCTTGTCCATAAGGCGCGTCATTGTTTGGGGGGCATTACACAATCCGAATGGCATGGTCACGAATTGATATAAGGGCCGGCCTGGGACTGTGAAGGCTGTTTTCTCCTTTGAACCGGGGTCTAAAGGAATTTGCCAGAAGGCGTCCTTGAGGTCTAAGCTCGTGATGAAATGGGCTTTAGGCAATCGACTCAAAATGCCTTCGATCAACGGTAGAGGATATGCGTCCTTGACTGTGACGGCGTTCAAGCGTCTGGCATCTAAGCATAACCGGACCTTGTTCGGCTTGACCACTAAGGTGACTGGGGAAACCCACGCGCTCTGTGATTCTTCGATTACGCCTAATGATAGCATTCGATCCACTTCGGCATATAACGATTTTTCCTTCGCCGGAGATATGGCGAAATGTCTCTGTTTTATGGGTTTAGCATCCCCCACATCTATAGTGTGGAACACCAGGGCAGTCCGCCCGAGACCTTCCTTCTCGTGCGAGGGAAAAGCCGATATAGCCGAGTCGAGACGCAGTTGCTGAGTTACATCCAGTGTATGCCGTAATAAGTTAGTGGGTTGAGATTGGTCAGGAACGGTGGTGACGGACTCCAGGGTCGAACCGGAAAATAGTGCCGGGGCCAAGTTAAATTTTCGAACGAAATCCACTCCTAAATAAAGATTCTGGGTTAACTGAGGTATGATGAAAAATTCCATAGGTTTAGTTACCCCTTTAAAGGTGACATCCGTCATAATTTTTCCCACTACAGAGTGACGAGTTCCGTCCGCCGTGCTTAACCAGGAGGTGAAATGACGGATTTGGTCCGCGTGCTTGGCCAGTACCTCCCCTGCAAACTCGGCAGAGATGCAATTCACACTGGCTCCCGTATCGACTAAGCCTGATACTCGTTTTTGCAGGAGGTGTACTGACGCATATGGCCGGACATCCTCCCTCAATAATTCGTCTAAGTATATGTCCTTCAACCTTTTTCTCGACTGCCTGACTTTTCTCCAGAAGCTCCGCATCCGACGCGTGGCTCGCTTGCTTCGCGGTGGGACAGTTGTGGCCAATTCCTCATGGAAGATGCGCTGTCGAGTAGCCAAATAATTCCGCAACCTGACATGAAAAGGTTTTACATGCCAAGGAGCCTTCGTCTCGCTATCATTTCCCTGCGCATTGGCCTCGGCGAAGGACGGCGTCGGTTGTGGAACTTCGGGAGAACTGTGTTTAGCGGTGCGAGTCAGCAGAGTTGGAGTCATGATGGGAGCTGGGTCATAGCTGGTGATGGGGTCTGGATTTGTTCGTCCGGGGTCTAGGAGTGCCGACGGGTGGTCGCGGCACTCGGTGGCAAGTTTTTTCGCCCTTTGCAATTTGCACAGTCAGGTGCGTATGTGTCGGCCTTCCCGCAGCGGTAGCAGAAAAGCGTCGGCTCCGCTGGACATGCGTAGAACCGATGTCCCGGTTGTCGGCAGTTCCAACAGACCGTCGGGCTTGTAAGTGCTTCAAGGGAGGGTCGATCAATCAATGCTGGGTCCTCAAGCTCCGGTGGTGCTCCGCTCCTCGGTACTGGTACTGGATCAGCAAGCAGGTGGTCTGCTGCCATCAACTCCGCGGTGTGATGATTTCGGGGATTTGGTCCCGTTATGCGAGGTTGTGGGCGGAAGGTACCTCGTCGCTCATCCAAGTGTTCTTGTCTACGCGCATGGAGGCGCAATCCCTGTATGGTGTTGATGGGAAAATGTAGCAGGCTGTTCTGGAGATCCCAGCGCATGTTCTCTCTGATAATTTCTACTAATTCGTCCTCGGGCATGGTATTTCGCAGGCGAGTGCTCAATCTCACTATACTGGTGTAGTACTGGTCGAACGGTTCGTGAGCGCCTTGTTTCCGTTTCTTTATTTGCTCTCTTAGCTCTCTCTCAGTGAAGCCATCCTCAAATCGATTGCGGAAGGCTGCACTGAAAGAGTGCCAAGTGGGACGTGGCGTTGACTCTTTAAAGCTCCAGTACCAGTCGGCAGCGTCGCCGCTGAACAAAAGATGTGCATGCCGGAGGAAGGCCGAGGAATCCCCTCCCAGGGTGCTGGATACCAACGCCTGAATCCGGAAAAGGAACCGGTCCGCCGATATCATATCGTTGAACCCTGTAAAGTTCAGGCGCCAACTCTCCATGATACGAGGCGTCGGGTCTCGAAAAGGTGCCAATGCGTTCCCGGGGGGAATCACATCCTCTGTTGGCCTGTTGTACTGTACTGCCTCGGGGGCTAGAGGTACCAACGGAGGTCCGGTACTGTGTCGCGGTCTGTATTCGGGAGCTCTGGGATCCATTCCCGAGTTCCTTGGGGGTGGGACCCATTGCTCGGATTGTCGGGAGTGGGGCATCGCCACACTGGGATTTGGCTCCCAGCCAAGCGGAGTTCTCACGCGGCTGGGTGGTTGGCTCAACGGGAGATTCTGGATCCTTCCCTCCAGGTTGCCAATCCTCTCCGACATATCCCTCATCAACGCCACGAGGGTGTCAATGGAGTGGGCGGAAGGCATGGTTGTCACTTCGGACACGACACTTGCAGCCGGAACTTCACCGCCTACTGCTCCTTGCAGGTCTAAAAGTGGTTGGGACTGTTCGGCCTCTGGAGCTCCTTTCGCCACTGCTCCGCGCGTTGGTAGGGGCGTTCCGATGGGGACGTCTAGGGCAGACCGCTCGATGGGTCGCCGACATAATGGGCAACTCTCTGACGTGAGGAGGAGCTGTTGTACACAGGCACGATGGAATAGATGTCCACAATCCAATCGCACGCTGTGTACGCCCTCCACTACGTCCTCGAAACAGATTCCACAGTTCGCGGGTTGGACCGTTTTGGAACGGGTCCAACGCTTGTCTGGGGTCCGCTTCGTTGCCATCTTTGATTTTTGCTGGTTTTGGGTGGGTGCTATGTCTTAGTGACGAAAAAAAAGAAAAAAATGTAATTATATAATATGACTAAGGACTTAAGTATAATATGACTAAAGGCTTAAAAATACTTTAGTGGCCGATAGTGGCGAGCTATTTACGTAAAAATGAAAAAAAAATTTAATTAGTATATACTTTCCTTTCCAGTGGTCGACTCCTTCAACGGGAAAAGAGAGTGCGTGGTAATCTGCCGAAGAAAGGGTGCTTTTGGTCGATTTACGTAATTTAACCCCATACCCTCATACATTACAAAAAAAAACCGTCTCTAAACTACGTTAAAGTGACTCGACGAGACAAGTGGTAGAGCTACCGTAACGACTTTGTACGCGGTCAAAATTCCCGACGCGTGGAAGCATTCCGGGCTTCGCAACTCCAGCATACGCCATCGAACGTTGAACCGATACCACTCGTCTAACACGCATAAGAAATAGTTAGAATCCTTCCGCGACATAAAGGCAAGGTAGCCTTCTATTTTCTTGAGAGTCCATGCTGATAGGTAAACCCATCAGACTGGCAGTTCCATCAAGAAAATAGAAGGTCCTTACAGGGGTTAACCTGGGACAACACATCGGAAGGATTCTGTCGCGAAAAAAAAAAATCAAACAAAGGAGAGCGGAAGCTACAACTCACGTGAAGCGACTTCTAGTGTGTATCACACAATTCCACTGCTCCTGATAGTGGGACTCGAGTACCAAAGTACCTTACATCCTCCGTAAAGGACCAACTCGTCAGAAGACGCGAAGTTCTTTTCCCCTTAGGATGTTTTGGGCCCCACGTTGGGCGCCATTTGTAATGATTTTCAACTTTCTGATCGAACGCGGAACCGACCTCTCATCGGTTCTAGACGTTAAGTCTGAGTAGTGCCAACGGATGGTACCAACAGGTCAACCAATCCGTGCACCGTAATCCATTCACGCGGTGACTGCTTGTCGGCCAGCTAGTTCGGAGAGGATTTCGGTCGCGGGTCTCCGAATGGATTACGCTCAATTACAATATTTCAGTCACCTGAACTTGCCCGTTTTCTAAACGCGTCAACAATTACTCATCCAGAACGAGAAACCTACATTACGTTAGTTCTGGATGTGATCTATCCACAGATCTCAAATCAAAAACGCTACAAAATCCCATAGGCGCGTTACCGATTCACCGACGCGGTACCGAAAAATATACTACTCGAACTTAGACCGAAGAAAACTACTCTAAAGAAATGGCGAAACAAGCAAAGGTACCGCGTACCGCGCGCGACGCGAAACCGACTTCAGCGGATTTGCAGAAACCCTACCCTCGCGACGGCATACTTACCCTACACTCTCTGTTCCCACTGAAAAAGAAGAGTCACTGAAAAGGAAAGTCGTGGGTTAACTTTTAGCAATTCATTCTTAGTTTATTCTGAGATACAGACAAAGCAAAATCCCTTTAATGCTGATTGTAATAGAAATACATACTAGCATATTTCTATGCGAAGCATTCACAAAGAGTGGTCTAACTAGTAAATTATACCTTAAATTTCCCAAGTGAAATAAAGTACTTCCAAAATAAAGTACTCTGAAGATGTAATTCAATAATTAGAAATATATGGAAAAAGATAAAAATGAAATAAATGATTTGCCTTTCTCTACATAACACAAAAATCTTTGAAAACTTGGTATGGTCGGTAAAATTTAATAACTACTTTAAAACAAAAGTAATAAGTACAAACAAAGTATCAATATTAGATATCGCGTATTTACTTTGCCTTCAACCATTTCATAAAGTGTAACATAGAATTATGCACATACAACCCCCAATATGGTTGCATTTGTTTTTGAACCATGTGAGTTATAAAATTTTACTAACGACTACCTTTTGATTTGGTGAGGCGCAACTTAAAAACTTAGTGATTGACCTATTAAACCTAAGATAAACTAACTTAAAACGTTTGAATCATAATAACTAATTTGATTCGCTTATATGGCAACAAACATATTTTTTGTATACTTAATAGATTTGATTTATAAATATTGATAAAAATGTTACCTAAAGTTTGATATATTTTCAAAATATGCTAGAGAATGGTTTGTGTGTAATAATAAAAATGTATAGAGACAGTTTTGGGATTTTAATAAGAGTCCTATAATATATAGTAGAACTATCTGCCTAAATTTGTGTCCCTTACTATCAATAATATTAACATAATTTGTTTCTAGTCTCTTTTTGTTGCTTTTCTTGTTTTGAAATAGTATAATTATTAGTCTACATTACTTAGTACCGAAATAGAGATACTTTCTGTTTTTTCTTTTTTTTTTCTAATAGTAATTATAGTAATAATAATGTCTCCTTATGTTCACTTCGCATATACTTAATCAATAAATTTCAAGTATCTATCTCGTTGCGTCTATTGCATAACTAATCGTTTTTCATCTTTAGGGGTTCTTTAATTTTTAAGGTGTTCAATCACACTTGAAATTATATTTACTTAATTTCTTTTGTTTGTTAAAGAATTCTAATTAGCTGCTTACACCTTGTCTATAATTTCCATTCGGTCAAAAATGCAGTCAATGTTTTCTTGTTTTTCTCAACAATTTTGGACACCGTTTAAGGAACATAAACTGCATTGGAATAATTCGATTATTTGAGTAAGTAGACCTTAGTGGAGTGTCGATGGGACACTAGTATGCGAGGAAATTTACAAGTACGAATAATTATAACAATGATAAGTATGTTGCGGCGAGTAGTACAAGCGGTCTGTGTCGACATGACGGCATTCTTAAACTATAATTTATAAATCATCTATATCAATTTTTTCGTTAATAGGTACCTAACACCAAAGAATATTGAACACATAGTCGACTATTATGATTTTGAGTTGTACGTGCATAGCTCTGTGCACACTATATTAGTATAAATGCTCATAACTACTTCTATACGATTACTACCAAATCGTAAATTTGAGGGCGTCCAAAGAGGCTTCATCGGTAAAGTTGGGAGGTATCGCTTTGTACCTTACATTACCGAACATACTTAACATCCAAAGCGTTTCAGTTTACATAATATATGTATATATGTTTCTAATGTGTGAATGTCACTTAAAACTATTACTATATATTACAGCAATGATATCAATTTCGTTAGTGGACATCCGTCACATTGGCTCCTGTTCCAAGTATTCGTGTTTGAGACACATCAAGGCAGAAGGGCGAGATCGAGGCTCAAATGCTAACATTTTGCTCAATAAGTCGTTAGAATATTCGCCCAATTGTCGACATAAATCGACTGGTTGCTTTGGCATCCGGTGAGGAAAGTTTTCGCGAGCTAGATATTCATCAATTTTACCGAAGACTGCAATCTGTACTGCGGATTGCAAGCGATATGCCAATTGATCAATCTGAACAAGGTAGCAAGCGTTACTTCGAATTTCCGCATTAAGAAGTGTCAAATCATTTTTTTTTGGAATTTAATTAGAAATAGAATAATCGATTTCTAATAAAATATTGCAGACTAAATTTTCAGATTTAGTGTCGATTTTATAAATGTGCATTACAATCGCCTTAGAGCAGGGTAAAATGTGTTGCTTTTCCATATAGGCGAATTGAATACCGAGCACTTAGTCTGTCATCACTTTTATTTGCTCGTTTTCCAGCACAAATGACTTTCCCCCTAAGAATTGCTGCTTGACTTCTCAGGATCCGTACTTTTTTTTTTTTTTACGTCCACAATATTTGTTTCTGGATGGCCTCCGCTTACTTAGAATTTTCTTACTAGATAATCTATGTTGCAAACTGCATTCGCTCCGCCGGACATAATCCGAGGGCTAATTCGGTGGTAAATTTAGTCGGCTGCCAATGTCTTCTCGGAAGCGGCTATCTGAAATTGATTAGTCTCTGAAGCACTCGCTCACTAAAATTTGTTTCCAAGCGCAATTGCACTCTAGCTACTGACTTATGTAATAACCTTTTCTATTTAGTTATTAACTAAACTAACCTCTTTCCTAATTTTTCTGCTCCGGTGAATGTCACTGCCTCACGAATAACGTTTTCCAAAAACTCTTTAAGCACACCACGCGTTTCTTCATAGATTAAACCGGGAATACGTTTCACTCCACCACGTCGCGCCAAACGACGTATAGCTGGTTTTGTAATACCTTGGATATTATCACGAAGAACTTTACGGTGACGTTTAGCGCCTCCATGTGGCTGTCAAAATTTCCGGTTGTCACCTCGGAAAAAACATATGTGCGTGGAATGGCACTTCATATGGCGGAAATGTGCTTCTTCAGATGTCGCCAGTGGCATAGTTTTCTCGATGGCCACGGTGGAGGGGCATTTCCAGATGGCTATGTCTCGAAATGTGCCGGGGTTGGATTAATTCTATATTTCGAATATTTATATCCACGGATCTAAATATTTGGACAGAAAAAAAAATATTTTCTGCACAACGATATCCGCACAACAGATGAAGTCCGCTGGCACTTCGAGGACATATCCATCTGGCAGGTTACAAGGGTTCGGGATCGAAATCACTTCGATTCCTGGGCGCAGGCGTCACATTACAAAACTAAGGTACCGCGTATCGCACGCGACGCGAAATCGGCCATCCGCGGATTTTTAAAACCCTGCCCTCGCGACGGCATACCTACCATGCACTCTCCTTCCCGCTGGAAAAAAAGAAGGGCAGGCTGGAAAGGAAAGTCTAGTTTAAAATTAGCAATTCATATTATTTATTCTCTGATTTAACTTTTAAGTTTTTTGTAACGATTCTATTCAAGTTATATTTTCTCTCAGTTCATCAGTTTCATAATAATCATGATTGATGATGATTTAATAATAAAAATAATTGTTGAATATTATCAAGTAAATCTAAATAGTTAATTCTTGTTCTCTTTTCTTTTGTAATAATTATATTAAAAGCTTCTTATTCTTAAATTGCAGTTTTGGTTAACTTGTTTTTTTTTTGTTGTGTTTTTAAAACAAAAGAAAGTTGATTTTTTTCACTATATCAAAAGTATCGGTTAACAATAAAGAAATATAAAATTTTTGAAAAGCACGCCCTTGATTTTATCACTGGTGGGGATATTCATGTTGATTTGAAATATTAAGTTAATTCCGAAATGAAAAAAAAAAATCATTGAAATGTGTGCATTCCGCTATTAAATTGATCCAACATTAACTGATAGAGAGAGGAATAGAAAGATAATAGTTTCCAAAAAATATATTTATACAGCAGGAATGTAAGGGATTTTTTCTTTTTTTTTTTTGAATAAAATGAAAGCCTCAATTACCTCACTGAAGTTTTGCAGTTGATTCGGTGAAAATTTTCTATGGTATTAAAATTTTATCGAAAGAGATCTTTTCAAAATTAATTCCTCGCATTCAAACATGATGATATAACACTTGTGCAGGGCTAATACAGTTCTCATTCTCAGACGTGCAGTTCATAGTTTTTTTAACCTACTTTATGAATAGGCAATACAAAATAATATTTACAAATTACCTAAGTAAATACATGAACAGAATTTTGTGAAATATTCAAAGCTGCCGATTGGTAGAATACAACGCAGGTTGTATTCTAAAACATTTACGACTATTCAAAACAGTGCATTTCTTATATTAAATAGTTTTTCATTGCGTATTTACATTACAATGAATTCTCTAGAATTCCCCTTTTAAAAACTTCCACTGGCACAAAAAATACTGTGACTAATTATAACAAAATCAAATCTAAATTTTCTCGCCAATTGCAATTATATTAATAGAATATGCGCTGTACATTCGGAGTTGCTTTATTTTTTTACGTTTTAGCGGTGTGTAGTATTAGGGAAGCTAATTTTCGCTTTCAAAATTTACGTAAAAGTTCTGATTCACCACCGTTTTCTTTGTCCTAAGATTTCGTTATATTTATATTGACTGTACAGTTCAATAGAAATTAACTATTTGTTTTATTGTTTATGTAATATTCAAAATTTTATTGCTCTTTAGTACAAGTAAAACCCTATTGTCCTCAATTTTCTATAGTTTTCCTTTTTTTGTTTTAACTTATCATTTATCTATCTATTAACCACATATTGTATTCTCCAGGAATATTGCTTCCATTTGCTTTCTAAATAATGAGTAGACTATTATTTCAACTCTTGATAAGTAAGTTCCAGCACCAGAACATGCAGAGGGATTAAATTATAACATGCATTTAATCAATCAGCTTTCCCCTTAGGTATATTCAAAAGTTATTAAAAAAAAGTATTCCGATTTATGTATGCTGACAATGTCATAGTTGATTTCCATCAAGAACCAACCGAATTCGGAGCGAGTCAATAAGCTAGTCAAGTTCAGTTTAAAGACCGTTGAGTTTCACGATTTAAGAATACGGACAGCTTGCAGTACCAAGTTGAACCGTAGAAATCAACAAACTGCAAAATCTATAACTAATCCTTTTTAGCTCGGTTGAACGCCCCTTTTCCTCGATGATTAGCGACTCCGTTTTGATTTCCTAATGACGTTACCTTCGGTAATAATCTGTAGGATTTGACTAGTTCAAAGGCTGTTCCAGGCAGCAGAATAACTGAAGTTGAAACATGTCCAGATTCAACGCCTAACCTATTTGGATATTCATCATCTCCAAAATCTGCTATCTCTTGGGCTTGGTCTATCCAAGGATTCCAAATGACTGTGTCGGGGAAATCGTATTTTTGCAGCCTCCTCTTTCGTCCGTCTTGTGGTGGATGTTGATATATTCTATCTGTCCATTCGCCTATTGTAACAACTTCACGACCTTCTTGGTAGGTAGCACCATATCTAGTCTTATCAATAAATGTACAACCGTGTAAACCTGTTATTTGGCATCGGCGAACATCGGGAACTTTCAGGTAGGTATGTAGGAGTAAATTGAATGAAAAGGTTAAGTCCTTACTAGGGTTGTAAACACCGATATGATATGATATGAGTTCTTTTTCACGTAGTGTTAATCGGTACGTTATTCGGAATGGATAATTCCACATTGATCTAGTAAATTCACAATCCATTAAAGAAAATAATGCTTCGACATCACCATTGTGTAATCGTTCAGGAGGTCGTTCTAATGTCGATCTGGTAATCCTTGCAAATCCATGTTGTGGCCTGCGCTCCTCTATACTACATTAGCGCTAAACTGTGATAGCTGTCTTGTCCGGCCGTATCCCATATTTCCAATTAAACTGCCGCATCATCTATGCAAAGCATTTGCGTTAAAAACTACACCTATTGTACTCTCATGGTACTCATGGTATTGTCATTTGATAAAACATAAAACTAACGATGACTTGCCAACAGCCGATTTACCCAGCAGGGAAAATTTAAATTGACAAATCTTATTTTACGATGCATCCTTTGGTCGTGATTCACTCGCTCGCCTATTTCCTCATGTGAAAGTGGTTGTGTGGATAGGTCCGCATCTTCCCTCGAAGGAATCCTCTTTATTTTGTTGCACGAGGTGAATCCCTTACTCCAAATTCAGCTGCTCGGCAATTCGCATAAACTCCAATTGGGGTTATGTCCACTGGCCGGCCGAGGGATATCCCAGTTGGATCGCTGTTTTCCAATGCTACAAAAAAAGATTTGCCTGTTGACATTTCCCTCTTAGCGAATTATGTTGGTGTTATAGAAGGATTCCTTACCTTGTTCCGAGTCGTGCACTTAACTTGCAACGACCTTTTTTCCTTTTTGGTTATCTTCGCTACCACCAGACGACACTGCCTTGGCTCGCTTGTTAGTTTCGACCGACTCCAACTGCCGTCAACTTTGGGTGACATTCCTCGACTCAAATTGACGTAGGATGGGAATGTCATCCAAAGCTGACGTTCGCTCGAAAAACATATGGCAGCGATGCGCATGTGTGTGAGCCGGCAGTGGCGTAGGGTCGACTCATTACAAGCTGGAGGCCACCCAACCCGCAAGAGCCTCTGAAATTAAAAATCAGCTGGAGCGCACCCGATGGCTCGCTCATTTTTTCTTGAAAAAGCTTTCCATCGTGCCGGGTCCTGAAGAACAAAATGAAAAGACCGGCATTCTAATTTAACGAGCAAACATTATTATTTCCATTCCGAAAATAGATATATCCACTTTATATAAATATCAACAAAATTGTTATTTTTTTTTTATTTGACTCTGCTTTTAATTTTAATATTAAATCTTCATATATTGCAATGACGAATTCTCAAATATGCTAATACCGTTTGAAGTGGAACGTTAACAAGAACTTAAATTCATCAATCAATATCTATCTCTTGAATATATGTTTCCCTTCCGCAAAGGAAACAACAGATAAATACATATTCACGTTCATTCGTACTATTCATCCACTAACGACAGTTCGAGCATTGTAAATTGTGATTTTCATTTGTCTATTAGAAAACGGGAAGTGTTTTAAAAACAGATAACAAATACCCGTGCAATCTCCTTTTCATATATATATATATATATATATATATATATATATATATATATATATATATATATATATATATATATATATATATATATATATATATATATATATATATTGATCAAAAAGCATGTCAAAATTTAAATGTATGAAAAGGCTACTTACTCAACATCCTCGATGAGCGTTCGTTGACGGGGTGGGTAAGTCCTGTCAATTTAATTTCATGTAAAATAACAATATTCCATCCAATATTCATCTCCTAATCCTAGAGGATTTGTAATTGCTGCGGTTAACTGCTGGATCATTTCACGAACAACGTTATGAAGAATTTGATCGACTCGGTCATTTTCTGGGTTTGACGAGTTCGTCACAGGTCGATGCGTAAAATACTGCGACGGTTGAGCTTGTTCAGTTTTTATATGTAATATCTTTTGGAATATCGGCGTTGGGGTTGAACGATTTTCAAGTAAACTGATTTCTTGGAAAAATTTACTTCTGCGGAAATTCTCTCTGTTTTCCACCAATACTTAAACAATTTCAATTCACGTATCAAACTCAATACAATTCAATTGATCTATTAATATGGATTTTCTTTTGGTCAATTTTCTCAATAAAATTGAACTTTCAATTTTGCCAACGTATAACAGCAAAAAGCATCATTTTGATGGTTTTTCTCATAACTAAAGTTTAGTCTGCGCACTCGATCTCACTCAAGCTCAGCACGGCCAAACTTCCACAATCGAAAATATTTCCTTCGCTTCTTCCACGGAAAGAGAAAAACAACACTCAGGGAACCACAAGACACTTAAACAATGAATTATTAAGTAGTACATTAGCGAAAATTTATGTACATTTCAATATTCAATCGGGAAAACGGTTTCCGCGAAAATTTACTAGGTTTGCACGATCCGGTGTTGTAACGGTGCGTTCCAGGTTTTTCGTATCGAGCGCTACTCCAACGGATATGGAATCAATAGCCTCTGCTTGGGTATCTTTATTTTTCCCTACAAAACACAATAACAGAACACCTCATTATTTTGCGAAACAACAAACTTGCGTGATGTTCTCGAGATTTCCTTTCTTCAACCGGACCAAATGCAACGGAGCCAGAACCAAAACTCCTCACGTTATTCTAACACAGCTTCGAACCCCCGTTTTCATTCTCCGTTTATAATCCTCTTAAAAATAAGATAATAAAATAAATGTTAAGGTGTTTTCGTATCGCTCTGCAATCACAAATCCAACTCTTCTTGTTACTCAATTTGAGGGCAATATCTCATTTCTTACTGTTGCATTTGATTCAAGCGTCCCATTATTTTCATGATCTTGTATCGATGATTCTTCACACTTTGTAAGTTTTCCGCTGTCCACTATATTAGATGAGGCATTTTGAGGAGCTACAATAGTGCACTCACTTTGATTCGAGGCAGTTGAGTCGCGCGTTTACCGGCGTTTCCATGGAAATTGAGCGGTAATTTGCATTTTTGTTAAGGAAATTATGCATGATATGAAGGTACAACGTGCGTAAACCACTAGTTAGAAGGTTGTTTGGGTGGTTTTAGAGAGTTTTATAAGAAAGTAACTGAGTTGATGGACTCGCAGTTGTTGAGCCTTGCGCAGATATTTGCGATAAGGAAAGTATTGGATGGTTTGCATTAGCGTTTACATTACTGGAGTTTATTGAGCCAATGTTGCTTGTTTTTGATGATCCAATTTTTCAACCTTTTTTTATTTTTCATTACACTATAAGAATCCAAATCATCAGGAAAGTCTTCATCTTCGTTGAACCATACTTCCTCCTCTTTGTCTAATTGTCTTTGATCTCTTCTATAGCTATTATTTCTGATCATTGGTCTAGTATCCAGTATTTTATCTCGTTCTTTAACCCTTTCTTGGTATTGGTCATATCGTGTTTTTAGATATTTAAACGTTTGCACATATTCAATTTCATCGAATATTTTGCTGAAATTTTCAACAAAATAAACACAAAGTGTTTTAATGTCCTCAAGTTTTATGAACTCGAAAAGCTCTACGTGTAAGATAGCTGACTCCAGGAGATTATATCTGCCATTATTTCTAATAAAAGCGTCCACAACTGGCGCAAGTAAATTACCCTTCACCATATGTCTATTGCAAAATTCGTCTTTAAGCGAAATAATTTTCCTTAGATGTCTAAGAGCGCCAAGAATCAGGAACGTGTGTATACTTTTCATCAGCACAAGTATTCTCTTCAAGAGATCTTTTTGTATAATACAATTTTTATGTGGTAAGTGTGGTGCTCAACACAGAAAGACAATATGCCTAAAATCAAACCAAACAGTTATACTGTGTGATAACCTTCGTTGGTTGGCTTCTCACCCATTGTATTCATGAGTAGTGGAGCGGTTAAGGACAGAATGTCATGCTTATAAAAGAAATTTAAGAAATCGGTTTTTTTTCTGTCAGCAAATTTTCTGGGTGAAGTAATATTTTAATGACTGCACCACCTAATTCTGGCTCTGAATCCGAGAGCATTTGTTCGATAGCTGTGTTTATGAGCACATTTTCCCCATCTAATTTGTTTGCATGTTGCAACGTGTAATTTCTTACTATTGACGGTGAATATTCAACAATTGCTGTCAAAAAAACCGACAGACGCTGCCTTAGTTATCTGATCGTTCATCACTAGTGTGATCTCTAATGCTTGCAGTACTCCTAGACAAGTGAGTGTTTTATAAAAAGTGTCATTTCCTTGTGGCTGTAAATTTTGGGCGGTTACAAAATTCTTTCAGAAATAAAACAGTATCGCGTCGCTTCGCATCTGATGTATCCGGATGTGTTAAAAGGGCAAAAAGGTCAATTAAACTTTTCATCTTCCTGTATAAGTGTCACTATTTCCACCTTATTAAAATATATAAAACTAAATGTATTTATTTCTCACCATCTGCACTTGAATCCAATATCAATCTCCCTGCTAAATGAACCTTGTGGTAACGCACAAAAGTATCTTTATTGCTTACACATTCTAAGACGAGTAAAGCATCCTTGAGTCTCGATTCAACCTGATCGCTTGCCAAACCCCCACTCAGCGGAGTCCGTCGCAATAACATATCACAACAAATTGCTAGAAGTTCTGGACATTTTGATATGTTGGCGCCTGACAAACTATTGTCGCCCGCTGCCAGGGGGAAGGAGATAGGAAAACTCTCGACAGTGCAACTGCTCGATTACTACAGCTGCTTCAGATGAAAACCTGTGACTTCTGTTCTGACCAAAGTGGAGCTCCGATTTGCACCAAAATTGGTACAAAGGTTCATTCGAATGTGTGATAAAGCTCACAACGTAACATCCAAAGTCAAACCATCTGAAACAAAATGGCGGCTGCTGAAAGGTCCTAAAAAGTTGCACAAAAAAAATTCAAAATGGCGGCTAGGCAAAGTTCGAACTCAAAAGCTTCTTAAAGCTACAATTTATATTGGATTTTTATGAAACCTAAAATCAATGATGAGATCTTTTACTAAAATGTATCAGATCTTGTACTAAAATGTATCAGAACTAAATTCGATCCTTATGAACGCTGCAGATTTCAGCAGTAGTGACTTTTGCATTGCAGTCAAGAAATTAAATTTTAATATATTACATGGTGCAATGTTTTCAAGAAACTGAAATTTAATTGGTTTGAAATGATAAACATAAAACATGTGCACCATCACAAACGAAACAGGGAAAAACTGATATGGCACCGCCTCAATACATTTTATTTCATCCTTTTTAAGGCAATTAGAAGTCGGTTTTCTTATTTTCTAAAAGTTTTTTTTATTTTTCTTAAGTTTTCCGGTTCATACTTACACATTTATTGTCGGTAATCTAATTTATTAGCTCTTTTGGTTGAATTTAGGCCAGTTTTATTTTTAAATATGTTTTTGGGCCACGTTTAAGCCCTTAACGACCGCAAAAACGTAATTGGGCTTATTTGGACTCTTATTATTTTTGCTCGAATTGTATTTTTGTTTCTGCTTCGTTTAAGAATTGCTACTCATATTTTGATAAACAGCAAGCCCCTACCTCACTTTCCTGGAGAAAGAACCAGACTCTTCCAATAGAAGTTCAACGGCTTGAGATACTGTGGGCAGAAAAATATGCGCATTCAAGTTTGGTGTGTCGTGCTATCAGGGCACAGTAACAATCATCGAGCTGCACTGATTTCAATAGGGATAAAGATCAATTCGAGCTTCTACTGAAGGCGAACATATTCATTCTCAATATAGAAAACACACACCAAGAGAGCAAGATAGAAAGTATTCGAAGTTGCCGTAATTAAAATTATAAATAAGGAAATATCGGGCGGCGGAAAACCCTTCCATGTCTGATGGCATAATTTCAAAACACAGCCCGGGAAGACCTGGTGAAAGAAGAGATTGCACACAAAAATCCACCTAAAATTGATTGGGCGTGCTACCATACCATTCTGGAAAATAACTTACAACGTGAAAATAACTTCAAAATTCCTCTGGCGCTGGACGCGCAGCAATTGAACTGTAAGAAGCTATAGCAAGAATAACAAGTTGAGTAGACAGGCCTACGCTCATGTCAGAAGGGTTTTGTACCCAACCTCTCCAGAATACGGTCACCAGCAACAAATAAAGTCAAGAGACATGTCAAAGAGATGTGCGCGTTTAAAGGAAAATCCATTGTTTTTCCATTTTCAACGGTCGCTATTTTGTTCCAAACTAACAAAAATTACTCAAATCATTAATTCCAAAAGAAGGTATTGTTATAAATCTTATAAGAAGATCAAATCTCTTAAGAAGATCAAATCATAATGGCAGTGTCTGAACCGATGAGAAGTCCATAAAATACCAAAGCCGTGTGTTATTTTTGTTGTAATTGCAGAAATTTCAAATGGCTATAACTTCCGAGAATATGATTGGTATTCATCAAACTTGCAGGGCATTAGCCCCTTATGTATAACTACTTAAATATCGAACTTTGTTGAGTTTAAGGGTACCTATACAATTTTACTGGGGAAAATGTGAAATTCGAATATCATACTATTATTAACAAAGTTGCGCGAATTTCGACTTCTAAGGTATTTATTGTTGTTGTACTCATATACATCTACCTATATGATTTTTTTTCAGATTTTTCGGATCATAGGTGTCCAATCGCGAGGGGGGAGACACAAATTTTTCACGTGTGCGCCCCCTGAAGCAAAAAATGTGAGTTTAAGATCTGTTTTGAAAAGCTCTTATTAAGACATTTTATATGATACTCGTATTGACTACCTTTTTTCGGGGGCAATTCCTCTATATGGGGAGACCCCCCTTAAATTTTTATGTAATTGAAATTTCAAGAGAACACCACTTTACACCTAAATGTAAAATTTGGTGTTTCTAGCTTCAGTACTTCGCGATTTTAGTAGGGTTTTGTAAAATTATTTTACAAAACCCTTAAAAATGCTTGGAGTGAAGGATTGACAAGACTCAAGACAAAGGTCCAGATATTGTATAAACTGCTCAATACGGAATAAGACGAAAAGCTTGTTTTACAATCCAAGAAGCGACTGTACTCGTATAAAAAAACCAAAGCCGCGATCTCAGATTGTATTTGTAAAATTAGTATTAAAAGAAGCTTATTTTATGTATTGTGCCTTCTATGCAAAATACTCCGCTCATCGGTCAAAATTCAACTAAATTTCAGGCGCTTGAATTTCCGCTTTTATTGTAACAACAATCAATGAGCATCTGTTTGTAGGTATAAGTTTCTAATTGTTTCAGGAATAGTTGATTTTTTCTACGCGTATTCATAATTCAAAGAAACATGTATCAAGGCAAAGAATTCGATAAAATTATCAACGCAATGCTACATCATTTAAATACAACATTTTAAAATCCCTTGATGTCCTTTGATGTGAAGGACATTATTCTTTATTTTTTATCCTTTTCATTGCAGTGTGCTGAGCATCGGTGGTCTAAATTATAAAATAGGTAAAGGTTGGTGTATCATCAACATCATTATTATTATCATACATCTTTTCCTTTGCCAAAAAGGCACACGCGAGATTTCCCTGAGGACATCATGAAAATTCACCGAGAATTTATGATGTTAACATATTCGTCACCCCATCATTGTCGACAAAACATGTCATTAATATATTCACATACCAAGACAACGAAAATGAAAAATTTGGAGCATCTGTAAAAGAAGGATGTTCAAACGCAGCATTTTAATTTAAACATATAGAATTTGTTCAAATAAAAACGGTAAACATGGTCAACATAACATACGAGTATACTATACATGTATCAAAGAATTTTTGCGAAGTCCATATATTTTCACGTGTAAATCATTTCCTCTTTAGCCAATGAATGTCGTTCGGGGTTAGTGCTTTTAAATGTTTAGTGAACATTGCATAGCTTTGCAGGAAGTAGCAGCAACTCTGTCTCAAAAAAACATACACCGTACCGTGTATGCAGGAATAACGTTAAAATTGTTTTGTTGTATCGTGCATACAATCGTGTCCCTTTTGCCTGCGTTGCTTCTTGCTTCCTGGGAATGAAATCACAAAGACGAATGTTCCCGTGCAAGAGCGTCTGGAAATCTTTCTAAAAGATTGAAGAAGTTCCAGACAACCTTCCTGCCTGTTTATCACCACGTGAATAATCCCTATTCCTCATTTAGCACGGATGAGGAAGTTCCGCTTTAATTTCGTTTACTTCACTCAAACGACGAGGGAGTTCAAGAAGGATTCAAACCCTTGCCCCAGAAGTATATGATGCTTCTCCGTTTAGACGCCATGTTACTCAAATTCACCGCAAGCGAATGTTAAGAGTTTAAGAAAAGTCGTTAAATGTTGATTAAACGTGGAAGCAAAAATGAAGCTAAACTATGATGTCAGCGGATTCAAAGTAGGATAATTGTTTCCATATACTAAACCGTGAAGGAGCTGACTTCTTGATGGAAAAAATTTCACCTAAATGATATTTCCAGCTCCGACAGACAATGTGCAAAGGTAATGTGAGGGTTTTCTAAAATGGCAATACACATCTTGTCAGGTTAATGTACAGGCAATTCCTTTTTGGAAAGGAGGTAAAATATTTTTGAAATAATTTTAATTAGTAAACTTCGCGTATATTCCCCTGAAAGCAACGTAGATCAAGGTATGTAAAAGCATCCTCAGTGAGATACACGCGAAAATTTCTTTGATTTAAATATTAATACCATCCCAGAAATATATGGATGCGACTACAGCACTAGTGCACAGTTCTATGATGAGGCAAACAAATTTGCTTGCTTTAGAACTACAGCCCCTTTCGGGCCTTCACTTAAAGATAGTTAGAGTGTCTCATTATCTCGATCGATTGTATTGGCACTCGAGAAGATGATATGATGAGTACCTTGTGGCCGTCCCCCCACCTGTGATATGTTCTGACTTTTAAACTTGCACAAAACATAACTGAACGGGCTTATAGTCCGTCCGAAGAATCACTCGAAACAAATCTCGTTGTCGCTAACGAGACTCGAACCAGGGATCTTCGGCATATGGGGTAAGTGCTCTAACCACTACACGACACGGACTACTTCGATTTGCGTGCTAGAGAACGTGAACTGATTATATCGAAATTTAACCATAATTACATTGCGGTACACGATTTGATTCGTTTCGTCTATTCGTGCACGTACCATGACTGATTTAGGAAAAGGGTAGTGGATGCTTTGGCGACACGGCTGGGGGTCTAGAAGTAATCAGTGTGAGTTTTAGGCTGCAGTACTTTTTCGGGTTTTTCAATAGAAACCACCCCGTACTCCGTTGTGAACATGCAAAGTTGTTCACTTTGCGACCACAGCAAAATGTTTTTCGGAAAGGGATAGAGAGGCCTCGATACTAGAGACAGACATTTTTGTAAAACGATTGTACACAGTGAATGTCAAATGAAGAAATTTGCGACAAGATTGTATTTCATAGTCAACCGGATGAAATGACTGAGGAGTTTGTGCTTCAGAATTTTTCCGACCGGTAGTAGAACTGGGAGTAGACGGCTCGCGTTCTTATGTACCACGCTCAATATGTAGTCTCTGCTGTTCTGGCCTCTGCCTAGTCTTAACTGTTATTCAACACTATTTTCAGTTGGTAGTTCAGTCGAGGCGGGATGTTGCAATATTACGAGTATATAGATGTATATCGGAATAAATCCTAAAAAAAGGTCGTTTTTGTTTTCATTTATCGGTGGGCCTTCTCTTCAAAGAATATAAAATCATCATTGTATTCAGATTCAACTATAAATGGTTTATAGAAATCGTAATACTTGCTTCAACGAAAAATTCTCAAATTCCTTAATGTACCTTGTGCAGCATTAATTAACCCAGAATATTTTACTGTCCACTCTGTTACATACCATCAACATTTTGGAAGAAGAATAAGGCATATGATGTTTATGTGAAGTTCATATATTGCCTTGTGTACACTCCCACCCTTTATTCATTTCAATCGCATTCCTCCCTATTACAAGCAGCTACATTTCGCCTGTTTTTAGACACATCATATGAAAGATTTTAATTATCCACATGCAGTCAGTGGTTGATTTTACATTCCGTTCTTTTTTTTTGTACAAAGCATTGCAGTGTGACATGTCGCTTAGCGCCCTCCGAGGAGATGATGAGTATGCTAGGACTAACGGTGAATCTTTAGGCCTCTTTTGTATGGCTTGTGTGTATAGCTCCAGAAAAAATGTACCAAATAGCTTTTGCTTTCCAGTATCCTAACAACATCTGCTGCTGTCGTCCTGTCGTGATATTAAGGCGCCTAATTACTTCTCATGATAGAGGGTAAAGACAACAAAAGGAGTTAGATTATGAAATTAAATTCCGTCTAGGATTGTTTTGCCTTTTATGGGAGAGGTATAAATGTATATGAAAAAGCTATACAGAAGATGCCTGTGTCTCGCTAAGATTTTTTATCGTTTCGCTATCTAATATGATTGCATACTTAAAACATAGAACCCTTATGAAAACACGATTTGTCTGTCCGTTTTGATGTTGTGGAGGATTTTGTATTGAAAAGTCAAAAGTTGAGGCCACAAAGTCTCAATGATAAAAAAATAGGGGGGTTTTTCTGGTAGTGTTTTGCTAAATGGCCCATAAATCAAAGGGAATGGGATATCAACTGGAAAAATGTCGGGTAGGTATGCGTAGGACCCTGTCACAAAGGTTTTGTACTCACCCTATCAACTACAGACACGTATTTTACGCAATGACTGAATAAAAGCAAGAAATACTTCGATATTATGTAAACAAAATAGTAGTTTTTAATGAAAATTACATCATTGTATTTTGTATGACCACCATTGTGTTGTAGGATTGTCGACATTACAGAGAGAACATGTCAAAGATACTAAAATTTTAAGAAGATTTGTGTTTGATTCATTAGAAAGCCACTCCCGTAGAACGTGAAGGAATTGTTGTATTCAAAGTATATTCGAATGGCTGTAACTTCATTAAATGCATTAAGATTATTATGAAACTTACTCGTATATGAGCAAATTTTCACTTTTAAGGTAATATAATATAGTTGTGATGATGCTCAAAACGGTTGGCAAATGGAACCAGTTTGGACATTAGGTTCGGGCAGTCCTAAAAGATAAAAGGGAGTCACAGCAGCCGGAGGTGTTGGACTGGGGGATCGCTTTTCTGGCACTAAAGTCCCTCTTGGGCCTTCGCTTTCTGCAAACAGCGCCTCCAACTGTCTCGGTCCATTGACCGCGTCCTCCAATTTCGAAATCCGAGCAACGATGAACTGTCTTCGTCGACCGAGTCAGAGCAGCGTTTCCTCGGTTTCCCCACTGGTCTCCGGCCTTCAGTGCTCCCAACGAATACCTTTTTGGGTATCCGTTGTTCATCCATAAGATTCATGTGGCCAGCCCATTGCAGCTTCCGCAGTCTTACAATCGTTGAGACCTCCGGTTCGTCAAAAATTTCATACAGCTCATGGTTGTATCGAATTTGCCATTGGTCCCCGTCTAGCTTCGCTCCGATTGTTCGCCTCAGGACCCGTCGCTCAAAGGCGTTTAATATATTTGCGGATGCTTGGAGTATGGTCCATGTTTCACACCCAATTTTTGAACTATTTGGCTCCATTTTGACTGTGCATATAGCAGCGGAACGGTGCCCTTTCATTTGACATGAGTAAAAGCTATGCGGCCGAGTGAAATATGACTTAAAAAAAGCGGAAAACGAGATTAACTCGTGGAAATAGGGCCCATCCGAATACTTTTTGTGCGTCTCAAAATAACTGCTTTTTGTTCGTGGTTTTTTACAAGTGAAGGACTACACTTTCTTTTTATATTGCCTATGGAATCAGTAAAAGCAGCTCAGGTACTATTTTTTCAACACAAAAAAGTACAAGAATGTGAGAAATTCATCGACTTCTAAAAATTGCAGGGTCATAAAAATACTCTTTACACATACTATAGACGCCTATGTAGATTTTTAACATCAAATCAGAATCAATGAATAAACACCTGAAAGTAATGTCTGCACTTACTACAAATGCTTCAAAATAACTGATGGATGGATAATTTCAAAGTGGCTCAGTATTAATTCACCAAAAATTGAATTGGATATATTGAGTAGAAATATGATTTCCTACCGGTGGGCAGTGAAAAGCTTAGGCTTACTTCCTAGGTAAAGTACGCAGGTCCACTGCTTGAGATCGACCTCTAGATTGACAAGGTTTGTAAGATCCATTTCTATTAAAAAATGTTTTGGTTGGCCGCCAGCTGTACAACAAGTAGCACACCGACACTTAGCAGCAGATCGTAATAGTCGCTAAATTTTCTGGTTTTGATATCACATGTAAATATGTGTGCAGAGTATTCTGTGAACAATTACGTACTGAGATACGTAACTTCATGAATAGTACTTTGGGGAAGTTCCAGTAAAAAGTAGACCACGATTCCGTGGAAGGTCTCAATGTCACAATGCGCATAGGTGGTAAAAATATATTCTAGCCATAAAACATGAGCATATTTTAAACACTTATCTTTTGGAAAAATCGTGGGCAAAGGGTTCGCAAAAAATTACCTTTTATATATCAGTTCAGTCCGTATCGATTAATGATTGAAAATGCTTATATCACTAATCTTTACTAAGTTTTGAGTCAGCTGATAGGAGTCTAAAAATATAATTACTGTGTCCTTTGTAGGAAGGATGCTGAGTTCGGTACGGTCGCTCTTCCATTTATGGGATTCCCTAGGGGTAGAGTGGAATCAGATCCCGAACAGGATTCATAAAAATTTAGTTATGGATACACTGAGTTTGAACTGCTAGAAAAAATGAATTATGAAAGCCGACCCATACAGTAAAACGATGTCAAACAGATACCTAAAAGTCATAACATTTTGGATCTAGTCATCCTTAACACTTTGTTGATTCTCAGCAAAAAATTGACTAAGGAAAGCTTATACCCCGGAGCACGTTATCTTTTTGTCTAGATTTCTGGATGAATATTGTGGACCTTTTAACGGGGACTTACTTTAATCGCAATTTGTGGAAAAATATGCCAACAACTCGTGAAATATCAATTCCATACAATTTCCAAGTACTATCCATGGCCAATACTGTTTGACTTCGATAAATTTCAGAGAGCCGACGTCCCAGCGTGCCTGTAACTAGAAGACAGAACATCGTTACTATTAAAAAACTTGTCTTAATCGATTTGGCCTTTCTCAAAGTTTTAAAAGTATCAGGAACATGTGAGAGGAGGCCCACTAAGCACCACCAAATAAAGTAGAGGCTCAAAACCCTTTTTCCGATTTTGGTAAATATCATGAAAGCGTTGGGTCACAAAGGAAAATTTATAGAAAATAAAATTCAAAGTTGTCAAATTCCCTGCAAGATAATGTATTCATATTTAGCCCAGCGTGATTAAGGAGTCTTGGAGGTTTCTTTTTAAGGATCTTTACCACATATCTCGAAAAGAGTGCTTGTTACTGAAAATTCGATTGCGATCAAAATCAAAGTTTCCTATAAAATGCTGTACTCACATGTATCCCTAACTGACATCGTTCAAAAGTTAAGCATAAGAAAATGCGAAGCTTATGAAAATTCCATCCTTAATTTTACATATATCCACTTCGCAGGTACGAGTCCACAAAAAAGTTAACTTTAGAAAACATTTTGTAAGTCGGTGTATCTTAGAGAAAATTTAATTGCAACAAAAACCAGTCAGCTAAATTTCTGCACATTGATGACTTACATTCATCCACATATTTACCGTTTCCGAGATATGAGCATCATATTTAAAGGCAAATTTGCACTTCAAGTTGTGTTTCTTCTGACTTACCTGGAAATTGGTGACATTAATAAACACAGAATATCAAATTAAACTTTTTGTATTGTTAGTAATAAATAACGGCGTGTATGTAGCCGAAACCCCTGACAACAATTCTATTATAGAAGCACAATCAGTGAACGAGCAGAACCTCAAAATTAGACTGAATTTTCCAAACGCGATATTTTTTTTCTGCACAGCGTTAAACCAGTAAGATTTATGTTGCTGAAGGAGATAATTACTCTACAACATTTAATACGATGCTTCTTGTTAAGCTGAAAGTACAAAAGCGAATGTCTAATTCCCCTTAAAACATGAGCAAAATAACGAGAACCGGTAATGAATGAGCCGAAATATACCAAAGAGTACAGCTCGCAAATAAAATATTTTAATGAGTTTTAACGACACTGGAGACCAGCTGCATGGACAAGAAGACAATGCTGCAACTATACAAATCTGTGATAAGACCTGTGTTATGATATGCTCGTGAAACATGGACCCTAACCCAATCATCCACAAACATATAGAACGCCACCGAGAAACGGGTCCTGAGGTGAATAATCAGAGCGTAGCTAGATGGAGACCGATGGCCAATTCGATACAGTTATGAGCTGTGTAAAATTTTTGACGAGCCGGGAGTCTCAACGGTCGTAAGACTGCGGAAGCTGCAATGGCCTGGCTACGTGAATCGTATGGACGAACAACGGATATCCAGAAAAGTATTTGAGGAAACGTTGGCCAGACTCAATCGACGAAGACAGTTCATCGTTTCTCGGGTTCCGAAATTGAAGAACGCAGTCAATGGACGAAGACAATTGGAGGCGCTTGTTGGAAAAAGCAAAGGCCCGAGAGAGGCTCCTAGTGTTATTAGGGAGTAGAAGAAGAACTTCATGGTGAACAGTGAACCTATGGACAACTTAAAATAGATTCAGGCTTAAAGCAAGTGGATGGGGTTGCTCCAATTCTCTTTGATACTGAAATTAAACACGTCATCAGAAAGACACCAGCTGAACGCTCGGGTACGCTAATGTTCAATTCCTTACTATTGGTAGTGCATGTTGATGATGTCAATATTATGGTACGTTCGACCTCAGATGCCAAAGGTACATATTGGAGCCTAGAATCTGAAGCAAAATAAATTTGCCTATACGTTAATGAAACGAAAACTGAATTCATGACTCAAACGAGGAAAACATTCTAGTCTGTAAAAACCTGACCATAGGAGACTATAGCCTGGGGAGTGTGGATAATTTAGTGTACCTTGATGTCAACCTAAATAGAAGAGGCGCCAAAAAGGGCAAGATTGCACGCCGCGTAAACGCCGAAAACAAAGCCGTTTATCCGATACTTCCTTTTCTAAGGTCCAGAATTGTGTATAGGCAAAATAAACTTCGTCTTCGCACATCACTTGTCAAATCTGTGCTGCTATATAAAAGTGAAACATGGACCCTGACAAACAAATCCGAGAAGGTAGTGAACATATTTGAATGGGAAATACTTCGTAAAATCTATGACCCAGTGATGTAAGGAACAGAGTGGAGGCTGTGTTGCAACGATGAGTCGTATGAACTTTTTGGCGAACGACCGAGAATAGAAGAAAACCAGCTACCCAAAAGGGCATTAAAAGTTGAGCGCAAGATAGATGTCGAGCGAGAAGATCGGATACTCGATGGGAAGACACGATAGAAGCTGACAGCAAATCCTTGCTGGAAGTGATCATCTTGCGAAAGAGGTGGTGGAATCATGATAATTGGAAAAGATTAACCTTGAAAATTTTTTCGAGTTAATGGCGAAATCAGACTTGACCTCCCAATCAACTTAAAACGTAAGTAGGAGACGCGACAACGAATTGTACCTGAGCCGTCAACAATTTGGCCATCCGACAGTCTAATGTTTGGCATTTGCTTTAGGCTAGCTAGCTCGGCAAGGAACTCGGTTGAAGCTTGGACGATTAGTAGCACTCCTTACAATCATTCAGCTGCCAAAAAGTTGTTCGATTTTTAATGCGCTTCGACTTTTTATTCCAGTTTATTCTAACGTTAACCTTAAAAAATTCTAAATTTGGATTCAAGCGCGGCACCGATTCTCCTACCTCCGCGGTATTAAAAAATTAGCCATTGTTTACTAATTTGCCTTCCACCAAACGATTTTTTGCTATTGGCTTAATGCATTCTATTCATTCTATCCTATGCAATCAAGTTGCCAAAAATGTGCTTATATCATTAACAAGTTGTAGTAGTAGGAGAGTGCTCCTGCCAGAAGGGTATTGTTAAAACAATTAGTAAACCAAACAATATATTCTACATATCAAAACTTGACTAATATACAGATTCCATAATTTGAGTTCGAAAAATTACTATAGTTACTATGATTTTAAACTCGCCACCATTTTGTTTCAAGTGTTTTGACCCCGTCGCTTAATTAGTCGTGATTAAACCACATCAATATTACAAACCATTTCTAAAATTCCTACATATTTGTAGTGTCTAGGCCCGTTGCAAACGTGTATCTCCCTAGTATCACGTGTTAATGTTGTTGTAGTTGTTAAATATTCAATCGGCTGTAACTTAGCTGTTTATGGTTCAATTATTGTGAAATTTCTGGACCACATACAATCACTTTTAAAAGACTTAAATTGTAGGTTTTGGGAAATTTAAGGGTCCCATCTTGATTTTATAGGCAAAAATGTAAAATTTATAAAATGTACTATTATTAACAAAGTTGATAGAATTACGACTTCTGAGGTATTTGTTGCCCTTGTACTCCCAAAGCCACACCTCTGTGATTTTTATCAGATTGTTCGGGTCAAAGTTCGTACATTTCCCCTTCCCCTGCACCCCTCAAAGCAAAACTTGTCATTTGAAGACCTGTTTTGAAAAGCTCTGATTAAGACCTTTCATTTGATACCCATATTGCCTACAAGCAATGAAAATTTTTTTCCGGGGCAACTCCCCTATACGGGGAGACCCCCCCTTAAAGACCTTATAAATTTCTTTTCGTGGTGAAACTTTGAAGAGTGCGTTATTTTGCACCTACTTACAAAATATTATGTTTCTACCTTATGTAGTTTGTGAGAAAAATTGGTGTGACACACGGACGGAAAATGATTTTACAACACCCTAAAAATTGCTCAACCCCATTCAAAAGGCCCGCGATATGATCTTATGTTTAAAGTCGTAAGTCATTACTTACAACATTTGAGAATCCTGTTCGTATGTCGATGATTAAGCTTTGAGGTTAGTACTTGATCAATAAACTGGCGGTTGCCGATCGGTCAAATAGACTAGCAATTGGTAGTTCAAAAATATAAATATCAAACTATAGGACACACAGGTTTCACGGGCGGGCAAGGTGAGTGAAAAGTTTTAGATAGGGGAAACGCACACAAATTCACGGGTGGTATATAGATGCATTTTTCCCAAAACTCTTCTTAGTTTTTAATGAATCTCCTGACGAATGCAAGTGGTGGATTCACTAGTCTATAGTATGCTTAGTACTTTAAGAAAAACATTCAAACCCAACCAAAAGACATCCGACCCAAATGCACGGAAAAGATCAGTTGCAGATTGTGCAAGCCTTACAACGACACAACATACTTATCCGTTGTTTTTTTCACCCTCAACACTCTAAGCTACTGGAAAGAAAGAGACCAGGCTCTTAGACAGAACTCATTTTATTAGATTTTTGGTTTTGTTTTTTTTATTTCTTTTTAGCTGCTACCACTTCTCCAATTACTAATTCATATGAACATTTGTATTTTCTAACCACACTGCTGTAGAACCCAGTCTCTTTTTTTCAAGTACATAAAATAGTTGTGTATACCCAACTTGCTATACACTCTTACATGATTTTTTTATACTAAATTCTTATGCAATCAAAAATATTTTCTGGGCTATCAAAATATCTTCCAGTTGCTTTGGTTCTGGCTGACTTATAACAAAACCAAATAAATAGTAAACTAAACACTTTTAAAAGTTATTATTTTCACCAATATTTTTTCTGGATGTGACTGCATTGGCTTCTGAATGGCCCAATTAAATAACTACCTAAAAACATTAGGCAAATTGTTATAAAGGAAGAATGAATTAACTTAATAATAAGAACTCTGTACTAGACCACATTCTGCGACGAAATGAACATCTAACAACCCAAAAGAGAAAAACCTAATATCCCTCGCCTAACCTAGCGCCTACCTGACTAACCAATCCTACACCTACATCTCTTAGACTCAAAAAAGTCGAAATGCGTCTGCTTACACGAAGAAAAAGAGAATTGATCTGCGGATATGAAGTAAATAAAATTATTGACTGCAATACTGCCAACCAGATAAAAATGTGGCAATCGTTTCACAGCCTTAACCTAAGGCTTCATCAAACCATAACTTACATATGGCTCAACAAACAGTGTTTAAAAAATAACGACACACCAGCATTTGTGATTCTAAAAACAAGGGACTACGTACAAAAGACAACAGATTTCATTAGCGCCAACAGATATGAACTAACGAAAAAAGTACCCACCAATAAGGTCCAAGCAGACCTATGTACTTCTTATGTATAACAAATTTACCGCGAATCATCAAACCCAAATTTATCGACACCACTCCCCAACGCACAACATACAGTCCATAAACCCAAAATCCCTATCCGGCCTGCTGTTAACTACCGGCCAGCTCCTGCATACTAATAAGCACGGTACTGCTTTGATGCACCGTAACGACAAGTATACACAAAAGAACAGCCGGGATCTAGCGAACTCTACCACCTCTCTGACATTGACTGACACTTGTCGACTTTCATTACTCGACCTCACCAACCTCTACACGTCTATACCCATCAATGAAACACTGACCATGCTAAAAGAAACACTTTCATTCAATAAGAGCCGACGATTCACTGGCCAACTGCTCAATATCATAAAGACCACAATCAAGCAGAACTATATTATGTTCAATGATAACACATATGTTGCCAAGGACACCCAATGTCCTTAATAATGTCAGAAATATTCTTACAATCTCTGAAAGAAGTCTTTATACCCTAAATTGTCGAAAATTTTAATGTAAAATTTTACAAATGATATGTGGATGACTATTTTATCATAATTGACTCTCAAGAAAATAAACAGGACGAACTACTTACCTATATGAATGTAATACACCCGAATATAAATTTCACTATAGGAAAAGAAACAAACAGACAACAAAACTATATGGACCTAACCGTGGTAAACACAATAGGCTACAAAATATATAGGAAACCAACCACAACAGATCATATCACACACGTAACATCTAACCATCCTGCTCAAAATAAACTAGCAGCGTACAGATCAGTGGTGCAGAAACTCCACTCCATTCCTATGACTCCCACTAACTACTCCAACAAACTAAACAACATTTACGGAATAGCTAGTAATAACGGATACAAACAACATGACATTGGCAAACTTGCCGTACAAATAAAAATAGTAACATCAATTGACTGAAATGCACACGGACTCGTCAAAATACGCAGCAAAGAGACGTACAACTTATCAAACTTTCTAAAAATATATAAGTCACCAACAGCATTCAAAACTAACAACAACATTAGAAACAAGCTGAAACCAGAATCAAATGACACGTCAATATACGAGAACAGCGCATATATATATACACTGACATGCAAGACTGCGACATGGTATACTCGTACATAGGAAGAATAACACGTAAACCTACGACAAGATATAAAGAGCACTTACGATCTTTCTTAAATAACAAGACAGACTCCAATTACGCAACGTATCTGCAAAACGACGTCCAGGGTAGTTATGCAGACAAAGCAAAGGATCGAGACTTGACATCCTAGAAAGACTTCAAATATAGAAAGAGAGATGGTAAAATTATCAACGAACAATTTATTACGAATTCCGACGCAATTTTCTCAGTACTAGACCATATCCTCCGACGAAAACGGAAACGAGACGAGCCAGAACAAACGGACATCCAACAACCCATAAGAAAAAACCTAATATCCCTCTATCTGGTCTAACCCAGGGCTTACCTGCTTAACCAATCCTACGCCTATATAAAGTCATTCCCTTCCACGCATCCTTTAGCCTTTGAAGATGACTCAAAGGAGTCGTAACGCGTCGACTCACTTGAAAAGGAGAGGCCCGACGGCTTGTCAAGAAAAAAAAATTAAATAAAATTCGAATGAGATCTGAACCTGGTCTTGTACAACGAAACAGCTGTTTAAATTCTATAAGTTTTCAATTCCCTGGTACTTGTTTTATGTTCCTTCATTCTTCGCTAAAAGTAGTTTTCTTTGAAAAACAAAATATCGAAGTTTTCAAAAGCTTGAAGCGGCTAGAGTAGCATGGATAAGTTATTGATGAAAAGTAGTGTCATCGAAACAATTTTTTCTTCCTTCCGCCTTTAAAATATGTCATCACTCTCTACGTTCGGATGTGTTCTATTATAAGTTACAACCAAATAACAAATTTCTACTTCGAGGAAAGTTCCCTTGAAGGAATTTTCGGTGGTCTCATTCTTGTCATATAGCTATCATAAACTCCTTGAAATGAGGTGGTTGGTTTCAAGGTATGCGAAGTGACATGTTTTCAAAAATTCTTATTAGATGTAGGAAGACAGTCGTGTTTTGTACTTGTTTTGCTATCGTATGTGCCTTAGTACATGTCATAATCCCTTGTCAATGGTTTTGAGGAGCGTTGTGAGTAGAAGCATGACAAAGACAAATATTTTATTGTGGATATCAGCCTCCACAGACAGAAGTTCCTAAGTTATTTTAGGTATTCTAAAGCATTATTCATGACATTAATTCAAAACAGAGGCAAAGAGTAAATGTCTTTGCTAATACTGAAAATCTCTAAACTTATAGTAAATTTGTTTTTTAATGTTTTGAAATAACTTAAAAAACTTTATAGACAACGCGTCATGTTGGCCCGTCTATTTATCACAGCATTGTACAATATATCAGAAGTGATTCCCTCTTGAATGTTAGGGTATCAAATAAATTTTCAAAAGCTCTTAAGGGAGAGTCTCCCCGAATGGGAAGAGAATTCGTAAAAACTTTTTTCTGAATATTGTCATGTGAGGTGTCCAATTAACGGTTGAAGTTAAGGAGCATAGAGGAGGAGAAAATGTAGAACAAATCAGTCGCAATTTTAGTAAAATCTAGTAAAAATATTTTTCACATCTCTTAAAAGAAGTTTTGATGGAAACTTCTACATTCAACGTTCGAAGAATTTGTATACGTTGGTTGCACTTCTATCTTTTATTTAAATTTCCTTTAGTTTGGGCATTATCGCTTGTCATCGTTACTTTTCACATAATTTTTCCAGAGAGCTTAGCACTTGGCTCGAACTACAGATTAACTTTTTTCAACGTGTAAGTAAATGGCTTAGAGACTTTTTTTATTTCAGAGTGATTGAGCTCAACAGCCAACTAAACTTTCAGATCCATGCAATATCCCGAAAATTAGTATTCGCTTTTTTCAATTCATCGATAGCTTCTCAATTCTGTTTTCTCCTCTGAAACATTTATCATTGGCAATCTTCATCGATTTTTCAGCTTCAGAATACGCTGTCCACCTCCTTGTGCACCCTTTATTCATCTCAAAATTCCATCAATTTCAACCCTCAATGTAGTGATGAAAAGATTTATACGCGTAATAACCGCGCCTATACGATGTATGCTATAAATTGACCCTCAGATAATCCATCAAAATAATTGGGCGTTAACAAAAGAAGTGGGTCGTGTAAAGTTTTTAGTTTATTCCAATCAATTATTCATAGAATTTGGAACATATTTAGGATCAAATAAGATAAAAATTGCCTCGCAGCCTTTCTACGGCAATCAATTTATTACATTTTATGATACTAGATCTTAAATTTATGATTCCGTCGAACTTAATTTATATGCTTTAAATTCTGTGTACATACATTAACAGTATCATTCTAGATTGACATTTTAGTGATTTACTTGTTAATTTTAGTTCTATTGAAGTCCATTATGCACTTAAAGAAATATAAATCCTTTAACTTAAATTTTATTTTTCATAAAGCTCTACAACTTAATCATCGATATAGAGATAAAGTGTCCAAAATACTATAAATAAGTATTAACTAAGGCTAGTAATATGTTGAGTATACCGGAAGCAGTGTGAAAACGATTCACACCTGTCGGCTGAAAACTTATATCTTGTCTTCCCATCGAATGCTCGGTCTCGACCGTCTCGACGTTTGTGCTCTGCCCTTTAATTCTCTACTCTGTTCCATGTTTTACTGTACCGTGTTTTTTCTGGAGTACTTTACATTCAAATATATCCAATACCTATTCGGGATTGCTCGTCAGGGTCCATGGTTCACTTCCATACTCGTATAACAGCACAGGTGTGACTAGTGTTTTTAAATGCGGAGTTTATTTTGCCTGTGCACGACTCTGGAACACACTATACGAATTATGGATTAAAAGGCCTTATTTGCGGCGTTTTTGTGGCGTGTAAGCTCTTTTTTTCTGTGCCTCTTCTATTCAGGTTGGCCCAAAGATACACAACATTATCCACATTTTCAAGGCTATAGACTCCTACGGTCAGGTTTGGTGGAACTGGAGTATTCTTTCTCGTTAGAGTCATCAATTTAGTTTTAGCTCCATAAGCTTGTACGCCGATTTGGTTTCAGATTCTAGAATTTAAAACTGAGCTATTGGCATCTGAAATTAAACGTGCCATAATATTGATGTTATCACCAACGCTACCAATTATGTCGAATTGAGCATTATTGTGGTAGAGGTTTCAGCTGTTGTCTTCGTCATGACCTGTTACAGCACAATGTTAAATGTTTTATACATGATTTCATTTCTAAGCTGTCCATTAGTTCGCCGTTTGCCTTGATCGAGACTTTGACAATGCGGACTAGCTCTATTGAGACACCAAGTCAACCTTTATTTTATAGAAGCATTTATGTCGATTTTGTCGTATGCCTGCTTGAAGTCTACAAAGAGTTGTCGCACGTCGATATTATATCACCAGTACTCCTCGAGCACCTGCTTAGCTTAAAAATATTTTATCTATTGTAGACCATTTACTTCGAAAACCTCCCTGATAAACTAGATAGTATAGTATGGTAGTTGGTGGTTCGTTTAAAAGGAGGGGGAATCAGCTTAGTTAGCGATCACGCTGGGGTTCATACTCAATACAGTCATGACTGAGCAAGAGGTACATCTGTCTGTCACGCGTCGCGTCATCATAAATTTTTTAACCCATGAAGGCGATAAACCGTTGAAAATTTTTACTCGTTTAAAGGTGCAGTTTGGGGACACCACATTGTTTCAGAATCGAATGTATACATGGGCCAGGGAGTTTAAAGATGGTCGAGAACGTGTTGAAAACGAAAGTCATGATCGACATTCAAGGACAAATTTTACAAATGACAACCCGTTCGAAGGGAGTTTTACTCATTAATTTTCTCCACGATTAACAAACAGTGAATGCTGTCTACTATTGCCAGTTGTTACAATAAGTGGCAACCTCCTACAGAAACAATAGACGAGGTATGCCCATTGGAAAGGACTATGGCATTGGACCCTGGAATGTCATATCACTCAATTACCCTAGCGCTGTTAAGGACCAGATCGATCATGCTCTGATCCAACAACGTTGATCCTCGAGCATACTTGACGAGGAGCCAATTGTAACTCTGGTCATTACGTGATCAAATTAAGCTATCGATGTCGACCAGCCCGCTACAAAAATTTGACATCGAAAGGCTCCAAACGGCGTCTGTGGTTAAAAATTTCACGGATACCCTCGGCAATTAGCTGGCTCCCATCTTATCAGATGCATCGTTAAAGACGAGCAACGAGCTCTGGATGGAAGTGAAAGCGGCTATTAGGACCGTGGCAGAACAGACGATTGGACATCAAGCCCGGCGCAAGAGGAATGATTGGTTCCATGATGAGTGCCAGAATGCGTTAGACAAAAAGAATCAGGCGTACAAAGAATACGTAGGTAGGAAAACTAGGACGAAGAGAGAACACTATGAAAATCTCAGAAGAGTAGCGAATAAGATAATTAAGAAAAGAAAATACTATGACGACCAATTGAGAAGTACAGATGTAAATTTAGCGAGTAATAACACGAGACAAGTATACAAAGTAGTGAAAAGCCTGAAACGTGGTTATCAGCCCAAAACCACGCCCTGTCATGATGACATCGGCGATATCATCGCTGATGAAATCAAGATTAAGGAAAGATGGGCATTATATTTCAAGAACCTCCTTAATCCTCCGCACAGCTCCAGAACATCGAAGCCTTTAGACGTCTACGGAGAGCGTTCATTGGCCTCACCAACTCTGAATGAAGTTCGTTCCGCCATCAAAGCCCAAAAGAATAATAAAACGCCGGGCATCGATGATATTCCAGTGGAGCTCATCAAATATGGTGGCGGTAGTGTTCATAAAGTTATTCACAAAGTCATCGAGCACATTTGGCAACACGAACATATGCCGAAATAGTGGAGCCAATCAATTATATTCCATATCCTCAAAAAAGGTGACAAGCTACAGTGCGAAAATTATAGAGGCATATCACTACTTCGCTCGGCGTACAAAATATTTTCAAAGATCTTAGAAAATAAAATCGGGTCATACGCCAACAGTATTATTGAGGAGTATCAAGGTGGTTTAAGGCAGATAGATCAACGATAACTAATTGTTCACAGTCAAGCAGGTACTTGAAAAATGCTGGGAGTTCAACATAGACGTACACCAAATTTTTGTTCACTTTAAGCAAGCATACGACAGTATTGATCGTAACGTACTGTACCAGATAATGCTTTGCTTTGGCATCCCAGCCAAATTTGTCCGTCTTACCAAAATGACAATGACTTCGACGACCTCCCAAGTCCGCATCAATAACCAATTAACCGATGCCTCTGACACAATTATCGAACTTAAGCAGGGAGATGTAATGGCTCCATTGCTATTCAATTTGGCGCTGGAGTACGTCATAAGGAAGCTACCTGTCGATACACGAGGTACATTACTATTTAAGTCGAGCCAAGTAGTAGCTTATGTGGACGACATAAGCATTTTGTCGCGCTCGTTAGCAACTGCCAAAGAACTCTTCCTGAAACTTGACAGCGAAGCAAAACTAGTAGGGTTACAAATCAATAAAAATAAAACAAAGCTCATGACGTAGTCGAGAAAAAATACCTCAAAAACCCAAAAAAACACACTTGGTGAATACAGTATCGAAAAAATGGGCAAATTTGTGTATTCGGGCGCCTAAATACCGAAAACGGGTAATGAAAGAGATGAAATACGCCGAAGAATACAGCTCACAAATAAAACATTTTATTCAGTATTGGCGATCTTGAAAAACAGTAGCATACATAGGAGAACAAAGCTCCAAGTATTCAAATCTGTGATAACACCTGTTTTATGCTATGGGTACGAAACATGGACCCTAACCCAAACATCCGCAAATATATTGAACGCCTTTGAGCGACCGGTCCTGAGGCGAATAATCGGAGTGAAGCTAGACGGGGACCAATGAAGAATTCGATACAACCATGAGCTGTATGAAATTTTTAACGAGCCGGAGGTCTCAACGATTATAAGACTGCAGAAGCTGCAATGGGCTGGCCACATGAATCGTATGAACGAACAACGGATACCCAAAAAGGTATTCGTTGGAAGAACTGAAGGCCGGAGACCAGTTGAGAAGCCAAGGGACCGCTGGTCAGACTCGGTCGACGAAGACTAACTGCTCGGATTTTGAAATTGGAGGACGCGGTCAATGGACCGAGACAGTTGGAGGCGATATTTGCAGGAAGCGAAGGCCCGAAACGGGCTGTAGTGCTAAGAAGAAGAAGAAGCATTGGTCATTGCTGACTAACACCTTATATAATATCGAATAAACATTTTACAAACTAGTTTATTAGTCTGTTAGGTAAAAAGGATTTAGAGGAGTTGATGATGGGGGAAACAATCATTACTGTACTGAGTATTTTATGACCTGAAAAATGTGAGGACTTTCCCTGTCTAATATTTTGTTGCTTTTTAAGGCTCAGGACAGTATTCCTAGGTATTACAATCAAAGTGACCACTTAAACAATTTTTGGTTAAATGTAGCTTGCATGGATATCAAATAAAAGGTTGTGACGTAAACTTGAAGGGTCGAGTAACTGAAGAGTGGTAATCGAGTTGAGGCGAGGCGGAGGAGCCAAGATATGTGAAAGTTTGTGTATGTGCGTCTCTCCTCGCAATTGCACATCCTTCAGCCAAAAAATCTGAAAAAAATCGTGGATGTTGACCTTTTTGAGTACAAGGGCAAGAAATGCTCCCGAAATCAAAATTTGGCAACCTTTAATTTAATTAAATTTTATTAATTTTTTTTTTTAATTTTTGTCTGTAAGATTTAAAGGGGACTCTTAAATTTGCAGAAAATTCATAAACATAGTAATAGGAGGAAATCCCATAGTAATCGAATTTTAAATGACAAAGCTATAACCGATTGAAATCTTTACAATTACAGCAACAACAATAAGTGATACTGGGGAGATCGGTGTTTCTAATGGAATTGAACACTCAAGATGGTAGTACAAGTTAAAGATTCTGTTTGGAAAAGTTCCCATTAAGATCTTTCATTTGATACTGCCTTAGATGAAAAAAGGTCTAAGTATTCTCTTCGCTATATGAGAAGCCCCCTCATGAATCTTTGAAAATGCTTTTGATACCCTGATGTTCAAGTCGCAATCTCATCTAATACACCCGTCAAGGTTCATATCTTTACCTACAATCGTTTCTGAGAGAAGCTGCTATGACACACAGTAAAGCAAAGAGACAGTACCGTTTTTTAATAGGGTTTCATTAAAAGTTTTTTACAAAACCCTACAAATAAGAAGTATTCATGTCCAAATGAAAACAATGCTAATGATTAATCCAATGCAGCTTTATAAAATTTCATAGTGGACACTAAAATCAGCGCTGTATGGAATATTCCGAGGAATTTTCAGAGCTAATCGCAAAAGCTTGGAAAAATAATTGAGTCATTTGAGACAAGCGGATAAACCATGGCCACAAAATCAATCAAATGTAGAGATATTCACAGAGTAGGTTATTACCTCAAAAAAAAAACTAATATTAATCAGTTCATGGCTACATTTTTCTGTGCCTGCGATTAAATGCCCCACCGGTTGCCAGGAACAAAGTATGCTCATAAAAGAATTTAAAGTGGTAAGTACAATCGAATATATTGGAAAAGGCGAAACAAAATAGCCTAAGATGGGCACATGTTTTATAAGAATGTTCTTGTCCAAAATGTTGCAATTTCTATGTCAAATGTAGGGTTCTTCACTCCCCTGATATTTTTTTTGGGGTAGGAAGGTGAATGCCATTTATTCACAGAGTGTGGGACTCCCATGCTCGCAAGAACTAGACTACCCACTAAAAATCTTCCTTGTCAACCTGAGAACCTAGCCTGGAACCGTTTGACTCATTACTTCGGGCCAGGTCTCGTTTTGTTACGTCGTGAGGCGCCTTCAAGCTGGAGGATCCCTTTCCTAGCGGGAGGGGAGAGGGGAAGAGGAAGCACCAGAAAAGCGATCCCTCAGCGCCCCCGGCTGCTGTGAGTCCCTTTTATATTTTAGGATTGCCCGAGCATAATGTACCACCTGGTTCAATTTGTCAACCAATTCGAGCATCACCGCAGCTATATTATCCGGGGTAAGCTCCTCCATCTCCCTGTAGAGTTCCCTTCGCAGCCTGTCCCATTTTGTACACGAAAAACATGTGTGGCAGGCATTGTCCTCCTCTCCTGGGCAAAACCGACAATCGGGGGACCGTGACTTACCAACCTTGTGCACGTAAAACTGAAAACACCCATGCCCGCTCAAAAGCTGGGTCAGATAGAAGTCAGTCTCACCATGCCTTCGATTTAGCCACGGTCTCACATCCGGGATGAGGCGCGCAGTCCACCTTCCCTTCGTGGAATCGACCCAAGACTGCTGCCACTCGTTGAGCGAGCGCTGTCTCTCCTCGCGGACAACCATCTCCCTCGCATCCTCGTTTCGGCGCAGGTAAATAGTGTGGCGCTCTTCAGCAAGGGGGGCGACAGGTATCACGCCTGCAATAACTTTCACCGCCGGATCAGCCGGATACGAAGATGCAATCCTCAGTACTCCTCTTCTCATAGGTCTAACCTTGCCCCCTTGGCATATTTTAGTTCACAAAATAAAAATCGGGCGCAGAAAGCAAATAGTTCAAAATTCTTAGCCACTTTGGCCGTAGCAACTCGGCGTATCCTTATTTTATTATAAAAATATAAATTCCTAAATTCCATTAAATTAAGTTTTTGCAAAAAAGACAACGAGCGTCATTATAAATGAAAGAAACAGCGAAAATCCTAAAATTAATTATTTTATTTCATTGAACAATGAATTTCCATCAAGCAACGGCCACCTGTATTGAATAAATAAAAATAGTTTTAATATTCTCGCAAAAATTATGACCTTTCTTTTGGCCCTTCAACCATCCGTACATTGCGACCGATATTAATGAAAACTACAACCATAAAGTTTGATCTAAACGGCAAAAATGATAGCCTCTCAGAAGTCTTGGTATAAAGAAATTATAAAATTTGATCGTTAATATTTTTTGAAAAGGGTGGATGATGTTTGTCTTGATAAGTTCGTTCTTAAATTACAAATAAGTTCAATTTTACATAAAAGCTTCAGATATAATGTTTAACGTCGATATATTACAGTGACGACTCAATCAGTGAGAGTAGTGCAAAAGTAATAAAATGATTGTAATTTTTACTCAGAAGACTCTTTGTATGAGACAAAATGTTGGTATTTTAAGATAATTTGATGTGATACTTCGTATAGGAAACATTTGTGATGAAGCACCTTGCTGCTTATTCAACTTATTATTAAAGCTTTTTTCATAAAGAGCCCTCGGGCCTTGCCTTTTTAAGTGAGCAAACGCGCTTCGACTTGTTTGAGTCATCTTCAATATCTAAAGGATGTGTGAAAGGGAACGACTTTATATAGGTGTGGAATGCGTTAAGCAAGTAGGCCCTAGATTTGGCCAGGTAGAGGGATATCAGCCTTTTATCTTTTGTCCGTTTGTTCTAGTTCATCTCGCTTCCACACCGAGGGGTGTGGTCTACTACTGATAAAATTGCGTCGGAATTTGTAGTAAGTTGTTCGTTGATAATGTAACCGTCTGTCTTTCTATGTTTACATATTTCAAGTCTCATTCAAGCTTTGTAAACAGAATTGGCAATACCCTATTTAAATCAGTACCTGTCTATTTGCCCGTCCGCACGCCTCTGAAAAGCGAAGAAAATTTCACAAGCTCTAATAAGAGGCTCAGCTGACACGGACATGTAACAGGGTAGTAGCTTATAATTTGACTAGGAAATGCCTGTGTAAACTCCAAGCTCATCAACAGCAGTAAGACCAGTTACTGGCAAGTCTTGGTAAACGACGTGAACAGGGACCCTTGAGGTCTGACCTACAAGCTAGTGATGTGGAAGATCGATGCTGACAAGTGTCCCTGGTCATACGACGCGGGAAAGATGGATGAGATTGTGCGGGTTCATTCCCTTGCTCACCCCGTGCATGGTCTTACACCAGTGGAATTTCCACGTTTCACGAAGGAGGAACATGAGGCAGCAGTCTTGTCTATGAATGCAAGAAAAGCTCCGGGACCAGCTGGGATTCCAGCTGAGGAGCTATAGATGCTTTGCCATTTTTACTGTGACTTATTGCTGGTTCATCTAACGGTTGCCTACGTGAGAGTACGCTCGAGCTACTGGAAGGTAAGCAGACTCGTGGTGACCAGCAAAGCGAAGGGGACCCGGAGTCGCCGTCTGCATAATGCCACGCACGGTCAGCAAAACCTTCAAAAAACCCATCAAGGGAAGACTTGCTGACTTGAGTCAAGTTGCTGGGGATCTATCTCTACGAAAAAATGGCTTCAGAGCAGATCGCACTACTATAACTGCAATCGAAGATACAATGAGCGCAGTCCAGTTCTTCTGATGCATATCTTGAAGAATTATCTGAAGAATCGGGTTTCGCTCAGGGCTGAACCTTTGGCTCTAATTTAAGGAACACCTCATGTTACGGGCTACTGATGCTTGAGCTGCCGGATGAGTCAACTTGAGTGAGCGTGAATGCTTTTGTCGTATCTGCACAAGATTGATAAGTTGTGGTTTCTTGACTACATGTTTTGAGACGACGCCTGCCGCACATTTTTCGTCTACAAACGTTGGGGCAGGTAGCGCGGTCATCTCTTCGGTGAAGTTGGGGAGATCTCCCTAGAAACATTTATCCGTGAGATGCTTGCACCGTTTGACAAATGGAACCGCGTGGCAAACTATACCCGGGTAGTCCCGGCAATTAAAAATGCCATACCAGAGCGTCTGAAGGCGTCAAGGTTGAATCTGTCTCTTATCTAACAATCCCTCTCCTCAATCCCCTCTGTAACTTCAAGACGCCTATGGGCATAGCAGAACGATGGCTAGCCCGAATCAATGTGCCAAATGGTTCTAGGCTACGGGCCCAGATCGGCAGAAGAAATTAGTGAAAAATTCAGAAGCATTGCGCGCTCGGTAATCTCACTCTCAGGGCAAAAACTACCTTCACCTCCCTACCACAAAAAAAAAACAAATCGATAAAACGCAACATTCTGACATACATTTCTATCATTTGTCATACCCTGCAAGTATCAGAAGAATTGAATGATATTTAGCGAACTTATAGCCATTTGAATTTCCAAGTCTAACAGCAACAACCAACAGTACGTTGATATAAACGATCTGCGCTTTCCATCGACTCAGACAATACGGCTCTATTGGGATGTTCACGAAAATTTCCAAAGGGGATGTTATCGTTTAAATGGCGTCCGCCGAAGACTATGAGTGAATTTGTGTCCTTTTTCGGAATCAAAGTACACACTCATGGATGGCTTCAGATGAATCTCTACATTTCCTATGTTGAAACTCACAGACTACATTACGCTATAGTTGATCTGATCCAAAATAATCTAGAGAACGTACAAAACAAATTCACGAAGGCGAATTTCAATGCATAAATGACAGTGCCAAATGCAACTCTTATATGCAAATCGATTATCCATACAAATCGTTTCCATCTTATGATCAGAAAATATCCGAGGCGTTGTCATGAATAGATGTACTACTGAAATCCTATGCATTATACGAGTACTTGTATCCTGTGCTTTAGTATATCCTGTATGCATGCGTTAAAAACATTAACACTTTTCGCGTTTCAATCGCAAAACCTTCATTTGATAGCTTTGTGCAAAACTTGATTTATGGCAACCAAGCATGCTTATTTATGCATGTATGCGTGTTGTTTTAAGATTGTGTGAAAGATTGGATCAATATGCAAATGAGATAGACTTTAATTTCGATGATAATTCAAGAATAAATATTCGTATAGAAGCTCTTCTGATGTTAGTTTCACCAGATGTATACAATGATCGAAATTTCTAGCTTCGTTGTATTCTAATTCAAACGTCATGCTGTTCAATCAATAGGAAAATGAGGCTAGGAAGAGCCACGTGAGTTTTGTTGTTTTTCATACGCCATATGGCTCTACCGAGTTGTATTTTACACACATACCAGAAATTAATTTCAATTTGATATAGCAAGGCAATACGTTGAATTGAAATAATATTGTAAATTTTAACGCCTTCAATGCGGTTTTACCGCTAAAGTGTACATATATTCATAATTATATTTCCCCGAAGTGAATTTTATACATTGGCATATATTCCATATATTAGCAAGATAGCATGCCTCTGATTTGTTCTTCTAGTGGCTGATAATTAAAACGGTAGCACCTCACTTCTGGCAATGTGCAGGCATCTTAACACTGCAAGCAGAAAAAAACATTTCAGTACTTTTTCTAGAAAGGTTATATGCAGATTAAGCCAATGCAATAACCAGCATACCTTTTATTTTGACCTTCTTTTAATTCAAATTGCTAGAATGGCGTTTCCAAGAATACATTTAATCAACTTTAAAATATGAAATAAAATAAAATTTATTGAAAAAAGAAAATTGGCTTCAAAATGCCCTGAAAGGGCTGAATTAAATTTCATAGAATCGGTTCTTAAACAGTTTTCCCCCGTTTCATTAATGACAGTGAACGTGTTGCTTATTTTTACGAGAAAAAGGAAAAATTTATTTGTGCGTGGTTCAATAATGTTTTTTTTTTTTTGCTTTAGCACTATAGCCCTTTTCGGGCGTTCGCTTAGAAATAGTTAGAGTATCTCATTATCTTGATCGTATGTATCGGGACCCCGAGAAGGTGATATGGTCAGTAACATGCTTTGGCCGTTGATCCGTCTACCCAGTGACGATGTGTTCTGATTTGAAACTAGTACGTTTCATAGCTGAACGAGCTTATAGTGCGTCGCTCGTTGTCACCACCGGGACTTGAATAAAGGATCTTCGGTTTACGCAGTGAACACTCTAACCACTATACTCGGTGGACTGTTTATTTATTATTAGTAAGTAAGTAAGTAATATATTAATTAATACTTTCATTTGTACAATTTGGGATCTTATGTCAGGGGTCCTTAATACAATTCATTACATCCTTAAGTCAAATTTAAGCCTAGCTATTAATATTTCGTTATTTATCTGAAGAAAAAATTGTTAATCGAAAAACCTTACTTGAGCCTGTAACTAACTTATCCTATCCTTAAAAACTAGCTTTTATTGAATTTTGTTGTTTCACGATTTTTAAACGTTAATTTCATATCAACCTAGAGAAGCAATAATTATAGAGGCAGAAGCTAAATCGTATGCTAAATTATCTTAAAATTCAAATAAAAATTATAATTCCTTGCTGTAGTAAACGGAAAAAAGTTGAGTAGACAGGAGAAGGCTTCTACCAAAAATCCTAGGGTTTAAAACAACTTATCCGATGACATGAGCTAAGCATCCATTGAATACACAATAAATTGTTCAAATATTTCCGAAAGATTAAGGGTTTCTTCCATAAAAACAAAACAGCTACCATTTCGTTCCAGTTTAAATGTTTTTCCTAAATGCTCGGTAAATTGAACATAATGAAATTAATACAATTCTTAAAATTTTCATTAAAATTCAAAAAAAAACCAGCGCCTATGCCGATTTGAAATGTATACCAATCACCACTATATATTGTAGTTCCATATAGTTAAAATGATTATATCTCACTTGATTGTGATGTCAATATCATTATGGAATTTCAAGAAGTTTAAAGGTAACGCTTTGATTTTATGGGGTAAAATGTAAAATTCACAAACCATACTATCAATAACAAAGTTGAGTGAGGTATTTATTGCTCTTGTGCTGTAAAGCTATACCTCTGTGATTTTTTTTAGATTTTTGGTTCAAAGGTATCTAACCACGAGAGGCGGGGGACTTAAACTGTTGTTTTACCCGCACCTGCTGGAGCCTAAAAAAACACACAAACTGACTTCTTAAATTCAGATTCTGAAATTTCTTTTCAGGACTTTATATTTGAAGCCCCACTCAACTATCTTCGATTAAGAAAAATTATTGAAGTGTCACTTTGATATCAGGGAGAATGATTCCTAAGAAAACTTGCTACGACACACGGGCAGATGAATAGAGGGCGCGCGAAACTAATAAGTTAGGTCTCTGCGAAATTCGTTTTACAAAGCCCTACAAAGGATTAGAAATAAAAATATGGGCGACATTCTTTTTACACAAGCATGATAAACACTTTCTTCATTTTATAAATTCAACGAGACAGTTTTGCAATAACTGAAATTATGAAATACTGTAAACAATTTGAAATGATCGGACCTGTATAGCACTTATCTGCGAGTATTGTAAAAAAAACTGAAAGAATCTAGAACTTTTCTTATTCAAGCATGGTCACATTTGCCAATAAGATTTCAGAAACAGTATTTGGAAAATTGCCGGATCTTTGAAACGCTATACAAATCGAATTCTAAGCTTCAACATAAAATTCAACATTTTTCTGACAAAATCGCATTTTGACGGTTCAATCATACAGAAATGATCTTGGCGCTTCAAACCATTGCATAACTACATTCAGTTATTTTGGGTATTCCCCCTGTAATACCTATAAATTTCCATTATATATAAATCACTAAACGAGAATACAAAACTATAAAGAATGTTTCCTATAAGGATATACAAAAGTTCAAGTCTTTGATTACAAAGTATCCCATGTATGTATTTTAATATCCGAAGAACCCATCATTGAACTACGATTCTACTCCGATGAATTTTAGTCTGACATGTCGGTTCTCATATGCAACCTTGATAATTAAAATCTACATATGTCTACGTCGACCAGTTATTGCAAGAAATCGTGGTTAAGTTGCAATAATGTACATTTGTATACATCCTTCGTTTCGGACTTAATAAAAAGCATATGAAATAGGTTGCTGCAAACGGGACTCATCTTGGTATGCCTATTCGAAAGCTAAGTGCAACATACATACTAGGTAATGAAAAAACGTGTAGTCCGCGTGGTGTAGTGGTTAGAGCACTCAACCCGTAAGCTGAAGGTATCTGGTTCGAGTCTCGCTGGCACCAACTATAAGCCCGTTCAGTTATGATACGCGCTGGTTTGAATCAGAACGTATCGCAGCTGGGCCAAAGCGTGATACTGACCATATTACAATACATCCGATTGTGATAATGACATACTCTAACTATCTTTAGAGAAAACGTACTTACTGGACCAATTATTTTTTTTTTTATTTGCTACTTTTCAGGAAGAGTAGAGATGCAATATCTAATCAAAAAAAACATAACTTTTAGTGATTCAATGTTCAGTTATAAATCTTATCTAAACTACGAGTGCAAGAAGAATCTAATAAAGCATTCCTGAAAATTTCATCAAAAATATTATTCTTAGTATTCATGAATAATATTATCTAAGCTATATTAACCATAAACTAATTGATTTGTATTAGCTAAACTTTTTAATTGGATTATTTCACCCTTTTCACATCAACTCAATGTAAATCTATACGACAAATTTGCTCTACATTGAAGCTTATCTAACGTCGCATGGATATCGATCACTCTTTCGGATGGCTCCGATAGCTTTTTAAATTACTTTTTATGGAATTGTTTGCAGCTACATATAAATGAGTTGCATATTTTGAATAATAATTTTTCTGAAAAATTATTAGAGAAGAAAAATGTTAGAAGAAGGTGGTTTCGACGTGTGCACTAATTCTCCTCAGGCCATCACTCTTAGATACACACCGGTGATGGCGACCACCATGCTCAGAGGTGAGGGAGTTAATTTTTAATTTTTCTACTTATGCAAACTCAATATGTTTTTGTATCTGCCAGTTATATTCGCTGAAGAAGACCGAACGATTACGGTAGAAAATCGATTTCGAGAATAAAAATAAATACAATACACAAAATTAAAAGGAAGCTGTCTTTTTCTATTTTCAGTTGGAGTATTTTGTGAAGGCGAAAATGAATTCGATTACAAATATTAAGTTGATGTGAAAAGGGTGAAATGATCCAATTAAAAAGTTTAGCTAATACAAGTACTTACAAGAGAAATTTACCTTGAATATAACTTGCAGATACAAAAACATATTGAGTTTGCATAAGTAGAAAAATTAAAAATTAACTCCTTCACCTCTGAGCATGGTGGTCGCCATCACCGGTGTGTATCTAAGAGTGATGGCCTGAGGAGAATTAGTGCAGACGTCGAAACCACCTTCTTCTAATAATTTTTCAGAAAAATTATTATTCAAAATATGCAACTCATTTATATGTAGCTGCAAACAATTCCATAAAAAGTAATTGATTTGGTTTTCTAAAGAAACAATTGATTTAAATGTACCGTTGGTCAAAAAAGTGCAGGATAGTGATCTTTTTTATTATCAATGAACAGTTTACAATCAAAACTTTAATAGATAGAGAACTACTGAGTATATTTCATATTCTTTTGGAGCTTGCAGTGTGAGATCACTGATCACTGCTGTTATGATTAGCTCACGTTTGTTGTAGATTTCCCGAAGGCAATCTAGACTGACCTCTCATACGTTAAGGAATAAAGTCTCGCTTCGTGCCAACGGACTGTACCCTGAAGGTCAACTGGTCCGGACAACCTTAGTCTACTCCGAGGTGGCCGCTTGCAGGCTAGCTAGTACGGACAGGAATTTCGGTCGCAGGCCTTACGCGAGTAGACTAAGTGCAATTACACTCCTTCAGCCACTTATTCAAGTGCCCGTTTAAAACGTGTTCAACACTTCACCGAAGAAAAATTTCGTCATTATTTTAACTTTGCTTTTTTAACGCTGCCAATCAGTCGAAATCGAACATGCGCATTCCCGATCTAAACACTAACGTGGCGCCAGAAATAAGTCACTCCAATTCTACCCGAAATATCCTACGCTAATTAAAAATGTCGAACACAACATATGACACCGGTTACCGAACGTATCTAACCGATCATTTATAATTCATTTCCTTCTGAAAACTAACTACTGGTAAGGAAAGAGTATGGATAGTCTAACAATTCATTTTATTCATTTCGATTTTTAAATATACTTCCCTCCATTAACTAATCGTCAGTTGTCATTTTATTTTCATGTGTTATATTCTAACTCAATCATTTAATTTAATTTTAATAATTTACGTTGTCTAGAATACAAAATAATACGCAATAATCTGAGTTTTGCATTACTTTCTATCCTCATTAATATTTAATTAATTATTAATCAGGATTTTTTTGTTTCATACATAATGTTTTTCTGTTTTCAGTTTCGAATTGATAGAAGAGTTAGTTTGTTGATTAATTTTTTACGCTTTATTTTTGTTTTTGTTATTATTTTGAAAATGAAAAATTAAATTAAAATTTGCAGTATTTTGTGTCCATTGTGTTTTCCCGTTTTTTGTGTGGGCTAGAGTTAAATTAGATAGTTTATATAATTCAAATTGTTTTTTCTTGGGAGCACAATATTTAGTGTATAAAAATATAATTTTATTTGATTTTGGAAATTTGTTTCGACTGGTCTTTTCGCTGTTTTACGTTTTAGTGGTAAATCTTCGTCCAAATAACTTAATTTTAAGCCCACGGTACTACTAGTAGTCGTTGATGCAAAAAATACCCGGTAAAATAGGCAGTAATTAAAAATGAGCCTTTGTAATGATTTTTCTTCGTCTGTTTCCTTCGTTCGAGATTTCCCGAAGAAAATCTAAGCCGACTTTTCGTTGGTTATAGACGGGAAGCTTTGGAACGTACCAACAGACTGCACCCAATCGGTCAACAAGCCCAGACACCCTTAGTCTACTCCGAGGTGGCTGCTGGCAGGCTAGCTAGTTCAGAGAGGGATTTCGGTCGCAGTTCTTCCGCGAGCAGGCTAAGGCGGAATACACTTTATCAGCCACCGATTCAAATGCCCAATTTAAAACGCATTAAAACACTTCCAACAAGTGACTGTACTCTACTTTAACCTATTTCATCTTTTTCAAACCGTAGAAGAGAAACAAGATCGTTTACCAGTGTGGTGCCAGAAATAAAGCAATCGAATCCAAAAACCGAGTCAATCTCCTCTAATTAAAAACGCAAAGCCAATCAATCAACCAGCTGCGGATTATTGAAAATTTGACTATACTGTTAGAATATTTTACTTCCGCTCAGGGGGTCATCAAAATTTTGTATGCATATATATATGTATATATATATATATATATATATATATATATATATATATATATATAAATATATACATCTATATATACGAGTAATGTTACAAGTCCATTTCTTTATCACGTCATCGTTAAATTTGTTTTATATTGTTATTTTGTTTAATGTTATTTTTGGGTGTTCATATACAAATGTTTTTCGGTAAAAACACAGTACCAATACATATGTTAAATCTTTTGAAACTTCCTTATGATCGCTTTTCCTTTTACGATCTATAAAAAAACCTTAAGTATTTTTATTGTATGGAGTATTCTGCTCTTTTATGAGCCCGATTGACATACATTTTAAATTGGTAAAAAGGTTATAGTGTTCGATATATCTTAGTTTTTATTATGTTTAGTTTGCGTAGGCTTTCAGATCACTGGGTTTCTATGTTCACTGTTTTGAAATTATACCTTGTATTTGTTTATTTTATTTCGGTTCCTTTTAGTCGCTTAAGGATATTGTTTTGCTTTATACGAGTATATACCGTAGCTGATAGCCAACAAATGCACAAGCCACTTTCCACACCAAAATATGAAGAAAAATACTTCAAAACCATACAGGATACAAATCATTGGTGACATTGTTTTTCGGGTTGGCAACTGAGATTTCCTGTGCTAATTAACATTGCTTTGTGAATAGGATATAGTCTATTCAGACACATGAAAGAAATTTATTTTTTATTGCAAAACAGTTACATCTAAAGTCAAGTTACTTACATGTACCACTGGGTCAACGTTATACCCTCTGGTTCCCTTCTACGCTTATGTGATAAAACGCAAAACTCTTAGGCCACTTCGCTATATTCCTCGCACCACAATGTGTTTCTTTGACGAGAATATCCCATTACACCTTCAGTTTTCCACAACTTGCTGCACTCTGCAAGAATTTGTAAGCCAATCACTCTTGGCTACATTGCCATAAATTTGCGGTGGCACTGATCTGTCTAATTCACGGAATTTTGTTGGCACACATTGCGCACAGACAACATAAAGGCAACCCCATAACCTGAGTACATCGTCCGCAAGAGACTTATCATTCAAACAACTGCCACCACCTGATTGGGGCTGTTTTAGTGCCGAGTGCCAAATTCCTCTCCAAGACCAAACCGCAAGTTATTATACCTTGAAGCATATATCTTTATAAATAATCTGAGTCTCAACTATCAATGCTTCAAAAATCAACAAAGTAAAAACCAATGAGCTAGTTAAACTTAAAATAAAAGTAAGCCGAAAAATTTGAGAATAAACTACTTTCCTTAGTAGAACTTTATCATTGCATTCTTATCGCTATTCAATGAAAAACAAAAAGAAAAATTTTTGTTTTTTTTCGAGAATAAGATTCATTCTAGGCTGACGTTGGTGCACTTGTAATTAAATTTGTTTCCAAAAAAACTCCCATAAATTTTTTCCAAACGTTTTTCTGCAAGAATAATTGGTTTACTCCATAAATATTGTACATCTGAGAGGCAGGTGACGAATGCAATAATATCAATCAAAGAAAAACTTAGTGACATTAACAACTAACACAACAATACTTTAAGCTAATGTTTTTCACTTCGACTACCCTCTTCAGCCCTCTTTCGACATCGTCGTAGCAATATTTAGCTATTTTTCAATATCTTCATTCTATATAGAACTGGTACCTCTTTTGGCTATTCAATCGCAATTTTGAGTTTCGTTCAAATCCGGCCAACTTAATTCATGCTGACCGTAAGGTGAAATTGGCCGTTTTGTGTTTCCAAGGTGATTGGTTTGAGGTCTTAACCACGACTTAGTGTCGGATGTTTAAAAATTGAACACAACAGAATAAAAATAAGAGGGAGATCTTGAGATCGAGTGAATTAATAACGATGGAAGTATTTCAAATCAAACACAAAGAACATCCCTCCAAGATTAGATAAGAAAAAATAACTTCAAATAAAAAAACTCAGCTTAGAAGTTTCGAAATAACCTCTCGTTGTTTTCGCTCGACGACAGATCCCGGACAAATAACTGTCACTCAGACACTTGTCACCATTTGATTGGGGCTGACATAGTGCCGAATGCTAGGTCCCTAACTGAAATCAAGCCAGCCAGTTATTACAGTGCACTGCAACAATTTCTGGATAAAATATAGAACCAAAATCTTCGTCACGTTTACGCGGACGATATCACTGTCCTAGTCTGAGGAAAATACACAGGAACCCTGTGTGAAATCATGCGGGGAGCAATTAATAGTGTAAGCAGCTGTAGCAACAAATTGGTTTGAATATTCATCCAGATAAAACCTCATATTTGTCATTTACAAAGAAGCGGAAACTAGTAGAATTCAAACCATAAGTTTACATAGAGTGGACTTAAAATTCAAGAGGGAAATTAAGTGTCTCCAAATCCGTTTCGAAAGTAGGCTCAGGTGGAACCGGCTTATCGAAGTAGTGACAATAAAGGCTACGAGAGCCCTGATGATGTGCAGGAAACGTGTGGGCAAGTCTTGGGCCTGCAGCCCAAGAATATTACGCTGAATATATACCATGATGGTGAGACCAATCATCGCCTACGGGCTATTATTTGGGCGGACAAGGCACAGGAGCATACAACGAGGCAAACACTCAATCGGGTACAAAGTCTGGCCTGTTTCTGCATCACGGGAAGAATGCTGTCGTAACGAACATCGTGAAATTTCCCCAAAAAGTCGAAAATATTTTTAACTGCCATTTTCAATAAAATTTGAATATTTTTCTCCTGCCTAGAATAAAACTCCGATTTGAACAAGATTGGACACAGAAGTTGATGGGAATCTAGGATAGATTTTTTTTTTAAATCATCCAAAATTAAACTCTCCCCAAACTCCAGAAAGTAAGCAAAATTCGTTATTTTAGTAGCAATGGAAGTGTTGAATATATTTTCGTGGAAACGTTTGAAATCCCTAAAACTGGAAGTATTTATACAATAGAAAAATTTTTTTAATAGTTTTTGACTTTCAAAGTGGTGGCCAATCAAGTTATAAACTGCTTTTTGAAAATAAAGTCACCTACTAGAAATTTGAATGTCCCGCTGGTGACGCCAATGAGGATTTTTGTGTTTCACCTTTGTTTATTTCAATTTTCATATTATTACATTCATTTAATAATAAAATGGCCATGCCACGATAGACATAAATTCTGATTATCTTCCCCTCTGTGACTATTTTTTAATGTAAAGGTGGTCCAGTACAGGCAATGTATCCTCCTGAAAATAATCACGCACGGACTGTGGCTAGCCGGCCCAGGATGCCATCCAAGGATTAAGAAACGCTGCGTCTTTTCAATGTCCATTACTGCACTGCATACCGCGGCGCGGTGTAACAACACGATTTTCTTTAAGTCAAATTCAATCAATTATATCAACATAATTTTAACAAAATGGCGACTGCTTGAAGTAAAATTGACACGTGAAAACACAAGGGGGCAACGCATGGCTATTGTCGAACTAGCTGATAAAGACGCCCAGCAAATCCTGGCGAAGGGCAAAATTAAGATAGGTTGGGTGATCTGTAGGATACGGAGAAGAGCGATCCCTATCCGCTGCTTCAGATGCTTCGAATACGGACACACCGCGTATGGCTGTAGGGGACCCGACAGGAGATCTCTGTGCTACAAATGTGGTGAAACGGGGCACAAAACGAAGGAGTGCACGAACGAGGCAAAATGCATTCTTTGCAAGGATGCTAAGCTAGCACCCGGCGACCTCAAACATGAGCCGGGGACAGGGAGATGCTGGGTTTTCAAGGAGGCCCTAACTAAAGCCAAATCGATACTCAAATGATCCGTATCCTGCAGGTCAATTTGCACCGAAGCACAAACGCCCAGGACCTACTTGAGCAGTTTGCGAGGGATAAGAAAGCTGACCTCCTGTTGCTGAGCGAGCAACATCATAACAAGGACTCGCAAGCGTGGTACCCTGAATCAAATCTAGTACCTCGGCCATCTGGGTTCGAGACAGCGCCCGCCTTCAGGTGCAGGGCCATGGACGCGGGGATGGTTTTGTGTGGGTGCGGTGTTCAGGGATAACATATTTCAGTGTTTATCTGACGCCTAACGAGGCAATGCGATCTTTTCGAACCAAACTCGATGCCCTCGAGGACGCTGTCTCGAACACAGAGGGCTACATGCTGGTCGGGGGAGGCTTCAACGCTAGAGCCATTGAATGGGGTATGCCACAATCCGGCCCAAGGGGAAAGCAAATCTTGGACATGGCGGCCAGAACAGCACTTTTTGTCCTAAATACTGGTAACACCCCTACTTTCCGCCGCTGGGGTTGCGTAGGAACGATACCCGATGTGACACTCGCTTCGGAGTCCCTGGTACCTAGAGTACACAACTGGCGAGTACTAGAGGACTTCTCAGCTAGTGATCACCAGTATATAGCGGTTGAGATTCACGACGGTGCCACTCTGCGTGCATATGCCCAAACTTCAATCCTCGGATGGAGGACTGGGAGGATGGACGTTGAGAGGTTTGCTGACGCGCTTACGGCAGGCGCACCGTTGCTGGGAGCTCCGCCAGGGAGTGGAGGGCCTACAGCAAAGGACTTGGTGAACTCAACTATGAGTACCATCATAGCTGCTTGCGAGTTTTCCATGCCCCGTCGGAGACCCCGACACGGTAAGCCTCCAGTATACTGGTGGTCAAATGAGATCGCCGAACAAAGAAGCGAGTGTCACAAACTTCGGCGAGAGGCCCAGCGGGCGCGAACGCTGGAGGAGGCAGACATTAGGCTAGCAGCATACAGGTCCGGCAGGAAATATCTTCGCAGGCTTATTAACAAGAGCAAGGCCCGATGCTGGCAAGACCTCGTGGACGATGTAAATAGGGATCCGTGGGGCCTTGGCTACAAGCTGGTCATGGGGAAACTTGGTGCCCTACGGAAGCCTTGTATACATGACGCGGAAAAGATGGACCCGATAGTGCGGGGACTCTTCCCCACCCATCCCGTCCGTGTTGACGCTGTCCATGGTGAAACAGCAGTCGAGTGCCCACTCTTCACACAGCTGGAACTGGAGGAGGCAGTCCTCTCCCTGAAAGCGAGGAAGGCTCCAGGTCTAGATGGTGTTCCAGCTGAGGTTTTGCAGCTCGTCTATCACCACTGTCCTGACTTGCTGCTCAGCACATTCAACGCTTGCCTACAAGACGGGGTTTTCCCGGTACGATGGAAGGTGGCGAGGCTCGTACTGGTCAGCAAAGGGAAGGGAAATCCCGAATTGCCGTCTGCATACCGCCCGTTATGCATGCTAGACATGGCTGGGAAAGTGCTAGAGAAACTCATCAAGGGAAGACTCACTGACGCGATTCGTGCTGCTGGGGACCTATCTCCTCGGCAGTACGGCTTTAGAGCAGGACGTTCTACCATTGATGCGATTGCAGAGGTGGTGAACGCGGTCCAAAGTGCAGAGGCATATAGTTATGGGTGGATATTCTGGACACGCTGGAAAACTCTTTTCAAGTTCCAGAATATCTAATGCGGCTTTTGAGGAACTACCTAAAGGACCGAAGCCTGCTCTACGACACGACACAGGGCCAACGAAGGATGGAAATTACATCGGGTGTTGCCCAGGGATCTATCCTTGGCCCGGACCTGTGGAACGTGTCTTACGACGGGCTGCTGAGACTTGAGATGCCAGATGAGTCGCGCTTGGTCGGCTATGCGGATGATGTTGCGGCTCTGGTCACCGGACGCACCGTTGAACAAGCGCAACTTAGGCTAGGTATGCTAATGCGCCGAGTGAGGGACTGGATGACTGCTCGTGGGCTCAGTTTAGCACTGGAGAAAACCGAAGTGGTCATCTTGACAAAAAAGAGAATCCCTAGAGTAAGGAGGATCAGTATTGGAGATATAGAAATCGAATCGAAGCCAGCGGTGAAGTACCTGGGGCTACTGATCGACTCGAAGATGAGTTTCTCTGAGCAAATCAGGGCAACGGCTGAGAAGGCTGCTTCGGGAGTATCGGCCCTGAGTCGACTTATGGCCAACGTAGGGGGACCCAGCCCATCAAGAAGACGCCTCTTGATAAGGGCTGTAGGGTCAGTGCTACTGTATGGAGCAGAGGTATGGGGCGACGCTCTCAGCAATGAGGTATACCGAAAACGATTGGCACAGGTACAGAGAAGAGGAGCACTGAGAATTGCATCTTCGTATCCAACAGTCTCCGACTCGGCGGTGAGAGTGATTGCAGGCGTGATACCTGTCGCCCTCCTTGCTAGAGAGCGCCGCGCTATTTACCTGCACCGAAACGAGGATGCGAGGGAGATGGTTGTCCGCGAGGAGAGACAACGCTCGCTCAACGATTGGCAGCAGTCTTGGAGGAATTGCACGAAGGGAAGGTGGACTGCGCGCCTCATCCCGGATGTGAGACCGTGGCTAAATCGAAGGGATGGTGAGACTGACTTCTATCTGACCCAGCTTTTGAGCGGGCACGGGTGTTTTCAGTCTTACCTGCACAAGATCGGTAAGTCACGGTCTTCCGATTGTCGGTTTTGCCCAGGAGAGGAGGACAAGGCCTATCACACATTTTTTGTGTGTACCAAATGGGCCAGGCTGCGAAGGGAACTCTACAGGGAGACGGGAGAGCTCACCCCGGATAATATAGTTGCGGTGATGCTCGAATCGGTTGACAAATGGAACCAGGTGGCACATTATGCTCGGGCAGTCCTAAAAGATAAAAGGGACTTGCAGCAGCCAGAGGTGCTGGGGCTGGGGGATCGCTCTTCTGGCATTTCCTCTTCTGCTCTCCCCTCCCGCTAGGAAAGGGACTCCCCAGCTTGAAGGCGCCCCACGGCGTAACAAAACGAGACCTGGCCCGAAGTAATGTGTCAAACAGTTCCAGGCTAGGTTCTCAGATTGACAGGGGAGATGTTTAGTGGGTAGTCCAAGGGTATCCTCCATGGGGGTCCCACACTGCCAGACTCGGCGGGCATAAATGCCTTCACCTCCCTACCACAAAAAAAAAATGAGGATTTTTGTGTTTCACCTTTGTTTATTTCAATTTTGTTATTATTACATTCATTTAATAATAAAATGGCCATGCCACGATAGACATAAATTCTGATTATCTTCTCCTCTGTGACTATTTTTTAATGTAAAGGTGGTCCAGTACAGGCAATGTATCCTCCTAAAAATAATCACGCACGGACTGTGGCTAGCCGGCCCAGGATGCCATCCAAGGATTAAGAAACGCTGCGTCTTTTCAATGTCCATTACTGCACTGCATACCGCGGCGCGGTGTAACAACACGATTTTCTTTAAGTCAAATTCAATCAATTATATCAACATAATTTTAACAAAATGGCGACTGCTTGAAGTAAAATTCGTTGCTCTTTAAAGTGATCACTTAATGTGTATCTTCTGGAAGTATTTCTTGATTTTCGTCATGAATTGTACAAAACGAATATGTGTATTAATAGTTTGAGTACAAAACCCTTCTGATGAGAGCAGTAACTAGTTTCAGTTTATATTTACCAAATTTAAACTAGAGATGTACATACAACAACTCTATGATATACAATTCAACAAAAATGGCAAAAGCTTTCTAAAAAAACAAAAAAATTCGTTTATTTGCCTTCTTAGAACGGAATGCATCATCGACCTAACAAAAAAAGAGATATTTCTATCCTTGCTTTGAATATATCCAATCAATTGTAATTTTATTTTCACCCTTAAAATTCCTATCTTCACACTCCACAATTTACTGTTATTTTTATTATCAACGCCGTATCGCCATCTTAGTATGAAGTTTTCAAAGGTTTCCTTCATCCCTTCAAAGTTGTCGAAAGGGTCGTTTTTCGCTTCTTCCATTGAATATCCTTGCGAATAATGTTGGTGCTTTCACTTATGGTATTTTGTGTTTGTAGGAAGCACACATAGATGGACTGAAGATATTCAAAATTTCAATGACAACATTCATGCTCGGAATGACTAGAACATGCTTTAATTGCCCTAATTATCCAGGAAAATTCTTTTGATTTTATTATAGCTTAACTGAAGACATTCAAATAAGTTAATAAAACAATTTTACCTTGTTATATATATATATATATATATATACGTATCACAAATTGGATAAACATTATAGACGAATGTGCTAAAACTATTGACGCCGATCATTGGAGTACAATTGAAATAAATCACTTTCTGTAAATGTATAACGAGGCTTATAACGGACAGAACACTTCATTTAGCTTCAAAAGATATCCGATAAATTGTGAATATCACTGTCCGTTTAAGAAAGGCAAAAAGGAGACCCCACCGGGAAGATCTATGGTGATTGCAAACCTTTCGTTGCTAATACAAAACACAAATGGGATTGGGTATGAATGGATTTTGTGCGAATACGACCGATTAAATTCGCATTAAAATCGTATTTTTTCTTGCTTCTAGAATAAAGGATGGATTTGTGAGTTTAAATTGAAAACTATATTATAAGTATATTTAGGCGCGTAGCAAAGGCAGTATCGGAATAAAGTCGGCGTATTATCGTTTAAGATTGGAAAATAAAGTAGAAATTTAAACTTTCGAAAAGAGTTTATATTTATACGGGCAAAGTTTCGGCTGGTGGCACAGGGTTGGAGCGGAAATCCTTTTGAATCTTACTAAGCCTTCCGAGGTCTTGTGTATCTTTTTTGTGGGATGCAATCTGCTCGCCAATTCCCAGCAGTTGTGAGTTGGGAAGTTCTCACAGCAGATCAAAATCTGTTCCGAGAACAACATAACAGATCATTCGCTTTAGAGCATAAAAGAACTGTATCTGTCCTTAAACCCATATATTAAAGCTTTAAATATTTTAATGGGTTAATGGATAGAAACGAAATTGCAGGAAATCATGATAAAGAACAGTAATAAAATGAGACTACGGAAAACTCAAACATATCCTTGTACTTACTCCTTTTTATTGAATTTTCTGGAATCCAGAACAAAAGTATTTATTTGCTTGCTCTCCAGAATTTTATTGAAGTCTGTCATACATTTCATACAATTAAGTTGTATTTGCGCACAAGCAGACTTAATATATTGTAACATTTGATTTGAATACTTAATTGACATTTTGTAACAAGAATAAAATTAATATCAACCTTTTGAAATCTTCCATAATGAATGCATAGTTGCATTATCCGATGCTGTCTGGTATACTTGCAATATTTAAGAATTTATTTCGTTTTGTTTTGAGTATATTAACATAGATTATTAATCGATTTGTTTAGAATTTTGGTAATCAATCGATGATTGTTAACAACTGTGATCATTAGATGCTGTTACATTTGAACGAAGTTTTTAAAGTGGATCTAACATATTCCTGCTGCCAAATAGTTACAAAATATTTGGATCGATAAAATGCTGAACGCACGTCACTAATTCTCAATCAAAATATTAAAGCAAAATAACCAATTTCTACATACCCACCCTAAAAAGCATGAAATAAATTTCATAGAATTGGAGACAAATCAATTTCTCCGTTTCAAAATAAAAAAAAACAAAAACTGGATTATCGCAATTTAAAAATTTGTAGAAAGACTGATTTGGCTCTATTTCCAGTCTCTCTGGGTACTTTTGAAGTCGGGTTTCTTTGTTTGCGAAACGTTTTTTAGGGTTTTGTACTAAAATACAAAACCCTATTGCAATCACGACCTGTGTCCGTCTGTCCGTTCGTCTGTATGTCACAGCACTTTTTCTCCGAAACTATAGAAGCTACAGCCATGAAACTTTGTGGAAAGGTCAGAAGGGGTGACTTCTTGAAAGTTTAGGGGTGGAAAATTTTTTCAAACGGGTTTAAGGGGGTCTCCCCATATAGGGGGTGACCCTTCAAAAAAAATTTTAACTGTTGGTAGTCGAGTAAGGTGTCGTTGGAAAGGTCTTAATGAGATCTTTTCAAAACAAGTCTTTAAATTGCCGTATCAGTACCATGGGGGGCAGGGGAAGGGGAAACGGACGAATTTTTCGCATACCCCCCCCCCGTCGCGATTGGACACCTTCCATCCGAAAAATCTGAAAAAAATCATGAATGTAGGCCTTTATGAGTACAACAACAACAAATACGTGAGAAGCTGAAATTCACTCAACTTTGTTAGTAATAGTATGATTTATCGATTTTATGTTTTCTTGAATAACATCTTAACGGCACCCTTAAATTTAACCAAATTTGGTAAACAAATGACTATTCACAAGATTGACCTGCAAGTTTTATAAAGATCGAATTGTATTTAACAAAGTTATAGTGATTTGAATTTTTCTGTATTACTATGGAGCAATATGCGCTGTATTACTATTGAAACATATGGCTATGGAACATATGCGCTTTTTATCGACTCTAACACTACAGGTTTGCTAGGATTTGCATGAAAGTTTCAGGAATGATAGGTATCATGAATATCTATCAGCTAGTGGTATCAGTAATCGTAAAAAAAAATGGCGGCTGTTTTAAATGCGAAGATTGTATAATTTTGAGTTATTTTTCCCCAACTTCAACGTTTAAGGTTCATGCTTTGAACACTTGATTCAATTTAATGAATGACTGAAGATAAGTGCCTGTAATTAATACCCATAGGGGAAATAAGTCGAGGAGTCAGGAGAGAGCTCCTAACAGAAGGGCTTTGTAACCACTCTAAGGTTCGAAAAAAAAATTCTGATGCCATGAGTCGATGATTACAGCACAGGAATGTGAGGAACCTTACAAAATATCCTAACACTCTGTAAGTTTGAAGAAATTCCTATCATATTCACGAAAGTTATATCCATTTCTCCAATCACAACAACAATAACACACTATTTTGGTATTTTATGGACTTTCCATCGAACCAGACACTAGTTTTGATTTGATCTTCTTAAAATTTTCAGATAAAATCAATGACATAAATGCTTTTGGGATTTCATGATTTGAGAGATTTTTGTTAGTTGAAAATAGAGAAACAATGGATTTTCTTTTAAACGAGCAAATCTCTGACATTTTTCTTAATTTGATTCGTTGCTGATGATTGCATTTTGTAAGTTGAGTACAAAACCCTTCTGACATGAGCGTAGGTCTGTCTACCCAACTTGTTATTTCATAATTTCCCGACTCAAGATCTTTATTGTGTGATTTTATTATTAACAACATTCATACAGTTTGTGCCTAAGGCCTTTCTCGGAGTTAAATAATCATTTGCTTTACTTTAATTTACAATATTAATTTTTTCAATAAAAACAATACTTTTGAATGTTTACACTCACTACATTATCAAACATTAATGGATCATAAAAGCAAAAGTTGTTCAATTAATCTACTTTAAAGAATTGAAGTTCTAAAAATTGAGTTCCTTAAAAATAAATAATTTATCTGCTTAAAACTACCTTAAAACTACTTGTTTGCTGCATCCACCTTGTGATCCACTACTCTTCTTACTGCTGATGCTACTATGTTAGCTCTTCCGCATGTAATTTGATTGGGTCCATCGCTACTTCTTGTTAGAGCGCCTCGTTCACCATCTGCTCATTAAACTTAATTCTTGAGTCACAGATGCCTCTTGCACGACGACTAAAGTTTTTGCGGGAGTCCATGAAGACAATTCACTTTTTCTTGCATTTACCTTTATTCCCCATTTCTGCTAGTATGCAGTAATAGATTTCAAGTATTTTTGGAGCCTCGTTTTAGCAAACCGTAAATCGTGCTCAGATGACAACACTAACAAGTCGCAAGCAAAAGGGTCCCCATGGATTCCAGGCTTATATTTGTCTCCTAAACCAAGAACATCAGAGGTGAATATACTGAAAAGAAATGGGCCTAATATAGATCCCTGTTGGACCCCCGAGTCAATACAAAAAAGGTCTGACCTAACTCCACCAGCCACCGCAAAGGGAGTTCGTCCCTTCCTGAAACTGCCTATAATTTTCACAATATGGGCCGCAAAGCCAAAATTCATCATTTTGTGGAGAAGCTCATTGATCCTATCAGAGTCAAAGCCTTTCACTATATTAATCAGATAAGCCACAACAAGCTTATTGTTGCACCAACTTCTCATTATATCAGCTTGGGACACGGCCGTGGAAAGGGCTTTTTTAAAGCCAAATTGTCTTTCCAGGTTAATTCTTGCCCCGTGCCGAGAATTGTATGGTGGCTTCAAGTATTAACCTTTAAAGTAGCCTACGAATATGTGAAAGCAGTGAAATCGGACAGTATCGACTACACCATTACTGCCCGACTTCTTGGGCATAGCAAATATTTATGTCCACTTGCATTGCATTGCATTGCTGAGGGAAGTAGCAAATATTGATACAGTTATTCAGAATGATCGCGAGGAGAACAAAGAAAACACAAGGAAACTTGTTAAGCATATAATTGGAGATCCCATTAGCCCCTGTTAATTTTGTGGAATTTCTCTCCATACCGACAAAGTGAGTGTCTCAGGATTGACAAACAGACTATTGGCAGTTGATGCGTCTGAGAGACTCAAATCACAGAACCTGGTCAAGCACAATTGCTCACCGTCAAAATTAGTTGTGTTACTGCTCACGAAAGAAGTAACGGAAAAGTCCTCACTTGCTTTCTCTCCTTGAAAAACTTTCGCAAAATGTTTTGCGATAGAGTCAGCAATAAATTTTTTATCCATGGTCTTGGAATCATCATAAGTGAGGACCCCAAGCAGCCCAATTTGATACTTTCCAGGGCCTATTCAAATCGCTCGTTACCAAAAGCCGCAGTTTTCGTCAAGATAATTCAAATTAGAGACACAATCACTAGGTGCATAGATTCATACTCCCAGTTGACCATACTTAAATTGCGACGGTAGACCCTTTCGAGTAGCTTTTTAAGCTGACTCCGTCTACGATAAGGCTCCAAGATGCCTTCTAGTACTAACAAAAAGAATCAGGCCTACAAACAATACTTAGGTAGGAAAACCAGGACGAAGGAAGAATATTATGAAAATCTCATGAGAGAAGAGAGTCAGATTGAATTAAGAAAAGAAAATACTTTGACGGTCAATTGAGAAGTATCGATATAAATCTAGTGAGCAACGACACAAAACAAGCACATAAAGCAATAAAAAGCCTGAAGCGTGGCTATCAGCACAAAATCACGCTCTGTCGAGGTGACGTCGGCAATATCATCGCTAATGTAACCAGGATTAAGGAAAGATGAGCACCATATTTCAGGAACCTCTTTTATCTTCCGCACAGCTTCAGGACACCGAAGACGACAGATGTTTCCTGGGAGCTTTCATTGCCCCCACAAACTCTGGACGTTTGTTCTACCATCAAAGCCCAAAAGAATAATGAAGCATAGATGAGATCCCAGTGGAGCTTATTAGATATGACAGCAGGGGTGGTCAGAAGGCTGTTCACATATTCAACAAGAACATTTGTCGAAAGAGTTGAGCCAATTAATTATATTCCCTATTTACAAAAAAGGTAACATGCTACAGTGTGATAACTATAGAGGCATATCACCGCTTTGCTCGGCGTACAAAATATTTTCAAAAATTTTACAAAATGAAATGGGATCATACGCCAACAATATTATTGGGGAGTATCCAAGTCGTTTTAGAGCAGGTAGATCGGCAAAAGATCAATTGTTCACTGTCAAGCATGTACTTGAGAAATGCTGAGAATTCAACATAGACGTACATATACCAAATTTTCATTGGCTTTAAGCAATCATACGATAGTTTTGATCGTAACATACTGTACCAAATAACGTCAGCCAAATAAGTCCATTTTACCAAATGACAATGACGTCGACAAACTCCCAAGTCCGCATCAACAAACAGCTCACAGATGCCTTTGACACAAATATAAGACAAAAGGAGGGAGATGAGCTGGTCCCATTGCCATTCAATTTAGCTCCGGAATATGTCATAAAAGAGCTACCGGTCGATGCATTGTCACGGTAATTAACAACTGCCAAAGAACTCTTCCTGAAACTCAACAGCGAAGCAGACTAGTAGGGCCACAAATTAATTAAACTTAAACAAAGCTCATGATGCAATCGAAAAAGAATACCTCATATACACAAAATATTACACTTGGTGAATAAAGTATCAAAAATGTTGGCAAATTTGTGCATTAAGGTGCCAAATTAACAAAAACCGCTAATAAAAGAGACAAAATACGCCGAAGCATACAGCTCGCAAATAAAAATTTCTATTCAGTTTGGCGATTTGAGAAGACCAGCTGCGTAGTTAGGAAAACAAACTTCCAGTGGTTATGCTGTGGGTGCGAAACATGGTCCCTAACCCAAGTATCCGCAAACATATTGAGCGTCGTCGATCCTTGGGTCCAGAGGCGAACAATCGGAGCGAAGCTAGAGGGAGACCAATGGCGAATTCGATACAAACATGAGCTGTATCAAATTTTTGACGGGCCAGAGGTCTCAAGGATTGTAAGATTGCGGAAACTCTAATTGGCTGGCCACATGAATCGTGTCGACGAACAACGGATACCCAAACAGAAATTCGTAGGGAGAACTGAAGGGTGGCAACCAGTGGGGAAACCGAGGAAACGCTAGTCTGACTCGGCCGACGAAGACAGTTCATAGCTGCTCGGATTTCCTAATTGGAGGATGCGGTCGATGGAGCGAGACAATTAGAGGCGCTATTTGCAGGAAGCGAAGGCGGGAGAGGGACTAGTGCTATTAGGAAAAGAAAAGGAAATCTCATAGAAGGTGATTTGTCAATGACTTCTTAATGGAGGTATTTGAGATGACCGTATCCAGGATTAAATTCATGCATGCAACTCCCTCTTCGATTTCAGAAATCGAAAACCTGTCGATATATTGGCCAAAATTCCCTTCCAATTTTCCGTCAAGGTGGGCTCTTTTGGGACAATCAATATGAGATCCATATTTGATTCAACCCAGTTAGAGATAGGTGTGCCATTGTCATTAGATGCAACCTTTCCTCATGAGAGATGGTTCGCATTGAAATCACTTCCCATACAATTGAATTCGAATTTTTCGCCCAGAGTAAGGACTGCGTCGGAGTCGTCAATTAGTTCCATCATCAGATGTCCATGTCAAACAGAGATCCTACAAACGCATAAGTGCCCCCGCAGTATGGAGCTTATAATATCTGCTTCAATACTGTCGCGTGTTTTTTTTGGTTCGCGGCCAATAATTTTAATGTTCCGGGAAAGTGAAAACGCAATGTCTTTTTATTTAAGTTAAAAGAGTTTATTTAATTAAAAATGCACAATAATCGATTTAACACTTTCACTAATTTTAATTTTCACTATTAAAAATGTAACACTTGTCCATAAATTTCTTATCGCAATTGTCTTCTGAATCACTTCACAATTACGAAAATCACTTTTCTATTCGCTTTCCACACACTATCGCAGTTCTTATCGCGTTCGAATGAATGATCCCCCCATTCATTCAGCTCGCCTTTATATAGGGTCTCTACCTATTCACCCATTTCTCGTACATTGGCGAATGTTCTACCGAGAGGTACCTGGTAGATTCGAGCAAATTAATGAATGGAGTGACGTCACTTGCAGATGGTGATCATGATTGTTGGGTTCTCGTGGGTTCGAGTAAATTCATTTGTTGACGTTCTTAATGATTATGAAAACAATTGCGACAGTAGCTCGCAGAATTATTTGTACATGTAATTATTTGTACATGTAACACTGCCCGCACCTCAGTTCTTTTCGCCCCGAAAAGATGTGTCGCTATTTGTAGTCAATTCTTCCTGGGTGTAATTTGGGGCAAGACGGTCCAGATGCACGATTTTCATTTTAGCTTCGTTGATTGTTCATCTAGCTTCGTAGTTAAATTGGACGACTGTTGTCGCTGCTCTTGCTGCATCAGCATTAACATTTGCATCAGCGCATTTTCTGGTTCCTTTGGTTTTTTTGTTTCTGCTTCACCACCTTCTGCGCCTTTTTCTGCATCTGAGGGTTCACCCGAATCCAGACACGCGCCTTCCGATTCAATTGCGTCACGCAAGCGTGCAATCAGTGTGGCCTTTGTACCTTGCGTAGCCAGGTTTCGCTGTTCCAACTCTTCCTTTAGCTCCGACATGGTCAATTCATTAATTTTTAAGTTTAAGCTTCGTGGCATTTTTAATGTTTCTTTAAATTTTCCTATTGTGTACTATAAAAATGCTCAACTATTCACTTTCAAAATTTTTCTATCCCACTTCTGACACCACTGTCGCGTGTTTTTTTTGGTTCGCGGCCAATAATTTTAATGTTCCGGGAAAGTGAAAACGCAATGTCTTTTTATTTAAGTTAAAAGAGTTTATTTAATTAAAAATGCACAATAATCGATTTAACACTTTCACTAATTTTAATTTTCACTATTAAAAATGTAACACTTGTCCATAAATTTCTTATCGCAATTGTCTTCTGAATCACTTCACAATTACGGAAATCACTTTTCTATTCGCTTTCCACACACTATCGCAGTTCTTATCGCGTTCGAATGAATGATCCCCCCATTCATTCAGCTCGCCTTTATATAGGGTCTCTACCTATTCACCCATTTCTCGTACATTGGCGAATGTTCTACCGAGAGGTACCTGGTAGATTCGAGCAAATTAATGAATGGAGTGACGTCACTTGCAGATGTTGATCATGCTTGTTGGGTTCGAGTAAATTCATTTGTTGACGTTCTTAATGATTATGAAAACAATTGCGACAGTAGCTCGCAGAATTATTTGTACTTGTAATTATTTGTACATGTAACAATATATTTCAGACTTAGAAGGCAGTGCCTTTGAACTTTCAGATGATCTTTGTTAGCCATAGCAACTCCAGGAACTCCCTCTAGATCCATACTCCTAATAATCCTGTGTTTTCCCAGATGCAAACGGTATCTTTCTTAGAGTCTTTTTTCTGAGAAAAACAAGAAGTTCGGTCTATTCTTGAACAGTATTCTTCTTATAGCTTGGAGTTAGTGAACATACGTTGAGGATGGAGAGTTAAATGGAACTCATCGCGACAACCTACTTTGAAGGCAAATTCTAAATACGCAGCTTTTTTCTCACTAGAACTAGTGAATTTTTTATAGTAGAGGATGAATGAGTTCACTCTTCGAATAAGTGTGAACAAGCCACACCCGAAAAATCCGAAGAATTGTTGGTAATCATCGCTCAAAACGGTATTTTGGTAGTTCTGAGACTACTGTGGTTGCTGCAATGGTTGATGTTTGGGTTCCCGTACAGACTGTGGTGCAGGCTGCTTCTTTGCACCTTGCAAAAAGCTAGAGAACGATACCCTTCTCATAGAGTATTTTATATGGAGGCGGTGATAAAATCCCTTTTCTCCTTTTTCTTCTGGAGATTCTGCTACCTCTCCTCAATTTCTTTTGCTTTAGGACAAACTCTGAAACTCTCAGGGTGTCCCTAAACATTGCAGTTGACACAAAATATCTCTTCTTGTTTCTCGCCCTTTGAGACTGGACATTCATTGGACTTGTGTGGCTTACCGCATTTTACGCATCTGACTTTAAGTCCGTTGTTGGAAGCAACATGGCCAAAATTTCGGCAATTGAAGTATTGGGAAATGCTACTTTCTTGCAGACATTCCCATTGTATCTTCTAATACAGTAGGTACTTTATTTCCATCCCTTTCTTCATTTTAAAGTCTGCTTTGAACTGAACTAAGAAACACAATAGTTATCTGTATCCTAGAAGTGATGATTGAGTCAAAACCAGCAGTGAAGTACCTACTGATAAACTCGAAGACGCGTTTCTCCGGACCAACTAGGGCAAGGGCTGATTTTGGGGACACAACTCACCAAGGAGGAGACTCTTGACTCTTGGTGCATACAAAAGTGGTCCGATAAGTTCTAAGCCTACAAAAGAAAAACTAACATTATTGGAAAAATGGCGATTTATTAGCTTAGCTCGATGTACTTGACCCAGCGATGTTCCAATTCTTTAAATCCGTGAGAAAAATACGTTTCCTCGAGATCTACAAAGCAGGCCTCCGTTGCGGTGATAAGCCCCTCATTCAACTCAAATTTCTACCCGACGAGTGACTTTTCAATTGTGGAAACAAAAAGAAGTCGCGTGGGGCTAAATCTGAAAAACACGATGGATGGTGTAGTAGTTCATAGCCCAGTTCGACGTATTTGGCCGTGGTGACGGCAAAGGCATGAGCCGGCGCGTTGTCATGGTGGAAGAGCACTTTTTTCTTCGCCAAATTGGCCCAATAATTTGGCATAAAAGAGCCCTGTGACCGTTTTGCCCTCCTCCAGGTAGTCGATGTAGATCACACCTTGTGAATCCCAAAAAACGGTGCCCATCACCTTTCTGGCCGCTAGGATAGTCTTCGCCTTCTTTGGAGCACGTTTAGCTGGTGAAACCCACTATTTTGACTGTTGCTTAGTGTCTGGTGTGTACCATGGGAGCCATGTTTTACCGACGGTCACGAAACGACGTGGAAACTCCTTCGGACTGCGCATAAACAGTGTCAAACACTGCTCTGAAGTGGTCGCACGTTTTCGTTTGTTGCTCGAAGTAAGCAAGCGTGGCATTCATCGCGTCAACCGCTTTCTCATGCAGGATATGACCCATGTGGTCTTTTGAGATATCTACTGTCTCAGCTATCTCCAGCACCTTCAATTGGCGGGCTCGTGGATTTTTGTCACGTTATCCTCGTAGCATCCGTTTTTCGACGTGCGACCACGTTGGAACTCGTCAAAACAATTTTTTACGGTCATCATCGTAGAAACAGATTCACCGTACACAGTATGCAAGCGCTCTTTGATTTTCCTGTGGGATTTCCCTTCCAAAAACAAGAATCGAATCACCAATCGATATTGCTCTTTCTCCATTTTTCTAAAATCCGCGGACACAACTGCTTCCACATGCGGTTAATACAAAACTACGCATCTGATTCGGCTGAATTTTCCACAGTAACCGTCTATTTGAATTTACTACACGATAGCAAATCTCTCTTGCGATTATGGCGCCATCGGGTGGTGAGACGTTTGTCCTTTTTGTAAATATACTGTATTTTTTGCACATATGCTTTCACTGGTATGTCTCGATAATACTAAATGATGCTTTCTTTCAATTTATTTTCATGGTATCAACAAAATTTACCTTGAGCTATAAACAGATATGCATCTCTCTACAAGGAACAGTCGTTACATGTGTTTCGATTCTGGCACATAAAAAACAGCTACTTAGACCGCCCTCGTAGGCTTTTTGCCCTCATATTATCCCGCTGATATGGCGCTCAAGTCCAAATAATTGTCCATTGTAAAGTCTTATCCCTATTTCCCAACTATCCTCATTCCACTTCATCAATACCTGTTCTTATCCTACTCGTAATCCTTCTCTCTCCCTCTGTTCGACTTGTTACGGCGAGTTAGGGTGCCGACAATTTCTGATTTCCAGAACAACTCTGTGTGTACGCATGCTGAACATTCTTATTCAATACACCAATTTGTTTATACCTATATCCGACTTGAAAATTGATTCAAAATTTGAAATCCCTAATTTCCACGGCTGGGCAAAAGTTGCATCATCCAACCAGGGTTCAGCGCCTGAAACATAAATATCCAATACCATTGTACAAAACTCCACTATGTGTTGAGTTAAGTATAGTTGAAAATTAAACTCGACTACTTGCTGTCCGAATTCAATAACAATTTAGTAATACAATTCACTTTTCATTTATAATCAAATTATGCTGACATGTTTCAACCAAAGGTCAATGAATGATTACAAATAAAATTGCTGATTATAAATGCTAATGTACTAACTTTAAGTTAAGGTAAGATTGCTGATTATTAAATGCTCATGTACTCTAAGTTATGAAAAGGTAAAATCGCTGATTGTTAAATGCTAATGTATTTAAAGTCATGAAGAGGTAAAATTGCTGATTACAAAACATCAATGCACTTTTAGTTATTAAAGTTAAAAGAATAGGTAAATGTACTTTAAGAATTTACAGTTGCTAACAAATTCTGAGTTATGTTATTATTCATTCGTTCCAATTCGAACAACCATGGAACAATACAAATCAAGCAGGACGTTTGCAATGAAATTATTGCTTTCAATGTTTAGTAATCAAGGAAACTAATATATTGCAGATGTACACATAGTATATATGTTAACAAAAAAAAACAACTGTAAATTTGTTTTGGAAAACTAGTTGAGAAAACGCATTGAAAGTTCCAAACGTGGCAAAGTTGTTATTGTAAACATTTTATGTGTATAAATAGTTTGCTTTAAATAAATCATTAAAATTAAAACAAAACTGTTTGAATGAAAATTTGTTTCAGCAAAATTGTGAAAAATTCAATACGAAATAGCGGATAACATTTAAACATTTTTTTTCATCAAAGGTAGTCGAATGAGATGTCATGTAAAAGATCTAAATGAGATCTTTTCAAAACAAGTCTTTAAATTACCTAATCTGTGTCGGGAGGCGTGGGAGAGGAACAAAATTGGTGTTATTTTTCCCCAAGCTCAACATTTGAGGTACATGCTATTAATACTTGATTGATTTCATATTGCCAATAAACTGTATTAGTATCATTACATTAAATAAAATAAGATACTTAAGTTGTCCTCTAAAAGGTCCGTATATTCTAAATATGTATATCCACTTTCTGAACAATCATGCAACGTACTCCATGGTCCCCCACGCTGTCATTCTATTACGTTTAAATAAGACCATTGGTGACAAACTCTCCAGCAGCGTTAAACGACTGTAATGTTCACACAACATTCACGACTAGTAGCAGCTTGAACCTGATATTTCCTTTTTTGAGCCAAAATTTTAGAAGACGGGAATTTTACTTAAATTTTCCAATATCTAAGATTGATTCATATTTATTGAAGAACACAATGATCGTTTCTTTGTTGAATCCTTTGCACAGAAAGTTGATGTTGGTTCCGGAATTCGATAGGCTACTTTGGGATTTAATCTGTTGAATCTGTGTTAATCGATATTTTTCCACTTACTGATAAGCTAAGCGCCGTAAGTTGGTTATGGTCAGGGCAAAAAATCTAGATTCCAACAACAAAACATTTCTCACCAGTTCGTATTCCATTTCATCAGTTATATCTTTCATTCTTTCATGTTTTTTTCAATCCTTTTGAATGTGGTCTAAATTTCGGTTTCGTTACATTATAGATATGACAGATTTCATCAAATTTCTATCGGTATATTTTTTAACCGCTTCTTCCATATTTTCTTTGCTTCAAGTACCATTTTTTGACATTTTGTTTTGAAAGTTTGTTTTAACTTTTTCCATTTTTTTAAAATAAAAGCTTACAAATTGGAATAGCTTATCGAGGAAATTATATGAAATAGCTTACACGTAAAGTGTATCTGTGCGTTTTCAGAACTTACCTCAAGTACGAAACAGGCGCAAAAGTTAAACAAACTTTCAATTTACCACTAACAAATTTGACAACAAACCAATCCATCATCTCCTGAGATGAAATCTCCAAGGCTCGCAATGATATATCACAGTAAAGACCGACAACGGCTGTTCAATAGGTCTAAAATAACATATCAAGAGGCGTTAGCCTGCTCCTTGTTGTGACGTCATGTATCCGCATTTGGGCGTGCGTGAGAGGGTATTGGAAGCACATTTTATGTGAAAGCATATTAAAATTTTATTTTTGAATTTCCATATACCTTATATTATTATTAATATCTACTGATTCCATAAATTACAATTACAATTTTTCCGAAATATTATAGTCTAATAGGTTGTCTTTCATGTGGAGCCTTAATAATTGATACCATCATATGCATCGATCAGTTTAACGTTAACTGTCCTTTATCTTTATCCAAGTGCATGCTTTCCTTATCCGACCTAATGGAAATCAATCTAAATAGTTTTGAAAAAAAAAACAGACCAATCCACCTACCCCCGTTCAAGAGTTATGCGTGGATATCCACAAAACAAGGCAAAGCAAATGTACAAGCTAAACTAATGACCTACCCTCCTATGGAAGTCGGTTAATAAAAATGGTCAAGTAAGCAAAAAGAGGCAATGTGCTTTTTACATGAACATTCTCAAACCAATCAGGACAACTTTATTTTCGCATCTTGGAAAAGGTTGAAAACCTTCAGTGGGAATATTACTTGTAAAAGTTTTCATCTGCTTGGTTATGTCTGCACCTTAAATGCGTCTTTTATGCATTATTTATGGAATGATAAAAAAGCAACGATCATCAATTCCTTTTTAAACACTTGAAGGCGTTCTTTTTCGGGTATGTTCAAAGTTTTCCTATTTTCGTCATTGGCGAGACGACAACTTAATAACAAACAGCAGCGAGCAATACGATCAACAAGAGCAAATTCTTCAAAATAATCCTTTTCTTAGTTAAACCTCTCCGTGGTTTCTCGTCTCACACCAGAACGCAATCGCAATATAGCTTACTAAGCTTCATGTCGTCTCATAACGTTCTTTTTTGATAGCTTTTTCTCGTCGCCATGGTCCAAGCTTCACGTTCCGATTAGCGGAAAGTCTAATCCATTTTCATCGTGCCAGTAACCAAAAGACAATTTGTCAAAACAATTTCTATCTTAAGGAACAACAAGTTTCGATGTGGAAGCGTTGGGAATGAAGAAACGAATGAATTTTATACATCAATAGTATGCAAAGATGAGAAAGGGAAGATGTTTACATGTAACATTTCCGAAGGATTATTCCAAACTTTTCTTAGCCCCATTTCAAAGAAGTACCCGGGAAAGAATTATAAAGATTGTGAATTGTGAAGGCCAAGTTGGATGTGGAAATTGAGTACCACATTTAGTGGAGGTTAAGAGGTATTTTTTTTGAGTTCATGAAACAATCGCTGAACTTAAATAAGGTCATTTATCAAGCAAGATAAATTGATAACTCATGTTAACTGAAAATTTGTTATTCCATATATGGAATGCGGGCGTAGTCCGAGAGATGTAAGTGTTGGAGTGGTAAAAGTATGAGGTCAGCAAGCTTCAATGAGTACTGCGTCAAAAAAAAATTCAGTAATACTTACTCAAGCCCGCATGATACTCACCATATTACCTTTTCAAGTGCCCTTATCCTTATTTAATTATATCCAAATAAAGCAATTATTATTTAATTACATCCAAATAAAGCGATGTTACTTTTTAACATATGACCACAAATTACAGCAATGCTTCTACAATTCTATTACTTCTGCTTCTTCATAGCACTACAGCCCCTCTTGGGCCTTCGCTTCCTGGAAATAGCGCCACTAACCGTCTCGGTCCATTGACCGCGTCTTCGCCGACCAAGTCACACCCGCGCTTCCTTGGTTTTCCCACTGGTCCCCACCCTTCAGTTATCCCAACGAATGCCTTCTTGGATATTCGTTGTTCGTTCATACGATTCACGTGGCCAGCCCATTGCAGCTTCCACGGTCTAACAACCGTTGAGACCTCCAGCTCGTCAAAAGTTTCATACCGCCAAGGTTGATTGAATTCGTCTAGTTTCGCTCTGATTATTCGCCTCAGGACCCGTCGCTCAAAGACGTTCAATATATTTGCGGATGCTTGGGTTAGGGTCCATGTTTCACACCCATAGCACAACACAGGTTTTATCACAGATTTGTATACACCTGATTCTCTGCGTACACGGATTTTTTTACACAAATTTCATTTACCACTAGTTAAAAAGAAAAAAAATCTTTTTTTACACGAATAAATTTGATTTAACACGATTTGTAATATTCTAGGAAATTTTCTTGAATCTCATAGAGCAAATAGAGCGAGATTTTTCGACGCATATACGAAGCGTTTAAATTATTCTCAGAAATGTCGCTGAGACTCGGTAGATTTTGCTCTCGCCGTGTACCAGATTAGGTCTCTTGTTTGGGATCTTATATCAGCATGGGATTCCCCCGAATTTGCATAGATTAAAGACGTTATGCATTTTTTACGCAATTTAATTTGATTTTGAGAGTTGAAAAGAACGTTTAGTTGTAGTAAATATTTGAAAAGTTATAACATAAGTAAAATAAAGTTACTCGTATAGATTTATCAACTCAATAGCAGGTAAATTTTAAATATTTTTCAAATCTTTGCATAATTAATATGAAAGATATTTTGGTAGCCCTTACACAGTGTCACATAACTCACCTGCAATAAAAGCGAAGAGAAAGGCAATCAGTTTAGATACAAAAATTAAAATTTTAAACCAACTTGCAGCGCGACAATGTGCAACGGCTGTAGGAAAGCATTTTGGTGTTCACGAAGCTACCATAAGAACTATCAAGGAAAATGAAACTGCGGTCAGGAAATCGGTATGTTCTGGAACGAAAATAAGTGCCAAAACATCGTCCCACATAAGATATGATGTCGAAGAAAAATGGAAAAAGCTTTGGTAATGTGGATTGAAGATAAATTCCAAAAAAGAATGCCAGTATATGGAATTGCTATCAAGCAAACTGCATTAAGACTCTATAAAACTCTTAAAGAAGTGGAGCCAAGCACATTTCAGTCAAAACAACCTGAATTTGCTGCAAGTTAAGGTTGGATGACAGATTTTCTTAAGCGACATGCTCTCCATAATATAAAAATTAAGGGAGAAACTGCATCTGCAGATGAGTTGGCTGCCAAAGAGCTATTGAAGTTATCGAAGATGGAGGATACACCACAGATCAAGTTTGAAATGTAGATGAAAGCGGCTTTTTTTTGGGAAAAAATGCCGAGCGGAACTAATGTTGCAAAATCGCAAAAATTGCCGGTGGTTTTAAAGTAGCAAAGGACCATGTAACATTTTTGTTTTATTCCAATGCTTCAGGAGAACGTACATTAAAACCACTGCAAGTAAATCGTGCTTTAAGACCACGCTCGATGAAAGGTGTAGATTTCAATAATTTGCGCATTCACTGGACAGCAAGCAAAAAGGCCAGGATGACTAGTGCAATCTTTACAGAATGGTTCGAGAAATATTTCATCCCAGAAGTTAGACATGAATGCAAAATATCTAGAACTTAAAGTTCTTTTAATATTAAACAATGCACCAGGCCATCCGGTTTTGGAGCACCCAAATGTGCGATTTGCTTTCTTCCGCCTAACACCAAATCTTTAATACAACCGCTAGACCAAGGGATCATTGCTACCTATAAAACATACTACATACGAGGGTCATTCAACAAGTACTTAGCCTACAGAAGCAAAACGAAAATTTTGGAAAGGTGGCAATTCATTTTTCTACATAATCTCCTTCAAGCTCGATACACTTGGCCCAGCGATGCTCTAACTTTTTCAACCCGTCCAAAAAAACATTTTCTCGAGAGCTGCAAAATAGGCCTCCGTGGCGGCGATGACCTCCTCATTCGACCCAAATCTATTCCCGGCGAGTGATTTTTTCAGGTTTGGAAACAAAAAGTAGTCACAGGAGGCCAAATCTGGACAGTACGGTGGATACGGCAGCAATTTGTAGCGCAATGCGACTAATTTGGCCATGGTGACGGCGAAGGTGTGAGCCGGCGCGTTTTCGTGGTGGAACAGCACTTTTTTCTTCAATTCGACGTCAAATCGGCCCAATAAGTCTGCATAGCAGCGCTTCGTGATTGTTTTACCCTTCTCGAGGTAATCGATGTGGATCACACCTTGTGAATCCCAGAAAACGGTGGCCATCACCTTTCCGGCCAATCAAACAGGTTTTTCCTTCTTCGGAGCACGTTCGCCGGGTGAAATCCACTGTTTCGACTGTTCCTTGGTCTCTGGTGTGTACCAGTGAATCCATGTTTCGTTGACGGTCACGAAACGACGCAAGAACTGCGCCGGATTGCGTTGAAACAGTGCCAAACACGTAACCGATGTGGTCTCACGGTTGCGCTTGTTTTCTGGTGTGAGCAAACGCGGCACCCATCGCGCCGACAGCTTTCTCATGCCCAGTTCTTCGTAAAGAATATGATACAACGTTCCTTCTGCGATGCCCACAGTCTCAGCTGTCTCGCGAACCTTCAATCGACGGTCTGACAACACGAGATCGTGGATTTTTTTAACGTCTTCCTCCGTAGCAGCCGTTTTCGGGGAACCTGGGTGTGGCTCACGAACAAACTCGTTGAATCAATTTTTGACGGTCGCCATCGAAGGAGAAGAGTGCCGTACACAGCATCCAAGCGATCTTTGATTTCACTGCGCGTTTTCTCTTCCAAAAACAAGAATGTAATCATTGAAGAATATTGTTCTTTTTCCAGTTTTGTACAACCGACCGACATGCTCGCTTCCAAAGGCTATCAAAACAAAACTAACGAAGGAAATTGACTGAAACTTTGACAGTAGGCTACTAAAAGAATGTACTGCACGATGGTAAAACTCTTTTGTAATAGCAGCGCCATCGGGCGGTGAGGCTAAGTACTTGTTGAATGGCCCTCGTAAAATGTTCATTCCAATACGTGGTAGATAAACTGGACCATAATGAGGATTTAACGGTCATTGATGTGTGGAAAAATTTGCCATGATGAGGAACGATCTGCAAAATTTCAACGTGAACTGAAATCATTAACGGCATCTTACACGGAACTTTATAACGGATTATCACGAAATCAAACACAGTCTTTAATGACTAATTTCCTCGCAAAAACCACTAATTATTAAGCACAGTAGACCAGAGATGATAATTCAGAAATAATTTCACACGATGATGAACAAAATAATTCTGGTGATGGCACTGATATTCTAGTCTAACGTAAACGTATGCGTTTATTGTCTGAAAGTGACAATACATAAATTTTTTTATGCCTATATTATTTTAACTTTTTTTATATTAATGAATTTCAGATATTAATTACTTTTTTCCATAGTATAATTAATTTTTTATAATATATTTAATGAATTAAAATTTGTAATCACGAAATAAATTAAGTGAACTCTAACAAGTATGTTTTAATATTGTTTACACCTAATTATCTTTTTGCAAGAATTTTTTGGGAGCGTACCTACCACGTAAAAAGAGAATTAGGTGTACTTGGAACTTTGTTTTTCTGTGTATGCTGCTGTTCTTCAAGATCGTCAAAACTGAATAAAATAATTTATTTGCGAGCCGTATTCTTTGACGTATTTCGTCTCTTTCATTAGCGGTTTTCGTTATTTTAGCGCGTAAATATAAAAATTTGCTAACATTTTCAATATTGTATTCGCCAAGTGTACGATTTTGTATTTTTGAGGAATTTTTCCTTGACTGCGTCATGAGCTTTGTTTTATTCTCATTGATTTGTAACCCTCATAGTTTTGCTTCGCTGTCGAGTTTAAGGAAGAGTCCTTTGGCAGTTGTTGTTGACCGTGACAAAATGTTGTTCGTTTAGGCTACAACTTGGCTCAACTTGTATAGAAATGTACCTCGTGGATCGACAGGTCGTTTTCTTATGGCATACTCCAGAGCCAAATTGAATAGCAATGGGACCAGCCCATCTCCCTGCTTTAGTCCGATATTTGTGCCAAAGGCATCGGCGAGTTAGTTATTGATGCGGACTCGGGAGATTGTCGGCGTCATTGTCATTTTGGTAAGACGGGCTAATTTGGCTGGGATGCCAAAGCAAATCATTATTTGGTGCAGTACATTACGATCAATACTGTTGCATGCTTGCTTAAAGTCACCGAAAATTTGATGTACGTCTATGTTGAACTTCCAGCATTTTTCAAGTACCTGCTTGACAGTGACAATTGGTCTATTGTCGATCTACCTGCTCTAAAATTACCTTGATAGTCCCCCATAATGCTGTTGACGTATGACCCAATTTTATTTTTCAAGATTTTTGAAAATATTTTGTACGCCGTACAAAGTAGTGATATGCCTCTATAATTTTCGCATTGTAGCTAGTCCCCTTTTTTGTGGATATGGAATAAAATTGATTGGCTCCACTCTTTCAGCATATGTTCTTGTAGCCAAATGTGCTGGATGACTTTGTGAATAGCTTTATGAACACTGCTCCCACTATATTTGATGATCTCCACTGGAATCTCATCGATGCCCGGCACTTTATTACTCTTTTGGGCTTTGATAAACCTCATCCATAGTTGTGGTGAAAAAAACTTAATCCAGAGTTCTATTACTGTTTTAGGTAAATTCCTCGAGAGGAATTTACCTATTGCAGAGAGTACTTTATGCAGACATACATATGTATGTGTATCTACATATATATATATATATATATATATATATATATATATATATATATATATATATATATATATATATACTCGTATATTGTATATATAGGGTGCGTCAGCAAAGCCCGGAGAAACTTCGCATTTGTTGTCATTTAAACTGAGTGCGTGAACTCTAAATGGCGGAGTTAGTGCAATGGAGTGCGGTTATTGAAAGTCTTTGCGCAGGCCGGTCGCCACCAGAAATTACAAGGCATTTCGGGTATCTGAAATCCACAGTTTACGATAACATATTGCTCAAAAGTATGCGGCCGCGGAAAATTGTGAGAAGGGGTTCAAAAAATTGCCCACTGTCACCTGCTTCTGTGTCCACCGTGAATTAAGCTCACTAATGTATTTTAATTTGTCGCAACTTTATTTTCAGTTTGTTAACCTCAATGTTTGAGTCGTCATGATAACATGTTAATGTTTGAAAATATTTTAAAATTTGCTTTGCTTTGCGAACGTGTATTTACACAGTATTACGTGTAATTGTTGTTGTAATTGACGAATTCCAATCGTCTATAACTCAGCTGTTTACGGCTTAATTTTTGTGAAACTTTCAAAATGCTTTTTACATCAGAAAATTGAGATAAAAATTTTTGGCAAATTTCAGGGTCATCCTTCGATTTTATCCATGAATACGTAAAACTCATAAAATGTACTATTATTAACAAAGTTGATCGAATTTTGACTTCTGAGGTATTTGTTAGCCTTGTACTCATGAAGACCTACTTTCGCTATTTTTCCAGATTTTTCTGTCCAAAGATATCTAATCAAGAGGGCGTGGGACACAAACTTTTCATACATTTCCCCCCACTCTGCATCCCTACTTGCAAATACCTCTTGTTTAGGACATGTTTTGAAAAGTTCTCACCAAAACCTTTTATTTAACATTCATATTGGTGACATTGGGTAAAAAATTGCTTAAGATTAACCCCCTGTATTGGGAGAACCCCGTCAAACACCTTGAAATATTTTTTTGCACTGCAACTTTTCAGAGGGAAACAGTTTTGGCCTACGTAGAAAATATCACTCTAGCTTATGTAATTTGCGAGGAAACTTGTTGTGACGCTCGGACGGAGAGATAAGTCGCGATTTTAGTATGGTGTTTTAAAAATATTTAGCAATGGTCTCCTGTACAAATACTTCCAAGATAAGCCATTAAAAACGGTTCCATGAAAAATATTCATTATTTCAGTTGTTACTAAAGTAGCGAATTGCACTCACCTTCTGACCTTTTGGGCCGCTATTTTGAATGTATCCATTTAATTTTGAAATTTTTAAAATATCTGTGTCTTAGAGTCTCATCAGTCAATGTGCCAAATCTCGTTCAAAGCGGAATTTCACTCTCACTTTTTAGTGAAAATGGCGCCTAAGGATATAGATTTTAAATTTCCCACTCCTTTATTTTTCATCCAATTATGATAATTTTTTGCGTAATACAAGAACATAGCACAGTTATCCATAATCCCAAGTTTCATCAAAATTCTTTGGAAAATATGGCTGGATGATCCATCCTCAATCCTTCCTTGGAAATATATGTGCCACTATTGAAGCTGAAGTAGTTCTGTTTGGATTCTTATAGTTCTTCTGTAAAATGCCGGCTATTATGTACTGCGATTTTTTTCCTTTAAAATGGTTAACGCTTCCTCCACTAGTATAGATATTGATAATGTCTACCCATAGAAGTTAGCAGCTGTCCGCCAATGTTAGAGATGCGCTTAAGCTGGCCAATTCAAACAAAAGAAAGGAACAAGACTTGACAAACTTAAATGACTTAAAATATATAAACAAAGAAAGGTGGATGGCAAAATAATTAACGAGCAACGTGCGACCAATTCTGACGCAATTTTTACCATACTAAACCACACCCTCAAAAGAAAAAGAAAATGAGATGACACAAAACAGATGGCTGATCAGCTAAACAAAAGACAAGGCATCCTACTTACTACCTGCTGTATCCTTCCTACAAGGGCGGTCCGATAAGTGCTTAGCCTACAAAAAAATGAACATTTTGGAAAAGTGGCAGTTTATTTCTCAACATAATTCCTCTAAGCTCGATACACTTGATCCAGCGATGCTCCAACTTCTTTAGTTCGTCTGAAAAATACTTTTTCACGAGGTCTACAAAATAGGCCTCCTTGGCGGCGATGATCTCCTCATTCGAGTCAAATTTCAATTGCAAGTGTGGAAACAAAAACAAGTCGCAAAGGGCCAAATGTGGAGAATATGGTGGATGGGCTAGCAGTTTGCAGCCGTCCGACCAATTTCGCCATGGCGACGGCAAAGGTGTGAGCCGGTGCGTTGTCACGGTGGAAGAGCACTTTCTTCTTCGCCATGTGGGGTCTTTTTCTGCAATTTGTCGTCAAATCGGTCCAACAGTTCCGCAAAGTAGAGCCCTGTGGCTCCCACCCAGAAACGGTGGCCATCACCTTTCCACCCAGAAAACGGTGAACATCACCTTTCCGGCCGATAGGACAGTCTCCCCCTTCTTTGAAGCACATTCGCCGGGTGAAGCCCACTGTTTCGACTCTTCCTTGGTCTCTGATATATACAAGTGAAGCGATGTATCGTCAACGGCCACGAAACGATGCAGAAACTCCTTTGGATCGCACTTAAACAGCATAAAACACTGCTCTGAAGGGGTCTCTCGGTAGCGTTTGTCGTCTGGAGTGAGCGAATGCGGCACCGATCGCACCGACAACTTCCTCATGCCCAAAATTTAACGCAATATATGACCCACGGGGTCTTTTGAGATGCCTACTGTCTCAGCTATCTCGCGCGCCTTCAATCGGTGGCCTGCCAATACGAGCTCGTGGATTTTCGTCACTTAATCTTTCGTGGTGGCCGTTTTTTGGTACCTGGGCGTGGCTCATCAAAAGCCGACGAATGGCCATGTTGAAACTCGTTAAACTAATTTATTATGGTCACCATTGCAGGAGCAGAGTCACCGTACACCGTATCCAAACGCTCTTTGATTTCGCTGCGCGATTTCCCTTCCAAACACAAGAATCGAATCACTGACCGATATTGCTCTTTTTCCATTATTCTAAAATTCGCAGACGCACCCTGTTCCACACGTGGTCAATACAAAACTATGAGTCCAATTCGGCTGAAATTTTGACATTAGTCATCTACGGGAATGTACTACACGATAGTGAATCTCTCTTGTGATCGTGACGCCATCGGCCGGTGAGGCTTAGTACTTATCGGATCGCCCTCCTATTCCTATAAAAAGAAGCTTCTCTTCATGCACTCATTAGAACAGATGACTTCAAAGGGTCGAATTGCGTTTCCAATCAAAACGATGTAAGGCCTGCTTGAAATAAAAAATCAAACCTTCAAAAGAACATTAGAGCGTAGAACATAAGGTAGACGTCCAGCGGAAAGACCGGTGACTCGATGGGAAGAACGATAGAAGCTGACAGCAGGTCTTTGATGGGATGATCAACTGGCGAGCAAAGTATATGAAGTCTGAGACGCTGGGGCCACCACGTACGCCCTTTCTAAAAAAATTGATCATAATGGAAGCCAAATCTTTAAATCTAAGCTACTAACCTGGCACAATGGCATAGAAAATTAGACTCACTCCTTCCTTAAATTCTACAATCCAATCCAACAAGCTGCCTTAGAGTATTTTAATTCATCGGATCAACTATTTTGCTTATTTATTTTTCATATAAAAATGTTTTTGTGAGGAAGGAACATCGCAATTTTGCGTACCTCATTTCAAGTGACATGAGTGAATTTGTTCGAGCCTTCCCTGCAGTATATATAGTATATATGCCCCATCATAGGAAATTTTCTTATTGTGCACAAGAGACTTGAAAACTTTCCTATGTTTTAAGGATTTTGTCACAGCAAGTATTCTCAGGAACTATAGAAGCTACAGTGTTCAAATTTTATGAATAGCTCAGAAGTTTCTGGTTAGTGAAAGTTCCGTTGTCAAAAAAAGTTCGAAGGCTTTAAGGGGGTCTCCCATTTAAGGATGTGAACGCTTAAAGTTTTTTCACCAAAGACAGTAGAATAGAGTACCAAATTAAAGGTCTTTATTAGATTTTTTAATACCTGTTATTGAAACTGCAATATCGTTGACTGGGTAAGCAGGAGAAGCAGAAGAACACAACAAAATTGTGCACCCCACCATTGAACTCCTGTGGACCGAAAAATTGAAAAAAATCATGGAGATAGTTCTCTATGAGTACAAGAACAAGTTGGAATTCGCTAAACTTTGTTAGTAATAGTATTATAATGGAACATATTTATGGTCACTTATAAGGCTGAGAAACTATTAAAATTTCAGAAAAATCGGATGGTATTTAACGAAGGTGGTTTAAATTTTCGGTATTACAACAACAACAATACGTAGCAATCATCAGTTCAAGGAAAGGTCCTTGTAGTCTGAAAGTTTCAACAAAGTTAAATCGCGTTCACGGAAGTAATAGAAATTTGAAACCTCTCCGGGCCAACAAAAACAATGTACGATTTTTCTACCATTCGGGCTTTCCATCGAACCAGACCCTACACTTCTAATTTCCAGATGAAATGAATAAATAATTCCGTCAATGGTTATTGTGATATTGCAACGAAATGACGGCAAATTAAAAGGGTATGATAATGGTTATTTTTTAAAAAGACTATGTATTTGATGTAGATGTCGTTAAAGTTTTTCTTGAGTTTATTCGTTATTGGTGTCTGCATATCGTAGGCTGAGTATAAAACTCTTCTGAAATGAGCGTAGTATTGTCTACCCAACTTGTTGATTGCTTTTTCAAACACTGTCAATGAGTTAAGCATTAATTTTTTTTAAATATTAATGAAGATCTTTGAAACATATCTCCCTAACTATCATTTCAGGTTTGATCGACACTGATAAGCCATATTTTGATGATGTTAATCCTCGCAATGTAACAACAGTAGTTGATGATGTTGCCATCCTTCGATGTCGTGTAAAAAACAAAGGTAATCGTACAGTATCCTGGATGCGCAAACGTGATCTGCATATTTTAACAACAAATATTTATACGTACACGGGAGATCAACGCTTTTCTGTTCTACATACACCCGGATCCGATAATTGGGATTTGAAAATTGAATATGCACAACAGCGTGATAGTGGCATCTACGAATGCCAAGTGAACACAGAACCGAAAATCAACTTAGCAATTGCTCTTGAAGTGACCGGTACGTATGAAATAATATTAAATAATTTTTTATAATGCTTCGGTGTTTTGCTTCAAGAATGATGATTTATTATTTATATATTTTTTCGTATTTTATGATGATATTATAATTTAAAACAATATATGTAGGTATGCTAAGGGATAATCGTAAAGACAGAATAAAGAAGTATTCTTGTGACTTTTCCCCCTAACTGTTCAATAATGAAATATTTGCTTTCAATAAATTGGTATGTGCGATTATAAGCTAGTCCCGCGATTTTCGTCTGAGACAATAAATCTCAGGAATCGTGACAAATTTTGCATATCTAGAAAAAAATACAAAGTACGTCGACTATGGCGGATGGTTATTAGTCACCCGTTTTTCTTTTGCCATCTCAAGCTGCGAGAGATATTTCGTTCGATACTCCAGTCTAGGGGCTTTTAAAAATTTCGTTTTAAGGGCCACCTACGTACATCGTTCAACTCCGCTTTAAAAAGCTCTCATGAAAAGCTTTTCAATATCAAAACGATCTTTATGTCAGCAGTTTTAACCTTCCCAGAAAGTTTGAAGATTTTAGTTTCGTGGGCTCTGAGAAAACTTGATGTGCGGATGAACAAGCCAACAGAAAGATTTGCAAACCTCCAAAAAAAATGAACAAACTTTAGTTGATTAAAATCGGTTTTTATTATTCTGCCGCTGTATTGATACTCCTGATTGTTTTCTTAGAAAACTTGATCTGTAGCAAATATTAAGTTGCAAGATTAAAGGATCTTATGGCTCAATGTTGTATCTGAATTTTTAGAATATGGAATCTGAATTTTTAAAATACGGAATATAAACATGTCATCAGGATTAATACATCAAATTCTGTTAAGGTCAGCAGCACCTACCAAAACTAGACCGAATTATAGGATTATCGAAATATTCGACTTCAACCCAAAAAGGAATCACATCGGCTAGGATTTTAAGGTCTACTTATATGCGTTTTTCTTGATCACGACCTTGTCTGAATATTAAACCTTAACTTTTTGGGAGCAGGAAATTCTAGTCTGTTTCAACTTCTTCAGCCCCTAAAGTTTACATTTAGCACCTCAATGGCAAACACTTTCGTTTAACTACTTCTGATTTTGTGACCTGACACCTTGAACAGGCATCAACATCTATTTGAAGAATCTTAACTTACCTTAGCAGATTTATTTATTTATTTATTTATTTATTTATTCCATCTTACAGACTAAACAATCCAATCACAAAATAGAACGCAAAGAACAATCAGCAAAATTTAAATGAAAAAGAATACTAAAACGTCGATAATTAAAAGTTAAACTAGTAGTAACTCTCTTAGTTTTTTCTTAAATGCTATGTAAGAAGAGGGGAAAGGACCAAGCTCGAGATTATTATGATTTCGTACGATTCTTAAGATTGGTGAATAGAAATATAAATCAGTTCTAGCATATGGTATAACGAAATAAGAATTCATCCGAGATGAACGAGATGTTTGTCGGAAACGCAGCTCAGAAAAAATATTTAACGGGACTTGATGGTAGCAGAGTTTGTACAAAAAACATTCGTCTAAATAAGTTCGTCGGGATATTAGGGATGGAAGAGATAGGAAAGATAAACGACTTTCATAAGGCTGATACGGCAAATTAAACTTAAGGAAAAGAAAACGCGTGAACTTTCTTTGGACAGTTTCTAAAGAAGTAACGAGATAGGAATATCGGGGGGACCAGATAACAGAACAGTATTCAAGCAAAGGGCGAACAAGACAAACAAATAGGCGGACAGGAGAAGAGATGCTATTGAATTTATGTAAATGTCTAAGGATAAACCCGGAAACTCTAGACGCTTTAGTAATCACATTTAAAATATGTGCATCAAATTTGAGTTTTGGATCAAAAGTTACTCCAAGGTCTTTATGACTGAACACTTCAGAGAGCAAAGCATCATTTAATATATAATTAAAATTAATAGGAGAGTCCTTAAGAGAAAAAGTCATTTTATGACATTTAGTAGTGTTAAGATATAAATAATTTGAAGCACACCATTCATTTAGAGCATTCAAATCATTTTGGAGGAGCTGACAGTCTAAATGGGATTTGACTGCTCGAAATACTTTGAAGTCATCTGCATACAAAAGGCACGAGGAATTAATTACAAAGGGAAGATCATTTATGAACAACAGAAAGAGAAGAGGCCCAAGAATTGAACCTTGTGGAACGCCAGATGAAGGACAAAAAGGACTAGACGTAATACCAGAGAGACTTACTCGACAGGGACGACACGATAGATAAGATGACATCCAAGATAGAAGAGCACCCGAGATGCCAAGAGCTTCAAGCTTACGACAAAGAAGTAAATGATTCACAGTGTCAAAGGCCTTGGAGAAATCTGTGTAGATCACATCAACTTGCAGTTGGTTATCCAAAGCTCTTGCAATACTGTTTGTGAACTCCATTAAATTAGAGGTAGTGGAGTATCCTTTGAGAAAGCCATGCTGCTCTGGAGCAATAATAGGAGCTAGTGAGTTTGAGAGTCGATTATGAACCAACCGTTCAAGTAACTTTGGAAAGCACGACAGTAAAGAAATAGGGCGATAATTGGAAACTGACGAAGGATCACCACTTTTAAAAATAGGCACAATATTAGCTGTTTTCCAAGGGTTCGGGAATGTACCAGTACTCAAACTTAGATTGAAGAGGAGAGATAAAGGAAAACTAAGCGATGAGGCTAACGACTTTACAAATATGTTTGGCAAACCATCCGGCCCAGGGCTAATATTAGGATCAAGAGCATTGATCAGAGCTTCGACTTCAGATGCATCAGTACAAATAAAGGAAATAGGGAAGGGAAGATGATTAGGTAAGACAACAGGATGCACAGTTGCAGCGGGAGAAGAGAAAGTTGAAGAGAAAAATTGGGCAAATGAGTCAGTCACTTCTTGAGGAGAAGAAACCTCTGCACCATTCAAATGGACCTTACTAGGAATGGAAGAAGAGGATTTCAGCGATCTTATATAAGACCAAAAAGGCTTTGTATTATTAGCCACAAGGGAGCTATCCAGACTGCTGAAATAAGCCTTCAAAGCATATCTGATTTCTTTTTTGGCAATAGCACGCAGCCTGCTAAAATTACATCTTGCTTCAATAGTGCCGAGTGTTTTAAAGACACGATGTGCCTTATCTTTTGCTCGTAGGGCACTAAGCACTCGCTTTGTTAGCCAAGGTTTATGATTTGCTTTACGGGATGTCTGAAGAGGCGTATAACAGCGAATAAGATTATAAATATATTTGTAAAATTTATCCAAAGCAGCCTCACAATTCAGGCCTCTAAAGAAATCTAGCCAGTTGACTGAAAGTAATTCTGTATTAATTGCTTCATAGTTAGCTTTAAAAAAGTTAAGTTTTGGAGCGGGATGAGGTTTGTTAAATTTAATTTCATCGACTATAAGATCTATAGATAAAGGAGGATGGTGCCGATCAGGAGGAACATACGGATGTAAGGCTTGAGATACAGATAAATGGCTAACTGGAACATTTGATAGAACAAGGTCAAGGAGACGACCATTAGGATTGCGGATATGGTTAAATTGAGAGAAGGAGCAATGAGATAGGAAAGATGACAGGGTTATAGAAAAAGGGTCAACTGACGAGATTGAAGGAGTAGTATAATTTTTCCACACTATGTATGGTAAGTTAAAATCCCCGCAAACTATTATTTTGGCGTGAGGATGTCGCAAAACTAGATAAGAGGATAGATCATCAAAAAATGTCTCATAAACAGTTAAAGGTGAATTACAAGGAATATAAATAGACAAAATCAAGAACTCTGTATTATGAGGGAGAGAAATTTTGATAATAACACATTCTAAAGTAGGAGAAAAACAGAAATCAGAACAAGGAGAACTAGGTAGAGCTTTGCTAACTGCAACTAAAACTCCACCACCATCGGCCTTATTAGTGGCAATCAGGTCACGGTCACATCTATATACAATATGATCAGGAAACATTTCAGTACTCAAAATGTTTCCATTCAGCCAGGTCTCGGAAAGGCAGATAATAGAATCATTACTAACTTGATAAGAGATAAAGAGTTCCTCAAGCTTGGTCCTTAATCCTCGTACATTTTGGTAAAAAATAGATAAACACATTTTATTAGGAGAAGAGAAGTTACATTGAAGAGTATTAAGGTTTGAAAGAGATTCATTGATGTTTAAAGAGGATACAGTAGAAAAAACATTATGATTATTAGAATGTTCATCAAGATTACTTGTGACTAGAGCTTTGGGATTTCGTTTATCGCCCGACGAAAATTTCTTCGTCTAGATTCAAACGGCCTAACAAGAACACCAGCAGGCCAGTGATTTGGATTCAGGGCAATATCACTATTCGCAGAAATCACCAATTTGAATGAGGCAACTACTTTGTCCGTTAAATGTTCCTTAGTCAATTTATGACAAGTAAAGACTTTAACGGATGATCCAAACTTTTTGTTGACATAACGCTTTAGGTCCTCAACTGAAGTTTCGTACGCCACTCTAGATATAAAGATATTCTTCAAAGGTATAGAAGCACGAATGACAGGAGAATCGAGATCTGTTGAGGGAACGAGGTCACTCGATTTCTGATGTTGAATTGGAGGTGGTATTTTCTTTGGAATCGCTCCCCGACTGTTGGATGAAGAACCAGGTGGGCTGATCATAAGTAAATCAGATTGTTGGTTAATAGAAAGCGGCCTCAACAGCGAGTTGTTCTTAGTGACGATTGATTGACCAGATTGACCAGATTCCGCTCTTTCCACATAGTTGCAGCAATCCGGCTGTAGTACAAACGCTGGCTGTATCTGCATATCTTGTTGAGCAGCTAGTGATGTATCAGGTACATTTAAATTGTCAGCTTCCGAAACCGTTGGTTGTTGGTTAATAGATAGCGGCTTCAACAACGACTTACTTCTAGTAACAATTGAGAGACTAGGTTCAATCAATTCTGCAGAATTGTGGTAGTCTGGCTGCAATACTAACGCTGGTTGATGCTGCATATCATAAGGTAAGTTAAGCAGGTGGGGGGGGAAATAGCAAACATGGGGAGCTTTCCTTCGCGAAATCAAGCTTCGCGTGGAAACGCAAAAAACATATATAGCGTTTCTGTAAAAAGTTTTGGGGAATCGTCAAAGAAAAGTTAATTTTGGACGTGCTTGCTCGTTGCAAGATACAATTGCAAGTTCCAGAGGACTCCTGCGGTATGAAAATGGATGTGGGAGGGAGTTGCACGGACAGTGGTGATGATGAACAAGCTATTGTTAAGCTAGAAAAGAAAGGAAGAGGCCAATAGGGTCTCCAACTCAGGAACCTACCCGAAAGGTGTGTAAGACCCTTGAAGTGAGCGAGCGGGATTTTCTCCAACTCAAAAATTAGCAACAGTATCTTCCGCTAGTTTTTCAGGGTCAATACCCAAGCCGAGTGTAAGCCAAACCTTGAAGCCAATAAAGCTAAATGTAAGCCCCACCAACCAAGCGCTACCAAAAAAATGAGGGTGCTTCCTATAGTATGCTATAGGCTTGACCTAAAGACTTTCAGAGATAACATAAAAAGGACATTCGTACATTATACAGCAAAGGAGCCAGAGCTCAACGTAACGGTGAACAGTTCCTGACGAATTTCGCTCTACGCTAAAATGGCTGAGGAACATACCCGCCTATTTATTGTAATTTCCTGGAGTGTGCGGATGCTAAGCTTACACTCTTGCAGAAAGAGAAAATTAACTCTCCTACTCAAAGGCGCGCACAGGACGTACGACGAGAGCGATGTCATTACTGACCTCTAATAGCATTTTGGGGAAGATACCCTGTCAGCTAAAAGGTTCTCGACGATAACCTCTTGAAGGGAAAAATGACGCTTTTATTCTTTCTTAGTCCATTACAAACCAGGCTCTGAAGTGAAGAAGGCGATGGACATAAAACTCCTACTGTATCAGAAGATACACTGGAAACGTCTCCAAAAAAGTTGCACATCCCATTGCTTCGGTTGCCAAAGATTTTGCCACGTTGCTTCCAACTACGGACTTGAAGTAAAATGCGATAAGCGACATAAGTTGAATGAATGTCCAAACTCCAAGGACGAGAAAAAAGAAAAGAATTTTTTGTGTCAACTGCAAGGCTGAAGGACACCCTAAGAGTTTCAGAGGTTGTCCTAAAACAAAAGAAGCTGAGGAGAGGAAGAAAAATCTCCCGAAGAAAAACGAGGAAAGGAGGGATTTCATCATCACCTTTATTGAAAATACTGTACTAAAAGGAGTCTCGTACTTTTGTTTTTTGCAAAGTGCAAAGAAGCAGCCTGCACCATAGCCAGTACGGGGACCCAAAAATCAGCCGATGCAGCAACCACAATTGTCTCAGAATGACCGAAATACTGGTTTGAGCGCTGATTGCCAACAATTTTTACTGTGCAACTTGTTCACACTCATTCAAAAGGTGGATTCATTCATCCTCCACTATAAAAAACTCACTAATTCTAGTAAGAAAACAACTGCGTATTTAGAATTTGCCTTTAAAGTATGCTATCGTGAGTTCCATTAAACTCTCCATCCTCTTAAACGCCGTTTTTACTGAAGATAGCCGTGCAGGGTATCAAATGAAAGTTATTGGCGAGAGCTTTCCAAAAATATCTTAAAGCAATGTTACTAATGTCGTAGAGTGCAGAGAGAGGGGAAGTGTACAAGTGTATCCGAAAAATCACACAAACATTATGGAGGTAGGCTTTTGTGAGTACAACAACAACAAATACCCTAAAAGTCGAAATTTGCTAAACCTTTTTAATAATAGTATGTTTGCCAAATCTCACATTTTCCTCAATAAAATCGCATGGGTACCCTTAAATATGATGAAATTCAATATTCAAGTAGAGATTTACGGAAATTATAGTTATTTGAATATCCTTTCATTACAACAACACAAGTTACTGCTATTCTATGCACTTTTTATCGAATCAGATACTTCCGTTGTGATTTGACCTTCGTAAAATTTTCAGATAATATGAGCAGCATCAATATCATGATGTGAATGATCCTATTTTTTAATCGACTACCAAAAGGAAGAAGGTTATCAATTCATCGCGTATATTTTTTTTTTGCTTTTTTTTTCTGTATGTTCACGCATAACTTTTAAACGGAGAAGTATAGAAGAGTCCTGTTTTTGGCAAATGATGTGTCTTTCTTCCAGTTGGGTCCCGTTCAAAGGATGAGGAATTGACGTAACGGTAAAGGACTTTTACCGTTAAAACTAAAAAATTTCCGATTTTCACCCGGATTTTTCAGCATAACTGATCGACGAGTGTAAGGATTTTGATTGTAGATGTTTCAAATGAAGGACAACATATTGATCTAAAATGTATCGGAACAGAATTGTAATCCTTCCAAGGACTCTGTAGATATTAACAGTTCAACATGATACATTGATGTAGGAAATTGAATTTAAATAATCTTTCGCACGAAAAGTGCCAATTAGATAAAACTCCTCAAGGATCTGATGGAGATACCGAGTCCTCTAGTGACAGATGATAAAAATGATCAGTACCCTTAATTTTCTGCATAAACGGTTTACTTTAGTTAAAAGTTTCTACCGGAAATAACCAATAAATTACTTCTAAATGTGGCATAAATACAATTCAACAATAGTTAGAGGGAACATTTCAGGATGCTTTTCTCTTCCGAATTCATTCTTTGCTTACCGGTGAGCTCAGTAAAGGATCCTTCGCACACCCTTAGATGTAAACGTTACACTTAGGATTTATAAAACTCCCCGAAGAAATAATAAGGACTGAAAGATTGCAAATTATAGAGTTGACTCGTTACTTTCCAGTTAATATTATACATTATAACATATGTCCAGAAATCTAAAATTCGTAATATCCATACTAAAGACCGGCGAGAACCGCAACCTAAAAAGAGATACTTTTCCTTCTATAACTGATCATAACTTTACAGATGAAGATGAAAATGCATAGCCGAGTTTTCATTGAACTGTAGAGTATAATTATGTTGAAACTTTCATGAAAATTAGGTGCTATAGTTATCTGAAAACGAAGGCGATGGGTATCGAATAAACGTGAAAGAGTGATACGGCTAAGAAGGATCTTTTTAAGTAAATTTCTTGAAATTGATTGCGGAGTGAACTTTATGTTTACATATATAAATACATATGTCTATACACACCTACATACACACACACACACACACACACAAACATATATATATATATATATATATATATATATATATATATATATATATATATATATATATATATATATATACATATATATATATATATATATATACATATACATATATATATATATATATATATATATATATATATAATAAATATAACCTAATTGCTTTCAAGTAGATAGGATATAAAAAATTTGCGCCTGGAGCTCGCAACTTTGCTTCGATTTTCGCCAAATTTTCAGAAATATTTCTGTTCTGACCATAGTATGGCCCCGGTTTGTACCAAAACTGGTACAAGAATTTATTCAATTGTGTGATAAAGCTCACAATAAAAAATTCAAAGTGGAATAATTTGAAACAAAATGGCGGCCGCTCAAAGGTCGAAAAATGTTGAACGATAGAAAAGCAATTCAGGGTCAGTTCAGAATATAAAAATGGCGGCTAGGCAAAATTCGAAATTCGAAAATTTCTCAAAGCTACAATCCTTATTGGATTTTTATGAAATCTAAAATCAAGGTAGAGGTTGATGAGATCATGTATTAAATGTACCAGAATTAAATTCGATTCCTATGAGCGCTGCAGATTTTAGCCGTAGTGGTTTACATTGCAGTGAAAAATTATATTTTAACATACGAGTACATGATACAATGTATTCGAGAAACTCAGTTTTGAAATGTTTGAAATGAAAAAATTTGCCACTAAAAAGGGTGAAATAAAAAACTTTTAGAAAAAAAAAGGAAACTGACTTCGGAATGCCCTAAAACGGATGAAATAAATTTTATGGAAGCGGTGCCAAATCAATTTCCCTATTTCAACATAGATACTTCCAACATCTGCCCGATCACAAAAGAATGGGGGAAAACATGATATGGCACCGCTTCCATAAAATTTATTTCATCCTTTTTAGGGCATTCCGAAGTCGGTTTTCTTTTTTAGGGTTTTGTACTAAAATACAAAACCCTATTGCAATCACGACCTGTGTCCGTCTGTCCGTCCGTCCGTCCGTCCGTCCGTCCGTCTGTCCGTCTGTCTGTATGTCACAGCACTTTTTCTCCGAAACTATAGAGGCTACAGCCATGAAACTTTGTAGAAAGGTCAGGAGCGGTAACTTCTTGAAAGTTCAAGGGTGGAAAAAATTTTCAAAGGGGTTTAAGGGGGGTCTCTCCATATAGGGAGGTGACCCCTCAAAAAAAAATTTCACCATTGGTAGTCGAGTAGGGTGTCATTGGAAAGATCTCAATGAGATCTTTTCAAAACAAGTCTTAAAACTGCCTTATTGTTACCGAGGGGGACAGGGGAAGGGGAAATGTACGAACTTTTCGCGTACCCCCCTCGCGATTGGACACCTTCCATCCGAAAAATCTGATAAAAATCATGAATGTAGGCCTTAATGAGTACAACAACATCAAGTATATGAGAAGTCGAAATTCACTCAACTTTGTTAGTAATAGTATGATTTATCGATTTTATGTTTTCTTGAATAAAATCTAAACGGTACCCTTAAATTCAATAAAATTTAGCAAACAAATGACTATTTATAAGGTTATTTTTTTCTGAAAGTTTCATAAAGATTAAATAGAATTTAACGAATTTATAGCGATTTGAATTTTCCTGTATTACTATGGAACAATGTGCCCTGTATAACTATGGAAACATATGGCTATGGAGCCATATGCGCTTTTTACCGACTTAGACACTACAGTTTTGCTAGGATTTGCATGAAAATTTCAGGAATGATAGGTATCATGAAGATGAGTACATACAAGTCGAAGAGGCAGGAGAGAGCTCCTAGCAAAAGAGCTTTGTAACCATTCTAGGATTCGAGAAAATAGGCCATGAATCGATGATTACAGTACAGAGGAGTGGCCCCTGAAAAAAATTTTATGAAAGGTAGCCGATATGAGTATCAAATGAAAGTTCTCTATGAGAGCTTTTCAAAACAGTTCTTTAACTGACAGTTTTTGCTTGAGTGGGGGCACAGGGGGGGAAATACATGAAAAATGTGTTTCCTTCCTCGCGAATGGACACCCGTGATCTAAAAAATCTGAAAAAATTATCAAGCGAGATATTTATGGATATAACTTTAACAAGCACCTCAGAAGTCAAAATTCTTTCAACTTTGTTAATAATTGTATGATCCTCGAATATGACGTGTTTCTTAATTTTACAGGTATTCGTTGATGGTTACTGCATTTTGTAAGTTGAGTACAAAACCCTTCTGACATGAGCATAGGTCTGTCTACCCAACTTGTTTCTAATTAACATACTCGTATATTACTAATAGTGGTTCATTTTTTCATCATCACGTAACGTGATATGTACCATTAGTTAGGATGGTATAGCCAAATTCAAAACATTTACAAAGTAGAGTACCCTTTGCCAAAATAAAATTCAATACTCGAATCTCTAGTTAATAAACGGTTCGAGATGCGTCGTTTGGTTATTTTTTTGCACTATGTATGCAAGATTTGAATACTTGTCTCTCGATGACTTTGAGTGCAAAGTAATTACAATATGCTTTGTAGACTAACTAATTGACATTACATCTACTCGTATATCGTGAGTTCAACCAACACATATTTTTTCAAGTTGACATGATATGAAGCCAGAAAATTTTATACAAAACATGAAGTTCCTTCGAAGAGGTCTTATGCCTCTTTTTTGTAACTTAACCAATCGATAATTGGCCATTGTCTGAACATAAAGCATTTACAGAACGACAAGCAAAACAATATTCCATCTAAACCTCTCAAACTCAATGAATAAATACAAAAGCCCCTTCATTTATGAAAAAAAACTCACTTTACTTCCTATAACACTGATGTATTAGCTGTTCCTATGCATGGAACAAGGAAGAGAAGCTTCTCTGTAAATTGGAATTATGACAAAAATACTTAACGTAAATAGCCATATTTTATCGTCAACAGGCTCAGTTCTGAGATTCCTCCAGTCGAAATTATTAATAGAAGGCAAGTAGAATTAGAATGAGGCCTGCGACTCGTCCACTTTGCTATAAAATTTAATATTCAAAGCGCGTTTATGAGCTTTAAATATTCGAATGGATTTATTACATTTTAGTTGATTTCCACAATTGCTTTGCGATTGTTTTGCAATCTAGTTTGATGTTAACGCTCTAATGAATTTGATTTGTGGTGTAAAATATCTTGATATCAGCACCAATTTCAGTATAAATCATTCAAGAAAATAGCTATTAAGGTCAAAACTGTTATTTACGAATTTTATCAAGGGGGATATTTCAAAGGTATCTTGTAAACGTAAATCAATTCAGAAATTTATTTGCCTTCAACTTCAATTCTTTCAAAGTCCCGCTAGTACCTACTGATTTGGCCAAAATTATCTTAAAAATATCTAGCAGTTTCTGGAAACTTATATTTTACTGAAGACATTAGAAGCATTTGCTTATTTATTGAATTGCTGAAAAGGTACATCTGAGTTCACCGTGCATGAACGCATAATATTTCTGCTGATTTCACTTTTATTCATGCACTTGGGACACAAGCTACTCCATTTAGTTTGCGTCGAAATTTTTCAGGGTAGCCTTGTGCTACAAAGAAAAGATATCATGACTATCCTTGATGGTATTGTTATTATTGGTAAATGATTGGTTTAATAATTTCTTGATGCATGCGCTCAAAACAACCCTATGTTTTCATTGCTTCACGTTCGAATCCTCTCAGCTACTAACTGAACAGGGAGTATTAAATACTTATTGGTATTCCATTCATGTATTGATCGTTATGCTGCTTTCCGTTTTATTATGCTTTTTCTGGCATATTACGATTTTCCCTTTTGTCCCAAGTTAGGCACCAGCTCCACATTTATCCATTCCATACATTTGCAAAAACTTCAATGATTGTAAAGCATTTGCTACGTAAGTTAGATTTGGGTTTTTGTTTGTTTGAAATAATTCGCTTTGCAATATATATATATATATATATATATATATATATATATATATATATATATATATATATATATATATATATATATATATATATATATATATATATATATATAAATGTAATATCGATTAGATTAAACTTTGAAAAATCATTATGCATCACTTACTTATTTCTCGCTATGCCTGACAAAAATTAAAAAAAAAATTAGAATTTTCCGTTTAACAACTAACTTTACCGGGAAGCAATAGGGATCCAAACATTATTACCCAAAAAAGCAAATCAATTTATGTACGCGGAAAATAAATTCAAAAGAGATAAATTTATCATGATTTCAAACATGTCTTGTGAATACTGACTAACTTCCGAGTATGTACAAGGCTAGAAGTGTAACTTTTCGATTTACGGGACGAATCACAATATCCTGTATATATAGCAACTTGATATGGTAATACAATATATTAGGTTAATAACCGCTGACGAGACCAAAATGCGTTAAAGTGCAATAAGTGAGCGAATATATTAATTAGCAAATTATCTGCTAAGATACTTAATTGACCTCCTACCATCGAAAACGCTGACTGTTCATTATCCGTAATAAATCGCTCCTTACCCAACATAATACACCCAAACTAAATCTATATACACTTTGTCAGAGTAAAGTCGAATTTCAGTAAAGATAAGCTCAGAATTGTGTTTACTGTAAATTGCCCAACTACTTGCATACAAGTGGTGTCCTAAGCGAGGACCTGGTGTGGAGACATAAACTCGTGAAGGACTGCAGTGGTGTTCTGCTGCGTCAGCGAGCGGAATCAGTGCTCAGCTGCTTTGGCCTTGCCTGGGGACGCGTGAATGCGCTGGCAAGCTAGCGTTGCGATGTCATGGGGCGGGTTTTCTTCCCACAGCGCGAAGGCCCACTACAAATTTTTTTCGCATTCACGAATTAAAGGGTGAGCTAAGTCAAAAGTCGAACCGATTGACTGATGGAAAGATGTCAATGGCCCAAGCAACCTACCGAAAGGGATTATAAACCGAAAACAACGACAAATAAACTATTAGCCGCGTGCGACACTAAAGTTAATTTCATCTTTGCTAAGGACGATCACAGCCCACAAATAAGAGTGGGGCATCCAGGTGTGACAAATAGAAAGGAGAGAGCTCACCCGATGGCTTTCTCATGAGCGGAGAGGCCAGCCAACGTGGCGGGTCAGGGTGTGAAAGCGGAAAGACCGAATTTTCGGGTTCAATTAGCTATCCATCTTTATTCTCTCTTTTTTTCTTAATTCTCAATAATAACTATTCCTAAATTTCCACTATCTTTGTTTTTGAAGTCCAATAAATATTTTTTTGATTTACAATAGTCGTAAAAATGTTGTTTTAAAATTCAGTATCTAAAGATCATCCACACCAGATGAAGTTTAGACGTTAGCTAAAGATTTAATTGTTGTACAGTCTTTAGCCCTTTTAGGAATGGGATAAGGAATGTAGGTATATATGGAATACAAACACTTTTGTGGTCCTTGTTGAACTGGGCACTTTTTATTCTTCCTATGGGTTTTTATAATGAACAAAATATGCTTACATCTAAAATACATTTCATTTATTGATTGCTAGGAAAATGCTAACTGTCGCTTAATGCTGCACGTGAATTATTAAATATAGGCTATTGCCATTAAGCGTCATGTAAAATTGCTTATGCGTAAAAATCAAAACAATATGCATGGTGAACATTGAGTACAAGTAATGTCAATAATCATTAAAGTTGAATGATCGATGAATAAGTAAGCGAATAATTATAAGCTAAGATTGCATGATTGGTAAATTATTGATGAAATAGGTGAGTTAATAATTTGATGTTAAAGAATTTAACATTTTGAGGGGCCGGCAATAACCTGATGGAATCGTTCTGCAAGTGAAAGCTCCTGTTCATTTAAGTGCACATTATTTGATGTCGATGTAGATTCACGTGAGTTGGATGACTTCGTGTTTGCTGGCTGACTTCGATCATTGGAGCTTCGTCGCTTAATTAAAACGATTACTATGATGATGGTGAGGAAGACGATGACAATGATAACCGTGGGGGTTAAGAATTGAATCCTTGAAAATGGGTTGGAAGATTTGATCAGTCGTCTTGGCAATGGGAGGGTGATTATTTTGATGAACATCTCCTGCACTCCACCTGACAACCAAGACTTCTCTTGCAAAGGAGCCGATTACTTTTATTTCGTCATTCACAGTAGTTCGTAGTGTTATGCCATTTGCTCGAATGATGCAATTTTTGGACATTGCGATAATACCGATGTCAGTTAAGGGAAGTTCCTCTCTTTCACCGTTGCATATGATTGATGTTGTGATTGGGATAGTCGTCACAAAAAGCCAACTATTAAGTGCCATGAGTTCTTTCCATTAGGTACCGTTGTTAGTAACTTCATAAGGTTTGCAAGCGGGCTTGTTAGGTCTTTGATAAATTTCATCGATTACACAGTTCGGTGTAGTATTCATATCCTCTGTTATCTTAGGAGAGCAAAGGTAAATGTTGTCTTCAATCATACAAGAGTCAAACTGATCTTCCTTGAGCTGGAAATAGTTTTCTTGGTTAAAGCTGAATCCCAGCTTTTGTGCCCCAACGAAAGGTATTGTGTAATGATTTTCATCTCTTTTGTGAGGAATAGCCGTTACATGCAACAATTCATAGTAGTCATTTTCAAGAATGTAGAAATAGCCGTGGATTGAAATATTGTCATCTTACTGAACAAGTATTGTGCGTCCCTGTGGTTTCTACGAAAATGTATAATATGGACCAATTCTCATCCGAACCTTTTGTACACTACCTGAATCGTTTCTAGGGTTAAAAAATGTAATATGCTGCCATGGCCATATAAAGTACCACATAACTTTGTGTACTTTGTCTATAGTTCGTCAAAATAATCAATTGCCATAAGATACGTAGAGATGATCTGCAGTCCAAGCTTCTATTGATCAGTTCTGACATACCATTTATTCATCTGGTTGACAGAATCGATGACCTCGTTTAATTTGGTGCTGAATTCGCCGAGCTTTTGCGAAGTGAAGTTACTGAATGTTGCTACGCGAATACTGAGTAACATGTTCTGTTGAGTTGTTGCTTGCATTAGTGACTGTTGATTATGTTGAAGGCCATCGATATCTTTGAAGACTTCTTCGTTCACCCCAAAAACCGCGGTTAACACTTTTCTTAGCAAACCTCTTTTCGCACGGTTTAGTGACTTGTTCGCTAATTCATTCATTTGATGCAATACTTGGTCGTGCTTTATGCGTAGATGCCTAACAAGTGTAGCACAATTAGCTGTTGTAGCAATAGCTTGCGTGCTTTTGCACATTTCATTGGCTCTGTTAAGAGTAGAAAGAATATTTTCCTTGTCTGTTAAAAGTTGCCTCATGCGATAGTTTACTTCCATTCTTAATTTTCCTCGAATGTTTCTAGAATGTCCAAGCTTCTCAATATAACACCCTGTGTTTGGCTTCCATAGATGATAGTGCTCATTTGAAACGTTTTGCGTGAAAACGGTTCCGAGCAATATGATCGTGATCATTATACTTAGTAATGTTTTTGCCCAGGTACATGGAGCGATCCTGAGCTTCTTAACATGTTTATGTTGTGCCGTAGGGTGCGATGTCGACTGCACTTTGGTTGTAGTATTAAAAGAATGCTTGTGTGGAGGACGGATCTCGACTTTTTCTTTAGTCTCCCGAGGTTGTGGTTCTTCGGAAAGCTCAATGGGAAGATGGTATAAGTTTGTGATTCCAACTTGTTTTTGCTGGTTGCCATTATACAGGACTGTTGCTGTGCGTACTTTGCCATCTTCTCCAGGTTGCACTGCGCAAACTCGAGCCAGTGGCCATTTGGCCGGTAACGTATCTTTGTCTTTTATGAGGACGAGCTCTCCAACTTTGACATTACGCACCTCGCTAGTCAAATTTGATCTATGTTGGAGAAGATGCAAGTACTCTGTTGACCATCTCCTCCAAACTTCTGACGTAATGTAGTGACTTCCTGCCAACGTTCATATAGGGTCTTTTCTGACCTGTCTGCTTGTGGCAAAGCCAATAGAGGTCGGCCTACTAAAAAGTGCTCTGGCGTTAATGTTTTCTATGTCTTCTGGATTGCTAGCTAAGGGTATTAGCGGTCTCGAATTCAGACAAGCTGCGGCTTGGCACAATATTGTTGTGAATTCCTCGAATGTTGGAACAATTTTTGACTCGTTGAATACACGTTTAATATGATCCTTTGCCGCCTTTACTCCTGCCTCCCATAAGCCCCCGAAGTGGGGTGTGGCCACTGGTATAAACTTCCAGTTTATGCCTTCTTTATTACTCGCTCCTATGAAATTCGTGCCATGGTCACTAAATATTTCCGGAAGATTGCCCATGAGCTGTTTTTTTGATCGTTGACGATTCAGTAGCACATTTGAAGATGGTATGTTACCTTGCAATAAACTACTGTGGCGTAGGCGGCTTCCGAAGCGTCGCAAAATCCGTGTAATTGTGCTGAATGCTGACTTCCATAGTGAATCCAGCGTGGAATTCTAATAGATTCTATGAGTGGTAATTGCCTTCCATTCAGCTATAATTTCATCGGATGGATTTTCATCCCAATTGACTCCAGACTGCAAGACCTTCTGCATTAAAATCTTTGTTCTAACTGTTACTGGTGCCAGCCATTGAAGTGGATCATAAATCGCTATATTGGAAAACAGCTGCCGTTTAGTAGCTTTTTGTGTTTCAGCAAAGTTTGGAATTTTGAACTGAAACTCGTCCTTAGCTGGATTCCAGTGTATACCCAGTGTTTTTATAGTAGAGTCTTCAGTAAATTCATGGAGTCCTACTTCTCTAAAAATTTCGGGAATACATTCAAGCAAGTGTTGATTATTGCTAGTCTATTTGCGTAATCTAAACCCGCCTTTTTGTACCAGGTCACTTATATCCTGCTGGAGGATCTTTGCTTCAGCCAGAGTATCAGCTCCACTTAACATGTCGTCAATATAAAAATCTTCCATCAGTATTTGCGAGGCAAGTGGGAAATTGGTTTTTTCATCCGCAGCTAATTGGAAAAGCGTCCTTACCGCCAGAAATGTAGCCGGAGCAGTGCCGTAGGTAATGGTTTGATACTCTTCTATAGGACCAGATTTTTTAGGTCTCCATAAGATTCGTTGATAGCTTCTACAGTCTTGTGCCATGTTCACTTGGTGAAACATTTTTTCAATGTCAGCTGTGTACACATATTTGCGTTTTCTCCATCTAGCCATGATTTGTGCTAGGTCTTGTTGTAGTTTAGGCCCAATGTAGAGTTTGTCGTTCAAGCTTGGACCATACAGAGTCTTAGCCGAAGCATACCACTCAAACTTTTGCCGTGGTGCTACTTTCCTTGATGACTGAGTGATGTGGAAGGTAACATACAAGCTGTTCATCACCAATGTATGGAGTTACTTTCTCCATATGGCCTAGGTTCAGATATTCCTGGAGAAATTCGTGATATGATTTTCTTAAGTTTTCATCTTCACTCAAGCGTTTTTCGACCTGCTTAAAACTAATAAGCGCTCTGTTCCGTGACTCCCCAAGTTCTTAAATTGGAGCTTCGTTTTGAAGGGAAGCGTGACAGTGTATCTACCACTGGCATCTCTCTTGGTTGTTGCTTCATAGATGATCTCACAATTCTGTTGTGAAATGGAGTCTTCACCGTCTTCGGCATTCATTTCAAAAAACTTTTGCATCGACTTGTGGAATTCAGCCATAGAGATATTAGATGTTACTCGTAAATTAGGTGCATTTGATTGTTCATTCAAAGTTTTGCCAGATAATATCCATCCAAGCTTGGTTTTTTGTGCTAAAAGAGGATTTCCTTTCCTTATTTTACCTTCGATGATCTCTTCAAACACATCCGCACCAAGAACCATGTCTATAGAGCTTGATATATTAAATTGAGGATCTGCGAGCTTGAAACGTCGCGTCCACTTGGGCTTAACAGCATATGTTTGTTCACCTGGCAACACAGTTGTATGTGAGGGTATAATAAATACTTCTATTGAAATTTTAAAGTTGGATGCGAATCTTGGTGTTATATTTAAGGTAATTTTTCTTCGTATTGTTGCAGCTTTCACACCACCAATACCTGTTATGGTAGCAAGTACGTTTTCTGAAAGTATACATAGCTTCTTTGCTGCCGTAGCTGAGATGAAAGATGTTTGAGACCCTGGATCTATTAATGCCCGTAACGATATATATTCTCCAACATATGTTGTTGCATTTATTAATGCTGTAGCTAATACCACATTTGAGTTACAGGAAATGTGCGTAGTTTTGTCTTTAGTAGCCAGGTTGGCTTTAATTATGTTATTCATGTGTAAAAGTGTATGGTGCTCTTGTTTGCACTCAAACCATCGTAGCTTACTTTTGCACGTAGTTCCACTGCCGTGGGCTAGGCAGTTCTTGCACAGCTTTTTATTCTTAACGAATTGGAGTCGATCTGCAGGCGATGAGCCTTTGAATTTTTCACAATGGTATAGAATGTGAGTTCCTTGGAAATATGCACAATTTGCTTTTGTTGCTACGAATGCTTTCTTTTTCAAAGGTTGAGCTGTATTTGGCTGAGTCTTGATCATGGAAAGAATTTGATATCGTCGCATCAAGAATTCGTAGAGCTTCTGAATTCCTGGGAACTCTTTGCCATTCTCTAGTCTTTCTTCAAACATACGCAAAGTCTGATTGTCAAATTTTCTCATCGCAATTCGTACTATTATTGGGTCCCAATGTTGGGTTTCATAGCCCATGTTTTTCAGCCCTTCCATACAGTTTCGCATTGTATTATATAAGTTGATTGTATCTGCAGCAACTCGATATTCCATTTTTTTCCATCAAGTATAGAGTCAATGTAGTTTGTTGCTAAGTTTCTGTTGTTGCTAAATCGATCTTCCAACAGTGCAGTTTCATAATTATTTGCATTTAATTGCAAATGACACACTGCCTCTTTAGCTTCTCCCTGAAGATAGCCCAGTAAATATTGCATTTTCTGAATTAATCCCAATGTCGGATTACAATGGATAACTGCTTTAAACAAATCGTAAAAACGTTGCCAATCCTTACTATCTCCGTCAAATGTTGGTATTTGAATTGGTGGAAGCTTTGGCAGGTCGAAGTGGAATCCGCTGTTGAATGACTGGGTATCATGTTGCGCAGGTGGTTTGAATATTTGTATGCCAGGGTTGTTTGGTTGAGCTGCTTGAATCACAAGTTCGGGTTTCTTTACCTGTTCATTTCCTTGTTGGAAAAGTGACTTCATTGCAACATATTTACTCTCTGCAGCTCCGAACAGGCCGTTTGCAAAATATGGATCTTCAGGAGATAGACTCTCCGTAAGTAGCTTGTGGTTTGCTCGTAAATTTCGAAATATTTCGTCCAAGTTGGACATATTCTTTTCGAAATATTCAGCGGTTTTCCTTATTGCACTGTCCTTCTTAAAATTCCGCTCCATGGTCTCCATCTGCGTAACTAGCGTTCGCTGGTCCTCTAAAACTCGAATTGTATCCATATCGAATACTTAATGAACACTCGTCTAACTTATATAGAGTTTGAAGACTGGGAATAACTTGGAATCACTTAGAAAGGAAAAGGAAGTAAACAAAGAAGGCTCGACGGACCAATGGAAAGTATCTAAAGATCATCCACACCAGATGAAGTTTAGACGATAGCTAAAGACTTAATTGTTGTACAGTCTTTAGCCCTATTAGGAATGGGATAAGGAATGTAGATATATATGGAATACAAACACTTTTGTGGTCCTTGTTGAACTGGGCACTTTTTATTCTTCCTATGGGTTTTTATAATTAACAAAATATGCTTACATTTAAAATACATTTCATTAATTGATTGCTAGCATTTTACATGTCGCTTAATGCTGCACGTGAATTATTGAATATAGGCTATTGCCATTAAGCGTCATGTAAAATTGCTTATGGGTAAAAATCAAAACAATATGTAATGTAATGTCAATAACCTCTAAAGTTGAATGATCCATGAATAAATAAGCGAATAATTATAAGCTAAGATTGCATGATTGGTAAATTATTGTTGAAATAGGTGAGTTAATAATTTGATGTTAAAGAATTTAACAATAAATAATTGTCATTTATCGGATCATTGTAAAATATCTTTGAAAATTCAATCATAACAAGTTTTAAAAATTAAATGCTTATTTTTTTTGCATCACCAAAAAAATAAATATAAATATTTTTTTTGTTATATCACCAGTAAAATTTTTTTTAAAAGGTTTTTAATAAATATTTTCCGTTATAGCACCTTAAACAGTCTAAAAATATTTTTTTTTCAATCAATACTATAATAATAATTTTTTTTACAATCAAGAATATAATGCTTAATAATTTTAAATATATTGCAAGGAAAAAAACAAAGTACCTACTCACTCCTTTTGACGAGCGCTCGTTGCTGGATGAGGGTAATAGGGCCTGAAATCTTGTACAATTAGCAAACGGTGTCCCAAATCACGAAAACCAAATTATTAAGCGATGCAAATTATTTGATAAAAGGAAAGTTCAAATGGCAGTGCAGATTCTAATTGTAAACCACTGGTTAGATTTAGGTCTGATAGATCCTATGTTAAATGATGATGCGAATAGAAGATTGTTTGTGTAACGGCGTTACATTCCCATTTGGGGCGAATGCCAAGACACAACGGATCCTCCTTTTGCAGCCTTGTTCATATATCACTGACGCGTCCATTACACTTTCAGGAGGATACACATGAATCCAACGCTTTTGAGCATAAGAGTACACTTCAGTTCATACAACGAGCATCGTCCCCTAAACACCTTAAAATTTCAACGCGAAGACCATTTTCACTTGTTCCTGTATTTCTGTACTTTTTCGATGACACACTTTGCACGTGAGTACGTCGATCCATTCAAAAAATTTACATTATCTCAATCGGTTAAATTTCACCAGTAGTAGATCGTGAATGCTCAGTTATATTCTCAAAGTATCTTTTTTGTATCCTTCGAAGCTTTTCTATTGTCTTCAATCGGGGAATTTCGTAGGGAATGAGTCTCGTGCTAACTCCGCCGTAGACGGTCCTAAACCCGTTTGAGAAAGGAAGAGGGAACACTTTGTTTCCCAAACCCATAGCTTCCATGATTCTTCATCCCAAACCCCCCAATTAAATGGTATCACACATTAGGCTTACTGGTTCCCCAATAATGTTACATAAAATGCCAAAAATGCTAATAACTCCAAATACTCGTACATCTACAGCTCTGCTACTAAATCCTACTAACACCTCCTTTGTGAGGACATAAGAGGGTGAAGGCGAATCTTCCACGCCTGATAATGGAATCGACGTAATAACAATGCTGCCAGAATGGGGGCTGGGCGACCGGCTGACTCCCCGACCCTGGAAAACCTTTAAATGTTTCAAAACCTGCCGATGGGCCTCAGAATGGATTGGAATCACGGCAATAACCTCGCAAACGAAAAAAAACTATGGTATTGGATCCTGGAATGTCAGAACACTCAATTACTCTGGCGCTGTTAAGGACCTTTTATAACAGGCCAGTCAATATCAATTAAAAGTACTGACAATTTAGGAAACGAATTGGACTGGAAACGACATTCAAGACATATTCAAAAGTGGGAAGCCTACTGGAAAACGAGCATTCGGTGTGGTCTTTTTTGTGGATAGGGAGTACAAATCGCACATTATTGATTTTAAGACAATAAACGAACGGTTGTGTGCGATCCGTATAAAAGCGAAATTTTACAAAATCTGGTGAACACAGTATAGAAAATGTTAGCGAATTTGTGTATTTAGGCGCCAAAATAATGAAAACGGGCAATGAAAGAGACAAAATAAGCCGAAGAATACAGCTCGCAAATAAAATATTCTATTCAGTATTGACAACCAGCTGCATACACAGGAAAACAAAGCTCCAAGTATACAAATCTGTAAAAGACCTGTGTTATGCTATGGGTGTGAAACATGGACCCTAACCCAAGCATCCGCAAATATATTGAACGCCTATGGATGACAGGCCCTGAGGCAAATAATTGGAGCTAAGCTAGATGGGGACCAATGGCGAATTCGATACAACCATGAGGTGCATGAAATTTTTGACGAACCGGAGGTCTCAACGATTATAAGACTGCGGAAGCAGCAATGGGCTGGCCACATGAATCGTATGGACGAACAATGGGTAAACAAAAAGGTATCCGTTGGGAGAACTGAAGGCTGGCGACCAGTGGATAAACCGAGAAGACGCTGATCTGACTCGATCAATGAAAACAGTTCATCGCTGGTCGGATTTCGGGATTGGAGGACGCGGTCGATGGCCGGAGACAGTTATAGGTGCTATTTGCAGGAAGTGAAGGCCCAAGAGGGGCTGCCGTGTTAAGAAGAAGAAAGAGAAGAGTCTCGTGCTTAATTTTGATGCAAAGTGAAATCTTCATATCGCATCACCATACCAGAATTGGATTGGACGTACTAAGAACGGAGGGAAAACTTGTTGTATCACAGAAAGGCTTGGAACAACGGTATGTTTTTCTTGAGACAGTTTTTATGTAACGTAACTTTGAGACACAGTAGGAATCCACATGAAAATGGCGCGTTGAATCGCGGCGTTGAACACATTTCACAGCTACCGCGTCCCTAGTGATGGCAATACGCCCAATCGAGTTTCTTGCGCAGCATACGCGAAATAAAGAAATTTACACGGTAAAGGTAATGTTCTTTTTTTGTGGTTGGGAGGTGAATGTCATTTAAGCGTAGAATGTGGAACTCCCATACTCGCAAGAAGGCAACTGGACTACCCTATAAATACCTCCCCGGTCAACCCAAGAACTCAGCCTGAAACCGTTTGACACATTACTTCGGGCCAAGTCTCTTTTCGTTATGTCGTGAGGCGCCTTCAAGCTAGGGGAGCCCTCTTCTAGCGGGAGGTGAGAGATGAAAGGGAATTGCCAGACAAGCGATCCCCCAGCTCCAACGCCCCCAGCTGCTGTGAGTCCCCTTTATCTTTTAGGACTCCCCGAACATAATGTGCCACCGGGTTCCATTTTTCAGCCGATTCAAGCATCACTGCGACTATATTATCCGGGGTGAGCTCTTCCGTCTCCCTATAGAGTTCCCTTTGCAGCCTGCCCCATTTTGTACACGTAAAAAATGTGTGGCAGGCATCGTCTTCCTCTCCTGGGCAAAACCGACAATCGGGGGACCGTGATTTACCAATCTTGTGCAGGTAAGACTTAAAACACCCATGCCCGCTCAAAAGCTGGGTCAGATAGAAGTCAGTCTCAGCGTGCCTTCGATTTCGGTCTTTGGTCATACATCCGGGATGAGGCGCGCAGGCCACCTTCCCTTCGTGCAATTCACCCAAGGCTGCTGCCAATCGTTGAGTGAGCGCGGACAACCATCTCCTCGCGGACAACCATTTCCTTCGCGGACAACCGTCTCCCTCGTGGGTAACTGTCTCCCTCGCGTCGTTGCTACAGCGCAGGTAAATAGTGCGGTGCTCTATAGCAAGGAGGGCAACAGGTATCACGCCTGCAATAACTCTCACCACCGAATCAGAGACTGTCGGACATGAAGATGCAACCCTCAGTGCTCTTCTTCTCTGTACCTGTGCCAGGCGTTTTCAGTATACCTTCTTACTGAGAGCGTCGCCCCATATTTCTGCTCCGTACTGTAGCACTGGCTCTACAGCACTCATCAGGAGACGTCTTTCCGATGGGCTGGGTCCCCCTACGTTGGCCATAAGTCGACTCAGAGCCGATACTCCCGAAGCATCCTTCTCAGCCGTTGCCCTGATTTTCTCAGAGAACCTCATCTTCGAGTCGATCAGTAGCCCCTGGTACTTCACCACTGACTTCGATTCGATTAATGTGTCTCCAATACTGATCATCCTTACTCTAGGGCTTCTCTTTTTTGTCAAGATGACCATTTCGGTTTTCTTCAGTGCTAAACTGAACCCCGCGAGAAGTCATCCAGTCTGTCACTCCTCGCATTAGCATACCTAGCCTAAGTTGCGCTTGTTCAATGATGCGTCCAGTGACCACAGCCGCAACAGCATCCGCATAACCGATGAAGCGCGACTCAACTGGCATCTCCAGTCTCAGTAGTCCGTCGTATGACACGTTCCACAGGTCTGAACCAAGGATAGATCTCTGGGCAGCACCCGATGTAACTTCCATCCTTCGTTGGCCCTGTTTCATGTCGTAGAGCAGGCATCGGTCCTTCAGGTAGTCCCTCAAAAGCCGCATTAGATATTCTGTAGCTTGAAAAGGGTTTTCCAGCGCACCCAGAATATCCACCCATCTAGCGGAGTTGAAGGCGTTCCCAACGTCGAGTGTTACCAACATGATGATCCGTAGCTTAATGCGGCTATATGCCTCTGTCTTATGTACCACGCTTACCACCTCTGCAATCGCATCAATGGTGGAACGTTCTGCTCCAAAGCCGTACTGCCGAGGAGATAGGTCCCCAGCAGCACAAATCGCGTCAGTGAGTCTTCTCTTGATGAGTTTGTCTAGTACTTTCCCAGCAGTATCTAGCATGCATAACGCGTCAGTGAGTCTTCCCTTGATGAGTTTGTCTAGTACTTTCCCAGCAGTGTCTAGCATGCATAACGGGCAGTTTGCAGACGGCGATCCGGGATTTCCCTTCCCCTTGCTGATCAGCACGAGCCTCGCCACCTTCGATTATACCGGGAAAACACCGTCCCGTAGACAAGCATTGAATATGATGAGCAGCAAGTCAGGACAATGGCGATAGGCAAGTAGCAACATCTCAGCTGCAACATCACCTGGACCCTTCTTCGCTTTCAGTGAAAAGACTGCCTCTTCCAGATCCGGCTGTGTGAAGGGTGGGCACTCGACTACTGTTTCACCATGGACAGTGTCAACACGGACGAGATGGGCGGGGAAGACTGCCCGCACTATCTTGTCCATCTTCTCCGCATCATGTATGTAATGCTTCCGTAGGGGGCCAAGCTTCCGCATAACTATCTTGTAGCCAAGGCCCCACGGATCCTTGTTCACGCTGTCCACTAAATCTTGCCAGCAGTGAGCCTTGCTATTGTTAATCAATTCGCGAAGGCATTTCCTGGCCAAGTTATATGCCGCTACCTGGCTACGTGCCTCGTGACAATTCCGTGTCCGTTGAGCCTCACGCCGAAGCTTAATAGTGATTTCAGTCGAGCAGCAGTACACTGGGGACTTCCTGTGCGGGAGTTTTTGACGGGGCACATAAGCATTGCAAACAGTCGTGGTGCTCCCCATAGTTGAGTTCACCACGTCTTGAGCTGCCAGTTCTTGCGTCACCTGCGGATCTCCCTGCAGCGGGGCACCTGCTGCGAGCACCTCGACGAACCTCTCAACGTTCATCCTTCCGATGTTCCACCAAATAGTAGGAAGTCTAGAGCACTGACGTTGCGAAACAACATCACTGATCTCAAACAAAATGCACTGATGATCACTGGCTGAGTAGTTCTCTAATACTTTCCAATTGTGTAGCATCGTACCAAGGACACCGAGTCGAATGTCAGGTCAGGTATGGTTCCTTTACAGCAAATACGGTAGAAGGTTTGCGTATTTCCGGTGTTTAGTACGACGAGTGCCATCCTGGCCGCCATTTCTAGGATTCGTTTTCCCCGCGGATCTGTTTGAGGCATACCCCATTCGATTGCTTTAGCGTTGAAGTCTCCCCCAACAAGCACGCTGCCGTCTGCGTTTGACACATTGCCCTTTAAAGCATTAAGCTTGGCTTGAAAAGACGATATTGATCCGTTCGGCGTTAGGTACACACTAAAGAAGATGGTACCTGAGCACCGAATCCACACGGAACCATCCCCCGTCCACAACTCTCCGCCTAAAAATCACTATTCTGAACCCAGATGGCAGTAGTGCAAGTTTCATCAGAATACCATCATGCCGAACTTTTATCATGGTGTTGTTAACCCAGCAGCAAAAAGTCGGTTTTCAGGTCCGCCGCAAACTGCTCAAGCAGATTTTGGGTGATTGAACTGCGGTGTAGGTTTAGCTTCAGGATGAGGGTCATCGAAGTTCTGTAATGTTGCGGCCATTAAAATGCTCTCGCGGCGCACTACGCGTGGACAGGATGGGGAAACAAAAAGCCGGAATGCATCCGTCAGCCTGATTCGGGATGTTTAAAATATACATCCAGTATTTAATCACATTTCAATCAAAAGTTTTCAATTTTTTAAATTGAAAACATCAGCTATTATTCATTATGCATGTCAGCTGTGCTGACCTAATCTTGCAGATGACGTCAACAGAGATCTGTGGAGCTTGGACTTCAAGCTAGTCATACGGAAGATCGATCCACTATGGGCATCCTTCTTAAATGAAGTAGAAAAGATAAATAAGATAGTGCGGGCAATTTTCCCCTTCACATCCCGTCTATGTTGATGCTCTCATTGGTGAAACAGTGAGAAACAGCCTGCTCCCAACGTGCGTGGAAATGAAGGAGGTAGTTCATTCAATTAAAGCAATTAAGACTCCTGGACTAGATGGCATCCCAACGGCAGTATTGCAGCTTGTCTTTCGCCTTCATGCAGGCATGCTGACCGGTATGTTTTACGTTTGTTCTCACGATGGGATGTTTAATGAAATAGGAGAGTGTTCTCCAGACAGTCTATTCGGAAAGATGCTTAGATCAGTTTAAACTGGAACCTAATTCTGATAGTTAAAAATAGGGCGCTAAAAGGCGTCGTGATTGGAGGGGTCTCTTTTTAAGGAATCCCTTTTCCTCACTTTATCTCCGCTTGAAAAAGGATTCTCACGATTCGAAGGCACCTCAAGGCATAAGAAAACGATCCCTAACCCAAAATCTGTCAGATGGTTTCAGGCAAGATTCGGAAGATATTTGGGGAGACACTTAATGGCCAGTCCAAAAGCTTTGCCCGCCCGTGTTGGAGTCCGACACTCAGTACATAAATAGCCTTCATCTAAATGGAAGTAAAAGACCTGTGTTATGCTATGGGTGTGAAACATGGACCCTAACCCAAGCACCCGCAAATATATTGAACGCCTATGGATGACGGGCCCTGAGGCGAATAATTGGAGCGAAGCTAGATGGGGACCAATGGCGAATTCGATACAACCATGAGGTGCATGAAATTTTTGACGAACCGGAGGTTTCAACGATTATAAGACTGCGGAAGCAGCAATGGGCTGGCCACATGAATCGTATGGACGAACAATGGGTATACAAAAAGGTATCCGTTGGGAGAACTGAAGGCTGGAGACCAGTGGAGAAACCGAGAAGACGCTGATCTGACTCGATCAATGAAAACAGTTCATCGCTGGTCGGATTTCGGAATTGGAGGACGCGGTCGATGGCCGGAGACAGTTAAAGGCCGTGTTGGAGTCCGACACTCAGTACATAAATAGCCTTATCTAAATGGAAAGTATTGCAGTCTATATGGGTTCGCTCCTTTTACCTTCTTCCTTCACAGGTGGAATACTTGTATTCCTGCATATCGCAGATAAGGATGGCAGAAGCAGGATGCAAATCTGTGCGTCTTATGTGCTGAAAACGCCTTGATGAAAAATATTTTTCGAATAGTTTTGACTTTATTAAACCAGTTGGTATGAATGAGTTTCAAATGCATACATCTGCTGTCGTGCATACTTTTTCGTAACTCACCAAGAATTGAAAACGAATGATATTTTTTTCGATACCAAGCTGACTGGATATGAAATGTTCGATTCGTTAATATAAAAATTCATGTCCTATCTCTGCAAATTAAACATACAAAGATGAATTCAATATCGAAATAAATATACGAAATTTCAATTTTAAACCAACCTACAGAGCTTTGAGCTATCCTTGAGAATGTTCCACAAAGCTATAAATCTGTATTGGAAATTTATCCATCGAACGTTCCTTACCAGGAGCTACCGCAGTTTATAGTTCTGTTTCATGCATTGATGCAATTGCTTATTTAAGAGGCAGATATGGATCTACTTTATCCCGACGCATTATAAGAGGTAGATTTTGAAACGAGGAATCCATTCATACTGAAGCATTAATAGCTTGTATAAAATTCCTTTGTAAAACTCGATTAAAAGTCCTGCACAACGCAATTGAAATAATAACCTATCTGTGCTTCCATTCATCTGAGTGTCCTATCAATTGGTCTCAAACACCGAAGAAGCTGGAAAACATCAATTAAGTCGAAAGGTAACTTAATGTAGGTGGCCCTGAAAATTGGTCCTTTTACATAGAAGCGGATTACGTCATTATATAGGTAGCGCTTAAAAAGTTCTTTGGGCTCTTTTGTCGTTATAGAAATTGTAAATAACCTTATGAACTTTTACAAGTGACAACAAATTGGCTCTGAAGTTGTGATAATATGAATAGGTTATTGGCTAGTAAAATAAGTTTATCATATTTAAATTAATAAGATAATATCTTTCCTAGCGCTACACTATCTCATCACAATCGTTTGTAGATAATAACAGTCCAATCAGCTTGGGTAAAAAAAACATAGAAAAGGACGAAATTTTGCAGGATCTATGTTACTCTTGGGTGTTCTTTCTTTTGGTATTTGTCTTTGATGTCCTAGTTTTTGTTTCTGCTGTTGTTGCGGTGCTAATAAAATCAGTGCTATTTTTTCTCGAAGCCGTTTTCTGTGTTCTTATATGTAGTCGCCTTATTTGCCCCATGGTTAAGGCAGGAAGCAGGAAGGCCATGCGAGGGTTGCTACCAGCCCTTATGGAAACAGGTGCTTAGTGCCAGATCAGCACTAACCGTAAGCCCATCGCAACCAAGCCTACACCAACTACTTAATGGCGCGAACTTTGAGCATTCTCCTAGGCATATACAGATTTCACGGAGGCGATGACGGTATGGAACATAGATCGGAACAAATTTCATCCGACTTTCACCTAGGCGCTAGCATGCTATGAAACTAGGTCCAAAATATATTGTCACTGAGCTCAGAATTTCAATTCCAGTTCATTGTATAAACATGTACCAGATACGAAAGCAAGGTCGTAGTCCTCTAGGTCATTTTGCGTTGTCCAGTATGCATCATGGGGAGGTCGCCTAGGTTACACCCCAGATTTTTTGTTTTTAAGGGAGCTTAACGATTTGATTAGTATAACAACACATGAATTAAGCAGGAAAAAGGGAACAGCATAGCCTTAACTCCGATATGGAAACTCATCCATGAACCTTTAGACGCATGAGAGAAGGTAGCAGTACTTGTGACCTAAAGTATTCCATAGAAGCTTACCTGTTGACTAATAAGAACATACGCAATCGTATTTTTGAATTCAACGACGAAAAATAGCAGATATTGTTACCAACCCTATAGCCAAGAGAGAATGCTTTTTTAGAGGCTATCAAATTTTTTCCATATCCTAAATGGCCTCTAATTTGATATCGAAATACTTTGAAAAGCTATTGAAATTCTGATTTAAAAAGCATATTTTTTGATAAACCGGAAATACTACGAGTATTACATAAAGCTGATTGGCATGCTCTCAAATTTAGGACTGTGTGGTACCACCACTTAACTTATGTGAAGCAAAGGGCACTATACTAATCTCGAACCAATGGTAAGAGCCTCTATTGGAATCAGTGTGTTAGAAGTGTTTCCAAGGAATTAACTACAGAGTGTTACAAATATGAGTAATCCGCAGACCTTCTTTTTTAGGGTTTTGTTAAATAATTTTACAAAACCCTTCTAAAATTGCCTCGTCATTTTGCCTCCAGAATTTTTAAACGTGAAACTTCAAAAATAGGTAGTTGAATTTTGGCGATGATCGTAACTAATTATATCTCGTGTTAAACTCAATATGACTTTATGTAGACCTTAGATCCTTAATGTGTTTGATTAATATACATGCCCTCATGTCTAAGCCCTTGCAATTTGAAAACAGCAAAAAACCTCACCAGTCAAGATCATTTCACACGGTCACCTCAAACACTCGGTGCGAAAATTCGAAACAAGTCATGCAATAGATGTAGCTTGAATCATGCTTACAATCAGTATTTCCATCAGGATTTAGAGTGTTATTTCTATCAGAGAAGTCACATATCCAAGTTTTATAGGAAAAGAAGCAGCAGACGAATGTAATCAAAGCACTTCATCAACGATGCTAGCCGGCACATTAAGAAAATCGAGTCTATAAACGCTATATGATCGGGAAGCAAAGCCATGCTCCGCGTCAAACTCAACCACTGAAATTTTGAGATGAAACTCGATACAGCAGCTGCGAGTGACATTACAGGCAGCATGACGCTGCGCAACATCTTGTTTCACTTTGAGTCACAGCTTTTATACACAGATAAATAATTTGCACGTACTTAATCGACTCCACTGCGTGGAGTATGTACAAATAAAAGTCTCTCTTGGTAAAAGCACGAAAATTTATTTTGACACGTCATCAAAGGAATCTAAATCACGCCAAGTATCAATTCGCTGCATCTTCAGCGGAGTCTTTGGGTAACAAAATTTACGCTCAAGGCCTACACAAATCTGAGGAGTGCATCTAAGCTATCAAAGATAAACCTAAGTCTTCTAGTCTAAAGTAGTTAGATCAGTTGCTTGAAAAAGTCACTTACTACGGCTCATTTATCGCGGACATATCTAAAAGGTTTTCCAATAAGAGGTGTTATTTTGAATAGCCCGCTATTTCGGTAGGTGCCCTTTTAGAAGCTGTCATTTTTTGACATTTGACAAGTAGAAACTTCGCCATTGATAAAAATGGAACGATACACTCTGTAATGAATCATGCGACGCCGCTGGTGACCACTACTAACACACTTTGCTGCTAGGTGGCTTGTCATTTCACGTTGGTTGCGACCAGCGCTCATTCCACGTCAATTTTGTCGTGAGATGTCAACAGGATTTGACAGCCACATGGGAGTGAAGTGTGGAGGTAGTGGCCGCCACCCATGAGGAAGTCCCGGAGTGTGCCGACAGTTCAGTCAAATTCAACTCAACCAAATGATGTGTACAACTTGAATGTGAGTGAGAATATTCGTGGGCAGGCTAATCCAGACAGAACACCGAGCGTCGCTTCTAATACGGTATATGCAGCCAAAGCGGTGCCAACAAGCATCAATAAGTTTAAAAATAACAGGAAGAAGAACTTTCCTACAAAATGGTCATCCCAGATATCCATCGACTATTCAAAAGTAGTGGTAAATTTATCAGAAATTCGAACTGTTAAACTAACCGTGGATATCATCAATCAATCCATGCAGAGAACGGAACCAGATCTACGAGGATACAAAACACCGCAAATAGAAAATTTGGGAGCTACACTGGACCATTTCGATACAATAGACTTCTCTGATTATGATCTACGCAAACGTGATGGATGTCCGTATTTGCCTAGATTAAAGTGCCTGCTATTAAACAACAACCGGATAATACGAATGTACGATTACTTGCATGAATCTATCCCCAATTTGGAGTCAGTAGTTCTTACTGGGAACAATATTCAAGAGTTGGGCGATTTGGAACCACTCACGCACCTCAAAAAGCTGGAAACATTGTGCTCGCTTGTAAACCCCGGATCTACAAAGCCATATTACAGTGAGTATGTTGCATACCAGTTAAATCCGATCCAATCTGAGGGACATATAAATTAAACAACGGTAAAAGGTAGAAAATTTTTGTTTTAGAAGACGTTGGTTACATGGACCAATCAAAGCAAAATTGTCTCAAGGCAGATTTTAACTTGTAATTGTAAATTTCTCATAGAAAGCAGCGCGAATCGCAGTTAAACAAGTCAAAAATTATGTCCTTTTGCAATGTCGTATTACTTTATTATATATAATAACTAAAATTTTAGTTTTAAACAATTAGTAAGAGATAAGGAATGTTATGCACAAAGTTCATTGACGTGTGTGTATAATGAAATAAGACAATTTTCTTTTCTTTTTTTCTATTAAAAACCCATTTCGGATATTGTAAATTAGATTAAGATTAAATATGAATGTATTTGTTGGGAATACATTAAAATCATTAGTTTCAAGTCAGTTGAAGATAAGCTGCTAGGATATAAAATATGAGCACACTCCGAAAATGATCTTATAAAGAAAAACAGGATAAAATGGAATTGCTCTCTAATGTCTAACTTTAGGGAATGTTGCTTACAATTTTTACGGAATACAATGTTGCATAGACTTTGAAGACGTTGGCGATGCAGTCATAAAAACGATAGGTTTTAATAAGTTGAGTCAGAATAGGGTTGAAAATCTTAGTTAGTAATTGCAACGCCATAAAAAAAATGGAATTGGCTAGGTTTTTGGATTGAGTTTGTGTCATGCTTTGGATTTTTCTCGTCTTTAACATTGAGAATTTTTTTTTAGAAACTGAGTTAATTCAATTTGTGGTTACGAATTTTCGTAGTTCGGAAAGTGCTTTTCGAAAATTGTTCAACACTGAAGTAAATTTAAAGTGAAAGCTTGATGGATACTTGAATCGAACTGAATTGACTCTAAAATCTATCTTAATTCTATCGCCCTTCGATATTTCTGTATAGCAATTTCGCACAACATGTGATTGGGATCACTGTGTTGTTAACCTTGATCACTCTATTATGTTGTGAAATAGTGCTGTGATACTTTTTAATGACGGATATTGTGGTCCGATTGAAACCCTTCTTGATTTTCATCTGCAAACCCAGTTGGATTCGACTGCAAAATCAAGTCTGCATTTTCGCTTGAATATCTTAGTAGTGAGGAAATCGTATCGTCACATTATATCTTCCCACATTGCAATGAATTAATAATCAAAATGCATCGTAACGATTGCACTGCAAGAGGAGAAGAGGAAGTACAAATATTTTACAATCTTATACATTTACTTTTATTAACTTTTAAGTTTTTTTCTTATTAAATATTTTTTTCCGATTCCTTTTCCCTTTTTAAATGTATCTTAAAAGAATTTCTTGGTTTTATCAAATTAAACGCCATCACCAATTTACCAGCGAGAATAAAATGTTGTGCAATATGTGCAAGAAGGAGCAAATTAAGACCTTAAATTTTAATTTGATAGAATTGACAATTCATTTCATCTATATGGAACAATGAGTAGATTTTAGATTGTCATTGCTTGCATTTACTAATGTCCAGTGAAATTCAGAAACCAGCCATTTTTTTTTCACCAATCCCTTTATTTGGTTGATTTTGAATTTTAATATTTTCTTATTTTAATTTCTCTCACATTGAAATTGGACCCGATTTTTATAAAAAACTGGAAACACTCTTTGGTACAAGATTAAATGTTAATTTGTAAAAATTTGCTTTCGAACGAAATTGAACAATCAAATATGGTCTGTTTTTAGTTTCTCACATTTATCATTCCACTACTTGAAAATGAAAACATATTAAAATGATTAAATATAATTACCCATTTAGATATACGTTACTTATCAAAAGAACACCTTAAATTATATTGAAAATAAAAAATTATGTAAGTTTTCCTTTGTAAATAATTTGTTACTATAACTAAAGGTTAACTTGAAGAAACAAAGACGTGTCTATGTTGCTAAGTTTCTTAAGCGCTGTATACTTAATTTTAATGCAGTAATTATTTTTATACTGAACACTGTCAGGTTTAGCGAATTTTATATTGAAAACGTATCGTAAAAATTTTACGAGGCCTAGAGAAACCAATTATAATAGGAGTTAAATTGTAGCATAGTCAAGTTTATTAGAAAAACATGGATTGTTAAACCTTAACAACGACTTTCCTTTCCAGTGGTTCTTCTTTTCAGCGGGAAATAAGGTGCAGGGTAGGTATGCCGTCGCGAGGGTAGGGTTTGAGAAAATCCGCTGAGGCCGGTTTCGCGTGGCGCGCGGTACACGGTACCTTTGTTGTTTTGCCTTTTGATTAGCGCAGCTTTCGTCGAGTTGAGTTAGCGTAGCACATTTTTCGGTACCGCGTCGGAATTTCGGGAACGCGAAGTAAAAATTAGATTTTTGTCCTCGACTGGATAAATGAAGAAATACGGAGTAACGTAAAGTAGGTTTCCTCTCCGTATGGTTTTGTTTCGTGACGCGTTTGAAAACGGGCATGTATTGGTGGCTGAAGATTGTAGATGAGCGTAATCCATTCGGAGACCCGCGACTGAAACCCTCTCCGATCTAGCTGGCCGACAAGCAGCCACCGCGTGAATGGGTTACGGTGCACGGATTGGTTGACCGGTTGGTACCATCCGTTGGCACTTCTCAGACTTAACGTCTAGAACCAATGAGAGGTCGGTTCCTCGTTCGGACGTAGGCTTAAAATCATTACAACTCCCAACATCGCATTGAAATTATTAAAATTCACTATAAAAATGGTGAAAATTTGGCAGAGACGGTTCGTAAAACTCGAACATTTTTGGGTCGTCGTGAAGTACCTTGTCGGACCGCAAGACAGAAATTGGTGGAAAAATTTGAGCTGTTGGGACAACTTAGTGGTGTGAAGAATAAAACCCGTGCACGTCGCTCAAGAACAGCCGAGAATATTGCTGCTGTAGCCGAAAGTGTTGAAGAAAACCCAGGTTTGTCCATTCCTCGTCGTTCTTTGGAATTAGGTATTCCACAAACGTCATTACACCGTATTTTGCATAAAGATTGGGTCTTAAGGATTATAAAATTCAGTTAACATAAGAACTCAAGCCGATCAATCATCAACAACGTCGTGTCTTTGCTGATTGGGTCATTGAAATGCATGAAAAGGATCCGAAATTCCATCGAAAAATCATCTTGAGTGATGAGGCCCATTTCCATCTCGGTGGCTTCATCAACAAGCAAAATCGCCGCATCTGGGGCTCGGAAAACCCAAGAGTTATTGTTGAAAAGCCTCTCTATCCTCAACGTGTGACTGTTTGGTGCGGTTTATGGTCCGGCGGAGTCATTGGACCTTACTTTTTCGAAAATGAGGCTGGAGCAACAGTTACGGTGAATAAATTGCCCTATCGAGAGATGATTAATGATTTTTTATGGCCGAAATTGGATGGTATCAATCTTGACAACGTTCACTTTCAACAAGACGGCGCTACGTGCCACGCAAGCAACGAAACCATTGATCTTTTACGGGAAAATCTTCCGGACCGTGTTATCTCTCGAAGAGGTAATCACAATTGGCCACCGAGATCTTGTGATTTAACACCTTGCGACTTCTTCCTTTGGGGCCATCTGAAAGAGAAGATCTACGTCAACAGCCCAGCGTCGATTCAAGACCTCAAAGATGGAATTCGTGAGGCTATCAAGGACATAGGGCAGCCACTTTGCGATTTCGTTATGGAAAATTTCATGAAAAGGATATGGTCCTGTAAGCGTGGTCGGGGTGGTCATTTGCCGGATGTTATTTTTCACTTTTAACGGCATACATTCTTCTTCACAATGAAATAAACATTCGATCATTTATATTAAAAAATTTCCTGATTTCCTTTCGTATCAAAATAACACCTCCTATTGGAAGGGCTCGATATGCACAATGGCTCGATATGCTGATCGCCAACAAATTTTAATGGATACTTGCCATAGAGCGAGCTTATAATGAATTGCAATTTTTTTAAATTTCTCCTCAGGTACTCATGCCGTTAAATCCAAAGCTCCTACTGGTTCTCAAAACTGACGCCAACTCAGTTGAATTGGGAACAGTTTGCTTGCACCATCTGAGTGATGGATCCAGGCGACCAATTACTTACGCCAGTAGAACCATGACTGGGACTGAACAAAGACATCCTCAAATTAACAAAGAGACATTGAGTATTGCTTACGCGAAACAAAAAATTCTTTATTTGTTTGTATGCTAGACGTTTTACTTTGAGAATTGATCAAAAACCGCTCATGCAAATACTGCACCGAGATAAATCTTTACCAGGACTTCGTAAGCAAGATGGCCTCCTATACAGATTACCTCGCACATTTTGATTATGTGATCAGCAAAAAATCGAAGGAGAGCACGATTGCAGACTATTGTTCAAGAGCTCCAATGCTAGTCACGTTGGATACAGCTCATCAAGTCATCTTTGAAGAGAAAATACTTACATTCAAGTGATAAATTTGACTTGTTCATACTGAATCAATTAAATCAACTTCTAACTCGCACTTAAATGATCGTGCACAGAACACGCAAGGATCTACACTTGGGAAAAGTCTTGCAGTTATTGGAAACAGGGTAGTCTTCATCTCGACATGATTTTAAACCTCCAGAATCTAACTACTCAATCAGCTTAGTTGTCTTTTGTTTCGGTACAGAATTTTAATCCGTTTAAGGACTCTGTAGATATTAACAGTTAAATATGGTTCATTGATGTCGAGAAACTGAATTTTAGTCCATTTACGTATTGAGTATGCTAATTATTTTACGGTTCTTCATGATGAAGGACACAGAATCTTTTGGTGATGGATGATAAAAACGATCAGTATTCATACCTTTTGTAATAAACGGTACATTTCAGCCAATCATTTCTATCGGAGCTTTGTTTTGTTTCAGCAGTCTTTCAGGCTTTCGCTTAGAGATAGTTAGAGTATCTCATTATCTCGATTGTACGTACCGGCACTCGAGAAGGTAATGTGGTCAGTACTACCCAGACACAAACAATAAATAAATTCTAAATAAGGTATAAATGCTCCAATTCAAGATTATTTACAATAATATCATCGGGGAAATTTTCATGACTGCTTTTCTTTTCCGCATTTGTCTCTCACCTACTGATGAACTTATTAAAAGATTCTTTTTAGATCTTAGACGAAGATGTTTTACGTAGAATTCGAATATTCTACAAAGGAATAACAAGGATTAAGTGACTGTAAATTATAGAGGTAATCGCCATCTGAAAATTGATTTGCTACATTCTATACCTGGAAACCTAGAATTAGTGATTTCCATACTAAAGACCGACGGAAATCGCGAACTAACATAACGATAATTTTCTTTCTACAACTGTTCATAATTTTAAAAATGAACATGGAAATACATTGTTAAGTTTTCACTAAACTACAGCACGTCATTTTCATGACCTTTGATGAAAATTGTATGCAAACTGGCGGACATGGTCGCGGAACCGTAATGATTGGAGGAAATTAATCCTGAAGGTCAAGGCCCGGCTCGGGCTGTCGCGCCATAGATGATGAAAATAATATGCCATAGTTTACTGTGAACGAAGGCAATAGGTATCGAATAAACGTGAACAAGTGATATGGCTAAGAAGGATCTTTCTAGCAATTTACCTACCTATAGGGGGTTCACTTGATGTATATACATATATATATATATATATATATATATATATATATATATATATATATATATATTTTCCCCGTAGCACTATAGCCCCTTTCGGGACTTTGCTTAGAGATAGTTAGAGTATCTCATTGTCATGATCGAATGTATCCACACTCCACAAGCTGATATGATCATTATCACGTTTTAGCCGTCTGTTCGTCCACCCAGCTGCGATACGTTCTGATTTTAAACCAGAACGTATCATAACTGAACAGGCTTATAGTCCGCCCGAAGAATCACTCGAACTAAATCTCGTTGATGCCAATGAAGCTCGAACCAGAGACCTTCAGCTTACGGGCTTAGTGCTCTAACCACTACACCACGCGGGCCACTCTATGTATCTATATATATATATATATATATATATATATATATATATATATATATATATATATATATATGTATGTATAAAAACATGTACACACATATACTCGTATATATATATATATATATATATATATATATATCGTATATATATATATATATATAGTATATAGTTGTTGTTATATATATATATATATATATATATATATATATATATATATGTATATATATATATATATATATATATATATATATATATATATATATATGAATGTATATATATATTGTTGTCGTTATACATATATATAATATATATGTGTAGATATATATATATATATATATATATATATATATATATATATATATATATATATATATACATTCATATATATACGAGCTGTGTTCAAAAAGTAAGGTGACTTTGCATTTTTAACAAAAAATATTTTTTTAATCGTCTATATTTATGTTTTCCCCCTTCAAAATAATCAATACACTTCTGCCAATACACTTGCGCTAACGCTTTTTCCAATCCTCGGAACACTACTCATAAGCACTTTTCGGTAAACCTTGAGCTCTTCCAGCGATGCAGTCTTTATCTCCTAAATTTTTGCAAATCTCTGTTCTTTTATACGTCTCTTCAGTTTTGTGGTGTTGTTTTTAGCCAACAAATTCTTTATCTTTGATTCTTTTTTTTCGATAACAAAATATCGTCGAGCACGCAAAACACTTCTAACCGTTATACCTCTCACAAAGAAACTAAACATATTATCTAGCTGAAACTGCAAATATTGTGTTACATGTCCAAACAACTCTGCGAGCTACTGTCGCAATTGTTGTCGAAATTATTAGTAACATCATGATCAACCAAGAAAAGAAAACGAATGCACTCGAAAGCAGAAGAATGCTTTGAAAGTGACGTCACTGCCGGTGTTCAGAATTGCTCGAATATTCCAAGTCGTTCTCGTCAGAACATTTGACAATATACGAGAAATGAATTAAATGGCAAGAGACCCTATAAAAAGCCGATCTGAATAAATTGGGGGAAGTTATATTAAAAACTACGATAAGAGTGGAGTGCGAATTGAAGGCGATATTGATTGATAGTGAAGTTAAAGATTTTCATGATAGATTTGAAGAAAGTTGAAACATAAATTTATAGACAAGTGAAAAGTAAATTAAAAGGTTATTAGTAAAATAGTGAAATTAATTATTGTGCGAATAAACTCTTTTAGTTACTTTAAAAGACAGTGCGTTTTCACTTTCCCGGGACATTAAATCTATGGACCGCGGACCGTAACACGCGACAATACCAACATTAAAAAATAAACAAATTGGGTAAACAGACCTACACACATGTCACAAGGGTTTTGTACCGAACTTCTCAGAAATGCAGTCACCAGCAACGAATAAAGTCAAGAAATATGTCAAAGGATAGTCCGCGTGGTCTAGTGGTTAAAGCACTAAGCCCGTAAGCCGAAGGTCTCTGGTTCGAGTCTCCTTGGCGTCAACGAGATTTAGTCTCGTTGATTCTTCGGACGGACTTTAAGCCTGTTCAGTTATGATACGCGCTGGTTTAAAATCAGAACGTATCGCAGCTGGGGGGACGGACACACGGCGAAAGCTTGATAATGATCATATCACCTTGCGGAGTGCCGATACATTCGATCAATGAGATACTTTAACTATCTCTAAGCGAAGGCCCGAAAGGGGCTGTAGTGCTACGAAAAAAAAAATATGACAAAGAAATGTGTGCGTTTAAAAAAAAATGTGAAATTCAAAGACCATATTATTATTAACAAAGTTGAGCGAATTTTGACTTTGAACTTGACTAGTTTGAATAAATATCAAATCAAGCTCTTTAAATTTTTTCCGGGGTCACATCGTTACATGGGGAGACTCTCCTTAAGGCCCTTTGGAATTCTTTCCGACCATCAAATTTCCGTCTAACCACCACTCTCGAGTTTTTGATGAAATTTAATGATTCTAGCTTTAACACAAGACAAGCATACAAAGTAGTGAAAAGCCTGAAACGTGGTTATCAGCGCAAAACCACGCTCCGACGTGATGACAGCGGCAATTTAATCGCTGATGAAATCAAGATTAAGGATAGATGGGCAATATATTTCAAGCACCTCCTCGATCCTCCGCACAGCTCCAGAACATCGGAGCCTATAGATGTCTGCGGAGAGCTTCCATTGGCCCCACCAACTCTGGATGAAGTTTGTTCCATCATCAAAGCCCAAAAGAATAATAAAGCATTGATGAGATTCCAGTTGAGCTCATCAAATAGGGTGGCAGTAGTGTTCATCAAGCTATTCACAAAGTCATCCAGTACATTTGGCAACAAGAACATATGCCAAAAGAGTGGAGCCAATCAATTATATTCCCGATCCACAAAAAAGGTGACAAGCTACAGTGCGAAAATTATAGAGGCATATCACTACTTTGTACGGCGTACAAAATATTTTCTAAAATCTTAGAAAATAAAATCGGATCATACGCCAACAGTATTATTGGGGAGTATCAAGGTGGTTTTAGGGCAGGTAGATCAATAACAGACCAATTGTTCACGGTCAAGCAGGTACTTGAAAAATGATGGGAGTTCAACATAGACGTACACCAAGTTTTCGTTTACTTCAAGCAAGCATACGACAGTATTGATCGTAATGTACCAAATAATGCTTTGCTTTAGCATCTCAGCCAAATTTGTCCGTCTTACCAAAATGACAATGACGTTGACGACCTCCCAAGTCCTCATTAATAACTAACTCACCGATGCCTTTGACACAAATATCGGACTAAAGCAGGGAGATGGGCTGGCCCCATTGCTTTTCAAGTTGGCTCTGGATAACGTCATACGGAAGCTACCTGTCGATACGCGAGGTACATTACTATACAAGTCGAGCCAGGTAGTGGCCTATGCGGACGATATCAACATTCTGTCATGGTCACTAACAACTGCCAAAGAACTCTTCCTGAAACTCGACAGCGAAGCAAAACTAGTAGGGCTACAAATCAACGAAAATAAAACAAAGCTCATGACGCAGTCGAGGAAAAATACCCCAAATACACAAAATATCACACTTGGCGAATACAGTATCGAAAATGTTAGCGAATTGATGTATTAGGCGCCAAAATAACAAAAAGGGCAATGAAAGAGACGAAATACACCGAAGAATACAGCTCGCAAATAAAATATTTTATTCAGTTTTGACGATATTGAAGACCAGCTGTATACACAGGAAAATAAAGCTCCAAGTATACAAATGTGTGGTAAGACCTGTGTTATGCTATGGGTGTGAAACATGGACCCTAACCCAAGCATCCGCAAATATATTGAACGCCTTTGAGTGACGGATCCTGAAGCGAATAATCGGAGTGAGGCTAGACGGGGACCAATGGCGAATTCGATACAACCATGAGCTGCATGAAATTTTTGGCGAACCGGAGGTCTCAAGGATTGTAAGACTGCGGAAGCTGCAATGGGCTGGACACATGAATCGTATGGACGAACAACGGATACCCAAGAAGGTATTCGTAGGGAGAACTGAAGGCCGGCGGCCAATGGGGAAACCGAGGAAACGCTGGTCTGACTCCGTCGACGAAGACAGTTCATCGTTGCTCGGATTTTGGAATTGGATGACGCGGTCAATGGACCGAGACAGTTGGAGGCGCTTTTTGCAGGAAGCGAAGGCCCGAAAGGGACTGCCGTGCTAAGAAGAAGAAGCTTCTTAAGTTAATAAGAAACATATTGTGACGCATTGACAAGCCTCTGCAAATACCGATTCGAATAGAGTATTTTAAAAAACATCTCAAACCCTTTCGAACGATGGCAGTATTTTGCTCTGTTGAATGATAAAGGTGAACATAGAAGCACTTCAAAGATGGCAGAATAAGGCCATATTTGTTTCAATTACATTGTATATTAGACCCATTGACATATAATAAGACCTCAAAGTAGAGGCCATGAACACAAAAAATTCGACTGAGCACTAGCCTTTTCAACAAGTCGGTTTGAAAATAATTATAAAATTCTTATTTCTAAATTTCCTACTAACAGGTTCTCGAATTTGGTGAATATATGATATCAAAGGAATGATGAGTGCTTTGTAACAGAAATGCTTCTGGACAACTGACCGAGAATTTCCTGGAACGAGAATGCATGCACAAAGGCTTCATTTGACTACTTTTTGCTTACTCCTGTTTCGTGTTATGAGATTTTTTCATTATTCGCGATGGCAAAGAGATCTATTTCTTGGAAATAATATATCATAAGACATTTAATAATTCATTAAATTGAAAATAGACGTAATTAACGAAAATGATTGCCTACAATTTCACTAAGATTGCCCTGTGGAGAGAATTTTAGATGAAATCGATTAACGTAAAGAATTTCAAATGAAGTTGTCAAATGAACAGGACGAATACTATACGTTTCATTTCCTTCGCAGGCTATCAAAGTAGAATATATGACGAAAATGTTCACATACCATTCTTCATGTATGTACTCGTATATCACACATACGGAAAAGCCAGCAACATTCTCATCATTCATTATTTTATGGATGCGAACTGTTTTACTTAAAACGTCCTTCCATGAATCCTTGCCTGAAAATTCTATAAAAGTGATGCCTGAATTACAGCGTGACACATTGCCGCCTCTCTTAGAATCGTATCGTTAAGCATGGAGCATTTAATTTCTCTACTAAGTGGTTTTTCTGCACACAATGCTGTTTGAGCCATTTTATAATCACGCCCCGAACCCATTCACACGGCTTATTCTCGCCCAGCGTGACGTTTTGAGCTCGTGTCAGTCGTGCCTGTTCAAATTCCGCGTGACTCCACTTCAGTAGAGTTAAAATGAAACAGTGAAAGACATTGCACCGTAAAAGATGCGATACATGCGACGAAATCCTGGTAAAAAGTATAATACTCGTATACCCTAAAATAATATATAAAATTTACATAGGCGATGTATCTTGACATGGTGAGCTTTTTTTCTTGGGGGGTGGACATTTGACATGTGTTGAATATGAGCGGGAGGCTTTCAATGCAGACATGCCATCTTCTCTTCTCGTTGCGGGCATACATATATGTGATGTCATGTTCACGGTGGCGTCAAACCTTTGCAGAGTAGCAAATATGGCATGTCAGGTGGTTGATATCATTGCCGCTGCTCAGCCAATGATAGGAACATAAAATTCGTTTGCTGCGAATGCGAAACCCCTCCAAGGCCTTAAGCTCAAACAGAAAACATTTATCAAATGTACCCCATGCGGTTTAAGGCGAATGCTTCTAGTAGAAAAGAACGGAAATGTGGAACGGTAAATAAAAGCAAGTATTTTAAATATTCTCCCACTGACGATTGTGATAGCAGGTTACTTGCCTGGATTCCGCCAGACCTGGAAAAGTAGAATTGCTTTGATTTCATAAAGTGCTGCCGTTTCTGCCAATTTTCGAAATGGTATTTCAATTTTTTCGTATTCAAATACAAATATAAGTAAGAACGGCTTAGTGTTCTTTTGAACATAATTGGAAATTAGAAGAAGGAATTTTTTAATAAGAAAAACTGATTTTTTGTAACTCCAGCATTATAAAGCTTTAACTCGAAGATTTTGTTTCTCCAAACAACTCTCGCACAACCGTCGACGGTATTTTCATTAACCTAACCTTAAGCCGCCCCCTTTTCTGCTATTCTATAGTATTTGAATAAGAACCTGAATCCTTTTTGCTAGTTTCGTTGCATTTGATTTTCAAGAGTTCACACTTCTTTTCATAGGCACTTGTTTCAAAAAAGTTACTCAATCCTTCATTTTTGGTTTATTCATAATTCTGCGTGTAAAAAATGATTTGCGCGAATCCCTGCTTGCACAGTTTTTTGCTTTGAATGAAGAAAGCGTGTTCGTAACAGTTAGCACTTTATGTGTGCTCTTTTAGCTGAAATCTCAAATGATTTGTATAATCCGGCTGCAAAGAGTATTCTTATCAATTCATTCAGGATGTATGGCAAGGAAGTCAGTCGAGCAAATTCGTGAACAGGAAAGCAGACGTCAATCTTCTTGTTAGCCCATCTTTATATTATGCTGGTAGAGTACTCGTGTGAACCCACGTATTACATATTTGAATGAAAATGAAACCAATACTACACAAGATTATATGAATGCAAGGCGTGCTAGTGCCACCCCTTATCGTTTGCGCCAGAACTCGCAATTTAGTTATACTCGAGAAAAATATGGTTCTTGCACAGCAAATGGTTTCAAAAGGGTGTAGTTCGCTACATACAGACAAATTAATGAGAAGCAACCAAAGCGAGGCTTGATGTTTACTTGCTTATTGAAAAAAAAAATTGCCACTTGTCTAATGTAATTATACGACCTGGAAAAAAGCTATTCATATTTGAAGTGCAAATGCAGAAAAAAATATTTAAAATAAGCATGAGCACCTGTTTTCATTGCCTCGAGGAGCATTTCTGTGCTGATTATTTGTAACACTGTAGTCATACGATGTACCTTAAAATGTTTATGAAAATCTACAGGATAATACTTTTAAATATATAAAACCATACGTTTTTTCAGTGCGGAATTCGATCGAAAATTACATTTTTAACTGTTATGAGTTTCATGGGATTTTTGCCTGTTTTCTGTTCGGTAACTTTTGAACGGGGTCAGGAAAAAGGATTCTATTTTCGCCAATTTGTTAAGCTAACTTGTCATTGAATCCCACCTGAAGGTTATTTAAATCGAGTTACGGTAAAGGGTGAAACTTGAGTTTGGCTCCAACTTCTCTTCATCGGGAATCGATCTGCAAACGAATTCTGGTTATTGGGGTTGCATACGAGTATAATGAAGGAATAAGACTTGAATCCGTTATAGATGACGGTGCAGGATATATTATGGAGAAAAAAAATAGTTCACGAGAGACGAGGTTTTTGATTTAATCCCAAATTGACGAAGCTTGGTGATAAGTATGTTCAGACCCACTCTATCGAGTGACTTCGCAAATTCTGTACATATCAACTTGATCATCTAAGTCTAGGGTGTGGGTAGTCGTATTGGAAAATCCACCAAGGTTAATAACGGTAGAACAACATTTTACTTATCGTTTTGACTTTCGGATAGGTCAAGTTTGTAGTTGGAAGCGTTGGCTCGGTCACCGCTTTTATGGATAGGGAGGACGTTTGCAAGCTTCCATGGAAGAGCACAGGCTACTCATATGAACATTGAAGCTAGAGCACAAGGAAAAGGTTCAGTTAGGAAGCCGAGAAATCGATGGGAAGATTCAATCAATGCTGACAGGAGATCCCTGCTTGGAATTTCAATTGACGAGTGAGGTCGCCGAACCGCCGTGATTTTAGGCGATCGCCCGAATTGGAGCTATTCCATTAATTATATATGATGATGACCTAGAAAAATAGCTCATCATAGTCTTAAATCGGAAGTCCGTCAGGGCCGACTGCACTGCAAGAGCTCAGAGACTGATATATATCAGCGACTCCAGAGGGGCTAGTGTACAGATGAACTAACATAGCTTAAGAAGGTTGAGGGTTATAATCTGAGAAGTCGGCTTTGGGTGTATCGGCTCTGAGTCGACTTATGGCCAACGTAGGGGGGACCCAGCCCATAAAGAAGATGCCTCTTGATGAGTACTGTAGGGCCACTGCTACTGTACGGAGCAGAAATATGGGGCGACTCTCTTGATAAGGAGGTATACCGAAAACGCTTGGCACAGGTACATGGACGAAGAGCACTGAGGATTGCATTTTCATGTCCGACAGTCTCTGATAAGTTACTTACAGCAGTCTGAGGCGTTGGGTCTTGGGGATCGCTTGTCTGGCACTTCCTCTTCTCCTCTCCCCTCCTGCTAGAAAAGGGATCCCCCAGCTTGAAGGCGCCTCATGACGTAACAAAACAAGACCAGGCCTGAAGCAATGTGTCAAACGGTTCCAGGCTGGGCTCTCGGTTGGCAGGAGAGGTTTTAAGTGGGTAGTCCAGTTGCTTGCGAGCATGTGAGTCCCAAACTCTGTGCGTAAATGACATTCACCTCCCAACCATAAAAAAACATGTCACATTTGGCCTGATCATAGAAGATTGTTTGTTCTAAGTATAACAGGGTGTCGATACTCTGACTTGAGTTTCAATTAATCTGAGGTAAAGGAAGTTTTGCAAATTGATGATTTTTTTATGTCATAAGTACGGAGAAGACGGAGTTAAGAAAGGTCTGATTCCGACCTGGAGAATTTATATTGTTTCCAGGGCGAATCCTGTGATAATAAAGCCTCTTCAATTTTTCTAATGAACCACAAAGATTGAAAGCTATTAAAAGAACGGGTTGTCTGTCTGTGAAGTGGGATAATGTTGCTAAGGAGCATATAGAATTGCTACGTTGCTAGGTTAGGATCATTTAAATTAAGTATACCATACCATTTCATATTTTCAATCTTATATATATAATTTTTCTTCAACTTTAACTAAGTTATCGAATAAGCAATTTGGATGAATTCACTAACCAGCTGTATCAGCCAACCAAAGTCTAGCTCCGGTTTAAATGAAATTGGGAACGAGGGTTTATTGTACTGTATAACGAAACTCATCATGAAAAATGACAAATGAAGCTCCCCTTGAAAAATGGCAAGGCCATCGTAAAACTTAATCCCACATCGTAATTCCCTACAATCGGCCGGGTCGAAGGCTTTAACAATCGATTGCAAATTCACGAGTGAATTTTAGGCTTGCTGTTTCAGGCCGATAATAGCGCTGACGTGTCAGTATTTCCTACCAATTGAACTCTAGACATAAGCAAAATGTAGTTACAATCGTATGTAGCCAATGGATCAAAGATCGATCCCTAATGATAACAACTGCTAATAGTTAATTTCTGTATGAAGAGGAAATTTAAATAGATGTTTCTGGTCACAAAAACAATAGACGCATCCTCGCATTACGGATTCATCGTCAATTTATGTAAGAAGCGGTTAATTGACCCTACCTCAACGTCCAGTAAAAATGGCCAATCTGACATGTGGATAAAGTTTCGACAATCGACCCATGAAATTACAATAATTCCACCACTTGGTAACAGCTTTCTGGGATCTTATATCCACATTGCGTTGCCACAAAAAAGCAAAGGCACTTCATTGCCACAAATGTACCTCCCAAACGACACATATAAAAAACAACAAAAGAAAAATTCAAATACATGCTCGAACACATGACCTGCAGGCCATCTTACAGTACATAGCCAAGCCCTTTGATCATGCGGAAAAAGAAAACTGGAGAATGGTGACCATATGGAGATTTTCTTTGACTCAACACCGTGATAGTTGTGATCGTTATCCGATGCCACCCATTTATGATATCACACAGCACCTGCAGGGTACTTCGGTGTTTTTCGATACTGGACGTAGCAAGGGCTTACCAGTAAGTACTCATCACTGAGGAAGACATCCCAAAGACGTCATTTGGACTCTACAAGTTCATCCCCATGATGTTCAGACGTTCCAACTTTGGCCGTTAATTGGCAATCTCTCCAGAAACAACAATGCACGAGTTTTGAGCTATTCGTTTATCTTATGTATTCACACGATGGGAAGTGAAATCTGACTGATTACGTAAAGATGGGAACTGCATTAGCCAAACTCGGATCACAAAAGGGATGAGGCGGCCACATGTTGCCAGGGAGTTCTCGATGATATAATTTATGAAAGTACGTTCAGTACGTTTTCAATTTTATGACGGTTATCTGCAGGACGACGATGTCCGAGTGAAGAGATGATAAAGTAATAAAAGGAAAGAACTGGAAATGTGTATAGAAAAATTTGGAATGCAATTGCTAATGGATTCAGGATGGATATGAGGATAGTTAAATATTGGGAAGGGATTTGGAAATTCAAGGAATAATAAATAATTCTAAATTAACAGAAAAGAAGCAATAGTTTAAAAAGGGTATTCACAATAATTTTGTATTTCATTCCGACGATATCCTGACTGCGTCGCCATCAAAACAACTGCATGAAAATTATTTAAAAATTGTGTTTGAACTTTGGAAATCGAATGCATGAAACATCGGATCTAAGAACGAGGAATCGAGCTACTGCAAGCTAAGGTGAAAGCTATAATGGAATACCAAATGCCAAAAACGATTTTTGAACTTCGTCGTTACTAAGGTATCATCAACTTTTAACCAGCGTTCGCTCCACAAAGCTGTATCGGTACTCGTACCTATCAACGTCCTACTCAGCGGCAATAGAAAAAATAATAAGAGGGAAGTCGAAAAGAGCGATGTATTTGAAGACAGAAAAAAGTTTATTGCTAACGCTACACTGCCCACATACTTGGCAGAAAATGCACCGTTAGCTTTAATCACAGATGCATCCGAAACAGCGGCCAGAGAAATTCTCGAGCAGAATCAAAAGGGTATATGGCAATCGCTTGGCTTTTTCAAAGGAAATTCACAGCGGAAAAAGCACATTTGAGTGCTTACAACTGATAATTATCGACGATATATAGTTAAATTTTCGCCACATGGTCGAAGGACAACGCTTTGTAATCAAAATCGACAAGCCACTGATATACGCGTTCAAACAAAAGCATGACCGAGCTTCTGGAAAACACAATCACAATATCCAACTAAGATTATACATGGATACCAAAACAACGTTGCTGACACGCTCTCAAGGATTTAGATCACCATGTCCAAGCTCATCAATTATCGTGAACTGTCGGAAGAGCTGCAAAAATAGAAAGAATTAGAAGAAATTTTTAAACGACGTTTAGACGTCGCTGAAACAAAAGAATTTCTCTCGAGAGAACCGGCAATAGAATTTGATGCGAACCTCCACTAACGATAATCCGCCCATATGTGCGCGCACCACTCCGACCAAAAGTATTTACGATCCAATATCGAGCATCGCACTCAACCGGAAAGAATAGAAGCGAGCAGATAAGACTAGTTGGGTAGACAAACCTACGCTCCTGTCAGAAGGATTTTGTACTCAACTTACGATATGTAGTCAACAGCAATGGATAAAGACGAGAAACACGTCAAAGAGATGATTACGTTTAAAAGAAAGTCCATTGTTTCTTCATTTTCAACGGTCACCATTTTGTTGCAAAATAACAAAAATGATTCACATCAATAATTCCCAAAAGTTTTTATGTTGTTAATCTTATCAGAAAATTTTAAGAAAATCAAATCAAAACTGCGATTTCTGATTCAATGGAAGATCCGTAAAGTACCAAAATCGTGCGTTATTGTTGTTGTGATGACAGTAGTTTCCAATGGTTGTAACTTCGATGAACATGTTTCAATTTTCATCAAACTCACAGAGTATTAGGTTCTTTTATAAGGCTACATAAATATCGAATTATATTGAGTTGAAGGGTATCCATACGATTTTATTGGGGAGAATGTGAAATTTGAAGATCATACTATTAACAAAATTTAGCGAATTTTGACTTTAAGGTATTTGTTGTTGACTCACAGCAGCCGGGGATATCAGGGCTGGGGGATGACTTGTCTGGCTATTCCTTTTCTTCCCTCCCGTTAAAGAGGGATCCCCCAACTTGAAGGCGCCTCACGGATTAACAAAACGAGACCTGACCTGAAGTAATTGTTCAAACGTTCCAGGCTAAGTTCTCGGGTTGACAGGGGAGGTGTTTAGTGAGTAGTCCAATCGCTTGTGAGCATGGGAGTCCCACCCTGCATAAATGAAATTAACCTCCCAACCTAAAAAATGCATTTGTTGTTGTTGTACTCAGAAACCCCTACCTCCATAATTTTTTTTCAGATTTTTTAGATCACAGGTGTCCAATCGCGAGCAGGGGATACAAACTTTTCGTGTATTACCCCTCCCACTGCGCCCCTCGATGCAAAAAATTACAGTCGAAGAACCGTTTTGGAAAGTTCTCATCAAAATCGTTCATTTCATCCCCTTGTCGGCTAACTTTCATTGCAAACCCATATCAGCTAGCTTTGATGAATTTGTTTTCACGGCCTACTCCTTTATAAAAGATTTTGTAAACTTATTTCACAAAAACCTAAAAATATACCTAGGAAACTGATAACCTTCGTTCCTATGGAAGTCTGTTAATCAAAATGATTTAGTATATTTTGTATTCTTGCTCTATTTGGTATATAAAGAGTTGAATAATATGCGAAAGTGTAAGAGCACTTTCATGCGAAAATAGTGTTTGTTCTTCATTTTTGAGGTTCCAGTTGGGGCCACAAATGGCTTGTTTATGGCCATAGTACCAATTTCAACTGAGGTCTTAATGGTTATATTTCATCAGAATTACATTAAGTAAGAACCGAATTGCCGCCAGCCCGTAAAGTGCTACTCTCTTCAATTCAGTACCACCTCCTAATTGTAAATAACAACTGAATTTTAGAATCCTAACTCCACTATGGATTACACCATCTATCTAAAGGGTGATCCAACCAAAACGCACGATGTTAATTGTAAACAAAACAAAAATTTTTCAGAGAATTATGTTAATATTTTTTATTATAATAAAAGGGTCTATGATAATTATGTGTGAAACAAAATATTGCCCAAATGCTCGCAACGGCTACGGTGCCATACTTATAGCCGATGGTCCATATTTTCAGTGACTCTGAGACATAATTGAGGTTCAATGTCGTTAATGTGCTGAATTATCTCATCGTTTAGTTCTTGAATTGTTCTTGGCTAATTGACTTATTGCTTTTAAATATCTCCAGAGGAAGAAGTCCACATGATCGTGGCGGCCAATTAACATCGCCACAACGTGAGATAACACGGCCATTGAATTTCTCGCACACAAGAGCCATTGTTTCGTTGATGGTGTGGCAAGTGGCACCATCCTGTTGGAACCACATATCGTCCAGGTCCATAGCCTCAATTTCTGGGCCACAAGAAGTTCGTTATCATCTCGCAAGAGCGAACACCATTCACGGTAATTGCTTGCCCGTCCTCAAGTACGGCCCGATGATTTCGCCAGCCCATAAAGCCCACCAAACATCACTCTTTGTGGATACATCGGCTTTTCAACAATCACTCGTGGATTCTCATTTGCCCAAATGCGGCAATTCTGCTTGTTAACGAATCGACTGAGGTGAAAGATGATTTTCTTTGTAAAGCCGCCATTCCCTTCTGTCTGTTCAACCAACTATTCAGCGTATTGCCGACGCTTGAGATGGTCAGTAGGCTTCAGCTCTTGAATCAATTAAACCTTGTAAGCGTGTAAATTCAAATTTTTATTCAAAATTCGCATCAGTGATGTTCGTGAGATGTTCAATTGTTGTGCACGACGACGAGTCGAGGTTGACGGCTCTTCATTGTTTTCCGCAGGACGAACTGGGCGAGCATACACAGGTGATTTCACATTTCTTACAGACCCGGTATGCTGAAATTTGCTCACAATTCTCCCGATTGTGGACACATTTGGTCGATTGTGCTGACCAAAAAAATCACGGAGTGCACGAAATGCATTTTGATTTGAACACCCATTTTCGTAAAAGGCTTCAACAACCTTAACGCCCTGCTCAATTGTGTACCTCTCCATGGTTGAATTTGTCAAACACTGAAAAAAAGAAATGTCAAATTAAGTTGGGCGGGAAAGTTGCCGTTAAGGTATGACTCACAATTAACATCGTGCATTAAGGTTAGACCACCCTTTATGTACTTATGTTTAAATTTTTCCCTGACCTGCTGTTATTTCTGAACATTGTCTTCATCCTTCACTTGGATTGATTGCACTCAATTAATAAGTATCTCTTGGTAATTTCATACAACAATTTAAAGAACGTGGGAAGTAAATTTTTGTATCTATTTCAAATGCCCTACTATTGATTATGTACAGGAATTCTCTATTTCAATATTAATTTTCACAATTTAATTTAACCTCATGCTAAAATTGTGTATATGCAACCTTTTCATTTATTACATACACTGAGTAAACGCATTTTTCAAATTTTATTTCAAATTGGGAATCATCCCTCGCCATCAAATCCCGATCATTTCGCCATCTCTTATCGTGATATTTTCTTGTTTCTTTTGTGATTTCAGCCGCCGTAACCGATGCTACCAGTAATTATTTTCAACATCATTATTATGATAATAAAGGTCAGACATTAACGTAATCAAATTGATTTCATTTTCACTAAACAAATCATTGTCTATTTTAAAAGTAGAAAATTTGAGAATGCTTGCTATGAGTCAATTTTTCGCGTCGTATATTTTGTTGTTACGCGAACGCTTTCTTTGAATTTCGGGTGGATGATAAAATTTAATGGTTAAATGAACAAAAAGTAGGCTGTAAAACATAATCCATAGAAGTCAATAACTGCTAGCCGAATCTCAGACGCATGTGATTCGGCTAATATTTTTATTTTATCCTGTTTTGGTTTGTTTTAAACTTTTCTCAAAACAGTTAACAGCACTAGAATGTTAATCTGATTCCGTTTTTTTTAATCTTTCAGCTGCTCGAGCGAAAATTATTGGTTCACAAGAAGTGCATGTGAAACGTGATAGTACTATTTCATTGTCCTGCGCCGTGAATATTCACGCCTCCTCAGTGGCATGGTAAGTTTTCTCTCTTTATTGCTATGTTGAGAAACTTGCAAGGGGTTTAGAACTTGCATCATCAGTCTCACTTATAAAATGAATATTAAGCATTCAAATGTTGATTTTTGAAAATTAATTGCAATTTCATTAGATTATATAGTTTTTATCAACATGTATATATCGACGACTTGAATAACTGTGGTGCCAGTATTTATATTTTGCTTTTCTTTCCCTGTTATGATCTTCTTTCTCCGTAAAGCAACTGATGATGAATCTTCAATGAGTATTGTTAATATTACTATGATTCATAAATTCAATTTTAATAATCACAGGTATCATGGGTCAAGTGTCGTTGACTTCGATTCAGCAAGAGGAGGCATAAGTTTAGAAACAGAAAAAACTGAAGCTGGAACAACCAGTCGATTAATGCTCACGCGAGCCACGCTACGTGATTCTGGCAACTATACGTGCGTACCCGTGGGAGCGATACCAGCATCGGCGCAGGTTCACGTGTTAAACGGTAAGTACAACTTTACACTTATACCCACATGCATATATGGACTTATAATTTGATGTATATTTATTTATTTAATTTTTTTTAAAACCATCAAATAGTAAGAGGTCTGTTGAAAAAAAAATCAATTACATATATTTGTTTATTTTTGCTTTTATTCCAATTACATAGTACTATCCTTCTCAATCTTAACCCTTGTTTCGGCGATGTTGCCACTCAATCATACAGTTCTAGTATGCTTCTCCAGAAAACATCGCTTATAAAGGAAGGAATTTGTCGTAACATCGATTAGAATGAATTCTTATTTCGGGATCAAGAATAAATCGCAGGAAGCAATTTGGATGAATAGGAAAACAGGGCGTTCCCATCATTTGATTTTTGATATAGAACTGGCGAGTTAACATGAAACCATAAACTGTCTTACCACAACTGGTGTACCTTTTACGTTGTTGGCGTAATGCTAGTGGTTAATTGCTTAATCTTCAAACAAAATACACAACTCCATTAAAATCGGCAACCACCTTGACCATCAAATTAATAAGGGATTGAAATTCACCTGTTTTGGCATCCCAGAGAGAATTCCGAACGTAAACATATCAGATAAGTCTCCTATAGTATAACAATTACATTTTTTGTCATAGCTAAAAACAGCGGAGTGATAGCAAGTTTTATAACTCTTCGAAATTAATTGGGCTTTCCACCATAACCGAAAGACTTCTTATGGATGTTTTTAAAAAGCACTCGAAAAGCTGGTATGTGAACAGATTAGTAGGCTTTATTTACAGGATTTATGGGGCAGCTAATCTCATTCTTTTCGGCGCCTCTTCTTTTCATGTTGGCCTTCGCTTCCTGCAAATAGCGACCCCAACTATCTCGGTCCATTGACCACTATCTTCCATTGATCACTATCTTCGTCGACCGAGTCTCTGCCCTTCAGTTCTCCCAACGAATACCTCTTAGGTATGATTCATGTGGCCAGCCCATAGCAGCTTCTGCAGTTTTAAAATCTTTGAGACCTCTGGTTCGTCAAAAATTTCATACAGCTCATGGTTGTATCGGATTTGCAATTAGTCACAATATAGCTTCGCTCCGGTTATTTGCCTCAGGATCCCTCCCTCGAAGGCATTCAATACGTTTGTAGATGCTTGGATTAGGTACCATGTTTTACACCCACAGCTTATCATAGGCCTATATACTTACAGCTTTGTTTTTCTATGTATGTAACTGGTCTTCAAGATCATCAAAACTGAATCAAATATTTTATTTGCAAGCTGTATTCTTCGTCGTATTTCGTCTCTATCATTACCAGATTTCGATACTGTATTCGCCAAGTGTGATATTGCGGGTAGTTGAAGTATTTTTCCTGACTGCGTCATGAGTCTTGTTTTCTCATTGATTTGTAGCCCTACTAGTTTCGCTTCACTGTCGAATTTGAGGAAAAAATGTTGATGTCGTTACCACTTAGCTCGGCTCATATGCTAATATACCTTCCTGAGCCAAATTGAATAGCAATGAAGCCAGCCTCTCGCTCTCCTTTAGTCCAATATTTGTGTCAAAGGCATCGATGAGTTTAGTGTTGAAGTGGACCTGGGAGATTCTAACCGTCATTGTCATTTTGGTAAGATGGACTAGTTTGGCTGGGATACCAATGCAAAGCATTATTTGGTGTAATCCCTTATAATCAATACTGTCGTATGCTTGCTAAAAGTCAATGAAAATTTGGTGTAGGTCAATGTTGAATTCCCAGAATTTCTCAAGTACCTGCTTGACTGTAAACAATTAGTCTACCATCCACCTACCTGCTCTAAAGCCACCTTGATACTGCCCAGTAATACTATTGGCGTAGGATCTGACTTTGGTATGATGCTTGAAAATATTTTGTACGCCGTACAAAGTAGTGATATACCTCTATAGTTCCCGCACTGTAGCTTGTCACCTTTTTTTGGATACGGAATATAATTGATTGGCTCCAGTCGTTGGACATACGTTCATGCTTCCAAATGTGCTGGTTGACGTTACAGATGGCTGCCATCATATTTAATGAGCTCCACTGGAATCTCATCGATGCCCGGCGCTTTATTATTCTCTTGGTCCTTGATAGTGGAAGCCATTGGAAGCTCTTCGGGAATATCTATAGGCTCCGATGCTTTGGAATTTTGAAAATTTCAAAGATTCTTAACATATGATACTTTCTTTTCATAATCTTGTTTTTATCAGCGATAATGTTGTTAGTGTTACCACAGCAGAGTCCGGTGTTGGGCTGATAATCTCTTTGCATGCTTTTCACTACTATGTATGCTTGTTCTGTGTTGTTGCTTCAATTGGCCGTCATAGTTCCTTCTTTAGTCCTAATTATCTTATTCGCTACTCTTTTGAGATTTCCTTCATCTTCCCTCTTCACTCTAACTTTCCTACCCAAATATTATTTGTACACCTGGTGTTTTTTGTCCAACGCATTCTGGCGTTCATCGTCGAACCAATCATTTGTTTTGTGCTAGGCTTGATATCCCACTGCCTGTTCTGCCATGGTCTGAATTGCCGCTATCAATTCCGCCAATAGCTCGTTGCTTGCTTTCAGCTATATGTCTGATAGGATGGGAACCAGCTGGGTATCGAGGTTTCGAGGATTTTACCGCAGACGCCGTGTGGAGGCTTTCAGTGTCAAATATTGGAGCTTCACCAAATACGCCTTGGACATACGACACCGATTAGTTGATTTGATCAAGTAAGGATTCGAGTTACAATTGGCTCACCGGTATGTACAGATGTTTATTTTGCTCGAGGCCCGTCTTTGCTGGATCAGAGCATGGTCGATCTGATTTCATATGTTGCCATCCGGTGATAATCAGGTCATTTTATGAATGCGTCGATGTGGCAAGCAAGTCCAACGTATGATTAGATTTCTGCTACATGCAAAGTCAATCAGGCGTTGGCCGTTGTCATTTGTTTCATCGTGGAGGCTGTATCCTCCAGTTGTTCCCCGATGCGATAGCTCATTACCACCCTTAGCGTTGAAATCACCCAGAAATATTTTTGTATCATTTGTAGCCAGTGAGTCTAGTCTTGTAGAACGTTGCCCACGTTTCTTTGTCCTTTTCTTCGATCGAGGCGTGTTCGTTTATCAGCCAAATTTTGAAGAATTAATATCAAATATCAAACTAAAATTCCTTATTATCAGCAATTTATTGGAAAAAGGAGAAAAATCAACAAACGTTATAAACAATAACACATTGTACAACGAGTCATATATTATTATCCATGCTAAGCTAAGCAGATAATCGATGTCAAATAGTATCGACCGTTAATAGTACTTTCAAAGTGATCTTACGGTTTGGAGAGTCCTGTATCTAGATGAAATTATCAGAAAATGTAATACTCATCATTAATTAGCTTTCCTTGAAGCAGTTTGTCGCACCTCTTCAGAACATTCGAGCAAATCGAGCTTACAAATTACCTTTTCTTTTTTATAGAAAATGTCTGCCATATTAGATAATAATGTATTTTAAGCTAACATTTTGAATAAATAGTTATATGGTTTATTTCTTGTAACTTTCGTTACAATTTTTAATAAAATGATGATTATAGTGTATACTAGATTAATCAAAAGAAAGTTATCTTTAATTTAGACAAAAATTACGATGGAACAAATAAAAAAAAACCAGTAAAACAAATCAGTTCCCGACAATATGAATAGCAAAAAATGAAAGTTTGTTACAGGATCAGAATTATGATGCATATTCATAAAAATTTCTTACCTAACTAATAATTTACAAGCATACCACGTATACAAAATATTTTGTTCAAAAATCGGTACCGACAGTTGATGGTATCCACAACATCGCAGGCTACAAATATTCCCGGAGACCATCTCCGGATGACGTTTTTTCTACCATCAAGGCTCAAAGGAATAATAAAGCGCCGGGTATCGATGAGATTCCAGTAGAGCTCATCAAATATGGTAGAAGCGATGTTCAGAAAGCCATCCATAAAGTCATCCAGCATATTTAGCTACAACAATATATGCTGAACGGGCAGAGCCAATCAATTATATTCCCTACCCACAAAAAAGGTGATAAGCTGAGTGCAAAAATTACAGAGACGTAGTGTTATGCCTCTTTACAAAATATTTTCGAAAATCATAGAAAACAAAATCAGATCATACGCGAATAGTATTCTTGGGGAGTATTAAGATGGTTTTAGAGCAGATAGATTAACGATAGATCAATTATATAGTCAAGCAGATACTTGAGAAATGCTGGGAGTTCAACATTGACGTACATCAAATTTTCGTGGACTTTAAGCAAGCATACGACAGTATTGATTCTAACGTACTGTACCAAATAATGATTTGCTTTGGTATCCCAACCAAACTAATCCGTCTTACTAAAATATCAATGACATCAAAAACCTCCCAAGTCCGCATCAATAGCCAACTCACCTATGCCTTTGACACAAATATCGCACTAAAACAGGGAGATGGGCTGGCCTCATCGCTATTCAACTTGGGTCTGTAATACATCCTAAGAAAGTTGCCTATTGATACAAGAGGCACGTTACTATACAAGTCAAGCCAAGTGGTAGCCTATGCGGGAGACATCAATATTTTGTCACGGTCGCTAACAACTGCCAAAGAACTTTTCCTGAAACTCAAAGGCGAAGCAAAATAAGTAGAGCTACAAACCAATGAGGATAAAACAAAACTTATTACGCACTGTGGGAAAATATTTCAACTACCCAAAATATCAATCTTGACGAATACAGTATCAAGGGCGAATTTGTGTATCAAGGCGCCAGTAATGAAAGAGATGAAATACTCCGAAGAATAATGAAATATTTTATTCTGTTTTGCGGATCTTGAAGACCAGCTGCATGCATGGGAAAACAATGCTCCGAGTATAAAAATATATGATAAGATAAGTGCTATGCCTTTGAGAGACGGGTCCTGGAGTAAATAATCGGTGCGAACCAAGACGGGGATCAATGGCGAATTTGATAAAACCATGAAATGCATGCAATTTTTGAAGAGACAGAGGCCTCAATGGTTGTAAGACTGCGAAAGCTGCAATGGGCTGGCCATGTTAATCGTATGGACGAATAACAGATTCCGAAAATGGTATTTGTTGGAAGAACTGAAAGGTGAAGATCAGTGGAGAAATCGCGGTAGGCCTGGTCTGACTTGATCGATGTAGACAGATAGTATTCATTAATTTAAAATATAGTATCATCTGATATGGCAAACATTTTCAACAAAAAAGTGTTTAAACAAAGTCAACAAAGAGTAGTTCATATGCGAAAAGTAAAAAAACAAAATGACCCCGAAGGAAAAAACTGTGCACGAGGGGGGCCACGTACCACACTTCCGGATAGTATATTCACATAGTATTTGCTTTCAACCAAGGTTCCGAAAAAAACTAAACAGCGTTCACCACATGCTCAGCAGCAGGTAGCAGCAATTTTCCACGCAATTGGTCTAAGCTTGCACGCAGGCAGCAATTCGACATTCACGTGACAATCAGTGCACATTGCTCATTGCGAAGATGCACATAGATGCTTATTGCACAAACCCTAATCTAACTAATATATCCGAACATGTCCGGCCCCGGCGAAGCTATCAGGTCCCTGGAATAGTTCAGAAAGTGTGCGACACAGGGCTAAATGGAAGCTGTGGATATTATATGGAGGTACTATGGTCCAAAGCGCTATCTATTCATATAAGAATACTGTTGAGATGAGAAGATCGTGTTAAGTAATTAATTTACTTTCCCTTTAAACTCGATTTGCCTGAATATCATTGAGAGGTGCAACGAATGGCTTTAAGGAAAGCTTATTGGCTATGAGTACTAGTCTTCCTGAAAATTTCATCCAAATCGATAACCCTCAAATCGTGAGGTTACTTTGTTAGTTGGATTTTGCAAGATTCAAGATTTTTATCGGGTGATTTTTCTAATTTTTAAGTATAAAAAATTCATAAATAACTTAGCCTAACAATATTCATACGGGTTGTGCTTTAGGGCTTATTCCGGAGTTCAATAATCATTTACATTACTTTATATTCCAATATTAATCTTTTCAATAAAAACAAAACTTTAAAATGTTGCCCCCCACAAAATTATCAAACATCCATAAAGTATAAAAGGAATTAGTTGTAAAATGAAGTTCTATGAATTGAGTTTCTTAAAAATAAGTACATTATTTGCTTAAGACTACCTTGAATCTACTCGTTGGCTGCATCTATTGAACGATTATCCGTCGTTACCCTAACTACGTCCATCTTGTGTTCCACGGCTCTCCTTACTGCTATCTCTAGCTTTTCCGCATACAATTTTATTGACTCTATTAATGTCTCCTAATAAAGTGGTAAGATCGCCCGTCCTCCTATTTGTAAAGGCCTGTGTAAGCCCGAAGGATTTTTTGGTCCACTAATCCTATTTTGCCCCGTTTCGTTTTCGGAGCTCCTTTCAATATCATCACCGCATATGTAATAATCTGGTGAATCAGGGCTTTATAGGCCAAAACCTTGACTCGCTTGCTCGCTGTTGACTGCTTCCTGTAAAGAGGTATGAGAAGATGGTACGCATAAGTCAACATTGTCAACGTGAGCACTGAAGGTATCCTGCCTATCGAAAACTACCCCCAAAGTACTTCGTTTGCCTGGAGTAGTGTACTATCTGCCCATTCAACTTAATTCTGGAGTCACAGATGCCTCTTGCATGACAACCAAAGTTTTTGGCGGGGGTCTTTGAAGAAAATTGATTGATTGATTGATTGATTGCATTTACCTTGGTTCCTCATGTCCGGTAGTATGCAGTAAGAGATTCCAAATATTTATGGAGCCTCGTTTTAGCAAAACGCAAATTTTGCTCAGATGACCACACTAATAAGTCCACACTAATACGGCCAGAGCATCTACCTCGGAGTGGGCTTTTTGAAGCCAAATTTTGTTTCCGGCACAATTCTTGCCCCCGCAGGGAATCTATGATGCCTACAAATATTACCCTTCCAAACAGCCTACCAATATTCAAAAGTAGCGGAATCGGACGAGTATCGACTACGCTAGTGTTGCCCGACTTTTTGGATATTGCAAGTATTTTTGTGCATACCTATTGCTGAGAGAAGTAGTAAATGTTGATGCAATTATTCAGAAAATTGGGAGGAGAACAAAGAAAACATGGGGAAGCCTTTTAAGCATATAATTGGAGATTATATCCGCCCCTGCTGATTTTTTGGAATTTTGCTCCTGTGCCAACAAAGTAAGTTTCTCAGGACTGGCAAACAGACCATGTATGGGCAGTTGCTGCATCAGAGGGGTTCGAATGAGTCCTCACTTGCTTTCTCACCTTAAAGAACTTTCGCAAAACGCGTTTTGTGATAAAGTAAGCAATACATTTGCCGTCCATGATCCTGGAACCATCATAAGTGAGGATGCCGGTAGCCTTTGTCTGCCAGTTATCTTTTATATGAGGAAACATACAAGGACCTGGTGTGATACTTTCCAGGGCCTGCTTAAACCGCTCGTTCTCCTAGAGATCATTCGGCTTAGAGACATAATCACTAGATGAATACGTTCATACTCCCAGTTGACTATATGTATTTAAATTGCGGTGATAGATCCTTATGAGTAGCGTTTAGGATTAAGCTCCAAGATGTCTTCTGGTAAATCTCGACAAAAAAAATACGACTCCCTCACCGACTTCAGATGTAGAAAGATATTTCGATCTATTGATAGATTCAATTCTCCGTCAAGGTCAGCACTAACTGCTGCTCAATCAATTCGCTTGCATGTAATGAAAATTTCAGGATATGCGGCATCAATTTTCACACCCTTTTTCACTCTTAAGGTTAACAACTCCACACTCAAAATTTCTCCAACAGTGGGTGAGATTTACCAGATTCGTAGACACGATGAAAATGGAAATCGAATTTTTTGCACAGGGTAAGCACTTTTTCTTAGTCATCAACGAGTTTTTTCACCGGATATCTATGTTGAACGCATAGGTGCACCCTCCCATCATGGAGCTTATTATACTGCTTCAATACATTTCAGACTTAGAAGGCAGGGCCTTTGAACTTTCAAGGGGTCTTTGTGAGGCATTGCAACTCCAAGAATTCCATCTGGATCATCATGCCTAATGATCTCACCACGACACAATACATAGCTTTTTCTCACTAGGATTAGTGAGTTTCTCATAGTGAAGGATGGATGAGCCCACTTTTCGAATAAGTGTGAACAACTCATACCCGAAAAATTGCTGGCATTCAGTCCTCAAAACCGTATTTCGGTCGTTCTATGACTGCCGTGGTTGCTATATTAACTGATGTTTGGGTTGCCGAATAGGTTGTAGCACAGGTTGCTTTTTTGCATATTGCAAAAAACTAGAGTATGAGACCTCGTACAGTAGTTTTTATAGAGGCGGGGAAAAAAATCTTCTTTTCCTGCTGTTTCTTCTGGAAACTCTTTCTCCTCTCCTCAACTTTTTTTTTTATTACAACCTCTGAAACTCGCAGGATATCGCTTAGCATTGTAATTGGCACAGAAGATCTCTTCTTTTTTCTCGTCCTTTGAGGTTAGACACTCATTCGACTTGTGTGGCTTGTCGCATTTTAGGCATCTAACTTCAAGTCGCAGTTAGAAGCGACGTGGCCAAATCTTTGGCAATTGAAGAAATGGGAAGTGCTACTTTTTTGGAGACATTTCCATCGCTTTTTCCACTTCAAAGTCTGGTTTGAATTGGACTGAAAAAGAGGAAAGCGTCCTTTTTTTCTCGAAGCGGTTATTATTGAGAACCTTTCAGCTGATACGATATCTTCTCCAAGAAGCTCCTTAATCTCAGTCACTACGTCGTATGAAATGCTCACGCCTATGAGTAAGAGAGTCAATTTCCTCTCTCCGGGAAGAGTGTAAGTGCCACAAGCCACTTTCGCACACTTCAGAAAATTAAGTAGGCTGGTATGATCCTCAGCCGTTTGAAGGTGGAGTGAAGCTCGAGAGGAGCTGTTCAACTTGTTAGATAGATGGTCATGTGTTTTACTATGTATTGTCGGGAAAACTTTTTACATATATGAGCTTGTGAATATGGGATCCTTGCATTAAATCATCAAACACCCTACAAAGGGAAACTTGCGACTAAAATAATTCATGATTTAGGTGTCGACATTTTGTCTTATGATGACAAAAAGATGACATGCTTCAGGATGAATCGTATAGTCAGTATAGTTATTGCCTTTGCAATATAATGGTAGTTTACACAGCTGATCGAAATCTCAGCTGATTACACTTAATAACGGCCTCATTACGTTTTTACTTTCTTTTCAGCTGAGCGCAGTGCATTTCTTTCTATCGCTAAGTTTCAACGTGTATCTCATCGACTGAAAATAGTTTCGCCGTGAAAGTCACTGCTTTTATGTATCAAACCGTCAGGAAGTGAAGCTCTAAGTGTTTAGTTAGTGATTGGTTTCACAAGCCTACATTTCGCAGCATTTCATTTATCAACTTTCTAACTATGACGCCAACTGAAGCGAATGAATTCGCATGTTTTATTGCATGTAAGTTAGTGAACACAATTTTTTTCACTACAGCAATTCTATAAGATACGCTCACCAAAATTTAACAATTCAAACCGCACGGTTTCCACTTGTAAAACTATTTTGGAAATTCCTACATTAAATTTGAAGCGTTCTTGAGTCTAAAAAATGTCACTTATTGACAAAAGCAAAAGTCCCTAGCTGCTATATCACAGCCATTTTATCTACATTTAATACGTCATCGATTTTACGAGTTCGGCCACTACATTACGAAGGTGACGGCAATATACCAAAGCCTTACTACAGCTTAACAAGCTATGTACCTGAGAACCCTACTACCGCATACATTACCACACGTATACTGACTTTTCTCGCCATCGTACATATGTTATATGGCGATATATGAAGAAATGTGGAAGTGTCAACAAACATCGAGGTTTTGTACGATATATGGCGATATATGAAGAAATGTGGAAGTGTCAACAAACATCAAGGTTTTGTACGATTTCGAGGTGAATTTCAAACTTAAACGGTCTGTGGAGAACATCGTAGTGCTCCTAATTAAGTGAATTTAGTTTCAGTTCATACATTCGTTCGTATTTTATTAAGATTCAATGTTAAAAGATTAGGTGTTTGGTTACTTCTCGAGCTAGCTGTCAGTGGAAGGAGTTGAACGTGTGTTTTATTTAGCTGTTCTGAAAAGTGTACATGTGCATTGGACAGTACAAGGTGAATTTTAAGCATGGAAGGAATGTGATTTGTACCATTTTCGTTTGAAACATAAAATATATTAAGCCATACAAGCATTTGATTTTGCTAAAGTAGGCTGACTGCTCACGGGAGCTTGCCACAAATTGGCTGACTACTTCCTTCAACATGCACATATATATTTGTCTGAACAAAGCCTGTATGAATTCAGTAGAAAAATTAGCATCTAGAAAGAGAAATACGAGTATGATTCCTTTATCCATTATCTAATATTCTTTCATATCATGCTTCAATATCGGTATCAAAATAATCGATTGGCGAAGAAATCACTGCCTAATGCCAATTACTTCTAAAATTTAAATATAACGTATCACTAGCTGCCCGAATACTTCTACAGAAACTGATATTTACATTTCAAATTGTTTGTCATATACGCCTAAAATTTTCATTCGGGAAACAGAATATATACGACATTATAATTTATTGAACCAATCTGTATTCTGCATTTGTTTCGAATTTCATTTGCACGTAACAGATTTGAGTCAAAATATGATTCTGAAAGCATAAAAATATTCGTTGATAGAGAGGAGGTGTTCGATTTGACTTTTCCCGGAATAAAAGGTAAATTATGGAATTATTACAGGAACCCACCCCAATGATGTATATTATCTATACGGATATGAATTCAGGAGTCTTCGATGAAAATCAATGTAGTCATGGAAAGAGCATTATTTTTTAGATTTGAATAGAATTCATTTTGTTGAAGTAAATTACGAATTACGTACTTACGAGCTTGTGAAGTGGAACGTTGAAATTCCGCTACTGTACAAAAGGTTATTTCAATGGTAGTTGTGCAATCTGATCTAGTCTAAACGGGACCAATTTCATGTTATATGTAATTAATTACATATCTTTAACAATAAACGCGTGAAATTTCATTGAGTTTAAAAGAACTCACGCAAATTTATTGATGAAACTTCGACTTGCTTTAAAATGATTTCTGTAATATTTCTAGCTTCTTCGGAAAGTTAAATCATTTTTGGTAGAATGAAGATATGTACCATGTAAAATAGCCACATTTCCAGCTGAAATAAAATTGCACTGATTCATTCATTGTCTACTCTATCGTAACACTGGTCGCCTGATTTATGAATAAAAATCCCAATAGAATTGTAGTATTTAGGGAGATTTAAAACTTATAATGTACCATTACCGTGAGTTTCCATATATGAATGATTGGGTTTTCTAGAACAATTATCCAGAAAACCCAATCATTCATATATGATTAGGTCTAAGGAAACTTTCTGACTGCGGAAACCTTGTGTTTTTGCATCACATAAACCTTTATAGAACTCATATGCATTCTAATAATTTCATAAGGCAATCAATATAATTTGTCATGGTCTTTATAAAGTTGCAGCCCCTCAACTTCCTGCAAAAATGATATTCAGTTGTCTCCCCTCATCGACCGGGTCCTTCCATCCCGATCAGTGATGCAATGGATCCATTAATAGAGTTAAATCACTGTTTTCTTACCTGGCTCCATCCCTACGTTCTTAGGTAAAAATACAATTGTATGTACCAAAAAAGGTATTCGTTGGAAAAACCGAGGGAAGAAATTCAGTGTTGAAGCCTTTAAAAAGGTGAAGATGCTTCAGCGTGACTTAAACGTTTTGCCAATAAGCGGTGTTATTTTGAATAACAACGCTTTTTCGGTAGATGTCACTTTTGAAGCTGTCATTTTTTGACATTTGACAAGTAGAAACTACGTCATTGATAAAAATGGAACGATACGCGCTTCAACAACGCATTGAAATTATTAAAATTCACTATAAAAATGGTGAAAATTTGGCAGAGACGGTTCGTAAAACTCGAACATTTTTGGGTCGTCGTGAAGCACCTTGTCGGACCGCAATACAGAAATCGGTGGAAAAAAATTCGAGCTGTTGGGACAACTTAGTGATGTGAAGAATTAAACCTGTGCACGTCACTCAAGAACAGCCGAGAATATTGCTGCTGTAGCCGAAAGTGTTGAAGAAAACCCAGGATTGTCCATTCCTCATCGTTCTTTGGAATTAGGCATTCCGCAAACGTCATTACACCGTATTTTGCATAAAGATTCAGTTAACACAAGAACTCAAGCCGGTTGATCATCAACAACGTCGTGTCTTTGCTGATTGGGTCTTGAAATGCATGAAAATAATCCGGAATTCCATCGGAAAATCATCTTGAGTGATGGGGCCCATTTCCACCTCGGTGGCTTCATCAGCAAGCAAAATTGTCGCATCTGGGGCTCGGGAAACCCAACAGTTATTGTTGAAAAGCCTCTCTATCCTCAACGTGTGACTGTTTGGTGTGGTTGATAGTCCGGCGGAGTTGTTGGACCTTACTTTTTCGAAAATGAGGCTGGAGCAACAGTTACGGTGAATAAATTGCGCTATCGAGAGATGAATAATGATTTTTTATGGCTGGAATTGGATGGTATTGATCTGGACAACGTTTACTTTCAACAAGACGGCGCTACGTGCCACACAAGCAACGAAACCATTGATCTTCTACGGGAAATAATTCCGGACCGTGTTATCTCTCGAAGAGGTGATCACAATTGGCCACCGAGATCTTGTGATTTAACACCTTGCGACTTCTTCCTTTGGGGCTATGTGCAAGAGAAGATCTACGCCAACAGCCCAGCGTCGATTCAAGACCTCAAAGATGGAATTCGTGAGGCTATCGAGGACATAGGGCAGCCACTTTGCGATTTCGTTATGGAAAATTTTATGAAAAGGATATGGTCCTGTAAGCGTGGTCGTGGTGGTCATTGCCTGATGTTATTTTTTACTATTAACGGCATACCTTTCTTTTTATAGTGAAATAAACATCCGATCATTTATATCAAAAAATGGCATTTTTCTTTTAATATCAAAATAACACCTCTTATTGGAAAACGCTGTAGATTCCGAAATTCAAGGGCAAGTTGAGGCCCAAACGGGCTGTAACACTACAACGACGACAATGAAGTATAATTTTGCTGAGTGAATTTTGACTACTAAAGTTGCTTTTGTGCTCACACGGATCTGATTTTCCGACGTTTTTTAGCTCAAAAATATATGAATTAGTAGAACAGATGATAGTCTGTATGGTCTAGTGGTTGGAACATGAACCCATAAGCCAAAGGTCCCAGGTTCAAGTCTGGTTGGGAGCAACGTGATTTAGTTCAGGGGATTTTTACAACAGACTATGAGTATTCACTCAGTGGTGATATGTACTGATTTAATCAGATCATATCATAGCTGAGCAGGCACACGGGAGCATGGTACTGACCAAACCAACTTCCGAACAAATCAATACGGTCATGAAAATGAGATACTCTAACTATCTCTAAGCGAAGGCCCGAGAGGGGCTGTAGTGCTACAAAGAAGAAGAAGAAGAACAGATGCCAAATGGTGCTGGGATTTATTATTTACCCAGAATGAAATAACATGAGAATATTGTGAGCCACGCTTTTAGCCTCTGTTTAAAAACAAATACAGGCTCCATAATTCTAAAATGGAACAAATAAATTTAATAGGAAAAGTGCTATATAGATTTTTTTTTTTTGGGCGGACACAGAAAAGATTTTGGCGAGATTCGCACATCAAGTTTAAACAAGAATGAAAAACTTTATTTCCGAACTTACCTAGTACTGCATAAGCTGATAGAAATATTTAAAAATTATGAAACCGAAAATTGAAATTTTTTACGACTCCTTGGACCCATATGTAATCAAATAGTGAATGATGGGATATCCTCCGCTGATTTATTCAAGCCCTTGTTTGATCAAATTCCCAAAATTAAAAAAAAAAAGGAAATGGAACTTTTTATCAATGAATTAAAAAGCAATGACACAGAGACGCTCTAAATAAAAAAATCGTACATTAAATTTATAGCTTAAATTGGATCTGAATAGCAAAAATTAGAATAATTTGCCCGAATAGGACCACTTTACAGGGCATTTAATCATAGCTGGGCGTAAATTTCACCTAAATGGGATCCACATTATGATAAAATTAGTTAACAAGGGCCTGTTTACGATGGGATATTTTGAATGGACCTTATTTAAAATAAAATGAGCCCAAACAGGAATTATAGGTAAGTGGCCCGAAAACGACTGAAACGATATTTACTTGAAACAAATGCTTTGCTTGCCAAAAAAATGAGAGACGTCAAAATAAATTTAAATCATTTAATAGGAGTATTTGCTTAATTTAAAGTGTGTAAGCTAAACTTTTTAATTGGATCATTTCACCCTTTTGTGAAAAGGGTGAAATGATCCAATTAAAAAGTTTAGCTAATACAAGTACTTACATGAGAAATTTACCTTGAATATAACTTGCAGATACAAAAACATATTGAGTTTGCATAAGTAGAAAAATTAAAAAATTAACTCCCTCACCTCTGAGCATGGTGGTCGCCATCACCGGTGTGTATCTAAGAGTGATGGCCTGAGGAGAATTAGTGAACACGTCGAAACCACCTTCTTCTAACATTTTTCTTCTCTAATAATTTTTCAGAAAAATTATTATTCAAAATATGCAACTCATTTATATGTAGCTGCAAACAATTCCATAAAAAGTAATTTAAAGTGTATAGTTACGCGATGCTTTTAATATTTTCTAATTTCTTATATCCGTGCTAAAAATGTTTGGAAAATATTGTAGGGCTCTACATATAGATATTGCCAGTAGTTGTAAATATTTCTGGATGTGGATCTCAAAATTGGAGCATATGTTATGTCTTGTATAATGAAAGTCCAATGATTGTCTGACGACGTGACATCATTTTGCTGAATACCTTCGCAAACCACCATCAAATTTATGTGTAAATGTTTACGCCCGATTGAAAGCGAAATCACCATCATCTATGGCTTGGCAACCCGCTTCGACCCTTGGCCTCCCGAAATATTCGTTTCCAATCATTGTGGTCCCTCACGATAGTCCCACAGTTTTTTATTCGGGGCAGCAGTCTGCTGTCGGATTCCATGTTGTCCTTCCATCGCTTCCTTACTTACTGCCTTGTCTAGTTATTTTAGTTCTTTGCAGTTTACATAGTTTTACGCATATGGATCTTCAAACGGATCGTTCAACACGTCGTTATAATAAAGTTTCCATTCATTAAGATTCTTCATGGAGCTAAAATGCTTTCCTGTTACTGTGTTTAAATATCATTCATTGTATTTAAATATAATTGCTCACACTTTGTACCATAATTCAAAATACGCCAAAAAATACATCTACGATAAGCAAGTCTAAATTATCCATAGAATATACAGCTACATTTATCAATCAACCATACTATAGTAGAAATGCATTTTGGAGTTTATAAATGGTTGCAAAATTGATGTTCGATTTCAACTAAAATCACCGTACAAACTGTCCTCATTAGAGTCCTGATCAAAAGAAAAAACAAAGATGAAATCAGCTTTCCCGTAATTTCACTGACATTTTTTTTTTGAATTTGTCAAATAACTATTTTGATTTTGAATATTATCCTTTTTTCTTTTCAATACATCAAATTAAAACTCAGAATTTCCGTCAACATTTGCAGATGAAATATTTGTATTAATAGTACTTTCTCTCCTTATTTTCACGCTGACCCAGGAGAACATCCGGCTGCAATGCAAACAAGCAGTGGTGTACCACGCCCATCACATTTAGCTATTATAATATTGTGTATATTTTCAATAACAGCATGTCATCAACCAATCATATCACAGGCAACGTCCATATTACTACTGTCTTCAATTGAGAGATGACTCGTCCATAAATGAGAGTCCCCTTAAAGCAACAGAAATTTAAGTACAACATAAATACCTACAAAATGCAGATCCGCGTTAACTTAGCAAATATTTATGCATTCTTATGTTCATTTTACTTCCCTTATCGCGTTCTATAATAATTCAAAAATGAAGGACTACAAACACAAATTCAAAACGAACTGGAGCAAAAATATGAACTCCTATTAAACGTTTTTTTTTTTGTAAGGAACATTCTAACAGACGAATATATTGACTGGGATTTTACACATGTAGGATCTCAATTAAAGCCTAGGATAACTCTACATAATAAAATCAAAATGATTGGAAAGATAAGCCAAAATTAAATTGCATATATATCAGACGAAATGATTAATAAAAAAACGATAGATTGTTTTAAAAAGAAGTTACATACTTACTATAAACAAAACGAAATGTATAATCAAAATATTCGAAAATTGAAAACAATGAACCAATATCTCCCCATCCCAACTAGAACCTTAGTCTTCCCTCCACTTGTCCCCTTCGAGTTATAAGACAAAACCAACAGCTAAGTTGAGACATGGTAATATGAACAAAATGTTTTAAAAACATTTGTAAACAAAAAAATGAAACAACCAAATGCATAATGATCTAATAGAATTATTCATGTATATACATATATGCATACATACATGTGATTTAATTTTAGTTATATGAAACTTAATCGAAATAAGGTAAAAACGAGAATGGCAACAAAAACCCTGAAGTGAAACTCCAGCGATTGATTACTTTCGATATTAAGTAAAATGTATTAACTGTGAATAAAAATTAAGGATACACAATGAAAAAGAACTAAATTGTATTTTAGATTAACAATGATCAGTATTAAAGAAATATATATAAATATGTAAGAAATTTACGTATAGATGTACATGAAAATTGATTATAAATTTGTTTAAGCAAAAACCGAATTCCGTCAAAAAGACAGAAGCACTTTAAGTATGTTCGAAAACAATGTTCATTACTCGAGATCAAAGCAAAATTCAAAAATTGTATGAATAAAAAATCAAACCAGCCAGTAAATAATTGATCAAAGTTTTTGAAAAACAACAAAATACGAAATTAAATGCATAAATAAAATAGTTGACATATTATGGTCGAATGTATTAGTTAATATTATGGAAAAAATGCAGTTGATAGAGATGGAAATAAGACAAAGTTTAATGTAACAATAAAGAAGAAATGAAATAAATAAGAATTGGGAAAGAATGGTGGAACATTTTTGCGAGTTATCCATGAAGATACATTTTATTTTCTTTGAAATTTTTTATCTGTTTTTGAATTCCGATTAATTGTTAAAAATTTTACTAAAATAACATGATTATTTTTGAAATATTGTGTAAGTCTATGCTGGTTTATTTTTGTAAGTTTCCTAGTTTGGTAATTGGTGTCTTTATTTGCAGAAAGTTGGAGCTAATTGCCAATCAACATATATGTGTATGTACCTAGCACTAATCATCAATTCACCGCTATATATAATTCGAGAGTGGGGAGAGTGATCTAGCTCGCGACTAATATCAAAGCAAGCAATCGCTTGTTCAACCCAGTAATACAGTTTTTAGGGCATTTTCAATGTGGATATAAAAAAATATAGCTCGTGGAGCCTCGTACAACACATGACTTCGATTCAGTACAACCATATGATACTCCCGTGGTTTTTTCTTATAAACAAGGCATTATTATTTATCTAAATGTTGTTGATTAATTTTGAATTGTCTAATTTGATAGCAACGAAAGCTTAGGTAGTATCGACAAACGTGATTTAACTTTCTCTTTAAATATGTTGTTGCGCTTTCTGAAAATGATGCACAAAATTTACTTTTCCAATCACCCAAATTAAAAAACAACAAAACAAACAAAAAGTGTTTTGTAGTTATATTTTGTCTTACGTTTACAATACATCCCAATTTAATACGAGCTCAGCAAATCAATTCTCCAACGTTTCTAAGAAAATATTACGGAGTAACCCCTTACATTCAATAAACTCTAGAAAAGGTACTTTCTTTAAAAAGAATGTGTTAAATACAACGTACGGCACAATCAGTAAGCACTTTTAAAGAATAATTGCTTAAGTTATGATGGTTCTAGACAGGTGAACGTGTTCATCTTCCGTTCCGTTGGTGACCCTATTTCAGCACCCAACATGGTTTGAACCAGAGTACATCAAGGCATTGCTGTACTTGCGTATTTTGAGAACCATCGATATGTGGTCTTGGCTCAAGGAGCATTTCGACGATGGCTGAACATTTCATGCAACAGTTCTGATCTTCCAAAAGTGTATTGTTGCTAACGGCAACTAACTTGAAGATATTTTTTTCAAATCTAGCTGAATGTAAACATCTTTTCTACACAATTATTTTGTTTATTTGATATCCATAGGCCAAGTGTCTCTTTTTTTCTTGGAAAGCAGCAAAGCAAGGCCCGACGGCTATTCAAGAAGAAAAAAACGTTTCTAGAACTGCTTGATCGGTTCTGCCACACCTTATGCTTCATCGTCCTTTACTCTTCAGCCGTTACCGTCTTACTCAAACCCGAAACCGGAAACACTACGTCACGTCACGAACTAACCTCTTCGAGAAGCCTCATCAGCGCCATCTAGTGCTAAAAAATATTGACAGTACATATGACTGTAGTTTGAAATTTTATCAGTACTATGTCAACGATTTATTTTAAATATGAGACGTCGATGACATTAGCGTGCAAATATATGTATTTCGTTCTGGTTTCTATCATTTCGGCTAAATTTCATCTGAGAAACGTCATGTTTGACAATCTCAAAGCCTACTTTCGGCCTACTGAGATGCTGCTTTCAAGTTTTCTGGTCAGCTGTTTGTGGAAATTTAGGGCTACTGTGCCGCTTTTTCCGGTACGGGAAACGACGTCAGCTACGTTAATTGATTTCCTTATGGGCCTCAGTAAGAAGGCAACGCTTCAGCCCCAATCGGGTCTTGTCTTCAAACAGACAGTGGCATTTATTGAGCTCCATCCGTCGTATAATTCACTAACTGATGGACTCGGGACAACGTTTCCTTGGTACTCACACTGATCACCGTCTTTCAGTTTTGCCGTCGAATACTTTTTCAGATACCCATGATAAGCGAAATATTTGGAGCAAAGCATAGCACCACAACCAATGAAATAAGGATATAATCTATCAACCAACGTCCTTGCCGTGCAAAGACGCTGGTTAATCTAGTCTCGTTTACTCTGATTCAGAAAACCCGCAATAAAACTGATTTGTGCTCAAAGCCTATTTTCTAATCATTTCTGGAGTCACAGCTACCACGTTTCAACGATTAGTACGGCAGCTAGGGAGGGGCCGGTTATATAACGTATTTCTATGTTTTCATGTGGGGAGTCGTTATATAAAAATAACACAATATCTCCATTCCTAACCAACGGATTTTATTTTTCAAAAACTATTTAATTTTTTTTTGAGGAACAAAAAATGATTCGAATAAATTTTGAAATTTTGCTTTGTTTATTATTATAGGCATTCAAACAATAAAATTGCTTATAACAAATACTGGGCCATTTTTATCCTCACTCCGTTAACAAATCGATTCTCTGCATCAAAAAACTTAGAAATACGTTATAAAACCGAGGGGACTCTTAAATGGCTACGGGAACCTCCCAGTTACTATGCTTAGGAAATAGTCTGTTTTTGTTGCATTGAGTATTACAACCAGTTTTAGTTTGGATGTATCACGTGGCCAGCTTATAGAAACTTCCGCAAACTTATGTTATCAACCTGAAGACTTCCAGCACTTCAAATATTTCACATGGCTCTTGGTTGTATTTAATTTTTCATCAGTTCCCTTCTCGTCATAGTCCAGTTATGCGCCTTAACTCTCAACTGTAGCATATTTAACTCGATCGCAAAGAAACTACATAGGAATAGATTTAACGAAACATATAAAATTATTTAGTACTTTTTTATGGCTTTCACTAACCACGAGGCTAACTGGTAACTGCTACTGGCCAAGTGCATTGATCTAGAAAATAGCTAGCTATGAGCAACCTTCAAATCTTGAAGCGATTTGAGCTACCTCCGCTATTGTAAATAGTTTCACTTCTCCGGGTATGCTAGTACTATATGTTATATGCAATATTATCATAAACTCAATGGTTTTAATGAGAAATATAAGAGCGCATCAATCTTCCTTTAGGAGGAAGTTTTTGCTTGAAAAGCATCACCAACTATAGTTCAAACACTAGGACGATAGGTTATAACACTCCATCTTATATTGTTTTCAAGCTCATCCTTTCCTGGCCATTTAATAGATTCATACAAAACTACAGTTCTATAAAACCTTAACCACTAAACAAGGAATTTCTATATAATAATTCCTCAGTGTACGTGTATTTCCGTTTGTTATCCCTAACAAATTTGCAGCTCATGAGGTGAAAAATTTCGCCACGATAACCCAAAGAATTCTGGTCGTTTATCATCTCATTAATGAACTCTCGTCAAATCTCTAACATTCTTATCTTGATGACATTGTCACCCGGCCCTCCGATTTTTTTAAGAACCTTGAACATCTCGTTTTTTATCTACAATTCCTTCTTTTCATCCGCCGCTGTGCCTTAACAGACCAACTTTGTAGCCATCTAACTATTTTTGCAAATCGTCTAATTCAGCCCTATATATAACCAATTTTTCGGTGATGCATTTCTCGTCTCTTTGTTCCTCTGTACATGATTTACAATTTAAATTTATTTGTTTCTTCCTCACCCAGAAGAAAATTGCTCACTTTCCCCATATTTTCAACTCAAGTTCCAACGATAGTATTATTCTCACCTAACCATTATTATGGCTTTGTAGTTCTGTTCTTTAATCTGCTATCATTCACTTACTGCTGCAAGCTTTAATTGGCTATAAAAAGTTGATGTTATTTCTGTAAAGTGCTTGATTTTGTCGATTGTTGCTTCAGTTTCATAGCGTACAGCGGCGAGAAACATCACAAGCTCTGAACACTACAAGCAATTCAAACACCATAGACTGCAAAATAAGCGGTTCATCTATTTTCATCAATAAATAGTTTTTAAATATTAATTTGTACTAATTGAAATGTTAATTTTGATTAATTTAAGTCATGGCGTCAATCTCAAAGATGTGACAAGCAATCATTTGAAATGTAATACTTCTGCTAAACAGAATGTCAAGCAACAATATTATAAAACATTCAAATATGCAGCATATCTTCTTCTTCGTAGCACTACAGCTCTTCTCGGCCTTTCACTTCCTGCAACAAGCGCCTCCAATTGTTTCGGTCGATTGACCGCGTCCTCCAATTTCAAAATCCGAGCAACGGTAAACTGTCTTCGTCGCCCGAGTCAGACCAGCGTTTCTTCGGCTTCCCCACTGGTCTCCGCCCTTCAGTTTTCCCAAAGAATACCTGTTTGAGTATCCGTTGTTCGTCCATACGATTCACATGGCCAGCCCATTGCAGCTTTCACAGTCTTACAGTCATTGAGACCTCCAGCTTGTCAAAAGTTTCATACAACTCATGGTTGTATGGAATTCGCCATTGTTCCCCGTTTGGTTTCACCCCAATTATCCGCCTCCGGACTCGTCGCTCAAAGGCGTTCAATATATTTGCGGATGCTTGGGTTAGTGTCCATGTTTCACACCCATAGCATAACACACGTCTGACCACAGATTGGTATACTTAAGGCTTTGTTTTTCTTTGGCCTATTTCGTCTCTTTCATTGCTGGTTCTGGTTATTTTGGCACCTAAATACACAAATTTGCTCACACTTTTGATACTGTATTTGCCAAATGTAATACTATGGATATTTGAGGTATTATTCCCCGACTGCGTCTTGAGCTTTGTTGTGTTCTCATTGATCTGTAGCCCTACTAGTCGCTGTCGAGTTTCAGGAAGAGTTCTTTGGGGGTTGTTGGTGGCCGTGACAAAATGTTGATGTCATCCCCATAGGCTACCACTTGGCTTGCCTTGTATAATAGCGTACCTCTTGTATCGATATGTACGAGTAGCGTTCTTATGGCATATTTCAGGGCCAAATTGAATTGCAATGGGGCCAGTCTTTCTCCCTGATTTAGTCCGATATTTGTGTCAAAGGCGTCAGTGGGTTGGTTATTGATGCGGACTTGGGAGGTCGTCGACGTCATTGTCATTTTGGTAAAATGAACTAATTTGACTGGGAATCCATAACAAAGCATTATTTGGTACAGTACGCTACGATCAATAGTGTCGTATGTTTGCTTTAAGTCAACGAAAATTTGGTATACATCTATGTTGAACTTCCAGCGTTCCTCAAGTACCTGCTTGACTGTGTACAATTGGTCTATCGTCGATCTATCTGCTCCAAAGCCACCTTGATACTCTCCAATAATACAATACTTTTGGTGTATGATCTGATTTCGTTTGCTAAGATCTTTGAAAAAATTGTGTACGATGTACAAAGTAGTGATATGCCTCTATAGTTTTCGCACCGAAGCTTGTCACATTTTTTGTTGATAAAATGTGAGGCTATGTTACAGCTTCTTTGTTTTGGATAGTACGTCTGAATTTTACTAGCTTGATTTGCAGAAAACTTACTCTTTAAATCTCATGCCAGCATATAAATTACGTCGAGTATACAGCGGTGAGAAACATCACAAGTTCTGAACACTACAAGCAATTCAAAAAAACACCATGGACTGCAAAACAAACGATTCAACTTTTATCACAAATAAATAGTGTTTAATATAATTTGTATTAATTGGAATGTTGATTTTGATTAATTTAAAGTGATGGCATCAATCTCAAAAATGCGACAAACAATCATTTGAAATGTAATATTTCTGCAAAACAGAATGTCAAGCAACAATGTTAAAAAATATTCAAATATGCCGCATATATAGTACTGTACTAAAACAAACTTTATCGACCGTTAAAATTTTATACATTTAACGCTTTTAACTAAATTTATTACAGTTGCGTTATAATTTATTTTATTTTTATCGAAAACCAGCATGTGAATTAAATAAAAAGTTAACCATGAAAATTTGCGTTTAAAAAATATTCGAACGAAAACTGAAAAGTTTTACTTTGTCTAATATACTTTCGGTTTTTAATGATTGAGCATCCTTACCACTAACTCATTCGTAAGTTCTATAGTACGAGTAATTGTGCTTCATACCCTTATTATTGCTTACTACGATCTTTGCAACTATTTCGATCTGATAGATCTAATCAGTGCTAAATAGGATTTCCACCATCAACAAGTTTCATGAATATTTAAGACCGTCAACGAAATGAACCATAAAAGATAAATCGAGAAAAACGTTTTTTTTAATAGTCAATAAATTGCTCTTCAAAAGGGATAACATTCTTTCTCCGTTCATCCTAGTGTTCATTTTCAAACTATCGGTGAAATTATATATGTCAGCCCTCCGTTACTATGCAATTCCTACAAGCGGCTGGTGATGAAAAGCGCGTCGCAAAACTCTTCATAAAGCTCAGCTTAGGAATCGTGTAGTCAGTCGTCGTCATTATCACTTCGTTTGACAAGGAGTCTAGGATAGTGTTGTGGCCGCATGGCTTGGCCAGCCAGTATCTAGACTCCCTCAGCACTTTGCGATATTTTTAATGTAAAAGTCAATGCAAAGAAAATGGAGAAGTACGTTTAGATCGTTCGTTGGTATTCAGCGAAAAGCACCCGCAACCCATTAAGCTGCAGTTCTCTGCACCCAAGCGTAGTTTTTTGTTGTAGCTTCTGCCTACATCAGGCCACCAAACTATTGACACATAGGTGATGATCGAACGTACTATTGTTGCACAAACATCCAAACACCATTTGAGGCTGACTACAAGTGTTGAATGCAACACTTCCTTTCTTGACGCAATTTTCTATATCTACCCACCATTTAAACTTTGGATCTAGAATAATTCCAAGATAGTTGACGCTGACCATTAACCACGAAAAGCTAATCTGGAATTTTGGTTTTTATGGTGGAAAGCATCATTCCCATTTTCCCTAAGTTCACGCTGAGGCTACAACTCACGCACTCACCTGTACTCCATAATTTCGTTTATCACGGAAGGGAGCATAATTGGCACTGTGATCACCAGGCCATCGGCATACACCCCTTCCCTTTCTAGAATCGAAAGAATATTGTTGTTCACAAGTATCCAACGTAGGGGAGATATGACACTTCCCTGAGGTATGCCCCTTCTACAGATCTTGTTATGTGGTTGTCCGTGAAATTCGGCTGGATGGCTTTAATTCAAAGCGAAGCTAACCACAAGGACCCACTATAAAATTTTTTCGCACTTACGATTTCTTCGAGTAACCAGTGTCGAAACTGAACCGATTGGCTGGTAGGAAGGTGCAAATGGCCAAAGTAACCTACCGAAAGGGATTACGAAGAAAAAATGCGACAATGAATAACCGGATAGACGCGCGCGAGACGTAAGGCATAAGAGAGTAGCATTCAGGTGGTGGCGGTGCCCCCACGCACTCTCCCAACCGGATCAAAATCCAAAAACTGATACCTTGGCCCAGATCGGGTGTAAAAGGCCAAGCATCCCTGCCAAAGCACCGGTAACAGCGGAAAAAGGGGGAGAGCTCACCCGATGGCTAGCTCATGAGCGGAGGGGTCAGCCAACGTGGCGGGTCTGCATTTTTTACTTCTTTTATCTTTTCATTTTTATTCTTTCTTTTTTTCTTCAATATGCGATAAATACGAGTATATTTGTTATAATAGCATCGTTTTAATTCACTAAATAAGGTAAGAGTGCCTGAAACTTCATAATTACAGCAAGTATTTTTTCGATCAGTATGATGTACGAACTCCATTAACTTACAAATTGACACAGCTAGAAGGATGTTATATCCACTTGTAACACAAAAAAGAACTATCTCTCTAAATAAATTTTAAGTATTCCTCGCAAACTGCATTACTAAACGTTTCAATTGGCACCTTACTAGTATGTACAAGACCGCATTAAAAATATAAGCCAACACGCGTTCCATAGGATCTAAGAATTCCTGACTTTAATATAATTGCCATCCGAAACGAAATAGGTAAGTATTGCATTCGCATTTGAGCTCATCACTAGGAAACGAATCAACCATTTTATTCCTGTTGCCATTGCAGACACCCCACCCATTCATCCAGGCTTTCCTCCTCGGATAGTGCAGAGCCAATGTTTATATAGGTTCCTCTTTTTAGGATTCGATTAACCAGAATTGTATGGAAAATCAACCACTATCAAGTACAGTACCGAACGGTTTGATTTGCATTGCTCACGAAGATCTGTCCAAAAATTCTCTCTTCCGCAAAGCGTCGACTATTTTGAGATTTCGGGATTGCACTCACACTGGGTTCACTCAAAGATATTCGATTTTGCAACGGTGATTGAAAGGGAATTTCAATTTCCCACGGCAATTTGGGGATGACACTTGGGGTCTGTTTTACACACGAGGTTTTTCTTTTCGATTTGCCTAGCAACCAAATCCGTCCAACATAAAGAACGTAAACACTCGATTCACAGAATCGAACGAGAAACTCGTTAAAATTTGCACGGAAACCTTTCTTACTTTGCACTTTATTCCGACCGATCTTTTTCTTCCCTTTTTCCATCTTTTCCTCAAGTACCTTCCCAATATTCTATCGAACCGTCGCCGTTCGCAATCAACTAGCAACTCCCCGTTGTGGCCAACTGCCAAACTACTCGTCGCCCACGAGACCAAACTCTCACCTCTCGTTCTCGCGCCGGAACGGGAGCATTCCAATGATTTTTCAACAACCGATAAATAATGAATTTTATTTCAGATATAGTCATGACAACCTTGGGCAACGGTTCGGGTTGCTGCTTGTAGTAAATTTCTTCCGACATGTTTACATATTAATTTGGGTAATTGGCAAGTGTCTTGATTAATAAAACTGTAACAAAAATAACAATCTTCTACGCCTTCGTATTTCTTATCTAAGTTCCTCTTCCATAGTGATAATGCATCAAAGATAGATCCATTTTGATGTGTCAAGAAGATTGTTAATTGTCGAATAACCGCTCGAGATAGTAGTCTACTGTCTATTTGCTTTTCACCTTCAATTTTTGCTGCGCCAAGGGGATGATTTGGCGCTAAGGAAATACCAATTCCATTTTTGTTTCATCTAAGCTGTGTTTTGCGATTTAACGAGTTGAATTATGAACGGTTATCTGCATTTTTCCTTCTTCTCCTTTTTGCTAGTAATTGCATTCAATTCCTCTTGACATATTAAATCCGAAACGTAGTTTGTCGTGAATTTGTACACAACGGTTTTTTCGTTTTCTTTGATTTCGGCTTTGCCTTTTTGGGTGGTGATCTTTGGCTATTATGATCGCTTGGTTCTGCGGCTTTTGTGTAACAGCCATACGATCAATTTCTCTTGCTATTAGAGTATTCATCACGTCAGTGGTTGCGTCTGCTGATATTTGCGTCGTAATATCGTACACCGCCTGGAATCTGCCACTTAACTAACGTTTCCACTGATATTCACGTCGCCGCAAAACATCAGGGAATTGTTTTACATTTGAGACGAGATTTGGGGCGAGTGAAATTCCTCGTCTCCGAACATCGTGTATGAAAAGTGTGAGGGTCAGCCATACCTTGTAATGACTCCAGACGAAATGTTTAAATCATGACAAGAGAGGCAAATTAATTCCAAAATAATGGTTTTTTTGTGTTTTAATTAAGGAAGTAATTGCCGATCTTTTGATTGAGATTAGGTTGTTTGTTGCTGATCAGACTGCTGCTAATTTGGAACAGGTGGATATGATTTGAATGTTTTCTGTTTCATGCCCAATACTCTGTAGCAAGAAATAGAGTTGTAACTCACTAGGAATTTTTTTAAACTTTTCAAACATTTTCTCATGGTCACTTATGTCATTAAAAAATTTGATTTAAAATTTTCTATAGAGTTTTACATTAAGGACATAACAATAAATAAATTAGGTTTTAATAAATCGATGGTGAGGCGTGCTAGTGGCACCGTCATGTTGAAACCACATATCGGTGATGGGGACCCATTTTCTTCGTGTACTTCCGCTTTCCCTGCTGACCCCGTCAACGATATTGCAATTTTAATAACGGATATAGAAAGATATCACCAAGTCCTTTGATTTGATACCCTATTCCACTATTTTTTAAGTGTTCACATCCTTATATGGGGTGAAAGCCTTTAAACTTTTTTTTGACCACGGAACTTTCATTAACCAGAATCTTTTGAGCTATTCACGAAATTTGATTACTGTAGCTTCTATAGTTCCTGAGAAAACTTGCTGTGACGGACGGACAGGTACCGATATTAATAGGGTATTGTAAAATTTTTTTTACCAAGCCCTAAAAAGCAATTAGTTGAGCCAAGATGTTAGAGCTTTCGCTTTATCATTCCTAAATGATAAATTCCTCACAGGCAATATGGGAATTTGTCCTATGAAGTCAAATAATACGATATCAATTTTCAATTAAATTTATTTGTTTTTATTACAATTTTTCAAGCCTTATTTTAGAGTCCATTACCTTGTAGGGCTTCAGGCTACGCCTTTGTCGTTTATGTTTTCATAATATTCACTTTGTTTCATCTCCACACCCTTGGATGTCATTGATTTCAAATAAATTGCTTGACATTTGTACGAATAGCTTGTTTGCATTAAAATTGAAAAAGATTTCCTTTAACCTTATTAGCCCCATATTGTGTGTCCTGGTAACCAATTTTATCGCTGGTTTCAAATCCCTCAGTGCATACTCTCTTAAATAACATCGCGGATGAAAACACAATTATGTACACATTCTCTTTGTTGACTCGTTGAATTAAAAGAAAATTTTCGATAAAATAAAATAAAGTAGATATAAGGCCAACGCATAAATGCTGTATATTAATGAGTAATGCATTAATTTCAGTCTGTGAAAGATTAAAAAATGAAAAATTTATAAGTAATATTTCACGTAAATGGAACTTTAATGCGAAACATTTTTAAGAAAAATCGGTATACATTTTGACACTCCAGTGTCAGAAATGATGTTTTTTTATACATAGTGAAATATAATAGTACTCACCTTTTGTAGCGTTTCACGGAGTCTTCAGCGATATTTGGATCTTCTTTCATGACGTATGTTCGGAGTCCTGTTATACTGTCTTCAACTAGCTTATCCCAATCAATAGATCGCATATCAAAGTTGAATAATTCTTTATCTTTCTTCGACAATTTGGTAGAAAGATTTCGAACATTTTTATTTGAAAACGTCCATGTTTTCGTACTGAATTGTGTCATTATCGCACAAAACTTATGCACTTTTCGATAAATTTGCATCATCCTCGGCTTTCTTCCCATTACTACCAAACCAATATCCATTATGAATCCTGGCACCATATGGTACAAGAATGCCAATATAGTATACACAAGTTTCGAGTTTGTCATCGTCAAACAAGGATACCAAATAGATCGTGAGATTGGTAATCGTTCTCCCAAATTATTTCCTACTTTTGTATAAGTGTTCCAATTGACACAGTTTTCGGGATCAGGAATGTAATTATAGATCGGAGGTTCATCGTAACTGTAAAATATGATTTCTTAATATTTCATTGAATGAATTCCATTCTACTAACTTGTTGATAGCAACATCCCAGGCAGCAGTTAATAAAGCGTTGACTGACATATCGACAGGTACTACGTGCGCTTTGTTTTCAGCACGAGCATAGAAAACGCGTACAATTCCCGCTCCTACGCCAACAATAATACCACCCGGACCATACATATTATCTATCCAACCTGGAATGGGTTCCTTGTACGTGGAAATAACTAAACAAGAAATATGAATTTATTAAATATGACTTTGAATAATATGAGTTACCAATCCCGGGTCGAAAAATCGCTATTGGAAGCCCTTTGCCCCCATGCCGCACTTGATCTTCTGCTAGTGCTTTTGTGTATGTGTATGTGTTTGGATAATCGCGGATTAGCTCTGAAGTGATGTTATCCAAAGTTCGTTCATCTAGACAACTATTCAGACGGCATGCGCTCTCACTGGTTAATTTTGTATCATAAAATTTTTCGTCTATAAAGCTATGATTACAATGGGCAAACGCGGTTGACACGTGAACAACTGCCTATACAGGATTCAAAAATACTCAACTTAAATGAAACCACAATTTCAAATATAATAGAGTACCTTAAGTTTGACGCATTCCCGAGAAAGTGCTAGTATTTCCTTTGTTCCACAAACGTTAATACTGAGCGCAATTTTCAATTTCTCATCAAATCGTACTGTGGCTGCTGCATGGATGACAATATCGACATTTTGCTGCAACAATGCTCGTTCTTCCGCACTTATACCTAAGCCAGCTAGGGAACAATCACCTTTGATGACTGAGATTTTATGTTGGAACTTAGGCTTCAATCGTTTTAGTGTATCAAAGACCTATTGGTAAAACTTAGTCGTAATCAATGCAGGAATCATTTTTATGCAGAATATAATCAGAAGGATAAATATCCTTCAATGCATATAGAAACAGGAAGAAGCTGTTTCCAACTACAGGGAAAAGTATACAGAAATTATGTACTTACTGGATCGTCAAATGTTTCTTCGAGGCGTGTATACACATCTTTATCCTTTTTGGTTCTTATCAATATGTAAATGTGCTCAACTTCGGTTACGCGGATGAGTTTTTCGATAATAACTGTAACCAAAAAATAGAAAATCATCCATACTTTGTACCAAATATACATACTTTTCCCAAAAAATCCTGTTGCTCCTGTCAGGAATACACATTTATTGCGGTAAAACTCCTGCATTGGTGTTTCATCTGCAATACACAAAGATTAAAGAGAACTATTGTAAATACGATGTCTCAAATTGATAATTATCAAGGTAGACAATGTAGTTGTGAAAGGGGAAGAATCTGTAGGGATTAAGATCTGAAATTATTTACCGTTCGGAATAAATGGATTGAGTATTTTCAATTTCTTAATTCACACTTTAATTTTGACGTTTTAATTTATTTTATAATTTTGTTTTGTTTCAATTATTGATCCGAAATGGATCCGTTTTGCATAAGGCGATAATTGCATCTGTTTCTCTCTGTGGTTCGTGTGCAAGTGCTTCTGTCTACCCATCGTTGCCTCGGACAAGCATGGATGCGGCATTGTCTGTTTTTATATGTGTACTTAATGTTATTTATTTTCGGATAGTATGAATGAAATGTAACTGCCACAAATTTTAAATTTTAGCTCTCCGTATTCTCTATTGAAAATAAAAAACAAGTTGTAGTAGCAATAGAGTGCTCCTGCAAGAAGGGATTTAGAAACCAATTAGAAAATCAAGCAACGTCTCGTGAATATCAGAACCTGCACCATATATAGGTTCGTTCATTTTACTTTCGAAAACCAGAAACGGAAAATTTTTCAAGGATCACTCCCTTAATAAGGAGACTGCCTTGAACACCTAATCAAATATATTTCTTACTGAAGCTTTGAAGAGGTCACCGCTTTACTCCTACCTACAAAATCTCATGTTCCTAGCTGAAATGGCTTGCGCCAAATTTTGCACGGACGGATAGACGGGTACTGATTTTAATAGGGATTTGTAAAACTATTTTGCAAGACCCTCATTTGTGTGAACATTTTTTTTCGATTCATCAAGATATATGGAAAAAATAATATGCATGTGAAGTCAAAATACATACAACACTTACGTAGTCCATCGCGTCTATTCGACGGGCTCCCCACACTGAAATTGCGGTCGATGGACTGCGTCGCGCAAAATACGAGTATAAGCGAGAAGTGGGAAATTTTGTTGATTTTAAATACAGTGAAACCTTGATATAACGAACCTGAAGGGGAATGAGAAAACTTCGATACATCGAATATTTCGATATAACGAGGTTCGTTGTATCGAGGTGATTTCTGACTGACTTCGATATATAGAGGTTCAAAATAACGTGGGATAAATGTCGGTACATTTTGCAAATACTCACTGCATTTAAATAATTTCTTTTTGTTAAGTTCAAAATATGTACTTAAGTTCTGCTATTATGAATTAAAAAACATGAACTGAAAACTAGGATTATGTTTAGCAGATATTTAATTTTATAAAAATAACGTAATATTAAATATGGCACAGAAGGCTTACAGGTATGTATAAAGCTTACATTAATTATAAAATCTAAAATAAAATATTTTTCGAGGTTTTGTTTTATTTTTAATAACCAAACGAATCGAAAAATAAAGCTTATAAATTCATCAAATGGAATCAGAAATGTTAAATGTACTCAATAATACAGTAGACATACATAAATATGTAAAGAAAAATTAAAACCTAGAGTGATTTTTTAATGTAAAAAAAGTAAACATATATCGAGTTAATTGTAAACACAGCTTTCATTGATAGTTACATTAAAACGTTACTGTAATCATTTTGTTGAAAGATGAAGTACATTTTTGAAAAAAATCTGAAATTATAGTTTGTCTAGCACTTGAAAGCGTTGCTTTATCTAAAGCATCATCCAGAATAACAATTGACTGGATTACTTGATCAGTCATAGCCGGTTTCTTTTGAAGAAATTTCCGCAATGTCGTTATGGCACTACGCGCATCACGTAGGGTGGGGTTGGGCTCTGGATCCTGTACCTCGGCCTCGCTGTCCTCATCTTCCTCGCCGGCATATTCTTCTGTTGCGTGGAAAAAGGATGCGATAATGTCTGCATCACTGAGTTCATCACATATATCCAAATCACCGTCAAAACTAACATATTCCTCGAATGTTATACCCTCTATATTTAGCGCTTGGTAATCTCGTCCCATCGTTCAGGAGTTTCATGATCGTTCGTTTCATTATTAGATGGTGTATCAACAACGCTACAGTCTTTTTCAACTCTTTCTTCATCCTCTCGAGTTCGATGTTTAAAACCGCTCTTCTTGAAACAATTCTCAATGTTTGTTTCGGTAACGTTAGCCCAGGCCTTTGATGCCATCCACATGGCATCTAGCACGTTGATTTTTGTTGGGTTATTCTTTTCAATGTCGCGAGGAAACCGACGCACGACTTCTTTCCTGTAAATAACTTTAAAATTCTTAATAATGCCTTGATCCAATGGCTGTAGCTTTGATGTTGTATTTGGGGGGAGGAACTCAATTTTTATGTGTTTAAGTTTTGGGAGATCCCCATGCGCTGTACAATTGTCGATGAACATCAGGATTTTCTTCTTCTTTTTCTTCATCTCTTTGTAAAGGTCACTCAACCACTTTCCAAATATTTCCGATTTCATCCATGATTTTGGATTAGATATATAGTCCATAGGAAAACTTTGGATGCCTTTAAAACATCTAGGGTTTTTCACCTTTCCAATCATTAACGGGTTGAGTTTCACAGTTCCCGTTTGGTTTGCTCCTAACAGGATTGTTACTCTTTGTTTGCTATTTTTTCCGCTATGGCATGCGTCTCCTTTAAACGTTAAGGTTTTGTCTGGCAGACACATAATAAAGACCAGTCTCATCTGCGTTAAATATATCGTGTGGTTTGTACCCCTTCGTAAGGTCTGGTAGCTTTTCATTCCATTGAGTGCATTCCTGATTGTCAACGCTTGCACTTTCGCCAGTAATCTTTTTAAATTCAATCTCATTTCTCTTTTTAAAATTCTGAAGCCATCCATTACTGGCGCGAAAGTTAAGTTTCCCAACTTGATCTGCAAATTCAGTAGCTTTTTTCTAAGGATTGGTCCACTTATAGGCAAATTTTTATCGCGGCACTGCTTTAACCATTGCAGAATACACTCTTCAATGTCTTTGCACTCCGGTCCTCTAAGTCTCTGTAACGAAGATGGCTGGTTTTCATATTTTTTTTTTGTTTTTTATTATGGTAGAAAGCGTATTGGCTGGGATGCCAAACTGCTTCGCTATATCAATCTTTTTCCTATCACCAGCATTCACGGCCTCTATAATCTTCACTTTTTGTTCGTACGACAATGTTTTACGCTTTGACATTGCAGTGAGTAATTATAGTCAGTTCCAAGAATTCACTTAAATCAGTTACAAACACTCACTCACACATACACAGACACTCCGCACAAACTTTTTTGTGAACATCTCTCAAAACAGTTGCTGACAATAATAAACAAAGAACGATATAAGCACAGGAGATGAGCAGCACTACATCAGGTTTTAACATGAATGATAGACAACAGTTCGTTGACTTCAATCGTTTTTTGCAAAAAAGACTACGAAGCTTAAAGGTTTTCCAACAAAAACTTCGATATAATGAGATAAAAGTTGATATATAGAGGTTTTACAACCAAAACTTCGATATATAGAGGTGCAAAGATCACGGAAACATATGATAAAAATTCGATATATCAAGGTTTTCGAGGCGATTCCTTCGATATATAGAGGTAAAAATAATAAAGGAATGATAGAAAAACTCAAGGGGAATAGAACAATTTCGATATATCAAGGAACTCGATATATTGAGGTACAATATATCGAGGTTACACTGTACTTGTAAAATCAAAACTACTTGGAATTTTTTAATGCAACAAAAACTAGTGTATTTGTATACTGTACGTAAGGGCCCTTCTGTGACAAAGTTTCAAGCCATATTGCATACTTAATATTCTTCTCCAATTTGTCATTGAAATCAGCTGGTTTCGCGAAGTGAAGCCTTGAAGAAAGTGTGTTGGGTCTTTGGTGAAAATCTCAGATAGGTACCTAAAGACTTAGTATAGTTTTTTCATTGTCTTCTTTCTGCAAGGAGATTGATTTACGTGTAGCAGATCGAAGAAAAGTGAATATGTAATGATTTTCATCTTTGCATTAAATAAAATTTATTTATATTTATATTTTTTACTTAACACACCATCTGTGAATGAAAAAGTATAAAAATTTAATAACTAAAAGTAGTCGTTATAGCCTTTAAAATGTTAAAAAACAAATAATGACTACAAAAAACCGTTAAACAATGGATTGGGATGATATCTGCTCCAAGTGATTTCGTTTGAAGTACAATATATTAAAATGAATGAAGAACGATATGCGCAAATAATGGAAATCATCGAGGATGTCATATAGATGTGCGCTACGTGGAATGTTACCATACATCAAAAGAAGACCAACTCTTCCATCAGATGGAGGAATTAGAAAGTCACATTGAAGATTTAAAGACGAATGTCAGTTCTTTAATTGATAAGTCTACTGCCACGCGCAAACCTTCATACGCAAACATTATGAAAAATACTAGCTTTCTTCAAATGGAACATCAAACAAATACTACATCCTAACAAGTTGGGTAGACAGAACTACGCTCATGTCAAAAGGGTTTTGTACTTAACCTACAATATGTGGATAAATAGAATGATTTAATTCAAGAAAAACTTTTACGATATGCACAACAAATATAGTTTTGCTTTAGAAGAACTCCATTTTAACCAGCCAACATTTTGTTCCAATATTACTAAAATCATTGACAGACCTGAATCTCAAACGTATTTTTGTTATTCATCTTATCTGAAAGTTTGGAGAAGATTCAATCAAAAAGTGTAGTGTCTGGTTCAATGAAAAGACCATGTAGTGGAAAAATGGTATATGATTGTTGTGATCGGAGGAAATCCAAATGGCTATAACGTCGGTAAATTTTATTGAAACTTATAGAATAAAATAATATTTTGTAGAACTACTTAAATGGCTGATTTCATATAATTTAATGATACTGATACAATTTTATTGACAAAAATGTTAAATCCTACTACTATTAGCAAAGTTGAACGAATTTCAGCCTCTAAGTTATTTGTTATTGGATCTACCCCATGATTTTTAGGGCTTTCTGAAAGAAATTTTGCAAAAACCTACTAGTTTCCCATCCTATCTGTTCGTCTGTCCATCCATCCGTTCGTCCGTCCGTCCATCCGTGCGTCATAAGAAATTTCTTTCGAAACTATAGAAGCTATAAAGCTCAAACTTTGTGAAAAGGTCAGAAGTGGTATTCTCTCAAAAGTTTAGGTCTTATCAAATATATAAAATTTTTTTAAGGCGGTCCCCCCTTATAACGAAATGGCTCTCGACAATTTTTTTAATGTAGTCTAGTAGCGTATCAAATGAAAGGTCTTAGCACTTTCAGAATCTTAAAAATAAGTCATTTTTGCATAAGGAGTCAAAGGGGGCAAAATGCACGAACAATATTTGTGTTCCCTCCCTACACGATTGGACACCTTTGAGCCGAAAACCGAAAAAAATAAAGAAGATAACAGGCCAATTGAAAAGTCCCCGGTGTGATACACAGATGGCAGTGCTAGCATTAAATCCATATGATTTTTAGTTAGTACCAACCTGCACCAGGAAAATCAACCATCGTTGAGCGGTATGCTAAGTTTCAACGTGGTGAAATCAGCACCGAAGACGGCGAACGCAGTGGACGCCCAAAAGAGGCTGTCACCGACAAAAACATCAAAAAAGTTCACAAAATAATTTTGAATGACCATAAAGTGAAGTTGATCGAGGTAGCAGACATTGTGAAAATATCATCCGAATGTGTACATCATATCATTCACGAATATTTGTACATGAGAAAGCTGTCTGCAAAATAGGTGCCGCGCGAGCTCACAATCGATCAAAAGCAACAACGTGTTAATGATTCTAAGCAGTGTTTAAGCGCAATAAACCTGAATTTTTGCGTCAATATGTGACAATGAAACATGGCTCCATCATTCCACTCCGGAGTCCAATCGACAGTCAGCTGAGCAGACTGCACACGGTGAACCGAATCCAAAGCGAGGAAAAACACAACAGTCAGCTGGCAAGGTTATGGCATCAGTATTCTTGGATGCGCCAGGTATAATATTCATTGGTTACCTCCAAAAGGGCCAGACCATCAACAGCGATTATTATATAGCGTTATTGGATCGTTTAAAGGACGAAATCGTTAAAAACGGCCCCATTTGACCGGGGACTTTTCAATTGGCCTGTTAGGTCTTTATGAGTCCAAGAGCAACAAATACATCAGAAATCAAAATTCCCGCACGTCTGTTAATAATGGTATCATTTGTGAATTTTCCCCCAAAAATCGAAACGGTGCCCTTAAACTTACATTTATGTAGGTAGATATAAGACCCTTATGCCTACAAAATTTCATGAAAATCAAATCATAACTGGGTTATCGACATTTCAACTGTATGGAATTACAAAAACAATAACACATGTTGATAGTTAATATTGTCGCGTGTTATGGTTCGCGGCCAATAATTTTAATGCTCCGGGAAAGTGAAAACGCAATGTCTTTTTAAATTAAGTTTAAAAGAGTTTATTTAAAAGAATGCACAATTATTATTTCACTATTAAAAGTCTGACTTCCACTTGTCAATAAATTTCGATTGCAATCGTCTTCTAAAATCACTTCACAATCACTCAATCAATATCGCCTTTACCTCGCGCTCCACTCTATCGCAGTTTTTATTATCGCGGTTGTAATGAATGATCCCCCATTCATTCAGCTCGCCTGTATATAGGGTCTCTAGCCATTCAACCCATTTTTCGTACATTGGCGAATGTTCTGCCGAGAGGTACCTAGTATATTCGAGCAGCTTAATAAATGGAGTGACGTCACTTTCAGATGTTGATCATGCTTGGTGGGTTCTCGTGGTTTTGAGTAAATTCACTTTGTTGATCGTGAGGTTCTTAATGGTTGTGAAAACAATTGCAACAGTAGCTCGCAAAATTATTCGTGCATGTGACACTATATATTTCAAATCGACCAAGCCACTGTTATTTTCTTCGGATTTTCATGAAAATTTAAGGAATAGTTGTTCACTTGAATATGTTCAATGAGCCGAGCATTCAGAAAAATTATTTAAAATGGAACAAAATCGCGGCTGTTATGTGCTGATGAACAAAACTTTCATTGTTTTGGATACATCTAAACGATTTCTTAAACAAGTATATGGTGAATAATTGAAATCATCGATTCATGGCATCAGAAAATTTTTTTCGAACGCTAGAATGGTTACAAAGCCCTTCGGTTGGGAGCTCTTTCCTGCCTCCTCGACTTTTTTCACTTATGAGTATTAATTGTAGGTACTCATGTTCAGTCATTCATTAGTGTTAAAAACATGTACCTGAAACGTTAAAATTGGGGAAAAATAACTCAAAATTATTCAATCTTCGCATTTAAAACAGCCACTATTTCGTACATTTTCCCTCCGCCATCCCCTACGATACTAATAAGGCAATTTTACGACTCGTTCTCAAAATATCTCATTAAAACCTTTCCAATGACACTCTACTCAACCTATGGTGAAAAAAATTTTTTAAAGGATCACCTCCCTATATGGGGAGACTCCTTTAAACCTCTTTGAACAAATTTTCCACCCCAAAACATTCAAGACGTCACCATTTCTGACCTTTCCACGAAGTTTCGTGGCTTCTATAGTTTCGGAGGAAAACTGCTGTGACATACAGACGGACGGGCAGACGGACACAGGTCGCGATTGCAAAAGGGTTTTGTATTGTAGTACAAAACTCTAAAAAGGGATTATAATTAAGCCTAAAAATTACTCTACCTCGGAAAAAAACTCTTTTCAACTTAAAGTCGAAGATTAGACAGTCGAAATGTCGTAGCCTATTCGCTAAGGTGGGGTGGTAATTAAAACATCCACCAATGAAACCGCAACATCGCTCTACAATTTAGGGAGGGATACAATGAACGATGAATACAACATCACGGAGACTGAATTGCGTAAGCCTGGGTGTCATCAATGATCTAGAAATCAATTTACCAATAGAAGTTACGGAATGGAATTCAATTATAAAACCCCAAAATGGGGGAGGTAGAAAAATGGACAAACTATAGAAAGTGGTTGCACATCATTCAGATCATTGAGAGCATGTAACACGAGACTAGTAAACAGTTACGTGAACATACTCGTAGATTCTGGTAATATTTTGTGAAGGAAGGCTGTAACGGTACGAGATGCCAAAAAATAACCATAAAATAACAGAATGTGAAAGGAAACAAATATGTGTGAAATGTGGAGGAAGCCTTGAACTGAAGGAATACAAAAACATGCAAGAGAAGAGCTACAACTGCATTGGAAATAAAGTGATGATTATTCTCATTGGGCTTTTTTGGGCGTTGTTAAAAATAGGGGCGTGAAACCTGTTTTCTGCCGATGCTCTCATTTTTACACGCTTCCATAGTTCACCCAGCCTATTCTTGTGTACGATGCACATCATACGTATGGCTTTGTAATAATTTTCGACATGCTCAGTTAAAAACATGCCTTTGCTAGGAATACGTATGCTCCGTTTTGTTTAAGTCAAATACTGGTCGAATGGATCACATTCATATTGGCTAATGTTATCGAACCATTCGCTTCTGACCATATTTCGATTTCCTACATTTTCCAACAGGACAACGATCCTAAACAAACTTCATGCCTAGTGAAGCATTGGTTTAAGGAAGAACTGATAAACGTCCTAAGCTGGCCGGCGCGAAGCCCCGATCTCAATCCGACTGAGAGCTTATGGACTGAAGTGGTGAGAAGTTTGGAGAAAAACACTTTGAAGAATTCTGGTTCATTATTCAGTAACATAGAGCAAGCTTGAAGAAATATCCGAATAAAGCAATGCCAGGACTTCATAGTTTCTATAGCCGTTATTGTTACTAATGCCTACCTGACAAAATATTAGCTTTTTTTCAAACTAGAGAATCGAATACGAAAAAATTGAAGCTGTTTACTTTGAATTATTTTTAATTTCAACTGCTGTTTCTAATTATTTTTCCAACCAAATATGGACTGTACTCTGTTTTATGAGAATTTTTTTTCTATTTATCTTATATTTCTTGTAATATTTTATTGAATATGTAGATATAAGTGTCTCAGTGTTAATATTTGTGGATAACGTTTCTAAAACAGTAAATACTTTATGGTAAAATGAACAACATTTGATAAGACACATGTTTCTAATTGTTTATATATATATATATATATATATATATATATATATATATATATATATATATATATATATATATATATATATATATATACATATATATATATATATATATATATATATATACATATATATGTATATGTATATGTATGTATATATATATATATATATATGTATATATATATATATATATATATATATATATATATATATATATATATATATATATATATATATATATATATATATATATTTATATATATTTCTGCCCGGCGAGTAACTTTTGCGAGTTTGGAAACAAAAAGAAGTCGCATGGATCCGAATTTGGACAATACCGTGGATGCGGTAGTTGTTCTTAGCCTAATTTGGCCGTGGCGACGGTGAAGGCGTGAGCCAGTGCGTTGTTATGATGGAAGAGCACTTTTTCTTTTCCTCTTATGATAGCAGTGCCATCAGACGGTGGGGCTAAGTACTTATCGAACCGCCCTCGCATATATATATATATATATATATATATATATATATATATATATATATATATATATATATATATATATATATATATATATATATATATATATATATATATATATATATATATGCGTTGTCATGATGGAAGAGCACTTTTTTCTTTTTCTTTTCCTCTTATGATAGCAGTGCCATCAGACGGTGGGGCTACGTACTTATCGAACCGCCCTCGTATATATATATATATATATATATATATATATATATATATATATATATATATATATATATATAGATATATATATATATATATATATATATATATATATATATATATACTTCATACATATATATTGGACAGTAGCGTTGAGCCTTTTTTGTCAGTAGATAGTGTTCGTTGTCATATATCGGGCAATACTAATCAGATCGGGTCAAACTGATTGGAAAGGTGACATTCCCGTCTACAATTTTCATATGGACAGTTTTGTATTTCGTCATTCGTGTCAAAAGTTGTATTCATTTAAAAATGAGTGAAATTTCTGAAAGAGACACTAGCAAACGACACAGCCAAGAGATGGTTCGCTGGCTTTCATACTGGAAATTTTGATGCCAAAGATGTACCTCGCTCAGGTCGACTAATCACTGAAAAAGTCGAAGAAATCTTACAAAAAATTGAAGAAGACTGACACATAAGCAGCCATGACATTGCCAAGGAACTGAATGTCCATCATCAAACAGTTTTGAACCATTTGCGTAAGGCTGGATACACAAAGAAGCTCGACGTTTGGGTGCCGCATGAATTAACACAAAAAAATTTGATCGACCGAATTTCCATTTGCGAAATGCTAATAAAACGCAACGAAATCGAACCATTTTTGAAGCAAATCATTACGGGCGACGAAAAATGGGTAAGATACGAGAATGTCGTTCGAAAGAGATCATGGTCAAAAAAAGGTGAATCATCACAAACGACTTCAAAGCCAGTATTGACACCTAATAAGGTTATGCTGTGTGTATGGTCGGATTAGAAGGGAATTGTTTGAGGTGCTAAAACCTGGCCAAACACTCAATTCAGCTCTGTTTTGTTAGTAACTAACCAGATTGCAACAAGCAATTAAAAAAAAACCGCCAAAATTGATCAATAGAAAGGGCGTTGTCCTCCATCATGGCAATGCCAGACCACACACATCTTTGATGACCCGGCAAAAATTGACAGAGCTTGGCTGGGAAGTTTTGATGCATCCACCATATAGTCCAGACCTTGCACCATCAGGCTACCATTTGTTTCGGTCTCTGCGAAACTCCCTTAATGAAAAGAAATTCACTTTAAAAAGGGACTGCTTTCTTGATTTCTTCAGATTTTTCCATCCAAAGATGTCCAACCGCGAAGAGAAGGGGGCACAAGTTTTTCGTACATTTCCCCGCATCCTGCACCCCTCCATGCAAATACTTCTCGTTTAAGACCTGTTTTGAAAAGTTCCCATTAATACCTTGCATTTGATATTCATATTGGCTACCCTTTATCAAAAAAATTTGTTAAAAGGTCACCCCCTAGACGGGGAGACACCTTAAAATGTTTGTTGTACTGTAACTTTTGAGAAGGCACAACTTTTAAATCACGGAGGTAGGTCTTCATGAGTACAAGGGCAACAAATACCGCAGATATCAAAATTCACTCAACTTTGCAAATTTTACGTTTTCCGCCATAAAATCAAAAGGTACTCTTAAACACCTTAACATTTTACAGGTAAGTAGATTAATATAAAATACTTAAGCCCACAAAATTTTATGGTAATCAGATCATAGTCAAGCGAGCTATAGCCATTTCAATTCTATGGAATAGTAGCAACAATAACGCAACGTGTTGATGGTTGCGACATATTTCAAATCTATCTAGGCACGCTTATTTTCTTGGGATTTTCGTGAAAATTTAAGAGATAGTATGTTTGAATATATTCGATCGCCCGAGTATTCAGAAAAAGTATTAAAGCTGAAACGAAATTGGATACTCGCAAATTTGAACGATTTCTTTCTTATACGAGTATTGGATGAATTTCAAGTCATCATGCTATCAGAAAATTTGTTTCGAACCCCAGGATGTTACAAAGCCCTTCTGGTAGGAGCACTCTCCTGGCTTCTCAACTTGTTTATTCAGCTCTCTCACATTCCACTATGGTGCAAGTGTAATTGATGGTGCTATCGATGATTATTTTTTATCCTTCCGCTTTTGATGAATTTTGCGAGTATATCCAATTGCCTTTCATCGTGGGATAATGTAGTTCTTTGTGAGATTCACTCAAACTGGTTTTTATAAAATTTCTTGCGACTATAGTACTTTGACTCTTTTACCAGCGAGTGAATAGAGTTTTTCCGATAAATGCGTTCATATAGTCAGACTTTTTTCGGTTTTAGCTATCTGTTGTGCTTGGTTTTGACCTAAACCAGTTAGGTGGTTTTGTTGAACAAAAGTACATTATACTAAGGAGGTACGCGTTTTTAAATTATTGCTACCTTCAGGTATCATCAACGCAATTAGCTAAGAATTAACAAACTTTTTTGAAGGATTCTGTATATGAGCATAGCCTTCTTACTCAAGCCTGGAAAGAAGACGATTAACGTCCCTAACATCTCAGTAGGAACGGTAAATAGCTACTCAGTAGTCCTAAAAAACTGAACCAGTTATTCAGTGAGCTAAAACCTAGCATCACTGTAGGCCCAGAAGTAGGTTTTTAAAATTGTCTTATGAATGAACTGTCAAAGTCCTTGTTTTATTGGAGTAGCGCTAGATGGTGCTGATCTCAGGCTTATTGAGGAGGACTAGGAACTTAGTCCGACATCGTGTGCCCATTTTGGGCCTGAGTAGGAAGGCAAGGTGCAAGCAAAGTTATTATTTGATATACGCGATTTAGCAATTTTTTCAACAGCATCCTTCCTGCTAATTCAACTTGTTAAAGAGACATTCTTAGCTTTTAAAATGATTGCTGTAATAATAAAATTTTATTACTGCAATGTACATTCACTTTTCAGCTATTTTATTATTATTTTACTATTGGCAAAAGAAATTTACGATTACGTAACCTTGAGCTGTGGGTATTTGCGCTTCAAGTCATGGGGGTCATATGAATAAGCTGTAAAAATTAATTATCATCCATTAAACAATATAAATAGTCACTTTCTGGTATTTTTCAAACGATTACAGCATTAATTGCTGTCAATATTCATTTGTAAGAAGCTAAAAATAATATCGAAAATTGGATAGAAATGCGCTCTTATATGTATTAGGAATTATTATACATTATATATTATACTTATGGTAGACTGTAGATTCTTTTGAAAGAAAGACAACACCTTCGAGTAGTGGCGAAAAAGATTTGTTTGTCATTTCGAGTAAAATTGCCATATTTACTGGCTTCAAAAACATCCTGAGCAATATATTTCTGAATGATTATTACACTACTTTCACTCAATTATCTGAAAGGATGAGTATCTTTTTGCATATACTTTCTTTTCTTGGAATAATGATGTGTGTTCTTAAATATGACATGGCTCTAGCAATATCTATAAGTTTCAATGCATCTGGCCGGTGCTTTAAAACAATTAATTGATTTTAACAATGACAGTTGCCAGGCTATATCAAAGCAGATAGTTTTATTTAGTTTCATTATTTCTAAAAGTATGTACTTCTAGCCCCGCTTAAAATAACTTAAGGAATAAAAACGAAAATTCTATAAAATAAGAGCACTTCTTAAATATACTTAAAATAAACTCACTCAAATTTTATTGAAAAATTACCTGAATGAGAACATGTAATGCGATCCTACCTTAATTGGCTTTTTGACGTATTTGACGTTGTCCCTGAGGAAAAACTTAAGCTCTTTTTTCTGTCTCAGAAAATTCATAAATTCCAGAAGTTTTGTTCTTTTGGATGTAACAAATGGTTGTCAGTGTTTCTTTTATTGTGGGTAGTGAAACTAATGATATCTTGTCTAGCTCCTGGAATTGCTTCGGTCTTTACTGTTTGTTTTTGTGTTTTGGTTCTACAGTCCCTTTTGGGCTATCGCTTACAGTATCTCATTATCTTCATCGAATGTATCGGCACTCGAGAAGGTTATATGGTCAGTACTACGCCATCGCCGTGTGTCCATTCACCCAGCTGCAATACTTTCTGATTTGAAAACAATACGTATCATAGCTAGACGGGCTTATTGTCCATCTAAGAAATCACTCAAAAACAAATCTCATTATCACTAACGGCATTGAACCAGAGACCTTTGGCTTAGGGGTAAGTACTCTAACCACTACACCACGCGGAATACTTGGTCATTGCTAGAGACAATGTAACGTGTTGATAGGAATTTTACATAAACTCGCTGCTTATTTTGATTGCGTTGCCGATCTTTATTTTCGACTTGTTCTCATAAAGTCACATTGTTAATTGACATTCCTGCCAAAGTTTGACTATGTGATGAGTTCTTTTTAAGCAGTATCTGCGGTGGTTTTCTTTACTGCTCTCAACTTCATTTGGGTACCCTGTCCTAGTTCTACCATTTATGGGTATGTTTTCATTTAGTTAATGTACGTCATATAAAGTGCTCTCCAAAATCAAAGAAAGAAAATCAAGGAGACTGTCGAAGTGGATGGTCCACAATCAACCAAATATTCTCAGTAAAGTAGGTGTTCGAAAAGTTCTGGAAATATAACGTTTGTGTATGACAACTCTTTGTAGACTTCAAGCAAAGCATATAACAGCGCCAACAGAAATGGCCTGTACAAAATAACGCTTGACTTTCGCGTCCCAACAAAACAAGTTCACACAGAGTACAGAATCCCAGGTCAAGGTAAACGGACAACTGATAGACAACTTCAAAATATAATCAGGGTAAAGATAAAGGGATGCACTTGCCCCAATGCTCTTTAATATTGCACTTGAACAATTTATCAGGAAGACATCAGCTGAAACCTCTGACACATACAATTTGTAGCATATACTGATGATACCAATACTATGGCATGTTCAATCTCAGATGCCAAAGGACTATTTCTGAGCCTAGAATCTGAAACAAACCGAGTTGGCCTACGAGTTAATGAAACAAAAACTAAATTCATGACTCGAACGAAGAAAAACGCTGCAGTCCGACATAACCGTAGGAAACTATAACATTGAAAGTATGAATAGTTTTATTTATCTTGGAGCTAACTTGAATAGAAGAGACGCCGAAAAAGATAAGATTGGACGCGGTGAATAAGCCTTTTACTCCGTAGTTCCGATCCTATGGTCTAGAGTTTTGCACAAGCAAGATTCGTATTAACAAATCACTAGTTTTATGAAAAAGGAAGTGGACATATTTGAACTTAAATTTCTGCAGAAATCTTACGGCTCAGTGAAACAAGGAACAGAATGGAGATTACGTTACAAAAATGAGTTGGTAAACTATATGACGAACTACCTGTATCTGCTTGTGTAAATCTAGACAAACTACAATGGGCGGGCCATGTAGAAAGAATGGAAGAAAACCGACTACCCAAAAGAAATTCTATGGTGGAGCACAAGGCAGACCTCCAGTGGGATGACCGAGGACTCAATGGGAAGACACGATAAAAAATGACAGCAGATTGTTTCTGGGAGTGATCAGTTAGTAAAGAGAGTTCCAGAACCGTTATCATTAGAGAAGATTAATTCTGGAGACCATGACTCAACCTAGGCTGTCGCGATGATGATCATAATGTGCCTGGAGGTTTCTGAGATATCATTCAGCTTGTGTGGCTCTTTTTGTCACGTTTTGAGCTACAGGACTATTCATATGTCCATCTGATCATAAATTCGAAGTATTTTTTTTAGATACCTCCATTCCCTACCATCCCCTCTTTCACCATTTTTTCATCGCACAATGCTCGTGCGATCTGCATTCATATTTCGTGACTTTGTCAAGTGTGCCACCCAGACAATGTTCAATACATCGGTATAAGAGGACAAACAAAAAATAATCTGAATTAATCTTTCATGAATATCTAGTCCAGTTCATGATTATCATCTCTCCTCAGAGATGAAAACAAATTTATATAATATGGAAAAATATTTTCAGGTCCAATCTTCAATCAGTGTTCATTAAATGATCCCTAAGTCTTTTCTTAAATACCAAAAGTGAGTTTGCTTTCTTAACCATTTCTGAAAGATTGTTATGTATACGTAGAGCATCATTCATAGCATCGTTCTTTCGACGAACCGTTCTGGTAAAAGGTACTACGAATCGATCTGCATTCCTCGCATTATATGGGTTGATTTGCAATACCTTAATTAATGGTGTTCGGTACGGTCCCTTAGTTTTAAAAATTTTTATAGATAAATTTTGCTTTCTCCAGTATAATGAATTGACTAAACGTTAATGATTTTGCTAATTGGTAAGCCAATCTAGTTTGAGTGAGCATTGGAAGATTCAGAATGTTTTTATACGTTTTGGTCAGCAGCCTGGATATAATATTAAGTTGTTTTTTTTTTTAATTTTTTTTTTTACCTCCGTTCCCTACCACTCTCTCCACCACACTTTCTTCGTCGCACAACGCTCGTGCGATCTGCACTTCACATTTCGTTGCTTCTTCTAGTGTGACACCCAGGCAATGTTTATAACATCGGTATAAGGGTGCACACAAAAATATCTATTAATCTTTTCTTGTCCAATTCGTGATCAGCTCTCAGAGTTATAAAATAGCTGTCTCTTCAAGCATCCCGACCATAGGGTTTCAAAAATACTCTAAGATGCTATGTTGAACTTTACTGGACTGAATTTCAAGCGTTATTAATTAAATATTCTTTAAGCCTTTTCTTAAAGACTATAAGTGAGTTTGCTTCCTTAACTGAATCAGGAACATTGTTGTATATTCGCAGCGCATCATTTATAGCATCGTTCTTCAGACGGTCCGTTCTTGCAAAAGGTACTACGAATTGATTTGTATTTCTATCATTGTACTGATTCTTTTGCGATACTTTAATAAATTGAACTAAACAAAACATTTGAAGATAAACTTGACTTTCTGCATTTCAATGATTTGAGGAAAGGTTAATGCTTTCGCTGATTGGTACACTAATCTGGTTTGATGGAGCATTCTAGAGATATTAAGATGCTGCTTTGATGACTGGCTCGAAACTACTACTCCATAATGTAGTTTCGACAGTACGAATGCATTGAGGATCATCTGCTTGATGTTTTTTGGAAAACCTTCATATCTTCTAAGTAGTCCGACAATAGGAGCTAATTGTCTCCTTAAGTTATTAATGTGTGATAACCATGTTAGTCTATGGTCAATGATAAGTCCAAGATACTTGATCTCCGTTACTCTTTCTAGTTTTTTGTCATTAATTTTTATGTCCATGTCAATGTCACCTTTATTCTTTTGCTTGAAAATGACGAATTTTGTTTTCGAAGTATTCAGTGTTAGTTTACTATCAATCAGCCACGAATGATATGTTTTTAGATCCTCATTAATGGTGTTTTCGAGGTAATCTCTTTCGTGTCCCGAGTAAAGTAGTACTGTATCATCTGCGAATAGTGCATAATGTCCTTTAAGTCCACATGTATTCAAATTATTAGTGTATAACAAGAATAAGGTTGGGCCAAGTATCGAGCCTTGTGGAACGCCCGATTTCATAGGTGCAACGTCGGTCAAAACTTTATTGACTGCTGTTCTCTGCAATTTGCCTTTCAAGTAATTTCTAAATAGCTAATTTGGATTGCCTTGAATACCATATAATTCCATTTTACGAAGTAGATGATCATGATCCACCGTATCAAAAGCTTTTTTCAGATCCACAAAAATCGCAGCAACATAACCTCCTTTATCCAGGCCTGTATTGATGAAATGCGTGACTGAAAGGAGGGCATCAAAAGTTCCTCTATTTTTCTGGAATCCAAATTGTTGTAAATTTAAAATTGAGTTTTCCGAAATAAAAGATGTTAGGCGGTTATTTATTAGTTTTTCGAAAATTTTACTAAACCCTGTTAAAAGGGCAATCGGGCGGAAGTTGTTTGGATCCATTCGGTTCCCTCCCTTGAAAATTGGGACTATTTTAGCTAGTTTCCCTTCCTCTGGAAACGTTCCTTTCCTAATGTGCTCACTAAGGTAAGTTGCAATATAATCAGCTATCAGTTCTTTAATGAGTTTTATTTTACCATGGTTATGTTGTCAATCCCGGGCGCTGTATTTTTCTTCATTCCCTCAATGATGTTTATAACTTCAGATTTGTTTGTTAAATGCATATGAAATAAGGATTTTGGCAAAGTAATTGTGGGATTAAAATTTCTTGTTGTGTTTGTCCGGATTTCATTGGCAATCTTTTCACTAATAGTCGAAAAAAAAATTATTGAGTTTACTTGCAGCTTTAAATGCATTTAATTGTGTAGTTGAGTTCTCTAATCTGAAAGAAGAGTCCTGGGCTACTGAGTGACGCGTGGATTGTCAGCCGCTGCATCCAGTCTTTCGGAATAGTACAAAGTTGCTTTGCTGATTTACTCCAAATAACTACTCCAAAACGTAATTTCGTCAGCAAAAATGCATTTAGAATAAGTTTCTTGATGTGCATTGGAAAATCCTCGCATCTTCTTAATAAGCCTATTATTGGAGCTAATTGCCTCCTTAAGGTTTTTATGTGTACCAACTAAGTCATACGATGATATATAAGACCAAGATATTTCATTTCTAGAACTCTTAATTTTTCACGTTAATATTTAGGTTGAGTTCGATTTCTTCTTTGTTTTTTTGCTTAAAAATAATATATTTGTCAATGCATCCATACATTTAGCTGTCGCTTCGTCTTTCTCCCTCCTTCGCGTGGTGGTCCATAGGTCTCTCCCTACTAAAATGTTTCCGGCTGGTCTAGAACTTTTGTCTTGTCTTGCTGCTCAGTATGATGAGTGCGTGTCTGCATGAAGGAGCCTTCCCAAATTGCTGGAAGGTACCAGAAGCGAACTCTAAGTCACCATCTGCATACCACCCGTTGTAGATGTATGCTAAACACAGCTCGGTAAGTGACCTATCTCTAGAGCAATATGCTGCAGAGCAGGTTACATCACCATTGATGCAATTGCAGAAGTGGTGAGCGTGGTTCAACAAGCAAACGCATACAGCAGTGCCAACCGACAAATAAAATTGTTGGTGACACTGAATGTTAAAATGCCTTCAACACGGCTAGATGGGCTGATATCCTTGAACCCTTTTCATGTTCCAGAATATCTAATGCTGATTTTGAGGGATTATCTGAAGGATTGCAGCATCCTTCACATCACGAAGGCAGGTTGTTAGAGGAAGTAAATAACATTGAGTGTCACCCAGAGCTCCATTCCCGGCCCCAACTTGTGGAACAACTCGTATAACTACTGAAGTTTTGGCTGCTGGATGAGTCGTACTTGATCGGTTATATATCGGATGTTATTTCGGCGTTAGTAACTAGACACCCTACTGAACAAGCATAGCTTAAGTTAGATACGCTAATACACTGAATGAAGGACTGGGTAGCTGCTCGCAGGTTCAGCCTATTACTGCAGAAAATCCAGGTGGTCATCCCAACAAAGAAGAGAATCATAGAAATAAAGATGATTAGGACTGGTAAAGTTCTATTTTGTTGAAACCAGCAGTGAAGCTACTGGGTTTTTCTGATAAACTTGAAGATGAGTTCCTTTGAGCAAAACAGGGCAACGGCTGATCAGGCTGCAGCGGATGTGTCGGCACTCAGTCGACCCACCTCATTAATAAGACGAATTTTGATTGATGTCGTAAAGTCTGTGCTACTGTACGGATCCAAGCTATAGGGGATGCTTTAAGCGAGAACCTCTTACGAAAACGGCTAGCGCAGGTACAAAACCGACGAGCACTGACTTCATGCGACACCCCTGATTTGAGGCCGTTGTTCATTTGAAGGCATGGTGACATTGACTGCTTTCTGACCCTGCTCTTGAGCAGGATGGATGTTTCTAGGCTTGCCTGCACAAGGTTGGTAGGCCATGGCCTCTTGAACGAAACAGGAGAGTGCTTGATCGGAGCGATGCTTATATTGGCTAACGAGCAGTTCTGGCAATTAGAAAGTGCTTACTGAATACTCGGAGGCTTCCGGTGAAGAGAAGCCTCTTTTCTAGCAATCTTTGTCCCCTTTCATTAGAGAAGTGATTCCTTTAACTCAATGGCACCTTAAAGCGTAGCGAAATGAGGCCTAGCCCAGAGTAATAAATCAAACATTCGAAGGCTAGGTTCTTAGGTTACCAGGGGATTTGTTTAGTAGTCAGTCTAAAGGCCTTGCGCGTGTAAAAATCTGACACTCAGGGTATAAATAGCCTTCACCTACCTAAGACAAAAAAAACAGTAGATTTTCTATAATAGCTCCAACGTTTTTTCTAGATGTCTTATAGGAACTTTTGCAGCAGCGAGACTTTATTAATATTTAGCAAAACATTATCTAAGAAAACTGGCAGCACTCGCACAAAGAACAGAGAGCATTTTTGATTAAGATAGTCCTCCCAGAAACAGAGAGTAGCCTTACAATCAAACAAATTGACTAGATGGACTAATCAGTCAGGTAAAACCACTTAGCTTGGAAGAAGGCAGCAATTACCTATTCGTTAAAGTTTAAGGAAAGGTTTCAGTCTTCTTCCTGCTCCTTAAACAACGATTGAAAGATAGGGTTTGTACTCAGCTCTCACTCAAAAATACAAACTATTTGCTCGTGCTTTATTTGGTAAAGCATATAAAAAAAAGTGTAATAAATCTGTGAGAGCTTCATATTTCATATATTTCATGTATTCATCTCTACTTTTACGCAATCATATTTAGCACCCAAATCGGCAATGTTCTGTTTTAAAGTATTATAATAAGCACTGCATTTAAATAGAGATAATTCCTTCAAGAAACTGTCTAACCTTTAGTAACTGCACATACCATTTTCCATTTTTTTTTTCATGGTTTAGAGTGTAAACAACTTAAATTGTATTATATTTAAACTAGCAATGTATTATATTTAAATGTAGAGCTTATTACTTTACAACAGGCGATTGCTGATTTCGTTGCTAAATATGATTGTGTAAGTCACGCTACCTAATGAGTACTATTAGAATATTAATGTTTCCTGACTTGATGTTGATATACTCAAGTATTATGTTTCGATAAGAACTCTTAATTTGTTCACAAATAAATATTCATAAATGTGATAGAGATTCCTAAGTATGGAATGTATCAATTACATTATAGCACGAACGTAACAACTGTGGTTACAAAGCCACAACGTTCTCGGATAAGACAGGAAGTTGATTTGCGTCAACAGAATATAATTTATGGACATGTGATTCGTTGCGACGAGACAACAATAGAAATTGAAGCTCATTAGGAAATTCAATAAATATATTACGATCCTGAATTTTCAGTCATTCACAAGCAATTGAATTTAGTATTTTTCTTGCAAAAAGTAGACTAATTTTATTTACTTTGAATTAAAACCTTAGAGGGCAGATTCTAATTTCTACTCAAAAGAAAAGCCAAAAATCCAATGAAGTTAATTTTAATTAGTGTGTATGAACTGAAAATTAAGTATTCTAAACGAAAACAAAACTACGAATTAAAAATAGATTTCCTCGATTTGAAGTGGTTAATAAATAGCTAAAGATAATTAAGGGTGAACCGAGAACACGTATTTGAGTGCAGAATTTTTCACTCCTTAACCTTGAGACTGAAAGTTTAATGTCTGCATTAATGAATTAACTAAATTAAATATCGCAAAATTACTTACCTTTCAATATGTCTTCAATTTTGGTATTCATGATTTCCGGCTTTATTGGAGCCTTGTCAGTTTGAAGTGCTTGAGAAAATAAAATAAATTTTTAAGTTAGATCTAATTGACTGATTGGTGTTTTGAAGATGTAGGTATTTAATTTGGTTAATTTAGTACATTGATTGTTCAATGAATACTTGAGACTTTTCTTTGAAGCATATAGGTCGTTCATTATGAAACTAACTTTAAAATTGTTAAATTTAAAAGACTCAGTGTATTTTATTATTATTATGTACTTACAAAAAAGAAAATTGTACATTTTAATTGAAAAAGGTATACGTAGCTTTGTGTTCGCAAATCATAGCCAAACTAAATGAAATTTCAGTGCCCACCCGCTTTTGTACGATTAACAAACCATAATTATTACTGTTAACCAGTTTAAAATATGGGCATATTCTAGAAAACTAAACTTTGCTCCTCCTCTTTTCTGTATATATTCCATACATAACAAACCCCAAATCAACCCTAATTTGATGGTTCAGAGCTTGGTTCAAGTGGTCTAAAGTAGGCTATCAATTATGCCAAACTCAACCTACATACATCCAAATGGGAGCAAAATATGCAAATAATCTAAGCGCAAAGCATTAAAAACTTTGCCATAACATTGCAGGTCATGTTGGTGAGACTTAATGGACTAAGTTACATATTGATGACAGACGCACTGCATTAATTGGGTTTTTTAGCAAGTGTATGCTTGGGCTAATTAGAAACTGGAAAAACTGGTTTGTGTACTACACATGTGAACTGTGGTGTACATTATTCCAATAGGATTTCAAAATTAGTACTAAGCCACACCCAACGCGGGATGGTCAATGACTTGTTGCAGATAAAAAACCGGCCATAGTCTACTATCAAGTTCTAGATACAGCCAACTGTCATACTTACTATATGCAAAAACGGGAAACGATCCGTTTTTATGAATAGTGCGTCGGGTTGAATGCACGTTCCAGAATGAAAGTGTAGGGTGGTTTTTTTTATGATGGATGTGTTTTCCTTTGAGAATCAAATTCATAGTATTCTTCGACAAGATGCTTGTTCCTAGTTTTGGCAGAATGATTCCTATCAAGCCTATCGTAAAACAAAGCCATAAACTGGCAACTCTCATTACCACATACATGACCGCAAATTCAAATTCATTTGGCGGTATATGAAGAGAATCGTAGGAACATCGACAAAAATTGTGTGTTTAGGCCGAGTTCGTGAGGGATCCCAGCGTTGAAGTCCAGAAACCCGCGGAGAATGTTTTAGTGCTCCTTGTGAAGTGAAAATTGTTTCAGCTTTTATGTTTGTTCAATTTAAATCCTGTCGAAAGTGAAATTTATAGGAGTTCATTTACTTCTAAAAGATCTGCTGTCAGTGCAATGAAACGAATGGTGCTCAACATGTGTTTTGTTTAGCCGCTCTAAAAAGTTTGGGTTTACCGTAAGCAGGTGAATTTGTAGCATACATGGAGTCTATTACGTGCTTTTTCATATTAAATATGATTTCCATTATGCCATACAAGAGTTTTAAATTTTAGAAGTGCTTTGCGTTTCGTGGGCTTTTGTTAAAGTAGACGGAAAGATTCTTGGTGCTTGTCCAATGTAGACCGACTACTACAAATGCAAATTGTCACGTTTTGGCTTCATCTTATGTTCGTTTTGATTCCCAACTAACTCGTGCAGACAAGATGTGAATGTCACAAAAAATACAACAAAAGCATGCATAAATATTTAAAACCATTTATGGTCGATTTAATTTCCCTTAACTTAGTCAGGAACCAACTTAAGGCCTTAAGTTGAACCAGCACTTAGAATAGCCATCATTATCTTGCTTTGCGTAATGAAATAAAAAATAATTTCTGAAAACTTAATGGAACTTATTTAGAACAATATACTATTGTTAAACCACTCTATCTTGATATTGTTATCCAAAAAATTCAAAGTTAACTTCTGAAAACTTCATGGAAACCAGGACAATCATAGAATGCCTTAGTCACTTAGAAAAATATTTAAAAGAATGTTTCATATTAAGCAGAAACATACTAGATTCTCAAGGGCTGCCTGGGGTTAAAAATCTTGTATGTAAAGCATTTACCTTAACAATCTTGGTAATGCGTCTGAACTGTTTTTGCTTTGGTAAGACATGTCACATTAACTTAATGATTGGTGGAAAAAATCGTACACATTTACAATTTTCTTTCACCCAACCCAATGTTTGACATTTTACAAAAGGTGGGACAGGCAGCGCGGTGACCTTTTCAGCAAAACCGGAGAGTTCTCCCTGAAACTATTATCGGAGGGATGCTTACACCGGTTGACAAATGAAACCGCGTAGCATATCACTCGTATGCTCAGGCTGTCTTGACAGTTAAAAAAAAAGTATACTGGAACGCCAGAAGGTGGCAAGAGTAGATGGGTCGCTTTTCTAGCAAACCGTTTCCCTCCCGTTCTTTCCGCTAGAGAAGGGATTCCTATAACTTGGAGGCATCTTCATGTGTAGGAAAACGAAGCATAGCCTGAAGTAATATGTCAAACGATTCCAAGGAAGGTGTGTAGTGAGTAGTCCAAAAGCATTGCGTGCTTGAGAATCCCACACTCAGGGCGTGCACTGCCTTCACCATTATTGGGCACAGAAATAGAAAAAAAAATCATTTATCAACAAAAGAAGGGAAAATAGCGACAACATTGTGCAAAGATTTCAAAATAAAATATCTTATTTAGTTATTTTGAAGTAGGGCTTATAATTAAAGTGTTTGGCACTATCAAACGAAAAAAGTAAATTTATCGATGCCATTGACATGATCTTTTTTTTTGTGGTAGGGAGGTGAAGGCATTTACGCCCGCCGAGTCTGGCAGTGTGGGACTCCCATGGAGGATACCCTTGGACTACCCACTAAACACCTCCCCTGTCAATCTGAGAACCTAGCCTGGAACCGTTTGACACATTACTTCGGGCCAGGTCTCGTTTTGTTACGCGGTGGGGCGCCTTCAAGCTGGGGAGTCCCTTTCCTAGCGGGAGGGGAGAGGGGAAGAGGAAATGCCAGAAGAGCGACCCCCCAGCCCCAGCACCTCCGGCTGCTGCGAGTCCCTTTTATCTTTTAGGACTGCCCGAGCATAATGTGCCACCTGGTTCCATTTGTCAACCGATTCGAGCATCACCGCAATTATATTATCCGGGGTGAGCTCTCCCGTCTCCCTGTAGAGTTCCCTTCGCAGCCTGGCCCATTTGGTACACACAAAAAATGTGTGACAGGCATTGTCCTCCTCTCCTGGGCAAAACCGACATGATCTTAGGTCCAAAACTACTAAAATAGATGTGATCGCGTATGCACAAAAATCAATCTTGCTGGCTTGCCAATGTGCTTTAAACACATAACCTTTAAATCACATATCAAAATTTAAAGGCTATGGACTGGGAAGTCCGCTTCATAGCTTCTAGAAGCAACTTTCGTGTAGTTAAATATTCAATACTCATAATTGGAAATAACTGATACCTAAAATGAATGGCTACAAAAACTCGAAGAGTATTGGCTTCCATTTTCATCCACATCATCATGTAATATTAGCATATTAAACTAGTAAACTCTTTTTGAAGGGTTTTATAAAAAAAAATTACAATCCGTCTGTCCCCTCGGCAATGCGTCAGATCATTAGACCTTGTGAACTGTTTAGAAGTGGCTGGTTAATGAAAATATGACAGTCGAATAAAGTTTTCAAAAATTTTTAAGGTGGCCACCTCAAAGAAGGATATGACCCCTTAAAAAAATTCCGTTTACCAAAGATAGTCGAATAGGTTATCAAATGAAAGGTCTTGATGAGGCCTTTGTATATCAGTTGTTAAAATTAACATTACTACATCAAGAACGGGGTAGGCAAAGGAAGCGAAAGAACACCCCAGAAGTCGAAATTATTAAAGATTGTTAGTAATAATATGATTTATGAATTTCACATTTTCTTCAATAATTTCGCAAGTGTATCCTTTGATTCGATAAAATATTATTTCCAAATGGCTACTTATAAGATTGATCAACCATGGAAATCTCAAAAGAATCAAATAATATTTAACAAAGTTATGGTGGTTGTAATTTTCGGGTGTTACAACAACAACAATACATGGCTAAGGAACAATATGCGCTTCCAAGCGACTTAGGCACAAAGGACTTGTTAGGATTTACATGAGCTTCAAGGAGGCCGGAAGATCCCTTGCAGGGGGTTCCACTTTGGCAATATACCTCAGTTTGAAGGTGTGGGTGAGTAAAACATTCATGCCAAAGAGCATCGCGGAAGTGTTAGGTGACTGTCGTTTACTGACCAGCCTAGAAAGTTTCAGCAAGGGTTTAAATCATGCAAATCTTTGAGAATTAAATCAACAAGTGACATTAGTAATCATAAAATAAAATGGTGGCCATTTCAAATGAGATATTGAATAAATTTTGGTTATTTTTCTCCCAGCTTCATGATTTAAATTACTGGCGAAAGCTATTAAGTTTTGATAAGAACGTACATTTCATGAGTGAAAAAATCTTGGTTGCAGGATTTTATGAGTAGAACAGTAAGAGATACCTTAGAAGTCGAAATTCGCTCAAATTTTATAATAACTGTTGGATTTGTAAATATTGCATTTTTCCCAGTGAATTTGTATGGCCACATTTAAAATCACTGAAATTTGGCTTTAGTCCCGCAAAAGGCCCTTATATTCTGTAAGTTTGAATGAAATCAAATGATGTTTACTGAAGTTCTAGCCGTTTGAATTTTCTCCAATTACAAAAAAAAACAATCTACGAGTTTTTACCATTTGGGGGCTTTTGATCGAACCAGACACACACTTTTGATTGGATCCTCACCAAGCTTTCAGATAAAATGAATAACCAAAATGCCTTTAAAATTCCATTCCGTCAATGATTATTTGTAATACTACAACAATGTGGTATCTCTCTTTGACAGAATGATCACTTCAGTTTTCTTCAATACTAGGCTAAACCCACAAGCTGTCATCTCCTTATTTGGCGCATTAGCTTACCTACTCTAAGTTGTGCCTGTTCAACTGTACGTCCAGTGACTAGTGCCAAAATATTCATTATTCACATGTTGATCAGTTGTGACTCATCTGACAGCCCTAGTCTCAGCAGCCCATCGTACGATATATACATACGTCTGGAGCAAGGATGGGTCCTTGAGCAGCGCCTAATGTTCCATCTTTCGTTGGCCCTGCCTCGTATCATAAAGAGGCGTCGACTCTTCAGGTAGCCGCATAAGATATTCTGAAACTTGAAAAGGGGTTTTCAACGTATCTAGAATATCCACCCATCTAGCGGAGTTGAAGGAGTTCGAAACATAAAGTGTCACCAACAGAACCACCCGTTGCTACGTCAGGCTATGTGCCATCACATATTTGGCCGCTCACACCATCTCTGTAACGGCACCAATGGTCGAGCATTCTGCTTTAAAGTCGTACTGCAGAAGAGGCAACTCCCCAGCAGTGAGTCTTCTCTTTATGCATAACTGGTGGTATGCAGGCGGTGACCTAGGGTTTCTCTCCCCCTTGCTGATCAGTATGAGCCTCGCGTATAATTGGCGGTATCCAAATGGCAACCTGGGATTTCTCTTCTTCTTGCTGGTCCATATAAGCATCGCATTACTATCCAACGTCAGGACAACGGTGATAGGTAAGCTTGAACACCTTATCCAGGATGCCACTTGGTCCTGAAGCCTTCCTTGTTTTCATAGATTTGACTACTTTTTGCAGTTCCTGCCACATGAAGGGTTGATGTTTGATTGCTGTTTCACCTTGGAAAGCGTCAACACAGGCTATTTCGCCTTGGACAGGATGGGCGGGGAAGAGTGGACACACTATCTTGTTCATCTTTTCTTCTTCTTGTAAGCAGAGCGTGTTTAGGGCACTAAACTCCCACATAACTAGTTTATAGCCAAAGTCCCTTGGATGCCTATTTACATTGTCCACTAGATCTTGCCATCAGCAAGCGTCACTGCTGTCAACCAGTTTACAAACGCATTTCCTGACCGATTTATATGCAGCTTACCGGTCGGAAGCCTCGTCTCAATTCTGTGACCATTTAGCTACACGTCGTAGCTTTCAATCGACCACAGTAAGCTGCAGGCATTCCGTGCTGGAGTCTCCCTCGGAGTATAGAAGCGCTACAAGTTGAGTCCTTCAGCTCATGCAAACCTCTCGATGTCCACCCTCTCAATTATCCTCCCAATCATGGAAGATCAAGATCATGGGCACCGAGGGACAGCATCACGACTCCCAAGCAAAATCTACTGATAATCACTGTTTGAGTAGTCCTCCAATACTCCCCGATTTTATACCCTCCATAGTAAGGACTCTTAGGTAACTGTCACGTCAGGTATCTTTTCTTCACGGCCAACACGGCTTAAATCCATTCGATTACTTTAGCATTGAAATCTCCCCAAGTGAGCACGTTTCCATCTGCTTTCGAGACAGATTTCTCCAAAGCATTAAGCTTCGGTTGGAAAGATAATATCGGTTCTTTCAGTGTTGAGTGCGCACTAAGAATGTAGTTCTTGAATACCGGACCCGTATGTATCCATCTTTCCTTCCGTAGCCCTCTACTAGGAAATTAGCACTGTTCCAAGCCCAGACGACGGCAGTACCAGTTTTGTCAGGGTACCATGATGAACTTTTGTCGTTATATTACTTGCTGCGCAGCAAAAAGTCATCTTTCATGTCCCGTGCAAACTACTCAAGCAGATTTTGGGCAGTTCTAATATAAAGGTCATAGTAATACCACTTTTACCTTAGCTAGGGCTTCCTTGCAAACTCGACTTTTTTCTGGTCCTAAGGCCAGTCTTGGATCTGCATCCTTACATAGGATTCTGTGTGGCTCCTTCATACACTCTTTTCTTATATTACCCTTTTGCCAGTTTGTAGCATAGGAAACTTTTATCGGGCCCCTTGCTTGCCTGTGCGGCATAAACATAAACAAGGCACTTAAAGCAGTGAACAGGTAATGCTCTCTACTACTGCAGATGGCCCACCCTGTTGTTACTTTCCCCTTATTCAGAAGTTATTTGGCTTCCTTCTCGAATTGGTCGATACTAGCCATACGTTGTCCCCTATTGTTCTCTGGTGTCAGCCTCATTTTGACCCTACTTACTTTCAATTTTGATAGCTTGCCCTACCTCGGCAAAGATTGTGACGCAGTCTATGTTCCCGATTGCGATGGATGTTCTTGATCCCGGTGAATAGTTTGATGGGAAAGTAGAAAAAAAATCGATTAATCGAGCAAATAAAGTGAGGATAGTTTCAAACAAGCGTGCGAGTGAATTACCCAAACATATTTATATATGTATTATAAACAACGTATGCAGGCCAGAAAGGTTAAGGATGGTTGAATGAAATAGATTAGTTGATGGAGCAATAACTTGCTGCGTAAGCCGTCGGTCCCTGGTTCGAATCCCGTTGGTGACAACGAGATTTGTTTCGAGTGATTCTTTGGACGGACTATAGGCCCGTTCTGTTATGATGCATACTGATTTCAAATCCGAACGTATCGCAGCTGTGCGAACGGACACCCGGCCAAATCGTGGTACTGACCATATCACCTTCGCGAGTGCCGATATATTCGTTCAAGGTGTTGATCGAAGGCCCAAAATACGCTAACGAAAGCATCTTGATCTAGCTTTCTTTTTTTTTGACGGAAGTGAGCCAAGAACATCGAATTGTTCGCATTGGAAATGTATAGGAATAAACTTCGCTATGAATTGATTCAATGGATCAGAAAATTTGGCCATGGCATCACCGCAAGAGCGACAAAAAAACTTAGACCAATTAAAAGGGGTCAAGGCACTAAATATAGCTTTAAAGCTTGACAACCAAAAATCGAAGAATGGTGCCAGCCTTGATTTTTATCGTTTCACAATAACTTACAAAGCCCTACTAAAATAATGACTTGTCTGTCTGTTTGTTTGTTTCTCATAGTGGTTTTTCATGAGACTATCGTAGCTATAAATAGATAACTTGGTGGACAGATCAGAAGAGAGATCACCTAGTTCAGGAAAACGACACTCATAGGGTATCAAATGGAAGGTTTTGATTAGAGATTTTCAAAACAGGTCGGACAATATTATCAGGAGTGAGAGACGCGGATATAAGGGAAATGTACGCTTTGGTCTTCCTCGTTTATAAGCTTTCTATTGATCCACACACTATAATCTCGATAAGATTAACAATACATAAACCTCTTTAAGCCATGTTTTTTAATTATATCGGTCATACTTAAAAAAATAGGAGTATTTGTTTGTGAAAAGATCATTCAATATATATGTGACAGATGTGCTTCTTGAAATCAGAATCTACAAGCCTGAAATATGTAAATACAGGGTCTGTATCATAAGTAACCGGACTGACCTCAGGAAATTTTTTAATTGTCAAAATATGTACAATTTTTCTTTAGAAATCTTCAAAGTAGTCCCCATTGGAGGCGATAACACGCTGATACTGGATTTTTCAATCCCCGAACGCTCCCTGGAAGTCGGCAACCTCGATACTGTCTAGAGCCCTCGTCGTAGCACGTTGAACGTTTTCCAGAGTCCCGAACCGCGTCCCCTTACGCACGCACTCCGCTCTTCCTCGTTTATAAGCTTTCTATTGATCCACACACTATAATCTCGATAAGATTAACAATACATAAACCTCTTTAAGCCATGTTTTTTAATTATATCGGTCATACTTAAAAAAATAGGAGTATTTGTTTGTGAAAAGATCATTCAATATATATGTGACAGATGTGCTTCTTGAAATCAGAATCTACAAGCCTGAAATATGTAAATACAGGGTCTGTATCATAAGTAACCGGACTGACCTCAGGAAATTTTTTAATTGGCAAAATATGTACAATTTTTCTTTAGAAATCTTCAAAGTAGTCCCCATTGGAGGCGATAACACGCTGATACTGGATTTTTCAATCCCCGAACGCTCCCTGGAAGTCGGCAACCTCGATACTGTCTAGAGCCCTCGTCGTAGCACGTTGAACGTTTTCCAGAGTCCCGAACCGCGTCCCCTTACGCACGCACTCCGCTCTCGCTCGATGCTATCTCTCCAAGCGCTTGGAGGCAACTGCTGCAGCCCGGTTCCCTTAACCTAGACCCCCACCACCACTACAGCTCCAGATACCGGTTAGCAGACGCTTTGACGGCGCGGGGCAGGCTCAGTCCGGTTACTTATTATACAGACCCTGTATCGTCATTCAATAATTTTAGTATGAAATCATTTTGACCGGAAAATATTCCTAATAAACTTATTTTATATTTTTTAACATCTGCTAAACCATTTTCTATTATTGGATTAAAATGGGGTACTAGGCACTATTACTATACATCGATTATGTTTGGTTTTCTTCAAAGTTCAGAGACCACCACCAGTCAAAATTTAAGCATCATATTTTGATCAACCTGGCTGAGGACAGAACTAGACCATCATGTTTTCGCTTGCGCAATTTGGCTAGTTGTGGAACTGATTTGAGTGTTTACTCCACACACCATAACTTCTATATATTGAGATCATCAGCTCTTATTGTGGACGTTTCATATACTTTCCAATACCAAAACTCAACATAATCTTTCAGGTAGTCCCTCAAAAGTCCCAGAATATTTTTTCGGAGGGATCACCTGAAGTACACGCGCCTGCTTCATGACAAGACAAAGGACCAAAGAAGGAGAAAGTTACATCAGGTGTTGCCCAGGGACCTTTCCTTAGTCCAGACCTGTGGAACGTGTCTTACAACGAGCTACTTAGACTGGAGATACCAGATGAGTCACTCTTAATGCTATGCCGATGATGCTGCGGCTCTAATCGCTGGGCGCACCCTCAAACAAGCGCAACTTACGCTAGGTAACCTACTGCGCTGAGTGAAAGACTGGGTTACTACACGCAAATTCACCTTTTCACTGGAGAAAGCTAAAGTCATCATCTTGACAAAGAGGAGACTATCTAGGGTAAGGATGATCAATATTGGAGACACACAAATCGAATGAAGCCATCGGTAAAGTACCTGGGGCTATTGATCGTCTCGAAGATGAGTTTCACTAAACAAATCAGGGCAACAGCTGAGAAGGCTGCTTCACGAGTATCGACTCTGAGTCAACTTATGGCCAACATAGGGGGACCCAAACCAACAAGAAGTTGACGCGAGGGATATGGTTATCCGCGAGGAAGGGCAGCGCTCACTCAACGATTGGTAGCAGTCTTGGGTCAACTGTACTAAGAAAGGTGGACTGTGGAGCTCATCCTGGATCTGAGATCGTGGCTTAATCAAAGACATGACTTCTATCTAACCCAGCTTGTGAACAGGCATGGGTGTTTTCAGTCTTCCCTGCTCAAGATTGGTAAGTCATGGTCCCTAATAGTAGATTTTGTCCAGGAGAGGAAAAAGATGCATGCCATACATTTTTCGTAAGCGGAAAATAGAACAGGCTGGGATCAAGCCTCTACAAGGTAACAGGAGAGCTCACCCTGGATAGTATAGTCGCGGTGATGCTTGGATCGGTCAACATATGGACCCATATGGCACATTATGTTCGAGCCGTCCTAAAAAATAAAAAGGACACACGGCAGTCGAGGCTGGGGGAGCACTTATCTAGCAACTCCAATTCTTCCCTCCCGTCCTTCTGGCGGAAGAATCACTCAGCTTGAAGACGGTTCCCGGCGTAGCAAACGTAGCAAAATGAGACCTGGCGCGAACTGATGTGTCAAACGGTTCTAGGCTATGTTCTCAGGTTGAAAGGGGAGGTGTTTAGTGGGTAGTCCAGTCACTCGCGAGAATGCACACTCAGTACGTAAATGGGATTTACCTTCCAACTATATATATATATATATATATATATATATATATATATATATATATATATATATATATATATATTATGTAAGAGTATATCAAAACTCCCGTTATACTAATATATCATTTCCAATCTTTTCACGGTGGGTGGTGACTATAACTAATGTAATAACTTATAAAAGTTGCTACACGGACAGACAAAACCACCATTTTATATCATTGCTATGCAAAAAATCCTGAAAGCTCCTCGCAAGCAATATGAGAAGATACTCGTATATTGAAAAAACATGGCATTGGAAAGGCTTCAAATAAATAAATTTCCCTTTTCCGCCTTGACTCAGACAGTGACATGTCAACAAGATTTTAATTTTAAGTCATACAAATCATTTGTAATATCATCTATTAATATTTTTCCATCAATTCCATTTTATTTTCCAATAGAAACTGAATGCGTAATCATTCAAATCGAACAAGATTTATATTACAATTTTGTATAAAACGCGCTTGAAAAATCAAACTTGAGATCAAATATAAAGCCGCCTATTACATAATACATAACAATATCATTTCTTTTGAATCACTGATCGCTAAAAGTCTCGCATGAACATCCACAGCTCACATTGGAGTCGGCTGCCCAAAACGATTATACTATATTAATTAACTATCATGTTTTCCCCTGCGATGAATGAATGGAACCATTTACGCAATGTTTGTTTAAGTGAATTGTTCAATTATGCAAAAATCTAATCCGATTTTTCGATTCGGAATATTCTCATTGAGCAAATGATCCTAATTTTGATCATTTCTATAGCATAACCAGTGATATCCGCGTTATAAATACAATTTATCTAACGTAAATATCTAATTGTAAAAGAAAACTTGTGGGGAGAGTGAGTGCATGAATGAATCTAGACGCGAATTCAAATTCGAGCAGCATAAGCATTGAAATGTAGGTCGACATCGATGTCTGTGTATTATAGCATAAAAATATCTTGCAGTGAAAAATGGTTACTTTCATGAAAGAAGAGGAAGTGCGTTAAACGCCTCTTTGGCGTAACAAACACAACACATGCAATGCGTGCTTTCGGTAAACGTTGAATTTTATGCCTCGTATCATAAAGAGGCGTCGACTCTTCAGGTAGCCGCATAAGATATTCTGAAACTTGAAAAGGGGTTTTCAACGTATCTAGAATATCCACCCATCTAGCGGAGTTGAAGGAGTTCGAAACATAAAGTGTCACCAACAGAACCACCCGTTGCTACGTCAGGCTATGTGCCATCACATATTTGGCCGCTCACACCATCTCTGTAACGGCACCAATGGTCGAGCATTCTGCTTTAAAGTCGTACTGCAGAAGAGGCAACTCCCCAGCAGTGAGTCTTCTCTTTATGCATAACTGGTGGTATGCAGGCGGTGACCTAGGGTTTCTCTCCCCCTTGCTGATCAGTATGAGCCTCGCGTATAATTGGCGGTATCCAAATGGCAACCTGGGATTTCTCTTCTTCTTGCTGGTCCATATAAGCATCGCATTACTATCCAACGTCAGGACAACGGTGATAGGTAAGCTTGAACACCTTATCCAGGATGCCACTTGGTCCTGAAGCCTTCCTTGTTTTCATAGATTTGACTACTTTTTGCAGTTCCTGCCACATGAAGGGTTGATGTTTGATTGCTGTTTCACCTTGGAAAGCGTCAACACAGGCTATTTCGCCTTGGACAGGATGGGCGGGGAAGAGTGGACACACTATCTTACTTAGACAGCTGATTTTAATTATGCAATTGCAAAACACGATTATGAAGTAAGTTATTACACGAATTGTTGACTTTACTAAACAATATAAGTAAGGTCTGTCTACCGTAACACCTTGACATTGATGATCTTGCCCAGCTGAGCTGGTATGCACTTGCATGTGGGAAATATATATAAGTACTTATGATTTTAATAGCTTATGAAGATATTTGACGGAAGAACATGATATATATGAGTGATGAAAAACCGATCAGGGAAGAAAGAAGAGAATTATGGTCAATCAAAGTGTTCAGACGACGCAAATAAGTTTTTTCTATTGTTTTCAATGTGTTTTTATTGGCTTTCTCAAGAAATAAATTAGATGCAATTTATTCATTGGACTAAATAGCGATTGCTTCTTGGTCAATTAGATTTAAATAGCTTCTTCCATAGATTATATCAAATTTGACCTATGTTTTCGCACATATTTGTCTCACAAATCAAAAATGCATCGATATGAGAACTCATATTCAAGAAAAGCTAGTAAAAGTAAAATAGCAAGTCACAGAAAAATGGGAAAACCGTAACAAAAAGAATCAATCAATCAGGTTGACAACACGATCAAGAAATATACAGATCATGCAGAAATTACGAATTAAGTTTCAAAAATATAACAAAAAACTTTCGGAATCATGATGAAGGCATGCTATAAAAAATACTCGTCGGATGCCGGGGGGCAGAACCCAAGATTTGAAGCAAATAAGGAAAAGTTGGAAGAAGATTCCAAGTCGTACATTGCCGATTTGTATCTACATGCCGAAAAGCAAAGAAACAAATCCACCGGATGGTAAATATAAGAAAAAGCAGTTTGATATCATGCTGAGTTTATGCGCTAATTGACGACAAACTATGCAAATTTACTCAAATTCTATTAAAAGTGGCCTATTTTCTTTTCACATTCCTGAGATTGATTCAACAAATCCTACTCATAATACACACCCTTTCTACACTTTTCGTGAAAAATGTCAACGAAACCGTTGTATCTGGGTCAAATGAGAAGCGCATATCGTTCTATAGCCACGGAAAATACTTCTCGTAATACAAGAAAATCGAAATGTATTTCACTCAGTTAAAGATAATTACTAATTTTATAAGGTTTAATGACGCCGTTAAGATTTTATTTCATAGAACGTGAAATCAACAAATTCCACTGTTATTAACAAAACAGAGTTAATTTCAACCTCTCATGTACTTGTATAACTAGAAATGCAGATGAAACAGACGAAATACGGTGAAGAATACACCCCGCAAATAAAATTTTATGTTCAGTTTTGACGATTTTGAAGACCGGCTGCATACACAGGAAAACAAACATCCAAGAATACAAATCTGTGATAAGACCTGTGTTATGCTTTGACTGCGAAACATGGACCCTACCCCTAGCATCCACAAACATATTGAACGCCTTTGAACGACGGGTCCTGAGGCGGATAATTGGAGCGAAACTAGATGTGGAAATTTTTGACGAGCCGGAGGTGTCAATGATTGTAAAACTGCGGAGCTACAATGGGCTGGCAACGTAAATCGTGTAGATGAACAACGGATACCCAAAAATGTATTCGTTGGGAGAACTGAAGGGTGGAGACCAGTGGGAAAACCGAGGAAACACTGGTTTGAATCGGTCGACGAAGACATATCATCGCTGCTCGGATTTCGAAATTGGAGGACGTGGTCAATGGACCGAGACAATTGGAGGCGTTTGTTGGAAGAAGCGAAGGCCCAAAAACGGCTGCACTTCTACGAAAAGAGAGAGAGAATGTATTTTCTGCGCTAGTGCACATAACGATCATCGTCTTCTTCATAGCCCTACAGCCACTCTCGGGCCTTCATTATCATCATCTATGGCGCGACAGTTCAAGCTGGGGCCTGGTGTAGTACATATATGCAATATGCAATTACCAATAAAAATATACGTGCAATATGCAATGCATATTCATTCAAGAAAAATCAATATTGTAATTGATTACTCATATGCATATACTCAAGCTTACATTCTTCACCTAAATCCACTTCTCGACAAACGTTGTGGTAAATTCAAGAAGCATGTTTAAGCTCTCAGATATCACAACAATATTGAGCACATGCTAAATTGTTACAATTAAATTTTTAAAGAAAGTGTGACTGCCCGTAATGAGAAATAGATATTTAAGGTGTCAAGTGTCTTTTGGCTCGGGTAAGAATTTATCGCTTGTAAATTAACCCCGGTCAACTAAATGAATTTACAATATGTATATGAGTAATCAAAATATTGAAGTTTTGAGTCACACAAATGTAAGTGACTTATGATAAGAATTAGGTCGTAAGAATTAGTATTTAAGCGAATGTTTTATACTGAATAAGATGGATTCCTAAGTTATAACTGCTAGTTTCAGTTCGCTGTGTCTCGCGGTGTATTTTTGGAATCATCTCATATCGTTGCAAGGAATATATCTTTGCAATATTGAACAACTTAATCATATCGTTGCAAGGAGTATATCTTTGCAATATTGAACAACTTTATTTTAGTAACAACGGCGTAGTGATCCAAATGATCTCGCCATGGTCTACCTGCGGCTCTGCCGCTGAGCTAGAAGAAGTTCCTAAAGACTCTGAGCATTATATAAAATGAGAGGGCATTAAGAATATAATACATTATATAAAATGAGAGGGCATTAAGAATATAATGTTCTTCTAGCTCAGCGGCAGAGCCGCAGGTAGACCATGGCGAGATCATTTGGATCACTACGCCGTTGTTACTAAAATAAAGTTGTTCAATATTGCAAAGATATATTCCTTGCAACGATATGATTAAGTTGTTCAATATTGCAAAGATATATTCCTTGCAACGAAATGAGATGATTCCAAAAATACACCGCGAGACACAGCGAACTGAAACTAGCAGTTATAACTTAGGAATCCATCTTATTCAGTATAAAACATTCGCTTAAATACTAATTCTTACGACCTAATTCTTATCATAGGTCACTTACATTTGTGTGACTCAAAACTTCAATATTTTGATTATTCATATACATATTGTAAATTCATTTAGTTGACCGGAGTTAATTTACAAGCGATAAATTCTTACCCGAGCCAAAAGACACTTGACACCTTAAATATCTATTACTCATTACGGGCAGTCACACTTTCTTTAAAAATTCAATCGTAACAATTTAGCATGTGCTCAATATTGTTGTGATATCTGAGAGCTTAAACATGCTTCTTGAATTTACCACAACGTTTGTCGAGAAGTGGATTTAGGTGAAGAATGTAAGCTTAAAAATATGCATATGAGTAATCAATTACAATATTGATTTTTCTTGAATGAATATGCATTGCATATTGCACGTATATTTTTATTGGTAATTGCATATTGCATATATGTACTACACTGGCCTCGTGGATTAATTTCCTCCAATCACCATGGTTCCGCGGAATTTTCCGCCAGTTGTTTCTCCCAACAAGGATCTGCTGACAGCTTCTATTGTGTCTTCCCATCGAGTCCTCAGCCTCCCTGCTGAACGTCTACCTTGTGCTCTACCCGTCAATGTTCTTTTGGGTTGCCGGTTTTCTTCCATTCTTTCTACATGGCTCGCTCATTGCAATTTGTGCAGCTTCCCGCAAGAGCAAACAGGTGGGTCGTCAAAAAGTTCATACAATTATCATTGTAACGAAGTCTCCACTCTGTTGCTTGTTTCACTGTGCCGTAGATTTGCCGAAGCACTTTGCGTTCAAATAATTCCACTGCCTTTTCGGATTTTCTCATCAGGGTCCATGTTTCACTTCTATATAAGAGCACAGGTTTGACTAGTGTTTTGTAAATGCGGAGCTTATATTGCCTGTGCTTCATTCTGGACCTTAGAATGGGAAAAATGGAGTAATAGGCTTTATTTGTGGCGTTAATGCGGCGTCCAATCTCAGACTCAGAAATGCTCCTTTGCATCTGAGATTGAACGTGCCACAATATTGTCGTCATTAGCATATGCTAACAATTGTGTGGACTTGAACATTGTGTACCCTAGGTTTCAGCTGATGTCTTCCTGATAACGCGCTCCAGCGCAATATTAAAAACCATTGGGGCAAGTTCATCCCCTTGTCTTAAACCCGATTCCGTTATAAAGCTGTCCATTAGTTTACTATTTGTCGACCTGGGACTCTGTGTTTAGCATTGTGACCTTGACCATGCGGACTACTTTTGTTGGCACGCCAAAATCATGATTATTTAGTACAGCGAATTTCTGTCGACACTGTTGTATGCTTGCTTGAAGTCTACAAAGAGTTGGTGCACATCGACGATAGATTCCCAGCACTTTTCAAGCACATACTTTACTGAGAATATTTGGTCTATTGTAGACTACTTACTAATATTTTCATAATAAGACTTTAATTTTCATTCTATGATTTTGGAGCGCACTTTATAAGACGTGTATAGCAGAGCAATGCCTCTATGATTTTCGCACCTTAATTTGTTCACCTTTTTGGTCACAGGATATATTATACTTTTTTGCCAGTCCTCTGGTAACTGCTCCTTTGACCATATTCTGCATATTAGCCGATGCAGAAAGTTGTTTAGATAGGGACCACCGCTCTAGAGCAGTTCTGCTGGTATTCCATAAATTCCAGGAGCCTTATTTTTTCTGAGGTCCCATACTGTTGCTTATACGCAATTGGGACCTCTTGCCCTACTTCTGGAATGTTCACAGCTTCAGTGGTTGTTGAGGACGCTGTGAAAAGCTTCTGGAAATATTGCAGCCATCTGTTTTTAATATTGACTAGGTCACCTATGGTTGCTCCTTGTAAACTTTAGCCAAACTTGTTTGTGAATTGAAGCCGTCTCTTAGTTGTCTCGGGCCTTCACTTCCTGTTTCGGTCCATTGACCGCGTCCTCCGATTTCAAAATCCGAGCAGCAATGAACTATCTTCGCCGACAGAGTCAGAACAGCGTTTTCTCGGTTTCCCCCTTTGGTATCCGCGCTTCAGTTCTCCCAAGGAATGCCTTTTTGGGTATCCGTCGTTCATCCATACGATTCAAGTAGCCAATCCATTGTAGCTTCAGCATTCTTACAACCGCTGAGACCACCGGCTTATCCAACATTTCATGCATACTCATGGTTGTATCGAATTCACCATTAGTCCCCGTCTAGCTTCGCTCCCATTATTTGCCATGGGTCCCGTATGTCAAATGTTTGGGCTAGGCTCCATATTTTACACCCATAGCATAGCACAAGTCTTATCACAAATGTGTGTACATGGAGCTTTGTTTTCCTGTAGAAGCAGCTAGTCTTCAAAATTGTAAGAATTGAGTCTTCAAAATTGTAAGAATTGAATATTTGTATTTCGTCTCTTTCATGACCAATTCTCGTTATTTTGGGGCCAAAATTGCCTATATTTTCGATGCTGTATTCGCAAAGGGTGATGTTTTGGTTGTTTGATGTATTTTTCCTCGATTGAGTCGTGAGTTTTGTTTTATTCTTATCGATTTGTAGTCCTACTAATTTGACTTCACTATTGACTTTCAGGAAAAGTTCTTTGGCGGTTGTTAACGACCGTTGCAAAATGTTGATGTCGCCCACATAAGCTGCCATAACGTACCTCCTGCATTGACAGGTAGTTTTCTTATGACATATTCCAGAGCCAAACCAAATAGCAATGGGACCAGGCCATCGCCTTTCTTTAGTCCGATATTTGTATCAAAGACATCGGTGAGTTGGCTCTTGATGCGGATGACATAACAATCTACTCCTGTGATTTTTTTCTTAAAATTTTTAAGTCCAATCGTGAGAGGGTGAAACAATTTGTTGTAGTCTTGCCTTTCCTCTTCACACTTTGCTGTCGGTAATACAGTTTTCAAATTTTACTTAAACAGATATCACCAAGGCCGTAATTTGGATACCTCATTCTTGGTCCATGAAGGGTTTTCGGCGCCCATCGGACGCGCCTTCAGACGGTGGATAGAGGAAAGCCTTAATCAGCTAGCCGGTGGGTAGGTGAGAAATAAAAAACCATCTTCGGACCAAAACCGGCTGATTCAAAGCGCTGACAATGCTCCACTTAACACTCTCTTGTCATAAAACCAGTAAATCAACTTCGGATTGGCTCGCAACGAAAAACGGATCACCCTTTTGGAGCATGGAACGAGATTAAAGGTCCCAAGTTCAAGACCCGTTGGTGACAACAAGATTTATTACAAGTGATTTTAAGAACAGAGTAAAGGGTTCACCATTCAGGACATAACAATTTTACCCATTAATAAAACACAGAAATATTTGAGATATTTTCAAAAAATAATAATATTTTATGAATAAAATTCGCCCGTTTACAGTGATTGATTCTTCAGACCCAATTTTCCACCACTCTGGCACATATTACGACCGGAACGTTGGCCATTTCGCGTTGGATGTGCCTACAGCACTCATCAAGAGGCGTCTTCTTGATGGGCTGGGTCTCCCTACGTTGGCCATAAGTCGACTCAGAGCCGGTACTCCCGAAGCAGCCTTCTCAGCCATTGTCCTGATTTGCTCAGAGAAACTCATCTTCGAGTGATCAGTAGCCCCAGGTACTTCACCGATGGCTTCGATTCGATTCACAAGTCTCCAATATTGATCATCCTTACTCTAGGGAATCTCTTTTTTGCCAAGATTACCAAACTGAACCAACGAGCAGTCATCCAGTCCCTCACTCGGCGCATTGGCATACCTAGCCTAAGATGCGCTTATTCAGCGGTGCAGTGCGTCCAGTGACCAAAGCCGCAACATCATCCGCATAGCCAAATCAAGCGCGGCTCATCTGGCAACTCCAGTCTCAGTAGCCCATCCTAATCCACATTCCATAGCTCCGGACCAAGGATAGATCCCTGGGCAACATCCGATGTAACTCCTATCCTTTGTTGGCCCTGTGTCGTGTCGTAGAGCAGGCTTCGGCCCTTTAGGTTCCTCAAAAGCCACGTTAGATATTCTGGAACTTGAAAAGGCTTTTCCAGCGTATATAGAATATCCACCCATCTAGCGGAGTTGAAGGCGTACCTGACGTCGAGTGTCACCAACAGGACGATCCGTCGCTTGGTGCGACTATATGCCTCTGCCTTCCGGACCACGCTCACCACCTCTGAAGTCGCATCAATGGTAGAACGTCCTGCTCTAAAGCCGTGGTGGGAAGAGATAGGTCCTCAGCAGCACGTATCGCGTCAGTGAGTCTTCCCTTTATGAGTTTCTCTAGCGCTTTCCTAGCCGTATGCAGACGGCGATTCGGGATTTCCCTTCCCCTTGCTGATCAGCACGAGCCTCGCCACCTTCCATCGTACCGGGAATACCCCGTCCTGCAAGCAAGCGTTGAATTTTCTGAGCAGCAAGTCAGGACAATGGTGCAATAACTCAGCTGAAACACCATCTGGACCTGGAGCCTTCCTCGCTTTCAGCGAAAGGACTGCCTCTCCCAGTTCCGGCTGTGTAAAGAGTGGACACTCAACTGCTGTTTCACCATGGACGCGTCAACACAGACGGAATGGGCGGGGAAGAGTGCCCGCACTATCTCGTCCATCTTTTCCGCATCATGTATACAAGGTTTTCGTAGGGCATCAAGCTTCCGCATAACTACCTTGTAGCCAAGGCCCCACGGATCCTTGTTCACATTGTCCACTAGATCTAGCCAGCAGCGAGCCTTGCTGCTGTTGACTTATATGCTGCTACCCGTTTGCTTGCCTGGTCACGGTTCCATGCTCATTCAGCCTCACGCCGAAGCTTGTGACACTCCTTTCGTTTTGCAGCGATTTCAGTTGACCACCAGTACACTGGGGGCTTACCGTGCCGGAGTTTTCGATGGGACATAGAAGTGGTGCAAGCAGTCGTAATGATGCTCATAGTTAAGTTCACCACATCTTGAGCTGCCAGTTCTTCCATCCCCTCTGAATCTTCCTGCAGCGGTGCACTCGCTGTGAGTACCTCGACAAACATTTCGACGTCCATCCTTCCGATGTTCCATCCAATTGTAGAAAGCCAAGAGCACAGACGTTAGGAGACAACATCACTGATCTCAAGCAGAATGCACTGATGATCACTGGCTGAGTAGTCCTCTAATACTCTCCAGTTGTATATCTTCCGTACTAAGGACTCCAAGGCGAATGTCACGTCTGGAATGGTTCCTTCACAGCGAATATGGCGGAAAGTGTATTTCCGGTATTTAGTACGACGAGCGCCGTCCTGGCCGCCATTTCTAGGATTCATTTTCCCGCGGATTTGTTTGAGGCATGCTCCGTTCAAATGCTTTAACGTTGAAGTCTCCCCCAACGAGCACATTCCCGTCTGGGTTCGAGAAACTGCCCTCCAAAGCATTAAGCTGGACTTTGAAAGATTATATCGATTCGTTCGGCGTTAGGTCTACGATTGACCAGATATCTACAGTAAAGCTGATACTGGAAAATTGCTGGGAATATAATATCGATGTCCAACAGCTCTTCTTAGACTTCAAGCAAGCATACGACAGTGTTGATAGAAATGTCCTGTACAAAATAATGCTTGACTTTAGCGGCCCAACAAAACTTGTCCGCATGACCAAGGTTACAATGCTAAACACCGAGTTTTGACTGAAACCTACGAAATGAACTTAACCCTATAACAGGGGAGTGGGCTTGTCTCAATGCTCTTCATTATTGGGTTGGAACATATGGTCAAGAAAACGCCAGCAGACATATGAACACGATACTTTACAAATCCACACAATTAGTAGCGTATGCCAACGACGTTAACATTATGTCCAAATCAACCCCAGATGCGTAGGAGTCAGAAGCGAAAAAAGTCGGCCTCCTAGTCAACGGAACTCAAATTAAATTCTTAACCCAAACAAGGGAAGACATTCTTGTACGAAAAACCTGACTTGGAAAGAATGAGATACTCGTATGGAAAGGATAAACGCACCAAACAAAGCGTAATTCTCAGTGCTTCCTATGCTAAGGTCCATTAATAAGACCTGTGCTGCTGTATGGATGTAGGGAAAGCTGGAATCTTACAAATGTTTCCGAAAATTCGAACGCAAGTACTTGGAGGATACATGGCTCAGTAAAGCATGGGACAGAGTGGAGACTTCGTTATTTTTTATGATGACCCACCTGTATCCGAATAAGTAATGCTACGCAAACTACAAAGGGCAGGAAATGAGGAAAGAATGGAAGAGCACACGCTCCCCAGGCGACCGTTGAATGGTAGATGGCAAGTGAAACGTCCAATTGAGTAACCAAGGAAACGATGGGAAGATTCAATCCATGCTGACAGCAGATCCCTGCTTGGGATTTCTTGGCGAACGAGGTCGCAGTACCGCGACGATTGGAGGCTACTACTACTGAAGGCAAAGGCCTGAATCGGAGCTATGCCATGAATGACGATGATGACCCTTGGTGAAAAAAGGATTTTAAGGGGTCACCTCCTTATATGGAGTAGGCCTCTTAAGATCTTTTGATCCTTTTTCAGACCGTAAAACTTTCATGCGACTACCGCTTATGTGTTTTCAAAAAGTTTAGTGATTCTAGCTTTTGTAGTTCCTGAAAAAACATACTATGACAGACCGGACAGACCAGTACCGGTTTAGAAAGGATATTGTTGAAAATTTGAAAAAAATATGATTCCAAAACTTTAAAAAGGTAATCATTTCTGATTTTTCTACCGGGTTAGGTATATTTAGCTGTTAAAGTTTTAAAATAACTGCTGTGATGCACAGATATTCGAGCAGACCGGCGGCAATTTCAAAATGGTTTTATAAACTACTTCACAACGCATTGGGACTAGACTTAACAGGTCAGATAAGAGCTCTTATATTGATGGCATGTAGAAGGAGCCAACAGGGAAAGGAGGGCCAGCATGCCTTTCACAGTAGTTATAAATCATTTTGGATCCCCAAAACATTGGAAGGACCGCAATATTATCTTGTTCTTTAACGAAGGAATCTACAAATGCATTTTTATAGTATAATGCTATTTCTGGAAATTTTTTTTATAAAAACCACACCACTTATACAAACGAAAAACTTTTGTAATGCGTTTTGGTGAATTGATGATTCAAAGTAGTGATATGGTCTCAATACCAGTCGATTTTTTTTAATTTTAAACTTAATTACTAAAACCCTATAGAAATCGTCAGCTTGTGTGTGTAATTCTTGTAGCATCGTTTCCAATTGCCTCACCTCAAACACTGATACCTCAGATTGTGAGTAGCGATGTGCAATTTCTTCATAAGTGTTGGACCAGTGGGAATTTTTCACCAAGAATTTCCAACCGATAATTTTTGCCTCTTGTATGTTGCTTCGTTTTACATGGCTAGCTCATTGCAGACCATCTAGTCATAGCTCAGATCTCTGGTTCCTCGAATTTTTATTGTGTTTATTGCATATTCTTTTAATTATAAAGCAAGTTTGCATTCCATGGAAACATATTGAGTTTTAAGATATTCGAAAGAATTAAATGCGACTGGCTGATCCCCTTGACGAATCCAAAACATGCTTAGTTCCAACACTTAATTTTCCAGCTTAATGGACATGCACGATGTTCTAGATGTATCTCATAGGTCTAAAGTTGTCCCTGCTACTAATAGCATATGTCTAACTTCAGCCTATTATTAAGCATAAAGCAACTGGTTTTGATTATTGCCCGAATTCATCTTAAGCTGGTTTTCCTACAGCTAGCTTATTAACCAACTTCCGCAGGAGAGAAAGTTATCAGTTTCATACATAGATTCCATGAATTGATCTCGAAAATTCCGAGGGTCATTTGAAAAATCTGTGCAAAGTCCGAGAGATGGCACCACCATCTCATATCGAGGTCATATTCAGTTAGTTGCATCTCTTGAATGAACGCACACCAAGTTTCAGCCATATTTATCTATTTCTTTGTGTTTGACATTCGTGTGAATCAAGGAAGTGGAGTGATTTTTAGGAATAGCACCAGCACACACCTCAGCAGTTGTGGTCGCAAAATCTTTGTCCCGCCAGCCATTTCTTGAAATTGGGGAACAAATAGTAGTCCGAGGGTGCCAAGTCTGGAGAACAGGGCGGATGTGAAACGAGTTGGAATCCTATTTCCATTAATCTTCCGACCACTACTGCTGAGGTGTGTTTCTTGAAAATCACTCGACTTCCTTGATTCACACGAATGGCAAACAAAAAGAAATAAACCAATATGGCTGTAACTTTGTGTGCGTCCATTCAAGAGATGTTACTAACTAAAAATAATCTCGATACGCGCCGGTGGTGCCATCTCTCGGACTTCGCACAGACTTTCCAAATGCTCCTCGTAACATATAGTTATAAAGTATTTTGGTTTGCCAGCATTTTATTTTCAGGGTGCTGATCTCAACGTTTGAGTTTTCTCAATGATACATATATCAATGTTTTTGACAAATCTATGGGTTACCTCTCGGTTTTATAGATGAAAACGTAAAGTTCATAAAATGTAACATTATTAACAAATTTGACTTCTGAGGTATTTGTTGCCCTTGTACTCAGAAAGACCTACTTTCAGGTTTTTTTCAGATTTTCCTGTCGAAAGGTGCCCAATCACGAGGAGGGGCACGATTTTTTTGTGCATTTTCCCTCCCTCGTAGCCCATCAGGACCTTAGATTTGATATCCATATCGAATAACTTTGGTTAAAAAAAAACCCCTATATGGCGAGATGCCAATTATAAATATTATTTAATACTGCAACTTTCAAGAGAGAACCACTTTTGACCTACTCACCAAATTTTATCTTTCTAGCTTATGTAGTTAGCGAGAAAACATGCTGTAACACATCGAGGGACAGACTAACAGACAGGACATCCGATGCGCCTCAGAAATTTCCCTAAGTCTCAAGGCAATAATTCATATATCGATAACTCAAGGTGAAGCCGTATCCTTATAAAATGTTGTGTGCTTCAAGGATTTCATTGCTCAATAATTTGTGTACACTGTAAAGGATTGATGCCCTCAATAATGTAAAAATTAATAATTTCATAAAATGTATTTCATCCATTTTAGGGCGTTCTTAAGCTGCTTTATTTTTTTTCCAAAAGCTTTTTTTAACGTTACAGACCAATTCAGCCATATGAATGAAAAATAAAATAAGTGAGACAGGACCGCTCAATACTCAATACTACTCCTTAGTTATTTATAAAGCTACATAAGCATGGACTTATCATCTCATATGCCTTTGAAAAATTTACTCAGACTGTCGCTTTACACATAAGTCTAAGCAACATCAATACCTGGTTACTCTGGATGAAATTCAATTAACGGTAAAGAACATTAACCGATAAAACTGAAAAATTTCGGATAATCATCCCGATTTTTCAGCATAATTTATCGACGCGTGTAAGGATTTTGAATGCAGGGGTCTCGAATGAAGGACAACATTTTGAACTTAAATGTGTTAATACAGAATTGTAATCCTTTCAAGCACTCTGTAGATATTAACAGTTCAATATGATACATTTAGGTCGAGAAATCGAATTTTAATGATGTTTCGTACGAAAATGCCAATTATTTGGCACTCTTCAAGGTTTTGTTGGAGATCCCGATTTGTTGGTAACGGATCATTAAAATGATCAGTATCTTTACTTTGTTGCGTAAACGGTACATTTTAGTTAATCATTTCTACCGGAAATAACCAATAAATTTTTTCTAAATATAGCATAAATACAATTCACCATGATTGAAAGCAATTTCATTGGAGAAAACTTCAGGATGCTTTTCTCTTCCGCCTTCATTCTTCGTCTAATGATGAACTTATTAAAACATCCTTCTTACATCCTTAGACGTAAACGTTACACATAGGATTTATAAAATTCCTCGAAGAAATATAAGGATTGAGTGATTGCAAATTATAGAGTTAATCGCCATTTAAAAATTGATTCGTTACTTTCTAGTTAATATTATATTGTACATTATATGCCCAGAAACCTGAAGTTTCCATACTAAAGCCCGACGATAATCGCGATCTAAAAAGTTAATACTTTTCCTTCTATAACTGATCATTACTTTCAAGATGAACATAAAATGCACAGTCAAGTTTTCATTTAACTGTAGGACATAATTTTTATGAAGATTTCATGAAAATTATGTGCCATAATTAACTGAAAACGGAGGCGAAGGGCATCGAATAAACGTGAACGATTGATGCGGTTATGAAGGATCTTTTTAAGTTAATTTCTTGAGATTTATTGCGGAGTTCACTTGATGTATGTATATATATATATATATATACACGAGTATATATATATATATATATATATATATATATATATATATATATATATATATATATATATATATATATATATATATATATATATATATATATACGAGTATATAAATATATATATATATATATATATATATATATATATATATATATATATATATATATATATATATATATATATATATATATATATATATATGTAACTTATATATATATAGGATATAAGGAAATTGGTGCCTGCAGGTCACAGTTTTGCTTAGATTTTCGCCAAAATTTCTGAAATTAAATGTTTCGACCAGTTTTGTTAACCACTCAAATTTGTTAAGCGAAACCAAAACGGCGGCTTTTGTAGATGAAACCCCGTTGTTTCTGTTCTGACCAAAGTTTAGCTCCGGAAGAAAATTGCTACAAAGATTCATTCAAGTGTGTGACAAAGCTTACAATAAAATATCCAAAGTTGAACCATCTGACAAAAAAATGGCGGCCACTCAGAACTCGAAAAAAAGTTGAACAATAAATAAATACTTCAGGGTCAGTTCAGAATATCAAAATGGCGGCTAGGCAAAGTTAGAAATTCGAAAACTTCTTACAGCCACAATTTATATTGGATTTTTATGAAGCCTAAAATCAAGGTAGGCACGAATGTATCATAACGTAATTGGATTCCTATGAAAGCTGCAGATTTTATCCGTAGTGAGTTTTGCATTGCGTTGATGAGATCTTGTACTTAAATGTAGTGTCAGAACTTAATTCGATTCCTATGAAAGCTGCAGATTTTAGCCGTAGTGAGTTTTGCATTGCAGTCAAAAAATTATATTTTAATATACATGGCACAATCTATTCAAGAAACTTAGTTTTAAAAGATTTGAAATGAAAAAATTTGCCACGGCAAAGGATGAAATAAAAAAAACTTTTAGGAAAAAAAGAAAACCGTATTAAAAATGCCCTAAAAAGGACGAAATAAATTTTATGGAAGCATTAGATTTTTGCCAGCAAGAGCCTAAGTCATAAAATGCTACCTGAAGACATTACATTTCAACCCAATTTTCAAAAGCGTTGTAAGCAGGGAAATGTATCTTTGCAATGCCTGAATCATCTAACTGCATATTTTGAGTCTCTGTAGAATATTTAACTGTCATATGAACTATGAACTATTTCACTGTTGCTGTATACATTTGCCCAGGCTCGTGCGCAAGGGGGGGGTTTTGGGGGTTCAAACCCCCCCCCCCCAAAAGACCCAAGTTAATTTTATTGCGGATTATTTTATGTTCATCCGTATAAAATCTCGAGAATAAATATATTGTAATAATAAATAAACCCCAATCGCACAGCTGGTTGAAAAGGCAAATATCTCAATTGCACTCAAATGATGTTTGGCATACACGCATTTTTAACCGACTTCTAAAAGTAAGAAGGTTATCAGTTCGTCGCGTATATTTTTTTTTGTTGCTTTTTTTTATGTATGTAGGCGCATAACTTTTGAACGGGATCAGATAAAAGAGTCCTGTTTTCAGTAATGCGTAGGACTTACTTTCTATAGGGTTCCATTTTAAGGACATACGAATCAAATAATGGTAAAGGACATTTACCGTTATAATAAGAAAATGTCCGACTTACAGCTGGATTTTTCGGCATAACTGCTCGACGCATATCAGAATTTTCATTGTTAATGTTTCAAAAGAGAGACAACATACTAGACTAAAATATATCGGCACAGAATTGTAATCTTTTCAAGGCGCTTGCAGATATTAACAGTTAAATATGTTTTATGGGTGCCGAAAAATTGAATTTGGTGCACTTTCGTACGAAACATTGTAAGTATTTTGGAACCTTTTGATCCTGAATGATAAAAGGAATCAGTATCCTTAATTTTCAAAGTTAACGGTACATTTGTGTCAATCGTTTCTGTCGGAAATAACCAATAAATGAATTCGCATTGTAGTTTAATTGCTTCAAATTAAGATGAATAAGAGCAAATTTTTCGTGGAAAATTACATGAGTCCTTTCCCATCAACATTTGTCCTCGGGCTGACAATGAACGCATTACGAGATCCTTTTTACATCCTTAGATGAAGTTATACATAAAATTTGCATGGTTCCTGTAAGAAATATTACGGATTGAATGACTACAAATTATAGAATTAATTCTATTTGAAACTTGATTCGTTACTTTCTAGGTAATTTTATACAAAATTCGCTCAGGAAGTTAAAATTAGTGATTTCAACATTAAAGATCGACAGGAACCGAGTCCTGAAACGACAGTATTTAACTTTGAAGTTGAATATGGAAATACACAGTTGAGTTTTCACTAAACTATCGCACAATTTTCATGAAAGCTTTTACCAAGGCAATGGATATCGAATAAACGTAAACGATTGTTACGGTTAAGAAGGACCATTTTATTACTTGGCGATTTCTTTGAAAAAATGATGTATGTATGGATTGGACTAATTTCGGTGAGAACGGAAATATGTAGGATAACATGTTATGTCAAAGTTCGTGATTTTCACAGCTTAGATGGAAAAATTTGAATACTTTGAGTCCATATCTTTCTCCACATCTTTTGAGGATAGATAATGGTGATTTTGGCCAGAATACTTTCTATAGATCGATAGTCACTAAAAAGCGTGAAATAAAATAAACTAATAGGAAAAAAAGAAAACCGACTACAAAATGCCCTAAAAGGATTGAAATAAATCTTTTGGAATCGGTGCCAAATCAGTTTCTCCGTTTTTGAAAGGGCAATGGCAATAAGTTATATACCAATTGAAACGGGGAACAACTGATTTGGCACCGATTCCAAAAGGTTTATTTCAATCTTTTTAGGGCATTTTGAAGTCGGTTTTCTTTTTTTTCCTAAAAGTTTATTTTTTTAATAATTCATTGGCTTAGGGGCCCCAAAAATGCTATTTGGAATGCGATGTGTGGTGTATCGACGCATATCATCCGTGCTGCTCAATAAAGCTTGGGACACACGTGCATTTTTTAAAGTTGCGTAGCTGCATATGGGACACTTGGAAAGTACATTAGATATCCTTTAGTACATTCAGTGCTTCAACGTTTGCCTTGTTTGCCAAAGACAACTAAAGCAGCACTGCGCTGCGTATTTGTACATCCCCGCCAGCGGCACCCCTGTGGCGACTCAGTGTTCAAAAGCGCTTGTGCATTGGGCTTAAGAGTTTTAGGTCACTATAAACAAAAGGGCTAATGCCATCCCATAGAAAATGCACGGAAAATCCCATAGAAAATGCACAACTTTAATTTTGACTCCAGTTGGCTCTCTTCTGTTCCAACACACAGATCTTCTATTGCAAGCGGTTTGTGATTGATATGAAATTTTAGTCGCGTGACAAAGGACAAAAAGCTAATCAAAACAAAATCAAATTCAACTGTGTAGTGTGTTTATGTGAAAGCAAGAAAAACTATAAATTTATTCGTGTTTGTTTCACAAGTGACTGTAAACAATTCTCCGAATTGCGTGAATAATTTGATTCAAAGGCATTCTCAACAAATCAAATACGGTTTGCTTTTCGCCGAAGTGGCAGCTGACAACTCTTTTAAAAATGGATATCCGTCAATTTTTCCATAAAAAACCTCGACTGGAAAATGATAATGTAAGTAAAAGCTACAGTTTATGGCCTGAAACGCACTGGAACGGTACCGCACGGCACGCACGGTACAGATGGTATTTAAAAAAAAACAAAAATGCACTAATTTTTTACGGTCGGGACAGGACAATCCAGTTTTCCTTGGAATCAAAAAGTCCGTACCGTACCGACCCAGTGCTCGCGTAGCTTAAGCCATACATTATCCAAAATAAAAAAGGTCAAAGTTTAAACTCTACTTTTTCAGCTTTCGAGTATTTAAATTTGGAAAGTTAGTGGGCTTAGTTTAGTAACTGAAATGTATTTATTTCGGAGTTTAGAGGTTTGAAAATATGTCAATTAGTATTTTAGCATTTTATAATTTTCTTCATTTTTTCTATCATAAATTCATGATTTTGTACAAGTAATGACACATGCTTGTCAGTCAAATCATTTCAATCCTTCGAGACTTTTGCGCAAAATTTTAACTAAAAACTAGCTACTCTAAAAAAAGTTAAAAACTTTTAACTATTTGTTTTTGACAAGATTTCATTCAAACTAATTGCAAAGTTGTATATAATGTAATTGTTTGTTGAATTTTATTTAGCAAATGGTGCAAGTAACTTCCAACTCTCCGTTGAAGAAGCGTTTAGAAAAAGAAACCCCATCTTCATCAAAATTTACGCCGGTACGTATTTCAAACAAATGCTTCCCGGGATAAAATTCCACTCTCTGATAGCCTCTGCGAGTCTCCATGAGTCTCGCACAGCCTCTAGAAATGTCTCTGACGTGGCTTACAATCTCTCAATATAACTTTTGGTAATTTTAGAGTGTCTCAGAGTCTCTGAAAATATAATATATTATTCATCGGGAGACTCGAAGTAAGAAAAGAATAAAATCGAATTTACATTACTTTTCAATAATTTTAATTTCAACGAGTGGCTGTAGTCTCTGTTTTAGAGATTCTGAGAGACTGGAATTTTTGTCCTGGCTCAAGATCAAAATTTTCAATACTGTGATTGACAATTGTTTCGATGTTTGTGTACGCGGAAACATGAATTCATAAAAAAACGTGAAAGCATAAAAACGAATACATAAGCGTACATACTGAATTCGTTACTTATACCAATTTATATGCAATACTTTCAGAAAAACGCTGAACATGAACCTATTGCTGTTGATAATATTCAAACAGCTGAAATTTCTTTGTCTGGATCAGACTCGCCACAATTAATACCTCAGGATATAGGACTTTATATCAAGAAGTCTGCATCCAGTTTGAAAGCTTTGGATCAAGACCTTATTTGGTTTTCTCCTGAAAATTATGAATTTCCATCGTCCGGTGATAGAAACCTTAAATTTCAAAGGAAGTGGCTTTTAAAATATTCATGGTTGGCATACTCTAAAATGATGGATGCAGGATTTTGCAAGTGCTGCGTGCTATTTTCAGTGCAATATGGTGGGGTTAACGATCGACCCCTCGGAAAATTGGTAACACAACCATTTGACAACTGCAAAAAGGCATTAGAAACTTTTCAAAAACATCAACAACTTGACTATCACAAAACATCAATTGAAAAATGGCAAACAAGATCGCAACATCACAACAAAACTGCTCAATCAATCGATTTACAACTAAGTCAACAAAAAGTTCACTTTATTGAAAACAGCAGAAAATTGCTGATTCCCATAGTCGAAACTGTGATTCTTTGTGGACGTCAAGGATTAGCACTTCGTGGTTCAAAAGACACTGGCAGAATTGCTTCCGAAGAACCTGAGTTCAACGACGGTAATTTTCGTGCCCTCTTGAGATATCGGGCAAAAAGTGATGCTGAGCTGAAGAATTTAATGAAAAGTTCTTCAAAAAATGCAATGTACATTAGTAATCGTATACAGAACGAGCTGATTGTCATATGTCATACTTTGATCCAAAAACAAATAATTGATCAAGTAAATGATTCAGAAGCATTTGCGATTTTAGGAGACGAATGTGCAGACATCTCAGGCATCGAACAAGTTTCAATCTGTGTTCGATATTTAGTCACATCTGATGGAAAATTTCAGATTCGTGAAGATTTTCTATCCTTCATTCCAACTGTCGATTGAACTGGAGAAGGATTATCGAAAGTTATCTTAGATTTTCTCGGCTCTTCTGGTATTGATTGTACGTTTTTTTTTGGACAAGGTAATGACGGCGCAGCAACAATGAGTGGAGAGTTTCACGGAACTCAAGCATATATCAGAAAAATATATCTATTGGCACTGTATTCACATTGCGCGGCCCACAGTTTCAATCTAGCGGTCTGTTCAGCTTGTGACATTCCCGCGATTAAAAATTGTCTTGGCTGCATTCAAAGTATTTACAATTTTTTTAACACTCCAAAAAGACAGCTTGTTCTGCAAGATTCTTTGATAAAGAATGAGTACATGGGAGATGAGAGAAAAAAAAAATCAAAAAGTTTTGCGCAACTAGATGGGTGGAACGGCATGAGTGCATAGCGACATATTGTGATTTACAGCCGGTGATAATTGACGCTTTGGAAATTATCTCAGCTTGGAAAGATGCAGCAACTTCATCTTCTGCTTTCCAATTACTTTCTGCAATCAAAACAGGGAATTTTCAAGTTTCCACTATGGTACTCCATTCAGTGCACTCTTTAACTTTATCATTGAGCCGAACCTTGCAGACGGAAAATCAAGATTTAGCAGAAGCCATCACACTAGCTGACGCCGCGAGGCACGAACTCATCTGTAGTCGAAAACATACAGTTGAAAGTTTCAACACAATTTTTCAAAAAGTTGAAACAATTTGTGAAAAATATGATATAACTATTGCGAAACCCAGAATCACATCTCGTCAAACCGCACGCTGCAATATTATTAGTGAGAACGTTGAAGATTACTATCGTGTGTCTATTTTTATTCCATATCTTGATCTCTTCATAACCCACCTCGAAGATCGGCTTTTAAAACATCGTAATATTTTGTCGAACTTCTCATGTTTGTTTCCTGAGAAAATGAAGAGTTTAAATGAGGTTGCGTGAAAAAAATTATTTGAAACATACATTTCAATTCTGCACGACAACTCATCCGAAATTTGGATCAATGAAGTCAAGATTTGGCGACGCCGCATAGCAGATAAAGCAGTTTCTAATTTATGGAAGCTCTCGACATTTGTTATAAGAATGCTTTTCCAAATGTATACCAACTTTTAAAAATTATGGCAGTATTGCCGGTCACCACATCATCAAACGAACGTCCATTTTCGACTTTACGTCGTCTCAAAACCTATTTGAGGTCAACAATGAGAGAAGATCGTTTAAACGGTTTGGCTTCTCTAAACATACACCGTGATATAAGCGTAAACGTTGATGTATTCTGAACGAATTCTTTTCTGTACCTCGGCGCATCAGCTTATTAAAAGAGTAAAAATTTAAAATTATTTTCCGTGAACGTTTGTCATATGCAGTAATGTATTTGATGAAGGCCCGAGAGGGGCTGTAGTGCTACGAAGAAGATTTTATTTTGCTTTGATCTACAATGATTTAAATAAAAATATTACTATTTTTGAACATATATTTCATTGTTTTTGTTTGAATTAAAGCAATTAAATTATTATTGAATCAATAACTCAAATTACAACATTTGATAGAAAAATCGACTCTAAATTTGAATGGGCTTTTTAAAATTTATTAGAAAGTTTTACTCTGTTTAAATCAAAATACTTGATATAAATTTAAATGTTTTTGCAAAACCATAGATTACTTTAAAAAACAAAAAAGAGAAGTGAATTTATTTTGTAATGTAGAAGTTTCGATTGACGTTAACATAAATTAACCCGGATAAAGACGAATTAATTAAAATTAATAATGTTTAAAATATTTAAGGATCTTTATCATGACAATCGTCACATGTATATGTATTTGTGTAGCATTTTAAAATGAATACACGCAGACTAAATGGGCATTATTCATTATATGCTGATTAAACAGTACTTCTTTACTCGTTACGTGACAAGAATACGATTGGTATCACCATTAGTGAGGATCTGAATACATACAATCTATGGTTAATGATAATAAACTAGCGGTGAATATTTCAAAGACAAAATTTTATTATTAAACAAAACAACAAGGATGACATACGTATTGACATAACAATTAACGGTGAAAAGCTACAAAGCGTGCTTGAATTTAAATATCATGGGTCGGCCTAACCATCGACCACCGTCTAACCTGGCTCCCGCATATAAACAACGTAAGGAGGCAATTAGCGCCTATCATTGACTTGGCACGAAGATATGAAGGCTTATGCAAGAATATCAAACTACTAGTACAAAATGCATTCCTATTGTCGAAATTACAGTGCGGAGTGGCAATCTGGAGTCATCCACCAAAGCAAAATACTAATACCTCCAGAATATTAACCACGGCATATAAAAATCTACATGATCTCCCAAGAGTCACGCCAACCAATTTAGTGTACCAATCATGGAATGCATTCAATTTTAACCAACTCATTGTAATGGAGAGAGCTAAGTTTATCTTCATGTGTTTAAATCTAAACCTGCATCATAAAAGAATCAATACAGTGCTAGGAATACAAACCAATTGGTAATACATTTTGCAACAATAGATCGCCTAAAGAACGACGCCACAAATCATGCCTTGCGTACACACAACAATCTGCCTGAATCAGTTAAAGAAGCAAGCTCACTTATGGTTTCCAAGAAATACAAAGGAACATTTAATGAATAACGATTGAATTACAGTTCAGGAAATTTCAACATAGTATGTTAGAGTGTTTTTTGACCCTATCGTCGAGATTCTTCAAGAAACAGCTACTCTTACAATTTAATCTCAGTACAGTATATTTCAACCTAGCATCTTAAGGAGAATTTGATCCTAACTCAGATTTTTTTGACTGCGTCAAATTTATACCTTTTTTACCTCTGAGAGCTGACCACGAATTAGAAAAGGCAGGATTAACAGGATGACTTCACTTATTTTTGGTGTGCCCCCTCATACCGATGTTCTATACATTGTCTTGGGGGCACATCTGAAAAAACGACGAAATATGAAGAGCGGACCGCACGAACATTGTGCGACGAAGAAGGTGTGATGGAGAGGGTGAAAGGGAATGGAGATATGCATTAAAAAAAAAATAAAATATTTTTCTATATATTTTTTATTTCTTCTAACCAAAAACCCCCCCCAAACGAAAATCCTGCGCACGGGCCTGCATTTGCCTAATTTGTATGTAAGATCATCCAGCAGCCTGAGCGGCCGTATCTTAAACCTGATTCTTAAGCTTGAGAACCATGAAAAACTGGAATTATGCAAACTTTTTTCATAACAAGCAATAAAAGGTCTATCTGTCTGCAGTGCGAAATTTAGAATTATCATGCAAGAGCAGGACATCTCGGATGGGTTGACAACGCCTTTTTGGCCGATATGCAGCGCGAACCCATTCCAGATATCAAGAAGTTCACAGGAACAATTATTCTGCGACAATCTTGAAGGAAATCAATCAGGAAAACTCCCAAAAACTGTTGACATCGCCTTACCGGCTGACAAGCGAATTTTGGCTTTTTATGGTCCTGGCTACACCTTTTTTCTCCACTGCATTCTCATCAAACTGTGCCCGCACTTTGTCCCGAATTTCAGCTGACGCATAACGCAACCGAAGGTTAAATTCTAAACAAACTGGTCGGGCAGTTGGCTTAGCCTTGAGTCATCTGGACGGGTTTCTCTCACTCTTTCTGACGATCCACCTATCTTCAACACACTTTCTAAATTCTCAAAAGTGAAAGCTGCATTTATATTTGAATGCCCTCGTACAGTGTAATCGTGCACTTCGGGCATAATCTTGGATACATGTTTTTATTCTAAACAATTTCTTTATAATGGGTATTTTTTAGAGACGGAGAACTTAAAAACAGCAGCACTGTTCTGCTGACAGCCAATGTCTAGGTTCTTAGTTGTTTTGAGGTTAGTTCTGTTTGGCAGTTCATCATGAATAGACTCATGCCCCGCCTACGTTCGCAAATTGTTCAAATTTATTTTAAGCACGGTGCAGTTCGAGAAACACATCGGGTATTACGTACAATTTACGGTGCTCACAATCGTCCAACTGAGCACTTGATTAGAGAAACTATAGATCATTTTCGCAATACGTTTACTAAAACGATAATATGCAATTCTGTCTTACACTGTACATAGAAAAAGTAATTACTGATGTGCAGCGATTGTTATGTGTCAATTCGACATCGCGCTCAACAATTGAATTTGCACCCATGCACTGTATGGAAAATTTTGCGAAAAGATCTTGGTTTACGTGTTTACAAGATTTAACTTGTGCAGGAATTGAAGACACACGGAAATCGCTTGCACCGTATATTTGCTGGAAGAGCCGATGGAAAGATTGCCATTGATCTACAACTTAATTTGAAAATTTTCTTTAGTGATGAACTAAAAAATTATGATGGTCACCATGTAACAGTCGACAATAAGTGGCACAGAAACATGATTACTAGGCATTAATATCGCTGGCATGTGAGTTAAGCAGGATAGCACCATATGCCACACAGCGCGCGATACAATTAATTTACTGAAAGACACATTTGGCGAACGATTTATTACACGAAATGGCCCTATTAACTGGCCATCGCGTTCATGCGATGCGATATCGTTAGATTACTTTCATTGGGGATATATAAAGTCGAATGTCTACGGCGATAAACCTGAAACAATTGAGCACGTGAAAACCAACATTTGACGCGTTGTTGCCGAAATTCACCCTGCCCAGCAAACCATCATTCACCAGTTTGCACACACTTACACGATATTTTCATATGGTTAGCTCATTTTTCTACCCCACACAACAAAGCTTTCAAACCTATCCTACATAATTAAAAATTCGTTCACCCCACTTTGAAAACATATAAAATGATCTTATTTATTTCCATATCTCTATCTATTATCCTACGCTCAGGGAACTTTTTCACTTCTGCAAATGGCAGCACATAGAAAATGTATGCTCAAACTTGTTGGGTTCTGGCAATTTTGAGAATTAAGTATGATTTAAATTTCAGGCAAGGTACATATAAGGTAAGTATTAGGCATCAAATCTGTTGCTAGTCAATTAAATTGATTGGCAACAAGAAATCTCTAACCCTAGAGAAAAATCTATAAACACACTCGTCCCATCCCATCCAAATAAAAGGGTGCGGGGCAAGACGTATGAAAAGTTTTCAATTGGGAAAACGCAGACGCATTCTCGTCGACGAGAAGAAAATCGATGATTTTTTCCCCAAAGCTCTATTAGGTTTTATATGAATTTCCTAATGAATGCAAGTAGCGCATTCACAGGTGCACTCACTACTTAGTGGTTTGCTGGGTGATTTACTGAAAAGGTTATGCGAAAATTGGACCTCCAAATTACGCCGCGTACGTACCAGCCGCAGCGGCCATATACATACGATAAAATATGTTTTATTCCAATTTAAAGCTCTTCACCTCGTAAAAAACACCCTTTACACATTTCGGAAGTAACTTTAGAATATCCTGCATTTTGTAAACGAGTTTTACACTTAGCAGTAACTTTTCCAAGGACTATATAAGCTACAGCTATGAAATTCTGTGAGCGGGTCAGAAGTGTTGGTCTAATGTAAGTTTTGATCAGATCAAATTTTTCAAAGGGCTTTAAGAGGGCTCTCTACATGCATCTCACGTGTGTTTTCGCTTATAAAACCTTATTGAAATCGGTTTTGTGTGTCCGTCTGTCTGTCCGTGCATCTGTAGTTCACAGCAGTTTTTCTCCGAAACTATAACAGCTACAGACACCAAACTTTGTAAGTGGATCAGAAGTGATGATCCCTTGAAATTTTGAATAGCAATAAATTTTCCAACGGTTTTCAAGGGGCGTCCCATCATATCGGAAGAGGAGCCGCGAAATCTTTTTTTGCCAAAGGTAGTCATGTGGACTGTCAAATGAAAGGTTTTGATAAGAATTTTCCAAAACAGGTCTTAAAACAGTGTTGCATATTCGTGGAGTACGAATATGGCAACACTGTTGCCCTTCGCAATTGAGCACCTTTGATCTGAAAAAAATCATAGTGGTAGGTTCTATAATAACAACAACAACAAATACAAATGGTAAACGACCTTGAGCGCTTCAAATAGAAACATTATGCATTGTCCTTTTTTTGCCCATCTTCTCCCATTCTCAACTGAATACAGTCATGAATACTCACAGAAGATTTCTACACAAAATCATTTCCAATAATTTCCCTGCTATGGATCTTATTTCCATTTGTCAGCTTACGTCTTTCTGGATTTTTATGAGTCTCCTCCTCAGACAGTTACCGATAAACTTAATGCTGTTAAGTATAAAATGAACCCCCAACTTTTCAGAAACCTGAAACACTCGTAAACATTATTTTACTTAGGTTAAAGCTACTTTTGTATGTTTAAATTCAAAAATGAATTCCGTAAAGTAGATACGCAAAATTCATCGCTCAAATACGTTGAAGAATTACAGAAAATAGGTGGGCTGAAAATCTTTGTGTTGTTGATGTGTCTATCAAATCATCGTGGTCGTTGCAGCTATAAATCCTCATGATGATGGCCATGATGCTCCCCGCATACAGTTGTCACAGCCCACCAGCCGCTTCCCCTAATTTCCAAATCGAAGTAGCGATACGCTATCTCCGTTGACAGAGTCGTTCCAGCGTTTCCTTGGCTTTTACGCTGGTTTTCCCAGCTTTTCTCGTGAACATTATTATTAATATCCGTTGTTTGTCTATATGCATCATGCGGCCAGCGCATTGCAGCTTTCCCGCCTTTATTATTGTGGAGACTTCAGGCTCGTCAAATACTTCATACAACTCCTGGTTATGTCTTGCTCAACATCGTTCTCCTTCCTTCTTAGCTCCCAGTACTTCTTATTTAACGCATCTTGACATTCATCTCGAACCATTCATTTGTTTGGCACCCGGCTATGTAATTAAACATCTGTTCTGCTACCGTTTTTATTGCCATTTTGCTGCCATCCACAATTTTCACTCGTTCTTATTTATTGATGAATTTCCAGGGTGAGAGCCAATTGATTTTCGAGGTTCTACACGAAGGGCTGGTCTTTATCATATCCGTCTCTGACATTCTACATCGGTAAGTTGATTTGACCAAGCACTGATTCGTATCAATATTTGCTCCTCGATATGTACGGACGTCTAGTATGCTTGCAGCCCTTTTTGCTGTATCAGAACTATATAGTATGTCAATTTTGTTGAAAATTACGCCATCCAATGATATCCAGGACCTTTTATGGGTGCTTCGATGTGGGAAGGATGTTGATCTTATACATAAATCTCTACTATGCATGCGAAGTCTATCAGAAGTTGGCCGATATCGTTGCTTTCGTCGTGTAGGCATAGCCTCCAGTTGTTCCCCGATGAGTCAGCCCATCTTCGAGTTTGTCTTTGAAATCACTTATAATTATTTTTATACCGTAATGAGTCAAAATGTCTTTCTAGGGTATTATGAAACGACTCCTTGATTTCACCGTCTTATTCCTCCTTAGTGGCGTAGAGATCGATTCGCCAAATTTTAAAGAACTTCATTTGATGCGATTTGCACGTATTCTTGCTGCTTTGAAGTCGATAACGTGTGTGTCCCTGTCTGCGATGAAAACTAGTTTGCACTCTTTTCTTTAAGTAGGCTTCCCACTTTTAAATATTGTGTGTGATCTAGTATTTTAAATACCGCTACCAGTTCATTCTTCTCCTCTCAAAGATTTCACCATCATAAACAATGATAATTTCCACGTGACAAACCTTAACCTTAACTTCTGAATGTTTGTTAGGTAGATGTATATAAAAGTAAATGTTGGGATCAAAATGAGTAAAAACCTACCATGCAAAAGTTGAGAAAGACTTTATAGCACCCACTTTTCACAGCCGTAAAAAATATTAACTAGAAATCGATACGGTCACTATCACGTCTAACAATAAAATTTTTAACTGGTTTTCAACTATAACCATAGAAATTTATTCGTAACTAATATCGAGATTCAAGCTTGAAAGCTCCTGCGTAAGAGATTAATCTAATGGAGCATAGTCCCTTAGCAAATTTCAGCATATAGAGGAGTGACCGTAAACAATTTTTTTTTCATCAACGGTGATCAAGTGGGATGTCATATGAAAGGTCTTAATGAGATCTTTTCAAAATAGGTCTTAAAATTACTTTAACAATGTCAAGGGGGGGCAAGAGAAGGGGAAATGCAACAAATACGTTAGAAGTCAAAATTCACTCAACTTTGTTAGTAATAGTATGATTTATCAATTTTACACTTTCTTGAATCAAATCGTAAGGGCACCTTTAAATTCAATGAAATTCAATGTGCAAATGTCAATTTAGAAGTTTAATTATTAAAATTTCAGAAAGGTCGAATGGTATTCAAGAAAGTTATGCGTGTTTAAATTTTCCTGTATTGCAACAGCAACTATACATGGCTATGGGACACTACTGGTTTGCTAGGCTTTACATGAAAGTTTAAGGAAGTGTATTCATAATGAATATCTTTGAGAATTTGTTCAACGGGTGACATCCGTAAACGTAAAACAAAATGGCGGCCGTTTTAAATGAGAATATTGCATAATCTTGTTTATGTTCCTGAGCTTCAACATTTAAGGTACATGCTATTCACACTTGATTGAATTTATTAATGAATAGCTGAAATTGAACAGCTAAAAATAATAGGAAAAAGATCATAATGGTAGATCTTATAACAAATAACTAAAAGTATGAAATTCCTTGAACTTTTGTTAATCCACTTTTGACAGCCTTTAGTAAAATATACGAAAACTTATAAATAATCATTTAAAATCTTTCTTAATGGACAATTCCATCGTAAATCCGAAGCAGTTTGGCTTTCAAAAGAACAAGAGTACTGTCGACGCGTTACTTTCTGTCTCACGTAAAAAACACCCTTTACACATTTCGGAAGTAACTTTAGAATATCCTGCATTTTGTAAACGAGTTTTACACTTAGCAGTAACTTTTCCAAGGACTATATAAGCTACAGCTATGAAATTCTGTGAGCGGGTCAGAAGTGTTGGTCTAATGTAAGTTTTGATTAGATCAAATTTTTCAAAGGGCTTTAAGAGGGCTCTCTACATGCATCTCACGTGTGTTTTCGCTTATAAAACCTTATTGAAATCGGTTTTGTGTGTCCGTCTGTCTGTCCGTGCATCTGTAGTTCACAGCAGTTTTTCTCCGAAACTATAACAGCTACAGACACCAAACTTTGTAAGTGGATCAGAAGTGATGATCCCTTGAAATTTTGAATAGCAATAAATTTTCCAACGGTTTTCAAGGGGCGTCCCATCATATCGGAAGAGGAGCCGCGAAATCTTTTTTTGCCAAAGGTAGTCATGTGGACTGTCAAATGAAAGGTTTTGATAAGAATTTTCCAAAACAGGTCTTAAAACAGTGTTGCATATTCGTGGAGTACGAATATGGCAACACTGTTGCCCTTCGCAATTGAGCACCTTTGATCTGAAAAAAATCATAGTGGTAGGTTCTATAATAACAACAACAACAAATACCTTAGGAGTCGAAATTCGCTCAACTTTTTTGATAATAGTATGTTCTTTAAACTTCACATTTTTCCCCAATAAAATCGTATGGATACCCTTATACTCAAATAAATTCAATATTTAAGTATTCTTGCAAAAGGTCCTAATACTCTATAAGTTTGAATGAAATCGAATCATATTTACGGAAGTTATAGCCATTTGAAATGTCTCTAATTACAACAACAGTAGAGCACTCGCCCCGTAAGCCGAAGGTCCCTGGCTCGAATCCCGTTGGCGGCAACGAGATTTAGTTGGAGTGATATCTCCAAAGTATGGTACTGACCATATCAACTTGCTGAGTTGTCGATACGTTCGATCAAGATAATGAGATACTCTGACTATCTCTAAGCGAAGGCCCGAAAGGGGCTATAGTGCTAAAGCAAGCAAGCAATTACAACAACAAAAATACATGAGCTCCGTATTCTGTAGACTTTCCATCAAATCACACTCTGCAGTTTTGATTTGATCTTCGTAAAATTTTCAGGTAAGATGAATGACAAAATTATTTTTGGGAATTCATGATGTGACTGATTTTTGTAGCATTGCAACAAAATGGTGACCGTTAAAAACGCCATAATGGATTTTTTCAGTTTGACGTGTTACTTGACTTTATTCGTTGTTGTCCGCTTTGAGCTCAGTATGTGAATCAGTCCCGCTGTAGTCGAGGCAAAATATGGAACCCGATGGTCAGTGCCTTTGTCAGCCCAGGCCAATTTTCGACCGAAATTTTAAACTGGTCAACTACGCAAGTTAAAAAAATAAATCGAAAACTGAGTACAAAACCTTTTTGACAGGAGCGTAGGGTTGCTTACCCAACTTGTTTTATATAATATAGATCGCAAAAGACTTCTCTGGTTTTACAAGTGTGTTTAAATATAAAAAACTATTTCTTTTCGTATTTATTTGATTTTCCATATTTTGCTAGAAACAGACTGAAATGCCTACCTGAAAATGAAGGCTCTAGAATATTAACTTACATATGTCGCAAGATTTTTTAAATGTTTATTAAAATTTGGTTTTTATATTCAAAAAGATCCACTAATTATTAATTTTATTATTCTTAACTGCACCGATTCACAAAACACAATTTATTCATCTTTTTACTATGGGGTGCGTATGCTAAAATATTAAAACCAGTTTAGGGTTAAAAATCTAGATTTGAGACCAGCATTAGGTCAACCTCATATTATGGAATAATTTTTGTTTTTTTTTTCAAGCCTTTGAGCAAATTTGTAGTCAATATTTGTTAAGATTGATCTTAAGATATGTCTGCATTTCACAGATTTAATAAATCCTTCTTACGCGAACATACTCAACATGTTTTTCATCTAATAATGGAAACCGTAATATTTTCAAGAAGCGGTACAAGTAGTAATTTTTTGCAACGATAACAATTTATTAAGCAGCTGTTTTATTGAATTCTTGGATTCCTATTGAAAATTATGTAATAAAAGTTGACTTCGAATATCTTCCCTAATTATTAATATGCTAAACAATCTAGAAGTACTGAAATGGTATACCTGTTGTGGATTTTCCTTACGCAATATGTTGCGCCCTGGTAAAATGCTTTGAAAGGTGATGCGATTACAATGGAATTTTTATTAAAATAAGTTGGAAATTACAACTTCAATTCCAAAGCAAGCATTAGAGCGTATTCACTTATAGTACATTAAACTTATCTATCTGCAGCCGCAAAATCTATATTTCTTCAATCATAATGTTACAGATAATACAATATTATTTGAATGAAGCTGTCAGCGCAACTAGACCGTCATCATTCATATATGCAAGAAAAGTTGTTTGTGTTTTTTCCAGCAAGCCATTTTTTGAATAGCAGGTATTTCAAACTTAACAGACAGACATATAATACAACAAGCAGGTAAATTCATTGCGTGCACGATTTTATGCCTTTTTTCCAAGTGGTTTACGAAGAGATGAATAACCACCTTCAGGGTCGTATTCACCTCATCTTTTATTTCACTCCAGAAACCTAAGGGTTCAGTCCAAGGACAGATATTCATTGTCACAGATGCTCATAGGTGCAACGATATGCAGTAGCATTCAAATTTATATGAAATGGAAAAACGCTGTACACCACGAAGATAATAAATACCTGTATGCACCGCGGAAGTTATTCAAGCATTTCTTGATGCAATTCTGCACGATTTACAGTAGTTTTGCAATTTCCGTATTATATGCGTTTCGATATCGTCATCTTGCACACAAAATAGCGATATACATACATGCTGTTATCTCTCCATGATGGAACATAAAAAAAGCATGAAGAAAGTTAAAATTCATTTTTACGCAAAACAATCACATTTGGAATTAATTTGTGCTTTTTATCTCTCAAAAAATCGTCAAGAATAAGGAACCTTTATTGCGACGTTTTGTATTGCGGTCTCAAATATTAAAGGGAAATTTATGACATTTGTTAATTAAGTCTATTGCCTTCTGGCGTTGAACTTTAAACCGCTAAAATCTACCCAATGATCATCTCATTAAGAACTCAAAATTGTGCGCACGTATTTTCAATTAGTTGCGATGATGGTCGTGTCAATTATTTTCATCTAAGTTTACGGATCCACTCACTGATAAAATATTGATTCTATATATTACTTCCTAAACTTGTTTATCTTATTGAGATGTCGTCAAAGCCCAAGAATGACCTAATGCCTGATCTGGAGAAGATGGGAATACAAAGAAAATTTTATTTTTTACCAATTATATAAAGTTCAAATAACGTGGTAATTATTGACATATTAACTTTCCGTAGAAATGAAAAGCAAAAATGAAAAAAATTCAAAACTAGATAAATATCGATTTAGCGTGTAAATAATTCACATGTTTGTTAAAGTCATTATTAAGCAAATTTGTTTTCGTCAGAATTCATACAAGATCATCTTTCGAGAAAACTTGCATATGGCTGAATGGTTTATTCGTAAACATTATTACTTAGCAAGCATGTGTGGGGTTTTCTACTTGTTTTAGCAATGCAGTTGGTTTTCGAACCATCATGTAAATCAATCATGTACTATTTTTGGTGTGAAGCGTTAATGAAAAAGTCACAAAAGCAGAAATGTATATGAGTCTGAAAATTGTCCGTGACTGAAAAAAAATATTACGTTTGACTCAAACAAAACATAAAGAAAATTTCTTGAAATATTTGTTCAAAAATTTTACTACTCTTCCAGTAAAACATTTACCAATGTAAAATAGATGTAAAGCGGGTTCCAAAAATTAGGGTTTAAGTCTGATTTAAATATATTCAATGAGCTTTTACGGATGGCTTTGCTTATAAATGCTGCAAATGACTTTTGAAATTTATCAGATTGGCAATCCTGAATTCCGGAAACGGATGATCTTAAGCAATCCCTCATAAATTTGAATATTTCGTAATACTAAAGTAATTTTTTATACATAAATTATAAAATATTGTAGGGTTCTTGATCATTTTAAAATGGCATGGAATAATTAAAAAAAGTAATAAATCAAGAACTCCAAAAACGAAGTTTATTTTATCGGTTTAACCTACCAATTTACAAGTCTTTGTTAAAGTTTATATTGCGATAAATACCAACATAAGGTTATGAGCTCCTTCAACATAAGGATGGTTGATTTCATGATAGTAAAGATTTTGACAAATGGTAAACGACCTTGAGCGCTTCAAATAGAAACATTATGCATTGTCCTTTTTTTGCCCATCTGCTCCCATTCTCAACTGAATACAGTCATGAATACTCACAGAAGATTTCTACACAAAATCATTTCCAATAATTTCCCTGCTATGGATCTTATTTCCATTTGTCAGCTTACGTCTTTCTGGATTTTTATGAGTCTCCTCCTCAGACAGTTACCGATAAACTTAATGCTGTTAAGTATAAAATGAACCCCCAACTTTTCAGAAACCTGAAACACTCGTAAACATTATTTTACTTAGGTTAAAGCTACTTTTGTATGTTTAAATTCAAAAATGAATTCCGTAAAGTAGATACGCAAAATTCATCGCTCAAATACTTTGAAGAATTACAGAAAATAGGTGGGCTGAAAATCTTTGTGTTGTTGATGTGTCTATCAAATCATCGTGGTCGTTGCAGCTATAAATCCTCATGATGATGGCCATGATGCTCCCCGCATACAGTTGTCACAGCCCACCAGCCGCTTCCCCTAATTTCCAAATCGAAGTAGCGATACGCTGTCTCCGTTGACAGAGTCGTTCCAGCGTTTCCTTGGCTTTTACGCTGGTTTTCCCAGCTTTTCTCGTGAACATTATTATTAATATCCGTTGTTTGTCTATATGCATCATGCGGCCAGCGCATTGCAGCTTTCCCGCCTTTATTATTGTGGAGACTTCAGGCTCGTCAAATACTTCATACAACTCCTGGTTATGTCTTGCTCAACATCGTTCTCCTTCCTTCTTAGCTCCCAGTACTTCTTATTTAACGCATCTTGACATTCATCGTCGAACCATTCATTTGTTTGGCACCCGGCTATGTAATTAAACATCTGTTCTGCTACCGTTTTTATTGCCATTTTGCTGCCATCCACAATTTTCACTCGTTCTTATTTATTGATGAATTTCCAGGGTGAGAGCCAATTGATTTTCGAGGTTCTACACGAAGGGCTGGTCTTTATCATATCCGTCTCTGACATTCTACATCGGTAAGTTGATTTGACCAAGCACTGATTCGTATCAATATTTGCTCCTCGATATGTACGGACGTCTAGTATGCTTGCAGCCCTTTTTGCTGTATCAGAACTATATAGTATGTCAATTTTGTTGAAAATTACGCCATCCAATGATATCCAGGACCTTTTATGGGTGCTTCGATGTGGGAAGGATGTTGATCTTATACATAAATCTCTACTATGCATGCGAAGTCTATCAGAAGTTGGCCGATATCGTTGCTTTCGTCGTGTAGGCATAGCCTCCAGTTGTTCCCCGATGAGTCAGCCCATCTTCGAGTTTGTCTTTGAAATCACTTATAATTATTTTTATACCGTAATGAGTCAAAATGTCTTTCTAGGGTATTATGAAACGACTCCTTGATTTCACCGTCTTATTCCTCCTTAGTGGCGTAGAGATCGATTCGCCAAATTTTAAAGAACTTCATTTGATGCGATTTGCACGTATTCTTGCTGCTTTGAAGTCGATAACGTGTGTGTCCCTGTCTGCGATGAAAACTAGTTTGCACTCTTTTCTTTAAGTAGGCTTCCCACTTTTAAATATTGTGTGTGATCTAGTATTTTAAATACCGCTACCAGTTCATTCTTCTCCTCTCAAAGATTTCACCATCATAAACAATGATAATTTCCACGTGACAAACCTTAACCTTAACTTCTGAATGTTTGTTAGGTAGATGTATATAAAAGTAAATGTTGGGATCAAAATGAGTAAAAACCTACCATGCAAAAGTTGAGAAAGACTTTATAGCACCCACTTTTCACAGCCGTAAAAAATATTAACTAGAAATCGATACGGTCACTATCACGTCTAACAATAAAATTTTTAACTGGTTTTCAACTATAACCATAGAAATTTATTCGTAACTAATATCGAGATTCAAGCTTGAAAGCTCCTGCGTAAGAGATTAATCTAATGGAGCATAGTCCCTTAGCAAATTTCAGCATATAGAGGAGTGACCGTAAACAATTTTTTTTTTCATCAACGGTGATCAAGTGGGATGTCATATGAAAGGTCTTAATGAGATCTTTTCAAAATAGGTCTTAAAATTACTTTAACAATGTCAAGGGGGGGCAAGAGAAGGGGAAATGCAACAAATACGTTAGAAGTCGAAATTCACTCAACTTTGTTAGTAATAGTATGATTTATCAATTTTACACTTTCTTGAATCAAATCGTAAGGGCACCTTTAAATTCAATGAAATTCAATGTGCAAATGTCAATTTAGAAGTTTAATTATTAAAATTTCAGAAAGGTCGAATGGTATTCAAGAAAGTTATGCGTGTTTAAATTTTCCTGTATTGCAACAGCAACTAAACATGGCTATGGGACACTACTGGTTTGCTAGGCTTTACATGAAAGTTTAAGGAAGTGTATTCATAATGAATATCTTTGAGAATTTGTTCAACGGGTGACATCCGTAAACGTAAAACAAAATGGCGGCCGTTTTAAATGAGAATATTGCATAATCTTGTTTATGTTCCTGAGCTTCAACATTTAAGGTACATGCTATTCACACTTGATTGAATTTATTAATGAATAGCTGAAATTGAACAGCTAAAAATAATAGGAAAAAGATCATAATGGTAGATCTTATAACAAATAACTAAAAGTATGAAATTCCTTGAACTTTTGTTAATCCACTTTTGACAGCCTTTAGTAAAATATACGAAAACTTATAAATAATCATTTAAAATCTTTCTTAATGGACAATTCCATCGTAAATCCGAAGCAGTTTGGCTTTCAAAAGAACAAGAGTACTGTCGATGCGTTACTTTCTGTCTCACGTTACATCAATGAAAGTCTTGATAAAGGAGATTATGTTATTGCAATTTTTGTGGACCTGAAGAAAGCTTTTGATACGGTTGATCATGACCTGTTACTTCAAAAACTTGAATCGTGTGGTATACAAGGAAAACCGAAACAGCTTTTTAAAAATTATTTAGAAGGAAGATTCCAAAGAACATCAGTTCTGCACTGATGAAATCGGGGGTTCCTCAAGGATCCATGCTTGGACCAACCTTGTTTTTGCTATACACCAATGATTTGAATATATGTAAACTGAAAACTCACTACACATTATATGCTGATGATACTGTACTTCTTTATTCTGGACATGATAAAGTTACCATGAAGAATATCGTCAACGAGGATCTAAATAAATATCGTTCATGGCTTATCGAAAACAAGCTAGCATTGAATGCTACAAAGACAAAATACATGATTTTTAAACAGAAGAATAAGGAAGACATAGAAGTTGACCTAACATAGATCATCGTTTGACATGGTTGCCACACATAAATAATTTGAGGAGACAACTAGCACCAATAATAGGAGTGTTGAGAAGATATGGAGGTTTCCCAATGCATATAAAGAAACTTGTATTAAATGCATTTTTACTAACAAAGCTACATTATGCGGTGGTCATTTGGAGTCAATCGTCAAAACAAAACCTTAAAATTATATCCAGGATACTGACTACACCTATAAAAATATTCTAAAAATTCCGATTCTCACTCCAACAAGATTAGTGTATCAACGGACCAATGCACTCACCTTCAGTCAAATCATTACTATGGATAAAGCGAAGTTTATCTTCAAATGTCTAAGTTCCAGTGAATCGGAACGAAGCCCCTTTATAAATGTATCACAAATAAATCCATATAATTCAAGAAATGCCAACAATTTTGTAATACCTTACGCTAGAACCGATCGACTACAGAACGATGCAACGAATGATGCTCTGCGTATATACAATAATCTTCCAGAAACAGTGAAAAACGTAAACTCATTATTAGTTTTTAAGAAAAGACTTAAGGAACATCTAATAAATTCAGATTAATGATAAGTTCGGAGGATTGAAAGTGCAGTATCTTAGGGCATTTTAGACCCTAACGTCGAGATACCTAAAAACAGCTAGTTTTTATAAACTCAGAGTTTTTTTTACTGCGTCGTATTATAATATTTTTTTTTATCACTGAGAACATTTCACGAATCGGACTAGACTAGCAGGAAAGGAGTACTTCACAGCATTTGGTGTGCCCCTTATACCGATGTTTTAGCATTGCCTGGAGGCATACGTAGGAATTGACAAATGAAGTGCAGATCGCACGAGCGTTGTGCGACGATGAAAGAGTGATGGAGAGAGTGGTAGGGAATGGAGGTATTTAAAAAAAAGGTTGCAACATTATGTTGGTGGGTTAAAATGGAGTAACACTGGTTTTTCTTCTGGAGCAAAAATATATTTGATGTTTATATCATTTGAGTTTTTCTTGAATTGAGTCCTTCTATATGTCTGCATATCAGAGGTTAAGTACAAAACCCTTCTGACATGAGCGTAGTTCTGACTACCCAGCTTGTTGAGAACTAAGGCTTTTGGGACTATAGTGAATGGTAAATTAACCCTGGAAATATATCTTGTGAATATAAATCATACTTTCGTAAAATATTTTGTTATTATCTATAAATGTGTGGTAGACGAGTATTATTGGACACATTCGTACCTATATATCAGGCACATGGCACTTGGCTTTGAGCCGTTAGCTATCAACACTGCAATTTTATGATAGTTATCTATACAAACATTCGAAAGATGCTAAAGGAAACCAGGTAAATCCTGAATTTTTAAAGCATTTTGCTTTGACTTGTAGGTAATTGATTGAAGTTTAGGCTTCTTATCTTAAACAGTTTAAACGTTGTTTTAAGCATTGGGCTTTAATGACAACACTCGTATGCTTAAGAGCTTGATTTCAGGACGCTTGAGGGGCTACAGTAAAGTCTTATCAGGTCTTTGGGTGAAAGGTAGGGGCCATTGATCAATCTACAGAGAAAAAAAACAAATAATATACAAAAACTGATCGCCTCTTTCTGCATAATCTTGCATCTAAGAAAGGAGGGCAAATATCATGGGCAACCATAGATAGTAGATTAACTGGAAAAAAATATATTGAAACAAAGTGCTTGTAAGCCATTTTGAACTATTGGCAATAATACACAGCTTTAAACAAGAGATAGGATTTTAAACCGAGAAAATGCTATGGTCTACGATCACTCGGCCCATTTTTTGAGTAAATTCTTGATGCGGCATGAGAAGGACATTTGAGGCCCTCAGCGCTCACATGGCCTAAGCCATAATTGTGGCCTAAGTTGTCTGGGCCGTTCTAGCATACAAATTTTTCGTTATTTTTTTTTATGTGTAAAAGAAACCTATCAACATGACTTAAACTATTCCTATTGCAGTTTTGGCCAATGTGTAATTTATAAATTTTGAGAATATGGTTTGTGACTTAGGCCATTTTAGCGCTGAGCACTTCATTATGTAAGTTACTTAATACATTGCTGAAACTGCTGCTTTTAAGTGCATACTACATCTAATAGCGATTAAGATGGATAACAAAGTAAAATATGTAGTTCAATGCGGAATTACAATCCAGTCATATGGTGCCGAAATCTTAAAAAGTTCTACAATGATGTAAGTAAGGTTTAGGACAAATCTTCTGATATTATGCTTTCAATATTCTAAATTTCAATTGAACACTGTATCGTTTTGTATTTCTACGGCATTTCAATAATGTTTTCTATACTGTTGGCTCTAAAACGAACAATTAAACAGAATTAGGTTGGATCCTTTTAAAAATTTTTTTATACTTTATCTACATAAAAATATGCATATAAGAATGAGTTTAAGGCGTATTTGCCAGCGGGAAACCTTTTATTACAAAGGCAGACAAATAGGCTTTCCCCGTCATTAAAAAACTGGGTGTATTTTCTCTTACGCTAAAGAGGAAAAAATGCTGGATTATGATTGGTCCCCAAACGCCGGCTATGTATGCTAATGCGTCGAATGAGAAGCTGGATGACTGCTCGCAGGTTCAGTTTAGCACTGGAGAAAACCGAAGTGTTCATCTTGACAAAAAAGAGTAGGGATGATCAGTATTGGAGACATACAAATCAAATCCAAACTAGCGGTGAAGAACCTGGGGCTACTGATCGACTCGAAGCTGAATTTCTCTGAGCAAATCAGGGCAACAGGGCTGAGAAGACTGTTTCGGGAGTATTGGCTCTGAGTCGACTTATGGCCAACGTAGGGGGACCCAGCCCATCAAGAAGATGCCTCTTGATAGGTGCTGTAGGGTCAGTGCTACTGTACGGAGCAGAAATATGGGGCGACGCTCTCAGTAAGGAGGTTTACCGGAAACGCCGGGCACAGGTACAGAGAAGAGGAGCACTGGGGATTGCATCTTCGTATCCGACAGTCTCTGATTTGGCGGTGAAAGTCATTGCGACCTGTCGGCCTCCTTGCTAGAGAGCGCCGCTCTATTTATCTGTGCCGAAACGAAGATCTGAGGGAGATGGTTGTCCGTGAAGAGAGAAAGCACTCACTCAACGATTGGCAGCAGTCTTGGGTGAATTGCACGAAGGGAAGGTGGACTGCGTGCCTCATCCCGGATGTGACACCGTGGCTAAATTGAAGGCACGGTGAGACTGACTTCTATCTGACCCAGCTTTTGAGCGGGCATGGGTTTTTTCAGTCTTACCTGCACAAGATTAGTAAGCCGCCGTCCCCCGCTTGTCGGTTTTGCTCAGGAGAGGAAGACAATGCCTGCCACACATTTTTTGCGTGCATAAAATGGGACAGGCTGCGAAGGTCCCTCTACAGGGAGACGGGAGGGCTCACCCAAGATAATATAGTGGCAGTGATGCTCGAATCGGTAGACCAATGGAACCATGTGGCACACTATGTTCGGGCAGTCCTAAAAGGGGGATGTTGGGGCTGGGGGATCGCGTGTCTAGCAGTCTAGCACTTCCTCCTCCCCTCTCGCTATAAGGGGGATCCCCCAGCTTGAAGGCGCCTAACGGCGTAGCAAAACGAGACCTGGTCCGACGTAATATGTCAAACGGTTCCAGGCTGGGTTCTCAGATTGAAAGGGGAGGTGTTTAGTGGGTAGTCCAGTCGCCTTCTTGCGAGCATGGGAGTCCCACGCTCTGTGCGTAAATGGGCATTCACCTCCCTACCACAAAAAAACGCCGGCCCAATTACTTTCGTCAGCATTTTTGAGTCACAAGCATCAGCGTTAACAGTCAGCCTTTGTCCACCTTTTCCCGGCCAGGAAAATGTCACCGTTTAGTTCTGATACACGCTGGTGGCTATATTATGTATATATCTTAATATTGCATATGGGTATACTCACATACGAGAACCAGATATTTACAGATATTTATTTATGTTTCTGCTGGTACTAAAACTTAAGTTTTAAGCAGTTTACATAGTACACAGTGACTTTGTGCCAATTTTCTTCGGTCAAACAAAACTTGGATTGTTTTGAAATAAAATGCTTGCACGCTCAAGTTTGACTTAAACATTTATTTGCTTTGGTATAACAATGAATAGTTCGGCGACAAAAACTAACGCATGAAACATGTGTCTCCCTTGCAAAAAAATATTCTTACGTCAAACATTATCGAAAGATATCACAAATATTTTTTCTTGAAAAGCCGTACAGTTTACACCCTGTAGCTTGTCACCTTTTTTGTGCATAGGGAACATAAATTAACTCCACTCGTTAGGCATATGTTTTTGTTGCCAAATTTACTAAATGACTTTATCGGTGGCTTTCTGAACACCATTGCCACCATATGTAATGAGCTCCATTGGAATCTCATCGATGCCCCGCGCTTTATTATTTTTTCAGGCCTTGGTGGTAGAACAAACTTAATTCAGAGTTGGTGGGGCCAATAGAAGCTTTCCGGGAATATCCATAGGCTCCGAAGCTGTGCGGAGGATTTAGAAGGTTCTTGAAATATGACGCCCATCTTTCTTTAATCCTATTTGCATCATTGATGATGTTGCCTATGTCATCACGGCACAGCGTGGTCTTGGGCTGATACCCTTTTTTCATGCTTTTCACCACTTTGTATGTGTATCTTCTGTTGTTGCTCGCTAGACCTACATTGATCTATCGATCGAGTTTTAATACGTATAGGGAATATTTTAATGCACTGAAGTCTTCCGCAAGCATCATATTAGTCTTATAGTTTACTAGGTGGCTGACATAGCTGATGTTTCTTGGGTCACTTTTTTTTTAACCATGCTATCCTTTCATTCGGCTGCTAAGACGAACAACCATAATTAAACTATGCAACACCACCAATTCGTGAAAAATCTCCTGAAATCAATTGAATACTTTTGGGATTGCTCTCGATAGGGGGAACATTATTAAAAAGTTGTTTTGCCGGTAAAGAAGAAAAACCGTGAGTAGAAGGGAAGCAATGTACCAAAGAAAGCAAGTTTTAGATGCTTCGCTTTTTTTGTATACATCCTATTAACCGCCCGTAACCTTTAACGAACGAAAAGTGGATTGTATTCAAATGATTACAAGTTAATAAAGCCCGCTTCTTCTAGAAGTCTCAGAAGGGAAGTGCACATTTTTCCTTCGCAAATAATGAATGAGCTCAACATCTTTTCATTTTATGTATTAAATACTTCTAACGAGCTTTCTGGTTTTATTTGCTTACAAAGAATATAACGAATTTGACGTAGGTGCATCATTACCTACGTCAAACTTGTCGAGATCGATGGGAAATATAATTTATACTACGTATTGTTTTCCTTCTTATCATAAAAATTGAATCAGCAATGAGAAAAAGGTCAAACTTACGGTACGAGTGGCAGAGGGTATTGAGCGAGCAGACTCTTGCCCATCGCCATCCAGCGGCTCTAATATTATAGAAGTGGTGAACTTGGCGTCTATAACAGATACATCTACAAGCAATTTTGATCCTGACATGGAAAATCCAGTCACGAATACGGTCAAAATAGGGAACCTAGTGTGGAAAAATGCAACAAACCTCGAAAAATAAGATGTAGCAAATGACTCAAAAGCTAACGCAAGCTCCGACGGGGGACCCAATAATCCTGGTGTCACAAAAATCAGTACCACCCGTAGTAACGCCATACAACAACAATGGTGAAATCATTGAAAACGGATGACACCCGGATAAAAGAGTCCGAAACAAAAACCAAGAAAATGGACCAACAGCACATTATTTTTGCATTTGAGCTTAGCAAAAAAACCATCCGTGCACCAGAGAGCTCCGCGTGACTGAAGTGGACAACGAAAAACCCTGCAATGGCAGAGTGAACGGTAGAGGAGAACCAAGGAGCGAAGGAGAACAAGGTTACGTTGCTGCATGATGTTGCTCCTACTATCACCAAAGCGACCGATAACTTTAGACTGTTCTGAAGGAGTGAGACTCATACGGAAAGCTTGGACGGCCCGAATAAGAGTCAGTCACAATGTCCGAAAAATAAGAACATCAACAGCTCTTAGATAGAATTGCCACTGGAAAAAGTGCCAATCGTCTCAACCTCACCAGCAAAAGGAGAGCCTGCAGTCCAATTGAGATGAAAGAGAAAAGAGGAGGAAGAATGAGTTCCCTAAGGTGCGTACCATTTCCAATGAGGACTTCAAGCTCTTCCTTTCTAAGACAGTCAAAAACTCCTCCAAATAGCAAGCGAAAATAAGCAGCCTTTCCAGGGAGCTAGGATCAACCAAAGGCACAAGCCCCTAAAATAGGTTCTGCTGGTCAAACCTACTGATGTTAAGTCGTATGATGTTGTCCTACAAGAGATAAATGAAGCGGTCAAGCCAGGCAAGGTGTGAACTGCTGATACGGTTCAGAGGCAAAGAATAAGGACTCTTTCTGTGATGTAGTCAAAAAGTACCTCAGAGAGAGAGCGCTGCTGTTCAAGCCTAAGACAGTGCGTGCTTCGCTCAAGCCTAAGACAGTGCTTGATATCGATATCAGGGATATTGACTACGTCATGAAACTTATCCAGGTGGAAGATGCCAATAAATGTAGCCCTAGTATAACTGGATTCAAACTTAGACTCAACAAAAACAAACAGGGGCAACGCATGGCCAGTGTTAACCTTCCTGAAAAGGAAGCAGAACTCATGCTTTGTAGGGGCAAGACAAGAATTGACGGGGCTACTTCCAGGATACGGCAAAGAGCAGTACATCTGCACAATTTTAAGTGCCTTAGCTATGGACATACCGCAAAAGGAGTCCTGATAGGAGCTCCTAGTACTACAATGTGGTTAAGTGGGCTACAAAATGAAATAATGCAGAGGGAAGGCACATTGCGCTCTTTTCAAAGACACTGCCATTTTGTTGATGACTTCAAGAATGTCATAAGGATAGGGAAGTGTCGATTACTCAAGAAGGCCCTAGCCAATGCCAAAGCAGCACTGTAATGATACGTATCTTACAGATTAACTTGCACTGCAATGCAATTGCTGAAAGCCTGATGGAATAGTTCACAAATAAGATGAAAGCAGGCAAGCAGCATCATTATAGGAGCTCATCAGCATGGTACCCTGCCGAATCTAGTGCTCCCGCAATCTGGATTTGAGACACCGACCACCTAAGGGCGCAGAACCGTGGGCGAGAGGACGACTATGTGTAGGTTCGATGTTCAGAAATAACAGTCTTTAGTGTGTACCTAACGCCAAATGAAACTTTGCCATTATTTCAGGCCAGAATCAGTGTCCTAAAAACAGGTGTCTCGAATAAAGAACAGAACGTTTTCATTGGGAGAGACTTCAATGCGAAAGCCATTGTATAGGGTATGTCTCAGTCGGATCCTACAGGAAAAGAATTCTAGAGATGGTGGCCAGAACTAGGTTTGTTGTGCTGAACAACGGTACATCCCTGCTTTCCGTCGCTGGGGTTGCATCAGAGTCATCGCAGATGTGACATTCACTTCGGAGTCCCTCGTATCAAGGGTACACAACTTGAATGTTCTAGACGACTACTCGGCCAGTTACCAGCAGTACATAGCACTTGCGATCAACGGCGATGCTTCTCGGTGCACATATGCCCAATACTGGGAGGATGAAAGTTGAAAGGCTCATCAATATCCTCATGGTGCGCACATCGCGGTCTAGAGTTTCCAGGGAGCTACAGATCCGGTGAGTTCAGCTATGAATACCATTGCGTCTGCCTGCAGGTCTTCCATACCATGAAGGAGACCCGGGGATGGCAAGCGTCCAATGTACTAGTGAACATCTGAGGTAGCTGGACAGCGTTGTGAAAGTAGAAAGCTTTGACGAGAGGTCCAGCGGGCACGGATTTGAGGCATACACCAAGCTATATGCATACAAGTTGGCCAGAAAGCATCCCCGTAAACTTATTAACAGTAGCAAGGCCAGCTGCTGGTGGAAGACGTGAACAAAGATCTGTGGGGCCAGGACTACAAGCTAGTCAAGCGAAAGCTTGGCACCCAAAAGTTGCCCAGTTCATACGAGGTAAAAAAAATGGACAGGATTGTGCACGCCCTTTCCTTACACAATCTGTTCTTGTGAATACCACCCGTAATGAAGTCCCAGCCTGCTGATCAGAAAGAGGAAGGGAACCCGGAACCGCCATGTATATACATCTCATTATGTATGCTAGACAAGTAAAGTAAGTAATTGAAAAACTCATCAGGGGAAGCTTTACTGGCATGATCAATGCTACAGCAGACTCTATTTCCTCGGCAGTATAGCTTCAGTGTAGGTCCTTTCACCATTGACGTAGTCATTTGCTGATGAGCACGTACAATACGTAGTACTCTACAGTTCTGAACTATGGGACGATGCTCTCAACGAAGAACTGCACCGGAAACTGTCGGCACATGTTCAGAGACAAGTCAACGTGCTACAAATTGCACGTGCATATTGAACAGTCTCTGAGTCGACGGTATTGGTGATTGCAGGCGTAGTAACCATCGCTTTTCTTGCTAGAGATTGAAGAAATATTTAATTATACAGAAGCGAAGGTGACAGGAAACCAGATACGGAGGAGAGGGAATGGTCTCTCAGCGATTGGCAGCACTCCTGGGCGAGTGACATAAAGAGAAGATAGACTGCACACTTGATTCCCAACCTCAGGCTATGGCTTGATCAAAGACATGGGGAGATTGACTGCTACTTCATCCAGTTTTTGAGTGGGCATGGATATTTTCGGTCTTACTTGAACAAGATTGGTCTCCCTACTACATGTATTATATAGAATAGGCGGCTGAAGCCTTCCACATATTTGTCACCTGCAAATGCTATGTTCTATGGTAGAGTTATGAAGTATGCCCCCCTACAAAATTTTCTACAAATATTGAATGCTTTCACAACTCGGGAAGGAATGAAACCGATGGCGTGACTGCGGAAACTTGAATGAGTTGGCCATTGATACGCATGGCCAAACAAAATATACCTAAAAATTAAGTTCGTTAAAATACTGGGAAACCAAGACGAGTGGGAAGAATGTGGCTGACACGACGCCATTGACGAAAATAGTATTCCCTGCCAAAATTCTGAAGTTAGACGACAATTTTAGTTGACCGAGACAACTTATAACACTGCAGGAAATAAAACCCAACATATGGCTGTAAAGCTGACATTGGCCAATTTCTGAAAAACGAATAATTTTTTGTTCCATTAAAACGCTATAATTTAGATTTTTCAACATATGTATATTTCGGGAGTTAGTTGCTTATGTTGAAAATTCTAAATTATAGTGTTTCAATGGAATAATAAATTATCAAGAGTCGATTTAAAGCAGTAAAAAATTGACAATAAATATACAGTATAACCTTTGAATTCTGGCGTTTTCGTCTTTATCTGAAGGCGCTAATAAAAAAAATGCATTGGACATTCTCAATTTTAATTGAAGAAATAAATTAGTAATGCATTATAGAAACGAAATTTGAAAATTTTCAATCGCTTCTCAGGGTTTTGTACTCCTTACAAAACGCTATTGAAATCAGTTTTGTCGGTCCTTCTGTCCGTCCGTCCGTGTGTGTGTCACGGTAGCTTTTCTCCAAAACTATAGCAGCTACAGATACCAAACTTTGTAGGTGGATCAGAAGTGACGAGCCCTTGAAAGTTAGATATCAATAAATTTTTCAACGGTTTTTAAAAGAGGTCTACCAATATTGGAAGGGAAGCCGCAAAAACTTTTTTAACGAAAGTAGTCTTAATGATAAGTTTCCAAAATAGGTAGGTCATAGAATAGTGCTACCAGTTTTCTGGAAATATACGAAAAAGTGTGTGCCCCCTTCGCGATTGGACAACTGTAATTCGAAAAATCAGAAAAAACGTGGAAGTAGGTTTTTATGAGTACAACAACAACAACAAATAACTTAGAAGTTGAAATTCGCAAAACTCTGTTAATAATAGTATGATCTTCAAATTTTTGCATATTCCTCAATAAAATCGTATGGATGCCCTTAAAATCATCGAAACTCAATATTTCAGTAGTCTTAAAAAGTCTAATACTCTGTAAGTTTGAATCAATCAAATCAAATCATATTCACGGAAGTTATAGCCATTTTAAATGCTTCTAATTACAACAACAACAATACACGCTTTTGGTATCCTATGGAGTTCCCATTGAATCAGAAACTGCAGTTTTGATTTGATTTCCTTAAAATTTTCAGATAAGATGAGTAACAAAAGTATTTTTAGGAATTTGGGGGTGATTTTGTTACACTGCAAATTGAGCAACAATGGATTTTCTTTTGAACATGTACATCTCTTTGACGTGTTTCTTGACTTTATTCGTTGTTGGTGACTGCCTATCGTAAGTTGAGTAATAAACCCTTCTGATAGGAGCGTAGGTCTGTCTAACTAACTTGTTTCATTATAAAAGCATATAACATATTTCATACAATTCATTGAATCGTCTTCAGGTTCGTTGTTTCAAATATTAAAATCAATAAATAGAAATATGTTGGCTTCTCAAGATGCTTGCTGTTGACCAAGCTTCTACTGAATATAACTATTTTAAGCGGAGTTTTCAAATGCAAGATATATATTTAAATCACCTTGACTTTATTCTTTTGAAATACTAGCTAATCCTTTTCAGGCAATCATGACATTAAAATATTGAGATAGCTACAAACACAACCACAAACACTCAGCCCTTATCATTGAAATATTCCTTACTCTTCAGCTATTTCGAACACAAAATTGCCTAAAATTGTTTTCCGAGCAGAGCACAAATGAACCTTGGTAATATTCATCTTTAATCAAAGAAAATACCAAGAAATTCTAGTGATCTACCTCTTTTGAACTTATCCATTTGCAAGGTGACTTTAGAAGAAGAATTACTTTAGCTTTTGAGGGATTTGTACTAGCTTATAAAACCCTATTGAAACCGCGACTTGTTTGTCTTGCCGTTTACCTGTCCGTCTGTTTACAGCAACAGTTTTTGTCCACAACTGCAGCGATTAGACCTTGATCTGAAAAAATCATGGAGGCAGTTTTTTATGAGTACAGCAACAGCAAATGTCTTGAAAAGCAAAATTCAGGCAACTTTATTAATCATACTCGTATTGTAGTATGATTTATAAATTTCACATTTTCCCAAACAAAATCGTATGGGTAAATTCTATAGAATCTGGTATCCTATTACTCCTATGTACCATGCCTATACTCTACATAAAGCGAAGTATATTCAGGGGGTCATAGCCAGCTAAGTTTTCTCCGATTAGAACTGCAATAGCACATGATTTTTCTACTATTTGGGCTTTCCATCGGACCAGACACCGATTTTTTCACAACATTTTCAGATAAGCTGATCAACACGAATATCTATAAAATCCTATTCAATTGATTATATTAGCAAAACTTGATGTACTACATGTCATTGGAGTGTTTCTTGGGTTTATTCATTATTGGTGTCTCCATGTTATAAGTTGAGTACAAAATCCTCCTAAGAGGAGTATACTCCTGTCTACCCGACTTGCTTTGAACAAAAATTGGGAACTTCAGAAGTATTTTATTAAGTGAATGTACCGCAATTGGTCCAATATTTCTATTCAAAAAAGTGCTGACCAGTTTGCATCCAAAGTTTCAATGACGAAAGTGGAGTCTCTGGTTAACATTACTCGTAAAGGAAGATTGAGTAGGGTTGACTTATCCCGTATAAATTGTTTGAAATATAGTATATTTCAGATCTTATAACGATGTAATATATTTTGATTTGTTAAATTCTATATGAGTTCTTAAAAGTACATGAGTTGCTAGTTTATGCAAAATGTCTGCCATTTTGCATTAACTTTAAGAGCCTACTAAATATAGAGATCAATTAAATCATTGTTGGTTCATTTTATTCATTCAATTATATGAGAATTATATTCTAATTAAAAATTGCATTAATAGTTTTATTTCAAAAGCAGCCGGAAGTTTGGAACACAATTAGTTGCGGGTCTACTATTGAGTTTTGTTTTCCACTTCAAAAATGACCAACCCGGCACTTTCGACTCCAATCAAAATAAAATGCTGTTAAAAAGTTAAACACCATGAAATAAACCTTGATTTTATAACCCGTAACACTTATTTATAATTATTACTAAGCCTAATAACGAAAAATAACGGTTACTTGATGCACTTACCTATTGTAATAAATGAAAAATATTATTTGTTATTTATATTATCGCACTTCTTCCTGATTCAAAGACGCTTTTTATTATTATTACTATCAAAACACTTTCATAACGTTTCAACAGAGCAATTTAAAATGCATTTTTATTTTACAGTGCAATCAGGCAGATTTATTTCAATTTCAATATTTATTATTAAAGCTGGAGAGAAATTTAAAAGTCTTTCATTAAGATCGCACATACACACACCTCACAAATGTTAAAGTCAATCCAAATTAAAACTTGTGATAAAATTCGATACATTTGGCCGGAACAACGGACAAGGAGCAAGCACTCGCGTATGTGTCTGCGAATCAACAGGCAAAGATTGAATAACTGCTGACAAATTTGAGGTTGCGCTTGTTGAAAGAATAAATAGTAAACGAAGAAAACATAGTAAAAATAAATATTTCGAAGTTTCAGCTGATGTAAAATTTAACACTCTTGAAAGAGACGAAGCACCTGACTCATTAAACGTTATGAACACACGTATGAAATTATCGAGCAATGTTTGACTTTAATCGTTTATGCGACTTTAATCTTGTACTTATGCATTTGTCTGTTGATCGTTCCATTCAACCGTTTTCGGCTTCTCCCTCCTCACCAATCGGCGTATTCCTACTTACGATATTTTGAATCAAGCTTGCCAATCATCTATCTATGCATGACAGTGTAACAAGCAAAAGAAAGTTTCCTAGGTTTAAATAGAAGTAGTATAATAACACATGTGGGTCGGACTGTTCACTTTCTTCGAGTATTTCCGATTCGGAATTCGTTCTTATATTTGATGGTTATAATAGACAAAAGTTTAAATTCATATGGACATTTGACGAGCATTGATTGCAACAACGGATTAAATTCATGTTCATTATTTGTTATATCAATGTTTGTCGGAAAATATAAGTCAATGCCTCTTTTTTGCCAAAAGCTCATCAAATTCTCAAGAGGAAATTAGTGGATACCTAATTTCAACACTGGTCAAAAAACAACGAAATCATCGAATCGGCCGCTGCGTTATTTTCACATTTAAAAAATTTTAAATTTGTAACTTGATCTTAATATTTTAGCTTGCTGGAAGGTGGCAAAAAGTGTCAAAAAGTTTCTAATAAGAATAACATAATTAAAGGATACGTATGTTCCCTGGGTAAATCGTCAAGAATTGAGATTTGTTTGCAACCTCAATTGGCAAGATCGTTGAGCTCAGTGTCTGTGCGCTTTCTCACAAATAACATTAACCTAGCTTAAACATTAACCTAGCTTAAACAATAAGCCTTTGCTCTCATCTAAATAGATTCATTTATGGGTACATACATATAAAATACAATACATAAACTGTGCATGTTTAAAAAGCCATCCATAAATTTGAACAAGTCGAAGTAGCAAGAGAGTGCTCCTGCCAGAAGGGTTTTGTAAGCCAGTTCGTTACTTATACAGCGTCTTCTGAGTATCAAAACTTGACTCATACAAACTCCATAACTTGAATTTAAATAGCTCAAATATGATTGTTATGTATTTAAATTCGCCGCCATTTTGTTTTCAGTGTGTTGACTTCATAGTTTGAGACGTCATAATAACATATCAATGTTTTCAAAGTACGATCGAAATTCCTACGTATCTGTAATATCTAGGTCCGTTGCAAACGTGTATCTTCTCGGAATTACGCATTGTTGTTGTTGTGATCTTAATATTACCAATTGGGTGTAACGTACATAGCTATTTATGACTGAATTTTTGCGGAACGTACACCTGTTACTAACGAGTTTAGATACGAGTTTAAGGCATATTTAAGTGTCCCCTTTCAATTTTATTAGCAAAAATATAAAATTCATAAAATGTTCTATTATTAACAATGTTGATTGAATTTTATCTTCTGCGGTATTTGTTGGCCTTGAATTTATAAACAGCTACTTCCAGGAATTTTTTTCAGATAGATTATGATTTTGGTACGGTTTTCTAAAATCATTTTACAAATCTTTTAACGTGAAAATTTTCTTTGGATTAATTTTTCATGTATCTATGGTTTTATATGACATCATCTATCGCGTGGCATCCCAGGTTAGGCGGTGTTTTACTGGAGTAGTCACTCAAATTAATTGCAGTCATGTGACGTTCTCAATCAGTTTAGAAGTACCAGTAAGAATCTACTGTTCACTTGGGCTGAGTCTTTTCGTCGTTTTCTAAGTGCCCCCACTAGATCGATTGAGTACCTGCTGCACTTCGAACCTTGAACATTGATGCGATAGTAGAGGTTGTGAGCACGGTCCAAAGGCAGAGGCATATAGCCACACCAAGCGACGGAGAGTTCTGTGGGTTACCCTTGACCTTAGGAATGCCTTCAACTCCGCTAGATGTTCTGGACGCATTGAAAACCCTTTCTCAAGTTGCTGAATAGCTTATGCAACTTCTGAGGGGCTACCCAGAAGACAAAAGCCTGCTTTATGACTCGACATAGGGCCAACCAAGGATGGAAGTTACATCCGGTGTTGCCCAGGGATCTATCCTTTGTCCAGACCTGTGGAACGTGTCTTACGACGGGCTACTCAGACTGAAGATACCCGATGAATTGCGCTTGATCAGCTATCCGGATGCTGTTGCGGCCTTTGTCGATGGACAACGGTGCGAACAAGCGCAATTTAGGCTAGGTATACTAACGCGTGAACTGAGAGACTGGATGACTGCTCGCGACTTTAGTCTAGCACTGGAGAAAACTGAAGTGGTTATTTTGACATAGAAGAGAGTCCCTAGACTAAGGATGATCAGTATTGGAGACATACTGATAGAATTGAAGTCAGCAGTAAAGTACCTGAGGCTACTGATCGACTCCAAGATGAGTATCTCTGAACAAATCAGGGCGACATCTGAGAAGGCTGCTTCAGGCATATCGGCTCTGAGTCCACTCCACCAAGAAGATGCCTCTTGATAAATCTGTAGGGTCAGTGCTCCTGTACGGAGAAGAAATATGGGGCGACGCCCTCAATAACGAGGTGTTCAGAGAACGCTTGGTACAGGTACAGAGAAGAGGAGCACTGAGGATTGCATCTTCATATCCTAGGATCTCTGGTTCGGCAGTGAGAGTAATTGCAGGCGTGATACCTGTCACCCTGCTTGCTAGAGAGCGCTGCGCTATTTACCTACGTTGAAACGAAGATACAAGGGAAACAAGTGCCCGCAAGGCCTAGAGATAGAAGTCGACAAGTGTCAGTCAATATTAAAGAAATGGTCAAGTTCGCTAGATCACGACTGTTCTTTAATTGGTATTTGTCTCAAGCTGCATAACATCAGTCATTATCGTTGCCAAGTACCAAGTAGTTATTGTATAATGAATTGGACCTACGCCACTGGTGACCAATACTTACGTACGCTACCATATGGCTTCTCACCTCACGTCAGTTGTGACGACTTCCCATCCCACGTCTGTTTTTGTCGTGGGATGTGAAAAGTCGAGTTGACAGCCACATGGTGAGCGCGAGTGTTCGTTCGGTGATTGGTGATTTGGTGGTTCGGGAATGTCGCACAAATAGGAAACTCGCAAGCCCAGAGAGTACGAAGGACTGCTTGTACGAAGTAAGTTGCAGAATCTTATTTTAGTGGTCTTCAGAATATATGACGATGATGCAACCACTTCAGGGGTCACACTAGAAGATGCCGAGAATGGAACGATAATTTTAAATAGGCCGCAAATACAAAAAAATTGCAATAATCACTTATCAACAGCGAAATATAGTAAGTTGCATTATTGCAACAAATTCGTCGGGACGTTACACAACATTAGTACCATTAAGTTTTATATCATCTGTAAGCGCAATTAAGGAAAAAGTCGAAGATATTAAACGGCATCGTGCTGACGACGAAATTAATCACCTTGAAGTAGATATTCTTAAAGATGGCATCTGGCTGTCAGTCAAGTGGCAACATCTTAGTGTGGTGGTATTATTAAAATACACAATAGTACATTTTTCCGGCCGACCTCATACAACTTTCGTTAAGGGAGCCGCAAGGTGTTCCCTCTACCGCCAAATTACTTGAAACGAAGGATGTAAGTTTATTGACCGGTATACTTGAATGCATTTATACGAATTCAGTGGAGTTCTCAAAGAATGGGGCAACCTTGCCGTAGCTCTTGTGCCTAACCCATTACTTCTACGCGGTGCGATTTTACAAATTTTGATGTTATTTTTAATACTGATTGTTTTATGCCTTGTTAGTGCCATTTTCAATGAAATATGGATTCAATCGCATTTCCGAAGTGATTGGTATTTGGGTATTGATGATGTGCGGATCAAAAACTACGGATACAATCTTCTAACATTCATCAATTTGTAAATTAATTTGATTCCGATTTCACTACAAATTACATTGGAGCTGGTGAGATTCCTACAGGTTGCATTAGCTTTATAAGATAAATGTGCTTTTGATTGCAACACACCAACCAGATGGTTAAAGGTATTGAAACCCTAATGCAAAACCGATGGTTTTGTCGTGTAATAAATAAAACGCGAAAAAATATACTTGAAAGGTAGAGTAAATCAACTATTGAAAACAACCAAAATTATTGACTAAATATTAAATCCCTCGAATGACACACGTTCATCGTACTTATATTCAAATACGATTTATATGTCAATCGGTTGAAACTAATAAGAAGCTCTCTGTACTTGTACGTATATCGCTTCAATATTTTACATAAAATTTCCCTTTTGTATCCTTATGAAGAAATGAAAAATCATAGATTGTAGTCAAATGTATTACTCTACCTTTACCCACAACCAAGATGTAAAAGCTACCAATAATAGAGAACATATATTTTTAAGAGAACGCAAATTCCAACTTAATTGATCATGCAATTTTAAAACTCTAAAGACAATTTATACATTGGACAGTTGAACGACCACAAGATGAAACAGGACATCACACCACTAAGCTAGCAATTAAAGAGTAGAAAAAGACTTACTTCCGCAAACTAGCAATCGTAAAAAAAACTAACTTAATCAAGCGAATATCAATTAGGATTATTGAAATCGGCAAACAATGAACCAGTTGCGAATACTGTAAAATATTAAAAATGAGCTTTTGTCATTGTATATAATTCAAATTATAATTAATTTTTATGTTAAATCTTTAAAGATAAAATTAAAAATGGAAAAAAAAACATTTAAACCGTAGCACAAAGAAATTAGTTTGCAGGAATTAATAATAAGATGTTAAATTCGCTTTATTATATTCTTCCTCTTGTTTTTAATATTACCATTAAAACTGCTAAAATAATTTTTGTTACACCTGAAGAAAAAAAATAATACGAATTGCTAAAGAGTAACCAGACTTTCCTTTCCAGGCTGCCCTTCTTTTTCAGCGGGATTGAGAACGAATGGTAAGTATGCCGTGAAGAGGGTAGGGTTCTAGAAATTCGCGGATGGACAGTTTCGATCGGCATGTGGAACGTGGTACCTTCGTTTGCTTTGCATCTTTCTTAGCTTAGAATTCTTCGGGATTGGATTAACGTAGAATATTTTCCGGTACCGCGTCGGTGAAATTCGGGAACGCGAAATTGAACCTAGTTTTTTGTGATTGACTGGAAGAATGAAGAGAATACGGCATAAAGTAAAGTAGGTTTCTTTTCCGTATATTTGATTTTTTGACGCGTTTGAAACGGGCACTTAATGGTGGCTGAAACACGTAATTGCGCGTAATCCGTTTAAAGACCTGCGGCCGAAATCCTCCCCGAACTAGCTGGCCGACAAGCAGCCACCGCGAAATGGATTACGGGTGCACGGACTGGTTGACCGGTTGGTACCATTTGTTGGCACGACTCAGACTTCACGTCTAGAACCGATGAGAGGTCGGACGTAGACGGATAATCATTACAATTGGTATGCAGGAGTTGGGCGGTAATTGACTATAGGCCAGATAGGGTTATTGGGTTTGTGGAATTTAGGTTTAGTCTAGCACTGCAGAAAGCCAAAGTGGTCATCTTGACAAAAAAGCGAATCCCTAGTGTAAGAATGATCAGAATTGGAGACATACTAATCGAATCGAAGCCAGCGGTGGAGTACCTGGGGCTACTGATCGGCTCGAAGATGAGTTTCTCTGAGCTAATCAAGGCAACGGCGGCGAAGGCTGCTTCAGGATTATTGGCTCTTAGTCAACCTGTGGCCAATGTAGGAGGATACAACCCCTCAAGAAGATACCTCTTTATAAGTGCGTGCAAAAAATGAGAAGGCTGCAACGGGACCTCTACAGGGAGACGGGACAATTCATCCCGGATAGTGATGCTTGGATCGGTAGACAAATGGAACCATGTGGCACATTATGCTCAGGCTGTTTTAAAAGATAAAAGGGACTCACAGCAGCCGGGGACATCAAGCTTGGGGAATCGCTTGTCTATGAATTACTCTTTCCCTGTCCCCTCCCGCTAGTAATGTGTCAAACGATTCCAGGCTGGGTTCTTGGGTAGCTTGTGAGCTAGGAGTCCCACACTCAGCGCGTAAATGACATTCACCACCCAACCACAAAAACAAAGATTATTCTAAAGATCATTTGGCACCACTTACATAAAATTAATTTCATCCTCTTGAGGACATTTTAAAGTCGAAGTTTTTTATATTAACCTTTTATTGGCAGACTTTCTCATTCAAAATTTATTAAAATCCAATTTCTTGAATATTTGAATAAATTTAATTCTACGACTGTAATGCGAAATTTACAACAGCTAAGATCTGTAGGGTTCATAAGATTTAAGTTCTGTCCTGATAACTTTTAGTCCAAGATCTCATCAATGTCTGGTTTGATTTTCTTCTTCTTCTTCTTCTTAGCGCTACAGCCCCTCTCGGGCCTTTGCTTCCTGCAAATAGCGCCTCCAACTGTCTCGGTCCATTGACCGCGTCCTCCGATTCCGAAATCTGAGCAGCGATGAACTGTCTTCGTCGACCGAGTCAGATTTTAGGTTTGATAAAAAGCCAATAAAAGTAGTAGATCTGACCTGACTTCGAGTTTTTTTTTTCATTGTTCACTAGACATTTTTAGTCTTTACCACATTGCCAAGTTTCATCAACATACTGGTTCAAACGTTTGTTCGCAATTGATTATACTGTCGAATCGACTTTTGTTCCGATTTTCATCCAAATTGGAGCTATACTTTGATCAGAACAAAAATCACGAAATTTTATCTCATATAGGTACCAGTTGGATTTTGCTTAGTCTTGTAGGCTGGTTAATAAACATAGCGGAGTTATTTACTGAAAAAACCATTCCTGGAAGTTTGATGAAAATTGTAGCACAATTGTGACCTCCTCCAAGAATATTTTATTTTTAACAAAATTTAATGTAATTTCAGGAATTTTTTATACAACGGTAAAAGAATATATGGCTACGAAGTTATTCAATAAAGTCACCATTAGCACCAATAACCGCTTCGATCCGGATCCGGAAACGATTATATGCCCGAATCAAATGCTCCTTGTTCATATTGACCATAACGGCATTAATAGCAGTCTTCAGCGAAGAAGTGGTATTATGAGGACGCTTATTGGTCTCACGCTCAACTACGCCCCATACATAATAATCCAAAGGATTAAGGTCTGGGGAGCTAGGTGGCCATAGGTTCGGTGTTATGTGGTCATGAAAATTTACGGCCATCCAATCTTGTGTCGCCATCGCTTGATGTGAAGGAGCAGAGTCTTGTTGAAAAATATATGGTCTGTCTCCGTTTACATTGTCTCTCCAGGGTTTCGCTACCGTCTCCAAAACCTCGATGTATGCAGCAGAGTTCACTCGAAGTCCTTGAGTAAAAAAATGTGGTGGCATAACATGTCCTTCGTTGCTAACAAGATCTAAAACCATAACAGTGGCTGAAAATTGTGTGTGCATAGCAACAGAAACCTCCGTAGGATTTGAACATAGCCATCTGTTATTTCTGCGATTGGTCTTTTGATCTTGGTCAACATTTTTTTCGTCGGAAAAAAACCATAACATTTTGGGCGGAGAACTCTCTGTTCCCGTGTTCGTTCTGACATAAACTGTCCTCTGCGCATCACGTAAGACTTATACCGAAGGTCTTCGTGGACAACTCTACGAATAAGGTGCTCAGAAACATGAAGCTCACTCGCAAGGACCCTCATTGATTTTGAAGGGTCCTTGTCTATCATCGCTTGCACTTGCTCTAAAAATTCTGCAGATCGGACAGTGTCCGAACGTTTTTCGTGCTTTTTGCGTTTTTCAACCGATTCTGTATTGCCTCCTGATGCTTCCAATTCACGGCAAACCTGATGCACAAATGAACGGGCGCAATTAAGAAAATTAGAGATTTCTAAATCTGTATGGTTCGCACATATAGCGACGATAACAGCATGTTTCTTCATTTCTTGAGTGATGTTGTAGTCCGCCATTTCTTATCTGAAAACGAAAAAACTAAAAAAAAACAAAAATTGCGAAGTTATAGTCACAGTTATGCATGTCCTCAAATATCGTACGCACCCTGTATATTGTCGCGTGTTATGGCTCGTGGACGATAATTTCAATGCTTCGGGAAAGTGAAAACGCAATGTCTTTTAAGTTAAGTTAAAAGAGTTTATTTACTAAAAATGCACAATCATTAATTTAATCATTTCACACATCGCATTTTAATCTAATTTTCACTGTCTACCAATTTATATTTCCACTGTCTGTATCACGAAAATCACTTCACTTTCAATCAATATCGCCTTTACTTCTGAGCTCCACTCTAGCGCAGTTTTACTTTCGCGGTTTTACTATCGCAGTTTTACTATCGCGGTTTTACTATTCCTCCTCATTCATTCAGATCGGATTATATAGGGTATCCAGGCATTCAATCCATTTCTCGTATATTGGCGAATGTTCCGACGAGAACTACCTGGAATATTCGAGCAATTCTGAATACCAGCAGTGACGTCACTTGCTTACTTTCAGATATTGATCATGTATCGACTTGGCCCATTCTTGTGCTTTCGAGTACATGCTTTTGACGTCATTCGTTTACTTTTCTTGGTTGCTTCTTTTCAATCAATAGTGATCATGATGTTATTAATAGTTGCGACAGTAGTTCGCAGAATAGTGTGGACATAAAACACTGCCCCCACCTCAGCTCTTTTCGCCCCGAAAAGATGAATCGCCAGTTTTAGTTAAGTCTCCTTGGTTGTAATATGGGGGAAGAGGTCCCGGTGCATGATTTTCATTTTGGCTCCCAGCTTACGGTACTCCTGTATGCGATATACGATGTCGTTGATTCGCTTTGTATCGCGGTCCCTCCCAATTATGCTGCAACTTCGGAGATCTACCCTTCCGCCGTTGTGGACTATATAGCCACACTAAGTCATCTTGCTGGAAGCCAGTAGAATTTGCCTTTGGATCATACCTGGTCTTCATGCAGTCAGTAGCTGATTAGAGGTGTCTTCGCACTCTCCTCTGTATCTGGTTTAATCGTTACCTTAACTCACTTGTGTACTCCGAGATCGTTTGAGATTTCTCAGGGGGTGTTCCGAACTTAATATCAGCTGCCAGACGAATAGTCTTTCCAAAAATGACTTTGGCTGGGCTTCGCCCGTCAATGTATGTTCGGCAGCTCTATACGCCACCAAGAATAATGGAATGTGCCGGTATCAGTCCCTTTGGTTCTCGTCAACCATCTTGGCCAGGTGTTTACTGATTGTGCCATTGAAACGTTCGACCATTCCATCAGATTGGGGATGCAGCGACGTTGTCCTCGTTTTCCGTATTCCCAGTAGCTCGCACATTTTGCCAAAAACTAGTGACTCAAAGTTTCAGCCTTGATCCGAATGTAGTTCACAGGGTACGCCGTACCTACTGACCCAATTTAACACTAGCTGTTCGACTACCGTAGTTGCTTCCTGGTTTGGAATGGGGTAGACTTCGGGCCACTTACTGAAATAATCGGCCACGACCAGCGTGTATCGATTTCATCATACGCATTCAGGAACCTTTGACGGAAGCGCAAATTGTGCATCTACGACACTAGTCCTCTACCTCTTCTCGAGCTCGGAGGCAGCAAAACCTTTCCCGCAATTTCGCTAAGGTCTTGTTAACACCAAGGTGGCCTCCCGAGGATCCTTCGTGCGTTTCCTTAACTACATCGTGGATTCAGCTTTTGGGAAGTATAGTTTGCATCCTATAGGAGCTGCCATCCGCCGTTTCCCATTTCTGCATGAGTTCGCCACTCTCCACCTGAAGGGAGTTCCATTGTGCCCAATAGCTTTTCAGGGTCGCGCCATGCATCGAAACGTCCTTTAACTCAGGTTGCCCAGTTGCATCCTTCCATATGAGTAATGGTCCGATGTCTTCATCGGCTAGCTGGGCATTTCGTATCTCCTCCAATGACCAACCTTCATCGAATTCGACCGTTATCACTCGCAGATCAACGGTCGGCTCCTTTATTTCAATCAGTCGGCAATGCTTGCAGTTAACTGGACATGGACGACGAGATAGGGTGTCAGCATTTCCATGAACTCCGCCCTTCCTATGAACAATTTTGTAATCGTATGACTGCAATCTTTCGATCCATCTCGCAAATTGTCTCTCGGGGTTTTTGAAGTTAAGCAGCCATATCAACGATGCATGGTGTTTTCGGAATATATATTTCTGGCTATATAGGTACTTGTGGAACTGCTTGGTGGCCTCTAACTCCTTCCTGGTCACGCAATAGTTCCTATCACTTTTTGAGAGAATTCGACTATAATACGAGAGGGCTTTTTCCTCGCCATCGATCTGCTGGGAGGGTACAGCTCCAATCCCGCCGTTTCTTGCATCGCTGCCAACTACAGACATTTCTCCGGATTTTCGGTATGCCGGCACGGGTGATTCACACAGCTTCTCCTTCAAGGTCTCAAAGGCTGCTTGGCATTGTTCATTCCAGACATACGGACAAAGTCTTTGACGAACCTTCGATAGTAGGTCGCCAGACCCAAAAAACTTCGTAGTTGTCCAGCTTTTCACGGCTTCAATTTTCTCAGGGTCTGTTTTGACCCCTTCTGCTGATACAACGTGTCCCAGGTTTTTTACTTCATCCACGAAAAGGGTACACTTGTCGGGACTAAGTTTCAAATTTGCCAGTCGCAATCGGGAGAAAACCACTTCTAAGTTTCGCACATGCTCTTCGAATGTTCTCCCGATAACAATGATGTCATCTAGGTACCCCAAGCAGGTCTTCCAGGTTAGGCCTCGTAGCACGTATTCCATCAGGCGTTCGAAGGTGGGTGGAGCATTGTAAAGCCCAAATGGCATCACCACAAATTGCCACAATCCGGTCCCAACTGAAAATGCGGTCTTTCCTCGGTCCCTCCTGTCGATTTCTACTTGTCAGTAGCCACTCTTGAGATCGAGTGTAGAAAATCGTTTTGCGTCGGCCAAAGTGTCCATGATGTCGTCGATGTGCGGAAGCGGGTAACTCACTCTCTTAGCGAGGTCGTTAAACTGCCTATAGTCGACACAAAAACGAGTGCTACCATCCTTTTTCTTTACTAGAACTACTGGCGCAGCCCATGGATTGACAGAAGGCTCGATAACACCTTGTTTTTCCATGTCCGAGAACAGTGCGCTCACTTCTCCTTATTTGGCTATAGGAAGACGTCTCGGTGCTTGTCGAATCGGCTTGGCTCCCTGTGTATCTATGACGTGAGTTACCATACACGTTCAGCTTTGGTCATCCGGGCTTATTGAGACGATGTCACTGTACTTGGTGGCCAGATCAGAGGCTTGCTTGAATAGCTGCACTGGCAATTTGGTCTGCTTCAATATAACAGACGTGAATTCCCGGGTGTTGTCTGCGTCTTGCCTCCTTTTCCAATGATGATCGTGAGTAGCTTCCGAAGAGGTGATGGTGGAAACGAACTGGCAGCTGCCGATGACTTCTCCTGCTTTGATGCTTGTGGTTGAGTCTGCGGTGTTAAGGACTCTAACCGGCACGTATCCGTTCCTTATAGATCAAGGCTTCGTCCTACAATCAAACTGCGCAATACCGACATCTTCGTTGGCTCTATCAAATAAGATCGGTTGTCTCCAGAATCATCATCAAGCTTGGCCCATACAATGCTCTCGGAAAATTTCGGTACATCAGTGTCGGCACATACTACCACATTCATCTTGGGAATTTGGACGCTGGTATCCTCCATCAAAACTTTGACATTCCGCCATTTCAATACCCGTTTGCCCAAATCCAACGTGATTCCATGCGGACGCATCCATTCCGAGAATCCAGGCATCCATAATGTTCGTGACCAGAAAATTATGTCAGAACGCAAGGTCTCCCAACTGTATCTGAAGGTTGACCTCTCCATGGACAGTTGCAGTGTCTCCCGTAGCTGTCCGTAGTGAGAAAATCCTGCCCTTGTGAAGTAGTTGTTGCCTCACTAGGTCTCTGGTCACTAGGTAGGTCTGGTCGATCGGGTTACACCAGTGTCGATTGTTATGGTGCAATGTCCTCCGTCAACTTGAACCGGAAGGGCATTTTTCGCTGCCTCAAAGTTTAGACTATAAGCCAATGCGTCCATAACCGTTTGCTTTTGAGCTAAACGCACAGCTCGTTGCAATTCCCGGTCCTTTAATGGGCTGATGAATGCTTCTGTTGCTGTGTCATCTCGATGGTCCGTGCTTTCGAGTACATGGGTTTTGTAAAAAAAAAAATATATATATATATATATATATATATATATATATATATATATATATATATATATATATATATATATATATATATATATATATATATATATATATATATATTGTTACATGTACAAATAATTACATGTACAAATAATTCTGCGAGCTACTGTCGCAATTGTTTTCACAATCATTAAGATCGTCAACAAATGAATTTACTCGAACCCACGAGAACCCAACAAGCATTATCAACATCTGAAAGTGAGTCACTGCCCATTCATGCTGGAATGTTCCCGCTTATTCACCAATGTACGAGAACTGAGCTGAATGATTAGAGACCCTATCTAAAGGCGAGCTGAATGAATGGTGGCATTCATTCGACCGCGATAAGAACTGCGATAGTGTGTGGGAAGTGATTTTCGTAATAGTGAAGTGATTCAGAAGACAATTGCGATAAGAAATTTATGGACAAGTGTAAGATTTTTTTAAATAGTGAAAATTAAAATTAGTGCAAGTGTTAAACTGATTATTGTGCATATTTGTGATCAAATAAACTCTTTAAGACTTAAATTAAAAGATATTGCGTTTTCACTTTCCCGGAACATTAAAATTATAGGCCGCGAACCAATAACACGCGACAATGGTGTCGAGAAGTGAGATTAAAATTTTGAAAGAGAAAATTTGAGCATTTTTATAGTGCACAATAGGAAAATTTAAAGAAACATTAAAAATGCCACGAAGCCTAAACTTAAAAATTAATGAATCGACCATGTCGGAGCTTAAGGAAGAGCTGGAACAGAGAAACCTGGCTACGTAAGGTACAAAGGCCACACTGATTGCACGCTTGCGTGACGCGATTGAATCGGAAGGTGCGTATCTGGATTCAGGTGAGCCTACAGATGCAGAAAAAGGCGCAGAAGGTGGTGAAGCCGAAACAGCGAAACCAAAGGAACCAGAAAATGCGCTGATGCAAATGTTGATGCTGATGCAGCAAGAGCAGCGACAACAGTCATCCAATTTAACTGCGAAGCTCAATGAACAGTCGTCCAATTTAACTACGAAGCTAGATGAACAATCAACGAAGTTAAATGAACAATCAACGAAGCTAAATGAACAATCAGCGCAGCTAAATGAACAGACATCCAGTTTAGCTGCGAAGCTAAATGAACAATCAGCAAAAATGGACCAACAAGCGATCGAAACCAAGGCGGATTTGCAAAAACAGTCAACCGAAATAAAAGCGGAGCTCAGTAATCTCGACAGCCAAATAAAATGCGTCGAGGAAAAGGTATACCAGGTCGAGGAGAGAATCAACCTTGAGATCAGCCAGGTCGAGAAGAGAATCAACCATGAGATGGAAAAAGTGAAAAAGGACTTGGAGGCAGCGAAGGCAGTAGTAACCGCCTCACCAGCCCCACTTATAACCGCAGCGCAAAGCTCATCTAGAAATGTACAAGCACCAATATTCGACGGGCAAACGGTCTGGAGTATTTACAAAATCCAGTTTGAAGCCGCAGCTAGGCTAAATCACTGGAATGAGCAGGAACGAGCAACTGCATTAATTCTTGCTCTAAGAGGCCCAGCTGCCGAGCTTTTGCAGACTATCCCCGTTGAGTTGCATTCAAACCCGGCTGCTACAATGAATGCACTGGACATGCGCTATGGGAACGATCATCTGAAGCAGATTTACCGGGCACAGCTTCGGCATCGGATGCAGAAGTCTGGCGAAACCTTGCAGCAGCTAGCACAAGACATTGAGCGACTGGCACTTTTGGCTTACCCAGCGTACGACTCAGAACATCGAGATGACGTAGCAACAGAAGCATTCATCAGCGCCTTAAAGGACAAGGAATTGCAACAAGCCGTGCGGTTAGCTCAAAAGCAAACGGTTAAGGACGCATTGATTTACAGTCTTAACTTCGAGGCAACACAAAATGTGACTCGTACCACTACCCGGGTCCGTGAGGTAGTGGCAGACGAGTGCAGGTGTGAGCGCGTGGAAAATGAGCGAGAGCGGCCGGCAAATGGAGCGCCGAGATGCTGGGATTGCGGTGAGAAGGGGCACCTGCAAAGAGACTGCAAGAAGCGAAGAAAACGGAGCTATTGCCCAGGATGGTGGAGATCCAGACCGTGTCAGGAGCCTAGAATGGAGGCCCATCAAACTGCAAGGGCCAACTTCGTGGGGCAAACGTTAGCTAGGAGGATCGACATTCCAAGCATCAGTATCACCGTGCCAAAGCAACATCGTGGAGAAGCAGACAGATGCCTTCCTAGTCAAGTTGATGAAGAACATTGCACCATAACAAACGACACTGGTGCAACCCGATCGACTATTCGACCAGACCTAGTGAGGCCCCAACTACTTCACAAGGGCAGAGTTCATGGAAATGCTGACGCCCCAACTCGTCGCCCATGTCCAGCTAACTGCAAGCATTGCCGACGGATTGAGGAAAAGGAACCGCCCGTTGATCTGCGACTGATAACGGCCGAATTCGATGAAGGTTGGTCATCGAAGGAGATTCGAAATGCCCAGCTAGCCGATGAAGACATCGGACCATTGCTCGTATGGAAGGAGACGACTTGGCGACCTGAGTGGAAGGACGTTTCAACGCATGGCGCAACCCTGAAAAGCTATTGGGCACAATGGAACTCCCTTCAGGTGGAGGGTGGCGTACTCAAGCGGAAATGGGAAACGGCGGATGGCAGCTCCTATAGGATGCAAACTTTACTATCCAAAAGCCGAATCCACGATGTGGTTAAGGAAATGCATCAAGGATCCTCGGGAGGCCACCTTGGTGTTAACAAGACCTTAGCGAAATTGCGGGAAAGGTTCTACTGGCTCCACGCTCGAGAAGAGGTAGAGGACTGGTGTCGGAGATGCACAGTTTGCGCTTCCGTGAAAGGTCCAAAGCGACGACTGAGAGGGCAAATGCAAACGTATAACGTGGGTGTACCATTTGAAAGGATTGCTGTTGACATTGCAGGACCCTTTCCTGAATCTGAATGGGGACATCGATACACACTGGTTGTCGCCGACTATTTCAGCAAATGGCCCGAGGTCTACCCCATTCCCAACCAGGAAGCAACTACTGTAGCCGAACAGCTAGTGTTAAATTGGGTCAGTAGGTACGGCGTACCTGGCGAACTACATTCGGATCAAGGCCGAAACTTTGAGTCACTAGTTTTTGGCGAAATGTGCGAGCTGCTCGGAATACGGAAAACGAGGACAACACCGCTGCATTCCCAATCCGATGGAATGGTCGAACGTTTCAACGGCACGCTCAATAAACACCTGGCCAAGATGGTTGACGAGAACCAAAGGGACTGGGACCGACATATCCCACTATTTTTAATGGCGTATAGAGCTGCTGAACATGCATCGACGGGCCAAGCCCCAGCCAAAGTCATTTTTGGAAAGACTATTCGTTTGCCAGCCGATATAAAGTTCGGAACACCCCCTGAGAAACCCCAAACGGTCTCGGAGTACGCAAGTGATCTAAGACAACGGTTGAACCAGATACATCGGACAGTGCGAAAACACCTCGAATCGGCTACTGACCGCATGAAGACCAGGTATGATCTAAAGGCTAATTCTACTGGCTTCCAGCAAGATGACTTGGTGTGGCTTTATAACCCGCAACGGCGAAAGGGTAGGTCTCCAAAGTTGCAACATAATTGGGAGGAACCATACCGAGTTACAAAGCGAATCAACGACGTCGTATACCGAATACAGGAACATCGTAAGCCGAGAGCTAAAATGAAAATCGTGCATCTGGACCGTCTTGCCCCATATTACACCCAGGGAGAATTGACTACAAATAGCGACACATCTTTTCGGGGCGAAAAGAACTGAGGTGGGGGCAGTGTTACATGTACAAATAATTACATGTATAAATAATTACATGTACAAATAATTCTGCGAGCTACTGTCGCAATTGTTTTCACAATCATTAAGATCGTCAACAAATGAATTTACTCGAACCCACGAGAACCCAACAAGCATTATCAACATCTGAAAGTGAGTCACTGCCCATTCATGCTGAAATGTTCCCGCTTATTCACCAATGTACGGGAACTGAGTTGAATGATTAGAGACCCTATCTAAAGGCGAGCTGAATGAATGGTGGCATTCATTCGACCGCAATAAGAACTGCAATAGTGTGTGGGAAGTGATTTTCGTAATAGTGAAGTGATTTAGAAGACAATTGCGATAAGAAATTTATGGACAAGTGTAAGATTTTTTTTAATAGTGAAAATTAAAATTAGTGCAAGTGTTAAACTGATTATTGTGCATATTTGTGATCAACTAAACTCTTTTAGACTTAAATTAAAAGATATTGCGTTTTCACTTTCCCGGAACATTAAAATTATAGGCCGCGAACCAATAACACGCGACAATATATTATATATATATATATATATATATATATATATATATATATATATATATATATATATATATATATATATATATATATATATATATACATATATATATATATATATATATATATATATATATATACATATATATATATATACATATATATATATATATATATATATATATATATATATATATATATATATATATATATATATATATATACTGTGTAGTGACTTCCATAAACAACAAATGTTCCTTCTTTTTCATTTTATAAGTCAATGAAAAACGGGCAAAACGGAAAAGAATACATATTATGAGCAGAACATAATAGCCTTGCATATCACACAAATGCAAAAGTTTTTCACTTGATAGATACTAAAAAATGGGAAATTTCGTAAAAGAAACAGAAAATAGCACCTCTCAAAAAGATCCACACATAGGCTAAATTGTAAAAATAAACAAAAAGTTTATAAAACTATTTTTTGCATGTCCATTTTGTTCAATAACGCATTTTAAACGATTTGGCATGCTGAAGATGATTTTTCGCAAGTATTCTACACCAATTTTCATCCATTCTTCGCGAAGCCTTTTCTCGAGCTCCCCCTTAGAAGAAATCGGCATGCTATGAATTCTACTGTCCAATTCATTCCAGAAGTTTTGAAAGATCATAATCCGGTGACTGGGGAGGAGGACCAATTTGGGCAATTATACAGCCGCCATTCTTTAACAATACGAACCTTATGTTTGGGGTCATTGTCTTTGTTATATGTAAACGTATTTAAAATGCCCATTTTCGCGATACCTTTTCTCAGATTTTCTTTCAATAGGTATAAGTATCGACGGGAATCCATGATACCGTAGATAAATACTAATTCGCCAACTCTGCGACTAGATATCCAGCCCCAAATCATTAAGCTGCCGCCCCTGTGCTTCACTGTAGGCCTGAGGTTCTTTGGACTCAACTCGTCATTGGGCTTACGCCACACGCTAACATGTCCATCCGAGCCGAAGACATTAAATTTGCTTTCATCGGCAAAAATTACGTCATTCCAATAGTCACCATCCTTTAAAATATATTCCTCAGTGAAATTGAAATAATTGACTGAAATGTACCGTTTACTGAGAAAATTAAGGATACTAATCGTTTTTATCATCCATCACCAAAAGATTCTGTGTTCTCCATCAAATCCTTGATGAATTGCAAAATAATTGCAATATTTGGTACGAAAGTGGATTAAAATGCAGTTTTTCGACGTCACCATATTTAACTGTTAATATCTACAGAATCCTTAAACGGATTAAAATTCTGTACCCAAAAATGTTAGTCCAATATGTTGTCCTTTGTTTGAAACCTCTGCAGCCAACATCCTTATATGTGTCGATCAGTTATGCTGAAAAATCTGAATGAAAGTTGGAGTTTATTAGTATTAACGGTAAATATCCTTTACCATTATTTGATTTGCATGCCCTTTAAATGGGACCTAATAGAATGTAAGTCGTATCATGTCGGAAACAGGACGCTTCTTTCTATAACCGCTCAAAAGTTATGCGTGAACATATATAAAAGCACCAAAAAATAAATATACTCAAACTGATTATAATCTTTCCTTCAGAAGTCGGTAAAAAATAATTGTTTCTACACCAAATGAGATAATTCAGATAAGAGAAGCTCGCGTACATAAATTTCAAGATTAGTATATCGTACAAGAACAGGAGCTCTCCTGCGTAAATTTTAGATATCGTACAACGTTGACCAGAGCGCATTATAGCCCGGGCCAATTTTTGTTTTCCGGCTGAGTACCGAACCGTGAAGCAGAAAAGAATTTCTTGTTGGATTCTCGAAAATTTGCAAGTTCTTCTTTCGGGTTATTAATATTTTCCAGAAATACTTCAGATATAGGTTGACCGTTCTTTGTTTAATTGAACAGCGTGCAACCATCTTTTATATTGAAACCACATATTTTATTAGTAATGTGATTTGAGTAACCACTAAGAGGATTTAATGTTGCTGTGGCACAGAAATTATTAGATTCCATACATTGAGTGGAAGTAATGAAGATCATTTTACCGTATAATTTATATTTGAATTATTATTGAGTATAATATTTAGCTCTTTACAAATAAATTTAATTTCCCTTTGCTATTTTATAATTTTACAAATTTGTTTCCAGCCAAATTTCATTTAATTACTATTACGAAAAGAAAGCTAGTAGTATGAAGTAGTATAATCGTGCGATTGTTTATGGTGATGGAACGTCTGAGTCTTCATCTGGATTCGTCATGTTATGAGTGCATGCAATAGTACTTGCAATTTCACAGTTCGATGAATCATTGTGTGTTTGATCACGGGAGTTGCCTGAATTCACATCATTACAATCCTGTTTGCTGTTATCAGAACCCACAAAATTTCGCCATGGTGTTTTACTTGTTATACACGTCGAAGAAGAATTGGTATTCAGCACATAGTCGCGTTGCCGTTTGACATTCTCGAAGAAATCAAGGCGCGAAAGACGTATAGCTCTTACAATCATTTCACTTTCACTCAGCTGTCTTACACCTGTATTTGATAAGAAAGCATTCCATATTAAGGAATTGTTATTAAAGCATGAAATGAGTGTTACACATGTTGCCATATTAAAAATTATGAATAATAACCACATACCATCATCCGCATACGATGATTCTAATAGAGACCGATAAAATGATGAAAGGGGCAACTCAATTTGTGCGGCTTGTTTTGAAGTTCCAGGTAATCCGCCATAATTGATAGAAAGCATCTCAGAATGCTGCATTTGTTCTTGAATATCGATTCGGCGTTCCTCTGGAAGCTGCTTGTCCTTTGACAAATCGCTAGTTTTCATTTGTTTGATTCTCTGATGCGGGCAAGATTCCGGCATTGAACTTTCACAAGAACTGTAAATACACGTTTATTAAATTGATTTATGATTGAATCCTAATTACCAGTTGAAGTCGCTACTATCTCTATGGCGCCGTTTGTGGCGTCGCTTTCCTGTAGTGCAGCCACTTAACGCTGATCTTTTCCCGTATTTGATTTTTTTCTTGAGCCCTAATTGCATATTATCTTTGTATAAGTCAGCTACGCTGCTTGTACTGCTTGGATCCGTATCGTCGCTATCATAGCACTCTGACGTCGCCGTCATTCCATTATCATTTCTTAACCTTTCCGTAAGAGGTATTTTTGCTGGATCATTATTCAAGCTGGTGACTTTATCACTCCCAAGATATTGAGATGTGTCTTTAGGACTGACGCTAGCACAACTGTCCCCATGAGCTTTAATGGAAGATGAAGTAATAGTTGCAGAAAGCATAGCACTATTAGTTGAGGAACTTGTCGAAGTGGAATTCGTCGCTGTTGTAGTAGTCGCTTTCCCAGATTGCATGTTTTCTCGACACCATTGTAAGTATGATTCACGAGCTATTTGCTCTTCAATGACTTCATTTGTTGCTTCCCAGTCAGTCGTCTTCAGTTTATCTTCAAACATAGTCTAATCATACATAAAGATCAATTACCGCCAGAAAATGTAGAGCATTTGCGTTCTCACCTGCTCGATTTCTAACTGTTCACTTAGACGAATTGCTTCTCTCGTTTGCGATTCAGGTTTGTAGCCAGCTAAGCCTAAGCCTACACCCACAGATGCGTTGTATGGGTCAATGATGGCGTTATAGTGTGATCCTCTTTGGTAAGACAGCCTTAGTGGGTCGTACCCGTTATTTATTTGTTCCGAATTGAAAATGTTTGTCGGAGCTGCAACAAAAGAATCAGGGAATCGCAAAACAACTGATTTCAATGTACTCACTAGTCTGGTAGCAATAAAGTTCGACCGGGCGATTGTATATTTCTGACATTGCTTGTATTTCAATGTGATTGCCATGAGAATCCTTATTCCGTTTTCTTTTCACGTAGCTGGTAATATCTTCCGTCACGAAATGAGCAAAATACTCACGATTTTGATACTGTTAAAAGAATTAGAAAAATAAGAAAAATAGAAACCGTAAGTAACATGATAATTGCAACAGATCGCTGTTGCCTAACTCATATTTCTTTTAATCAACTCACTATGTAATCCATAGTTTGCTGACGTATGACTTCATGCATCTCCTGATCACCAAATATTTGCAAAGAAATGGCACGAAAAAGACACGCTCCATCCTCTACAATATCTTGGATAATCAATCCTCGCTCAGACATAGCTTTTATAAATTGTTCGTCTCGATGTTTCCACTCGTCGGGGGTGAGGAGTGTTTCTTTTGGGACGAGATGCTCATCTCCACTATTGTATCCAGAAAAGGTTTCACGATCCTCCAATATACCGAGTAAATCGTTTGATGCTGTAGGTTGTTGCTGATTACTGACAAGCGATACATGGCCGGACTTTGGAGGTTTGGTCGCAACACATGAAGACGATGAATGCGGACTGTGAACTTGATGGTACTGCGGGCTGGTACAGTGCTTTTCTCGCTGGTCTCTTTTATGGTGGTCACGTTTGGAACGTAAGCTACTTGCACTAAGTGATATGATACTATATTTATGATTCATAGGAAATATATATATTTACCTCTTATGTGGACTCCGCCTTAAGCGGCTTACATCATCATAAACATCACTTCTTCGTTGTGGGCTCTGTTCACAAACAGGACAGTAATGACAATAACTCGACTCTTAATTTGACTTCTATTTACCTGGCCTTCAGACGATGATTTGCTCACTAATATACTTCGATGATTTGTCCGTCCACTATTTGGCTGCGCTTCTTGTCCATGCCCATGATTTTCTTTCTTCTCACTCGACTTTTGACTAACTACAGGCTTGATGGTCATCGTGACGAGCAATCAGCAATGTCACTGACAAGCACTGAAAATTCCACCACGTCTGCAATAGCAAGCAGCTTTAGAAGACACAACACAAGCTTTTCATACGTTTTCTCCGACGACGAATGTTACTTTTTCTATCCGGTAATTTAGTTCCAGCAAAAGTAAAATGTAACGCGAATGAAATCGAGCGTTTTTCATCCATCTAATGCAAGCATTTTTACACTTTAGTGTGATGCTTTGAGAGCTATTGGTGTGAATTGCAAGCCTGTCTACAAAATTTACAGGCTCTGCTTTTGTTGTTGTTTTTGTTCGCCTTGCTATTACGCCCTCGTGTCGTATGTAGATGTTTTTATTTGGGAATGTACCAGGTTAGCCAACAGCAAAATGGGACATGCTATTCCTGGTAGTTAGAACAGTTACTTTACAGCGGCTGCCAAACATTTCGTACTGTACGCTCACGGTGATATAGTTCGAATTTATTTGATCCAAACTACGGTCAGTCCACTTCCTCCTGGAGCGACTATAATCCACACCTAAGCACACTTAGTTGAGAAACAATATTCAGTGCAGAATGGTATGCTTTGCAGCTTGCGAGCTGATATATTTTTCCAACGAGTTACGTCAAAACTAGGCTACAGTAGGAAGCCTGCTACGGAAAGTCCTACTACCGCATACATGGCCACATCTAAGTTGACTTTTTTACCAAATTTATATGGCGATATGTGAAGAATTGTGGAAGTGTCTGCAAAAATACAAGATTTTATACGGATTTGAGATGGATTTCAAGGGTGAAATCAAGAAGACCCACAGAGAAAATAGTAGCGCTCCTTATGAAGCGCAAATTGTTCCAGTTCTTGCACCCACTCAACTTTAAATGCAAACGAAAATGAAATTAATTGAACTTTGCTTACTTCTCTCAGTGGTAGATGCTGAGCATGTGTTTTATTTAGCCGTTTTTAAAAGTGTAGGTGCACTGTAGACAGTACAAGGTAAATTTACAAGCATGCAAAGAATGTACTTTATCCTTATTTTAACATATATTATGGTCAACTCAACGCGATACAAACTTTTTACATTTAAAGAAAGCTTTGCATTTCGATGGCTTTTGGTGATTTATGTAAATGCAAATTCTGCAAGCTTCCGATTTTGGTTGTATCCACCATAAAACCATATAGTCTAACTTTTCCTACTCACTGTACTTTAACAAATGGTGTTCCCCAAAACTGACGTTAGATAGGAAGCCATATTGTAGCAATTTGCATATGTATTAGTCGGCCTACTATGGACAAGCTTCCGGTAGCTGTCACCCAACCGCGGCATTAGCAAATGCTTATATGTCGTAATATACACTATTTTCCGAATAAAAAACGTGCGGAACGCATTCCGTGCATGCTATAAATTCACCTTGTATAGCCCACTGCACTCCTAAACCTTTCAAGACGAGCAAATGAAGCACACGTTTTGCACCTTCGACTGATAGCTCAGCGTTGAGATGTAAACAAACTCCTATAAATTCACTTTGGAAGGCGATAAAAATTAAACGGGTGCAAGAACTGATATAATTTTCACTTCACTAGGAGCGCTATTGTGTTCTCCGCGGGCCATCGTGATTTCACTGTAGAAATCCGCCTCAAAACTGTACAAAACTTCGAATTTTCGTTGGCACCTTCATAATTCTTCATATACCGCCATGTAAGTTAGCCAGCAAAGTCAGCCTACTAATGGTCATGTGTGTGGTAGTAAGCGCTGGTACCATATGGCTTCCTATCTAACGTCAGTTTTGGTGTCCCCAAAACTTTGCCAAAGCAAAATATATCTACTAAATAGCAGCTGCAATTAGAAATTTTATTTCTTACGATACTTATAGCGTAAAGAGAAATGGATAGAAGTGCATATGTATTGTAAACAAAATCTTGAATTTTCAAGCAATTAAGCCAACACATAGTGAACTTTTATATGTTTATTTGCCTCTCTTTTCATTTTGAAAGCTCCTCGATTGCAAGTGCTAGTCCAAAGAGGGAAGCCGAAGTATTGGAGGCTACTGACGGTACTATGGCTGCATTGCTACAATGTTAGCATGGTTGTAACTTGAACAATTTGATGTTGTGCGGCTGCTAGTGGCGGTTTACGATGCTTAAGATTTCATTTCGAACGAGATAAGATGTTCTTAACTATGTGATTAATTTCAGGGCTATACGATAAGTGTGTTTACTCTAGCCGGGATTAATCTTCGCAACGTATCGCCACTAAATCTAAATCGAGCTGTCCCCGGTATTTGGAACGCAGCGACCGTATTATCTTGAGTGCTAAAGAAATGTTTTCAGATAAACATTTACTCAATCGATGGCTTATTTAGAAGTTCCTATTAATCAGAGGGTAGTCGAAGAAATTGAATTGTGTGCGCTAATTAAATCGATATGATGATTAGTTTCTTAGTTACAAAGATGAAATTTTTGTTGTACTATGCACCCTATTGCGTTATTAAAGTACTTATTTTTATGTTTATAATGTGGAGTACATATCGATCAGATTCTGCAAAGGAGATACTGCAAACAAATTATGACTACATTATTGGTAAAATGCACATTTTCATTTTGAAAAACATACAAGGTTATGTTGTTATCAGTTGGTGCAGGCACGGCTGGTACAATAATATTTTCAGAGATGCCAGCTGATGCTAGTGTTCTCTTAGTGGAAGCAGGCATGGAACCAAGTCTCAGTATTCTTGATATTCCTATTATTGCGCCAACTCTACAAAAGACGGCATTTGATTGGTCTTATTTAACAGAACAGCAAAGTCATGCTTGCCGTGGTATGAAAGGACGCCGGTGTCGATTAGCTGGCGGGCGAGGGTACGGTGGATCGAACATTCTCAATAATCTGATTTATCATCGAGGCAGTAAAAATGATTTTCAAGGTTGGTTCAAAGACCCGAGCAAATACAATTATGAGAAAGATATCCTTCCCCTATTCCGGTAAGACAAAAATGGCCCACAGCGAAGAGCACTTCTTCGATGATGATTTCGGCATGAATTTTATTTCCCTGGCTTCACAATATTCAATCCAGCTTGGTTTTAAAAAATTGTGTTTTTTCTGGACATTTGTGCCAGTCTTCAGTTTTGGATATAATGAATGGTAAAGATCAGCGTTTACTCACACAAATTGCTTCGCGCCACATTCTTGCTTTTTATTCCTTGTCTCGAAAATCCTTTTCACATAAACTCGAGAAGAAATAATTTTTAACACCTAGTAAATATAAATGCAATTGAAAGCTTGTGGAACCAGGGAAAAACTTGTGCCAGTTTCCAATTTAAATGTAGTTCATTCGATTTTTGATTTTTCTTTTCTCGTAGCGAAATTGAGAATGATCTTTCACCCACTGAGCTAAAATATCGAACTAGAGTAGGAGAAATATTCAGTCATCTACGTGGACTTACACCTAACGTTACATTCAGTTCCCCAAAAGTCTTGCAAAAACATGGATATCGTTGGACAATGGCTCATTTGGCTCGATCTACTCGTCGATCAGGTCATCATGAGGTGGTGATGGGCGCGCAAGCAATAAAATTACTTTTTAAAAAATCAATAAAAAATCATGTAGATGGCATACAGATAATACAAAACAACGAAATTTATAAACTTAAAGCGAAGAAAGGTTACATAATCACATCTGGTGCAATTGAATCGCCAAAACTTTTAATGCTGTCAGGAATTGGTCCTTGTGAGGAATTGGCAAAATATTTTATACCTTGCATTGTTAATCTACCAGGTGTAGGAAAAAATTTACAAGATCATTTTGCCACTGGATTAGACTTGATTACGTTGAATTCAAGTGCAGGAATGAACCTGAAAAATATGTGGAATCCACAGGAACTCTTCAGTTTCTTTTTCCACGATGGCAAATCTCTTCTATCAACTATTGGATGTGAAGCCTTAGGATTCTCCAACTCACCAACCGATTCGGAAGGAAAACATTCGCTAGGATTCATGGTTTTACCTATGGGCATTTCGACTGATGCTGGAGTTGTTTTGAGGAATAACCTGAACATTGATGACCGAATATGGGACAGTTATTTCCGACATTTGCAAGGCAAAGAAATCATTTCGGTTATTTCTATAGCTCTACAACCTAAAAGTCGAGGATACATTAGCCTAGCCTCAAGTGACTTTAGGAAACCGCCAGTCATCAATCCACAATACTTGTCGCATCGGGATGACATTGCAACATTGGTCCAAGGGATAAATATAATTAAAGACATACTAAAAAACTCACAGCTTAGATCCCTAGATGCTAAAATCACTGATCTGCCATTAAGCACGTGTGAAACATTGAAGTTTAATACACCTAGTTATTGGGAGTGTTACGTCAAATATATGTCCTTCAGTGTATATCATCTTGGTGGAACGTGTAGAATAGGTGACGCAAAAGAAACAGACACAGTTGTTGATCAGAATACCTTTTTGGTGAAAGGGACCGATAATTTGTACGTAGCCGATGCATCAATCATGCCCAACTTACCTAGTGGGAATTCAAATGCCGCAGTTGCTCTAATTGCCAAATATTTTATAAAAACTATATCAAAGAGCCGGACTCATGTAGAAACTAGGAACTCCATTTCAACACAAGCAGACTCGACACTTGAAGAACACAGTAAAAACAAAGCCAATACTGATTCGAGCAAAGAAAGAAAGACTGAATTGTAGTGAAATTATTTTTTAACTGTATCTGATGCGGTTTTATTGATATTTAATAAATAATCCATACAATAAAGGCGCGCGTCATCTATTTATCTGTTAATTTAAAACAACTGGAGGGAAAAAATTCCCCTTGACAACTGCGTTCGGAAAATAAGATTTCTTATTTTCGATGCAAGCTTCATTTTTAGATCCATTTGGAAATCAAAGCATTAAGAATGATAGTATATTACACGTAGCAATGACATTTACGGAAAGAATATCTTCTTCTTAGCACTACAGCCCCTCTCGGGCCTTCGCTTCCTGCAAATAGCGCCTCCAACTGTCTCGGTCCATTGACCGCGTCTTCCAATTTCGAAATCCGAGCAGCGATAGACTATCTTCATCGACCAAGTCAGCTCAGCGTTTCCTCGGTTTCCCCACTGGTCTCCGGCCTTCAGTTCTCCCAACGAATACCTTTTTGGGTATCCGTTGTTCGTCCATACAATTCATGTGGCCAGCCCATTGCAACTTCCGCAGTCTTGCAATCGTTGAGACCTCCGGTTCGTCAAAAACTTCATACAGCTCATGGTTGTTTCAAATTCGCCATTGGTCTCCCTCTAGCTTCGCTCCGATTATTCGCCTCAGGACCTATCGCTCAAAGGCGTTCAATATATTTGCGGATGCTTGGGTTAGGGTCCATGTTCCACACCTGTCGAATCCTTCGAGAAATCCGCAACACGAAATCAGTCAGTGCAACACCAACTGACCAGACGCGATGATTCGGCCCTCGATGAATCCCATGAAAGTCACAGCATTACTATGGCTGTTAACCAGTTGGTGCAACACCAACTGATTGACGCAATGGGAACCAATTGGCACTTTAACGTGAATAAATGTTTGTCTCAGTCCAAAGACAACTGGATCTACTGGAAGTAATCACTACACACGGTAGTGACTTGAGTCAATTAATTCCTTATTGATTGACTACACGGTGCAATCAAACAGCTGCAAAATTGTACCCACGCACTTGAACGTGTGCACCTCAAAAGTAAAACAACAACACAATATAACTCTGCGGAGTTCAAACGACAAGTGAATATATTTTTTCCTTCCATATCATTAAATACATTAAAAGTGCATAGCATATTTAAAATATTGTTGATGAAAATGCTGACAATTTTTCAAGTGGAATCTGCGCGCGACAATGTCTGTACTTGAGTTCACAACATATCAAATACCAAGCATGCTTATTTAAGTTGAAAAAATGATAACGAATACAAATATGCACATGAATGATCATTTCAGATGGATAAAGATGTGTGTGTGTTTAAATTATATGCAGATCAAGTTTCGTCAAACGATACTTAAAATGCTGATGATATGTCTGCATATGGTACTTGCACATTGTAAGAATGAATGGAAATACATTGTGTGGAATTTTATACATTGTATGGTGATGGAATGTAATTAATTATTATTGATACGAATTACATTATATTGAAAGAAATTAATGCATGATTTTGATTTTAATGTAGGATTGAGTCATACAAAAGGGTGATGTATCTATACAACACCCATAGCATAACAGAGGTCTTATCACAGATTTGTATACTTGGAGCTTTGTTTTCCTGTGTATGCAGCTGGTGTTCAAGATCGTCAAAACTTAATAAAATATTTTATTTGCAAGCTGTATTCTTCGGCGTATTGCGTCTCTTTCATCGCCCGTTTTCGTTATTTTGGCGCCTAAATATGCAAATTCGCTAAAATTTTCGATACTGTATTCGCCAAGTGTGATATTTTGTGTATTTGAGAGTTATGAGTTTTATGAGCTTTGTTTTATTTTCATTGATCTGTAGCCGTACTAGTTCTGCTTCACCGTCGAGTTTCAGGATTAGTTCTTTGGCAGTTGTTAATGACCGTGGCACAATGTTGATGTCGTCCGCATAGGCTTCTACTTGGCTCGACTTGTATGGTAATTTACCTCGCGTATCGACATGTAGCTTCCTTATGACGTACTCCAGAACCAAATTGAATACCAATGGGGTCAGCCCATCTTCCTGCTTTAGTCCGATATTTGTGTCAAAGGCATCGGTGAGTTGGTTATTGATGAGGATTTGGGAGGTCGTCGACATCATTGTCATTTATGTAAGACCGACTGATTTGGCTGGGATGCCAAAGAAAAGCATTACTTGGTACAGTACGTTACGATTAATACTGTCGTGTGCTTGCTTAAATTCAACGAAAATTAGGTACAATAATACTGTTGGCGTATGATCCGATTTTATTTTCTAAGATTTTAGAAAATATTTTGTACGCCGTACAAAGTGGAAACATGCCTCTAAAATTTTCGCATTGTAGCTTGTCATCTTTTTTGTGGATAGGGAATGTAATTGATTGACTCCTCTCTTTCGGTATATGTTCTTGTTTCCAAATGTACTGGATGACTTTGTGAATAGCTTTATCAACACTACTGCCACCATATTTGATGAGCTCCACTGGAATCCAATCGATGCCCGGTGCTTTATGATTATTTTGGTCCTTGGTGATGGAAAAAATTTCACCCAGAGTTGGTGGAGCGAATGGAAGCTCTCCGCAGAAATCTATAGGCTCCGATGTTCTGAAGCTGTGCGGAGGATTAAGGAGATTCTTAAAATATGATGCTCATCTTTCCTTAATCTTGGTTTCATTAGCAACGACATTGCCGATGTCATCACGACAGAGCATGGTTTTGGGCTGATAACAACGTTTCAGGCTTTTCACTACTTTTTATGCTTGTCTTGTGTTGTTGCTCGCTAGACTTACATCTATACTTCTAAATTGGTCGTTATAGTATTTTATTTTCTTAACTCTAATGATATTATTCGCTACTCTTCTGAGATTTTCATACTGTTATTTCTTCGTCCTTGGTATTCTTTGTACGCCTGATGTCCGATCGTCTATTCTGCCACGGTCTTAATAGCCGCTTTCATTTCCATCCAGAGCTTGCTGCTTGTCTTTAACGATGCGTCAAATAAGATGGGAGCCAGCTGGTTCTCGAGCGTCTCCGTGAAATTTATGGCTACAGGCGCCGTTTGGAGCCTTTCGATGTCAAATTTTTGTAGCGGGCTGGTCTTCACCAAATATGCCTTTGACATACGACATCGATAGGTTAATTTGATCAAGTAATGATCTGAGTCACAATTGGCTCCTCGATATGTACGGACGTCAAGTATGCTCGAGGCCCAACGTTGTTGGATCAGAACATTGTCGATCTGGATTTGTGTGTGTGTTGCCACCCGCTGATACCCATGTCATTTTATGACTGAATGAATGAAGCGTCGAGCGTATGACTAGATTTCTGCTAGATACTCAGTCTAACAGGTGCTGGCCGTTGTCATTTGTTTCATCGTGGAGGCTATATCCTCCAGTCGTTCCCCGATGAGATAGCTCATTGCCAACCTTAGCGTTGAAATCACCCAGAATTATTTATGTGTCGTTTAAAGACAATGAGTCAACTAGTCTTTCCAAGTGATTGTAGAACGATTCCTTCGTTTCTTCGTCCTTTTCTTCGGTCGAGGCTTGGACGTCTATTATAAGGAGCGCACCCAACCGTTCATTGACAGCCTTAAAATCAATAACGTGCAATTTGAACTCCCTGTCCACAATTAAGGCCACTCCGAATTCTCGTTTTCTAGTAGGCTTCCCACTTTTGAATATTGTGTGCGATCTCATGTCTTGAATGTAGTTTCCAGTCCAATTCAGTGACTGGATTGCCAGTATTTTTAATTGATGTTGACCGGTCTGTTGCCAAAGATCCTTAACAGCGCCAGTATAATTGAGTGATCATACATTCCAGGATCCAATGCCATAGTCCTTTTTTTCGATTGCGAGGTTGTTGCCGTGAGTCCAATCCATTCCAAGGCTCATCTGCAAGTTTCGAAACATTTCAGGGTTTTCCAGGGACGGGGAGTTAGCCCGTAGCCGAACCTCCATCCCGGCGGCATGGTTATAACTTCGATTACGTTGTCAGGCACGAAAGATTCGCCTTCACCCTCTTACGTCTCCACAAAGGAGGTGTATGTAGGATTTAGTAGCAGAGCTGTAGATGTAGTTATTAGCATTTCTCGGCATTTAATGTCCCATTATTGGGGAACCAGTAAACCCAATGCGTGACCCCGAGAGCACTTACTATCATTTAGTTGGGGGGTTTGGGATGAGGAATCATGGAAACTATGGGGAAACAAGGAGTTCCTTCATCCTTTCTCAAATGGGATTGGGACCGCCTACGGCAGAGTTATGGAAAGAATATGGAAAGGTCTCCATGAAAAGAATATGGAGACCTTTATTTTAACTAATAGATTGTATCTCATTAAACTTCAGGAGATACAGGATTCGCCCCGAAGTTTGATTCCTTTTTTTGAATAGGACATGCAAGGCGATTCACACAGCATCGTTTCTTGCTCCCTGATGTTGACGACGAAAACGTGGATTACCTTTAAACCGTTAATCACGCTTGTTTCCAGAAGTTCCATTGGGATCTTATCAATGTTTGATGTTTTATTGAATTTCAAGCAGTCACCGATGTTTCGGACGTCATCCAATGTTCGGGAGCACGCCGAAGCCTTGTCGTCATACGTGCTGACCTTTCGGACCTTGCATAAATATGTCTAAGCATTGTCTCGCTCATCTTTATATCACCGTCTGTCTGTCACTTTGAAACGTGTGGTGCGCTTTAAAACTGAAAAAATGTTGTCAAGGGTCCCCTCTATATATGAAGAAATCATCCCTAAAAACCTTTGGAAGGATTTTAATACGAAAACTTTCAAAAGGTCTCTACTTTCGATAATTCCAATAGGATAAAAAGGCCTCTTCTTTTTAACCGACTTTCAAAGGAGAGAAGGTTGTGAGTTTGGTCCGTATATTTACATTTTTGCTGCTTTATTTTATGCATGTTTATGCACAGCTTTTGAACGGATACAACTTACTTTCATTTAGGTCCCATTCAAAAGACATGACAACAAAATAACGATAAAGAAACTTTATCGCTAAAACTAAAAAAATCCGACTTTGGCAACAATTTTTCGCATTACTGATCGACGCATATAAGGATTTTGATAATAGAAGTTTCAAACAAAGGAAAACATATTGAACTAAAACGCATCGGCACAGAATTGTAGTCCTTGCAGATATTGTTCAATATGGTGCGTTGATGTCGAGAAATTGAATTTCAATAAAGAGTTTTCCAATAAGAGGTGTTATTTTGAATAGCCCGCTATTTCGGTAGATGTCACTTTCGAAGCTGTCATTTTTTGACATTTGATAAGTAAAAACTTAACTATTGATAATAATGCAACGATACATGTTTCAGCAACGCATTGAAATCATTAAAATTCACTATAAAAATGGTGAAAATTTGGCAGCGACGGTTCGTAAAACTCGAACATTTTTGGGTCGTCGTGAAGCACCTTGTCGGACCGCAATACAGAAATTGGTGGAAAAATTCGAGCTGTTGAGACAACTTAGTGATGTGAAGAATAAAACCCGTGCACGTCACTCAAGAGCAGTCGAGAATATTGCTGCTGTAGCCAAAAGTGTTGAAGAAAACCCAGGTTTGTCCATTCCTCATCGTTCTTTGGAATTAGGCATTCCACAAACGTCATTACACCATATTTTGCATAAAGATTGGGATCTTAAGGCTTATAAAGTTCAGTTAACATAAGAATCATCGATCATCAACAACGTCGTGTCTTTGCTGATTGGGTCCTTGAAATGCATGAAAATAACCCGGAATTACATAGAAAAATCATCTTGAGTGATGAGGCCCATTTCCACCTCGGTGGCTTCGTCAACAAGCAAAATTGTCGGATCTGGGGCTCGGAAAACTCAAGAGTTATTGTTGAAAAGCCTCTCTATCTGCAACGTGTGACTGTTTGGTGTGGTTTATGGTCCGGCGGAGTCATTGGACCTTACTTTTTCGAAAATGAGGCTGCAGCAACAGTTACGGTGAATGGATTGCGCTATTGAGAGATGATTAATGATTTTTTATGGCCGGACTTGGATGGTATTGATCTGGACAACGTTTGCTTTCAACATGACGGCGCTACGTGCCACACAAGCAACGAAACCATTGATCTTTTACGGAAAACGTTTCCGGACTGTGTTATCTCCCGAAGAGGTGATCACAAGTGGCCACCGAGATCTTGTGATTTAACACCTTGCGACTTCTTCCTTTGAGGCCACGTGAGAGAAAAAGTCTACGCGAACAGCCCAGCGTCGATTCAGGACCTCAAAGATGGAATTCGTGAGGCTATCGAGGACATAGAGCAGCCACTTTGCGATTTGGTTATGAAAATTTTCATGAAAAGTATATGGTCCTGTAAGCGTGATCATGGTGGTCATTTGCCTGATGTTATTTTTCACTATTAACGGCATATCTTCTTCTTTATAATGAAATAAACATCCGATCATTTATATTAAAAAATGGCATTTTTTTAAATATAAAAATAACACCTCTTATTGGAAAACCTTGTACACTTTCGTACGAAATATACTAATTTTTTTATGAAGGACACTGAACCTTTTGGTAATATATGACAAGAATGAACAGTATCCTTAATTTTCTGAATTAACGGTACCTACATTACAGTCAATCACTTCTATCGGGAATACCCAATAAACTAATTCTAAATGCGGCATTAATGTTACAATTCAAGACGATTTAGAGCAATATCATTGGGGGAAGGTTCGTGATTGCTTATGACCTCCGCACTCGTCCTTTACCTAGTTATGAACTTATGAAAAGATTCTTACATCCTTAGATGAAGATGTTATACGTAGGGTTTGCGTAGTTCCCGCAAGAAAGTATAAGCATTGAGTGACTGGAAGTTATACAGTTAATTTGAAAATTGATTATTTACTTTCTAGAAAATATACATTATCTGCCCGGATATCTAAAATTAGTGATTTCCATACTGAAGAACGATGAGAATCGCGACCTAAAATGGCGATACGTTTCCTTCTATAACTGATCATAACTTTAATGATGAACATGAAGGCATAGTTAAGTTTTCACTACGCTATATGATATCATTTTCATGGTTTTCATGAAAATTATGTGTCATAGGTTACTGAAAACGAAGGCAATTGGTATCGAATAAACGTTAACGAGTGTTATGGTTAAAAAGGATCTTTGTAGGTAAATTTCTATTGCGGAATTCACTTTATTTATGTAGATATTTATAAATATGAATTTCTATACACATAACATATGTATGCATGTATATATGTATTATCACCGACTTCAAGCCCGTTAACGAAAGGCTCTGTGCTATTCCTATCAAAACCAATTTTTTTCTTAATTTCGGGCTTGTCAACTGTCACGCGCCCACAGGAGACAAGGAAGAACTAATTAAGGACGAATTTTACAGCAACCTGGAACGCACTGTCGATACATTACCGTTAAATGACATTGAAATTGTTCTGGGTTATTTCAATGCAAAAATTGGCCGAGAAACGGCACATAAAGAAACAAAGAGAGGACACAGTCTCCATGCGAAGACCAGCGGCAACGAACAACGACTGATAGACTTCGCTACTAGTAGAGGCTTCACACTAAACTCCACACGCTTTCCACAATGAGAAATTCATAAGAGAACGTGGGCATCCCCAGGCGGTCGTACATTCAACCAGATCGACCATGTTCTCATACAAAAACGAGCTGCCACCAGCATTCTGGCCACGGGCTCGTTCCGAGGTTCTGCTTATAATTTGGACCACTACCTTATAAGGATTAAGTTCCAATGCAGCAGTGATTCTAAGGTTCCAGACACACAAGCTAAATGATAACACAGTAACGTCCACATACATGGCAGTGCTGAAAAATCGCATCAACATATGCCCGCAGGCGGGAGAAACTAATGATGCGATGACAGAACAGCCGAGGAGGTCTTGGGGCACCAGCTGAAGAAAAGCAGGAACGACTGTTACGACGGAGAATGCAAGGAAGTGATTAGAATAAGGAACCAGGCTTACAAAGAATATATCCAGCGACCAACTTGGGCCTAAGAAGAACAATATAAAAGCCTTCAACGTCACGCTAAAAAACGTGCCGAAGAAAGAAACGACCGACCATCAACGCCAAGATCCAACAGATAAACGAAAACATGATCCTACATGAAGTCAGAGCGGCGTATGCCTCTATCAAACAACTAAGAGACGGCTTCAATCCACTAACAAGTCTTTGTAAAAGTGTACAAGGCGCAATCATAGGCAACCCAGTCTATATTAAAAACAGATGGCTGATATATTTCGAGAAGCTATTCACAGTGTCCCCAAGAAAGACTGAAGCTGTGAACATTCCAGAAGGAGGGCAAGAGGTCCCAGTCTCGAAGAAGCAGCAGTATAGGACCTGGAAACAATGGAATACCAGCAGAACTGCTCCAGAGTGGGGGTGCCTATCTAAACAACCTTCTGCATCGGCTAATATATGGTCAGACAAGCAGTTACCGGAGGACTGGTGGAAAAGTATAATATCTCCTGTCCCCTTCAGCTTGCTTGATCCGTGATCATTTTTGGACAACGTTATTGTAAACAATCCATTTTTCATCACCCGCTATGATTCTTGTAAGAAATGGGTCGTTTCGGCTACAATTCAGCAAAGAATTTTGCATTAATTCGTGGAGAACTCAAACATCAAGTTTGCTTACGTAGCCAAGCTATTGCAAGTGCAAGTAAACGTCTCTGCTATCACTCGAGTTGTCATACGCAGGTTAGTTTCGATTAACGCCTTTATTTTGTCGTCATCAGTGGTGGTTGGACAACCAGTATGTGATGCAGCTTGCACATTAAAACGAACGACGAAAGCGAACAAACCAACTCTGACACTAGTTTTCAGTAAGGTGGTCTTCACCACAAACTTCACACAATTTCTTTCGAGCTTGTACCGCATTTTTGCACTTTCGGAAGTAAAACAATAAAATATGCCGATAATGCTCTCTTTGATTGTCCGTTTTCAAGTTTATTTTTGACCAACTTGTTGTTTACTAATTTTTATTTTTTTTTGTGGTAGGGAGGTGAAGGCATTTACGCCCGCCGAGTCTGGCGGTGTGGGACTCCCATGGAGGATACCCTTGGACTACCCACTAAACACCTCCCCTGTCAATCTGAGAACCTAGCCTGGAACCGTTTGACACATTACTTCGGGCCAGGTCTCGTTTTGTTACGCCGTGGGGCGCCTTCAAGCTGGGGAGTCCCTTTCCTAGCGGGAGGGGAGAGGGGAAGAGGAAATGCCAGAAGAGCGATCCCCCAGCCCCTGCGCCTCCGGCTGCTGTGAGTCCCTTTTATATTTTAGGACTGCCCGAGCATAATGTGCCACCTGGTTCCATTTGTCAACCGATTCGAGCATCATCGCAACTATATTATCCGGGGTGAGCTCTCCCGTCTCCCTGTAGAGTTCCCTTCGCAGCCTGACCCATTTTGTACACGCAAAAAATGTGTGACAGGCATTGTCCTCCTCTCCTGGGCAAAACCGACAATCGGGAGACCGTGACTTACCGTTGTTTACTAATGGCTCTCAGGTTTTGGCTGAAGATAGTCTAAAGTCTAATCTTTGAAATTGTATATAATAATATAAGTCGCTTAATCACTACTACATGAAATATGCAGTTCATGTCATCTATGAGAAAAAAACGACATGAAGTATCGAACAACCCAATATACAGATATATATATATATATATATATATATATATATATATATATATATATATATATATATATATATATATATATATATATATATATATATATATATACATATATATATATATATATGTATATATATATATATATATATATATATATATATATTTATAAATATATATATATATATATAAATATATATATATATATATATATATATATATATATATATATATATATATATATATATATATATATATATATATATATATATATATATATATATACAGTGGCGGACAAAAGTCTACGACAACTCCTTATATTGAGATTCTGGTTAATTGGAAGCTTTAAACAACAAAAACACATTGATGTGCATTTTTCAGTAACGTAAATATATTTATCAAAAAACAAAGACGAAAACACCTCATAACAAGCTCAAGGAGAAATTCGTAAAAACATAAAAAAATGAATGGACAAAAGTCTACGACAGTCAGTGCTGGCTGACTTTTACACAAAATATTTTCAACTAAACGTATTGGAAGTTTTAAAAATTGTTGCATCAATTACTGCTTGCAGTCTTCGGGGCATAGAGGCAACTAAATTGGCAGTTTCTACAGTTGTGATTTTCTCCCATTCTGTAACAAGCGCTTCCTTCAACAAATTTTTATTTTTAATGTGACATTTTCGAATTTTCCGTTCCAAAGGCTTCCATACATGCTCTATTGGGGTTAAATCTGGACTTTTCGAAGGCGTATTAAGTTGCCTGGGAGCGTAGTACAACAATCAGTTCTTGACGAAAAGTGCTGTGTGTTTTGGATCCATCTCTCTCCGCGACCCAACTTCACTACTGATGGCTTCAAATGTTCTTCTAACAGGTTCTTGTAAACATAACGGTCCATCGTAGTTTCAACAAAAGCCAATCTGCCAACCCCAGATGCAGCGATGGCTCCCCAAACCATCTCTTACCTCCACCGTGCTTGTCAGCAGGAATCAAATTGTTGGTCTCTAAAGCGGTGTTCTTTTTCCTCCATACATTGCTGTGACCATCACTTCGGAAAATTTTGAATTTGGACTCATCTGCGAAATGGACGCGATTCCAAAAATCATTGTATTTGTCAATATGGGCCTTGGTGAACTGTAGACGCAGAAGTCGATTTTAATGCTCTTGTGATGGTTCTTGCATGGACATCCTTTTTCCTTTTCGTAGCCACTTGTTTCGTTAAATCTGGAGCACTTATTTTTGGATTACTGTACACTTCTTTTAGAATAAAACTAATGTCTCTGCGGGACAACTTTTTCGGTCGGTCTATTCGCGGCTTATTTTCAACCGCCTATTCGTGGCTTATTTCAAACCACTGTTTTCAAAGTTTTTGATGATTGTATACACAGGAGTTCGTTTAAGTTTCAGTAATTTCGCGATTTCCGAGCACGATTTATTGTCTTTTTTATACTGAACGACCAAATTTCGGATATCACTAGAAATTTCTTTTGGCGATGTCATTTTGCGGTCCTTACAGTTCGATACTAGCGATAAAACTAAAACAGAATAGCAGCAACACATATACGGAATGATAACAATACCAAGTAAAAAAATATTGATGACATTGCGTTACGTTTAGTTGAAAATTTTTGTGTATAACGTAGCCAACACTGACTGTCGTAGACTTTTGTCCATTAAATTTCTTATGTTTTTAGGTCTTTCTCCTTAGTTCTGTTATGAAAAGTTTTTATTTTCGTTTTTTTATAAATATATTTACGTTAATGAAAAATGCACTTCAATGGATTTTTGATTAAAGCTTCCAATCAACCGGTATCTCAATATAAGGAATTGTCGCAGACTTTTGTCCGTCACGGTATATATATATATATATATATATATATATATATATATATATATATATATATATATATATATATATATATACTGTATGCATATATATATTTATATATATATATATATATATATATATATATATATATATATATATATATATATATATATATATATATGTATATATATAACGGAAAAGATTTATGAATTGCAACTTAATTTGCTTCTCAGATGTCCTTGTTCTACAAGCATATTCATTACCTATCTTGTGTCTTACAATGTTAATCAGCCGTTATTCCACATTTCATCATGTTTGCTACTAAGCTTGCCATAATATGAGAAAGGGTTAGTTAAAAATTTGATTTCATTTGTTTAACCCAGCATATGCACTAACATTACATTTTAATTCTACATTGCTAAATATTGCAACTATGATTTTGTGCTGCACGAAAGCTTCGAGATAGGACTGAAATTTACATTTAAAAGCTAATATTCATCTGAAATAATTGAAACTTTCAACGATTGCGAGCTAGGAAGCCGTTTGAATGCACCGCCTATTTCTTCTTCGTGCAATTGAGTAGGAACTTTCACAAAATAGAAAAGTATGCTGCAATACAGGAATTGAAAAACAATCAGAATAAATAAAACTTACAGCATAGTTTTCTTTGGTTACTTTAACACTTTTGAGAAGTCAGTGGATATTAAACGTATACGTCCATAGAAACGCATTCGCCTGTATTCGTGTGCACATATACAAATACGTTAATGCATCATTTGTATTCGTTCGCAAAAGCATGCAGGCTAAATGTAACAATGCTATAGTGCAGATGAATTATTCAGTTTGAAAGAAGTTACTTTTTTTCCAAATCGGATATTTAAATGAAAACGTTGCCCTTGATCCCCTATTTCCATACTTAATTATTAATGAATACGCAGAAAATATGAATTCAATCGTTTTTATGAAATTATCAAAATACACTTTTATTGATAATAGTTTCGCAAATTATATGCAAGGAAATCTACCGAATTTCAACTTTGCACAATTCAATAATACAAAAAACATTGACAAAACTTCTGAATTTCTGATCATAATTTAATTTCTTCTTTTCAGTTTCACATGAAGGTAAGCTGTGTTTCTTTTTAGTACAGTAGGAAAATTTATATGAGGCACCATGAGTGTAAGATTTCTCAACAAGGACAATAAACGCTCATAGATACTAAATCTGCCCGAAGAGTGTCTGATTTGTGTTCATGTCTCCATGCTGGTATTATTTTTCTCCATTCAACTTGTGGCATCCTTCAAAGTAGTCCCCATTTGATTGAACAACATACCACCATTGGTGTTTCTATGTCCTGAAGCAGCCCAGAAACTAAGATCTGGGAATGGCCTTTAGCGTACTCAACATATTGATTGAATCGTCTCGATGTCGTCCAATCGATGTCCTTTTAGTGGTATTTTCAATCTTGGGAGCGGTCAAAAATTACAGGGAGCTATTCCAGGACTGTAAAGAAGCTGGTAAAGTTGTACCATATTGTGTTTTGTAGAAATTGTTGTACAAACTTTGGTGAAAGCACCTTGACAAAAAATGTGGCCGTTTTCTTCAAATTACGTATTATTCTTTGTTGATCGCCTGACCTCTCGAAAGATATTCGTTGCGCACAACACGATCATAATCGAAACTCAAAACAATCAACGTTGATTTGATATTCCTCCAACTACCACGTGCTTTTTTGGTCGTGGCTCGGATGATAGCTTGAAGAATGTTATTTTTTTCTCGGTATCATAACTATAAACCCAGAATTCATTATCGGTTATAACGTCTTTCTGAGTTTGAAACAAAACTTTATGCGAATTCTTTAATCTGACCTTTCCGTATTTTGATCAATTAAAAATGTGATGAACACGAAACTACAAATAAACATGCACTGTGCGTGAACCAAAGCCTCCCACCAGTGACAGTTGGATACAGTTATGCTCCGCTGAGGTGGCACGAATGTTTTCGTGAGGAGATAATGATTGCAGTTTGGAACATGTCAACCCTGAATTTAAGGGTTCCAAATAAGGACGATACATCTTTCCTGTTGAAAAATCCTTCAGAGCTCATTTCATCTTTCAATCTACATTTGAAATGACCTAATATTTTATTTATCTCCATGAATAGTTGACGAGATCTAGAGGAAAATTTTTAAACAAAAAAAAAAATACTAACCTGATCTCTGTTTGAACTTCTTCTATCAATAAATAACTCAAAATATCCTAGACTTGGTTTTAATGAGGTTTCTAAAGAGATTCAAGCTGGTGAACATTGTTCCAGTCATCAATATTCCCGTGCTCTAGCAACGCCTGCTTACTTAGGCCAAGAAGAAAAGCAATTAACGAGCACGACGTCACACCGCGAACTGTCAAAAGCTGCTCAATTGGTCTAAAAGAACAAGTCAATATGTCTAAAAACCTGGTTCGCATTGTGACGTCATGCTTCCACTTTTGGGCCTGTATGAGGAGGCATTGGCTCTAGTCATCAATACACCTGTGCGAGCTTTCTTTCGTCAAACAAATTTATTCAACGTTTCAGTTCAAAAGAAAAAGGGTTTATAAATAACTAGCCTTAAATATATATATATATATATATATATATATATATATATATATATATATATATATATATATAAATATATATATATATATATATATATATATATATATAAACAATATGTATATATATGTATATATATATATATATATATATATATATATATATATATATATATATGTATATATATATATATATATATAAATATATATATATATATATATATATATATATATATATATATATATATGTATATATATATATAGATTCCATGGCTCCTTGTAAAAATGCGGATTGAACGTGCTTACTCAGGCCCGAAAGGAAAGCAATTAACGTGCACGACGTCACAGTGGGAACTGTCAAAAACTGTTCAATTGGTCTAAGCGTACAGGTCAATAGGTCTAAAATCTTGGTGCGCGTTGTGACGACATGTTTCCGCTTAATGGCCTGTGTGAGGGGGCATTGATTGAATCCCAATTTTGAACAAAATAATATTTTTTTAGTACTTACGAGCTACTGAAACTTGAGCTGCAGGGTGAGTCGGAAGTGCGGCCCTAGTCGCGGAACCCACAGTTAAAATAGCGTAACTTAAAGCCTGGACAAACATGTGGTATAAGACGAAACCTGGCATCTGTATATCAGGTAACCATGAGACACATGCAAATCTAGTATAAACCTGGTATGAGCTGTCAAGTGAAGTCAGAGGTTAAAATAAAATGACAGAAAATGATAAATTTATTTGATTTCTAGTTATATTTTTCGATTTTTCGATTAGCACCATTAAATGTTAAAATTACCTAAAAATGTATAAATAATGTCAAAAAGTCAATTTAATTTATTTGATACAGAGAAATTTCATTTATACTGATAATTTATTTTGGTATTGATACTAGATTGTAATGATTTTTCTTCGTCTTCCGTACGCTCGAGGCTTCCCCAAGCAAATCGACCTCTCATCGGTTATAGACGTGGTCTTGGTATGTGCCAACTAATTGTACCAAGTAAGTCAACTAGCCCGGTCATCCTTAGTCTACTCCGAGTCGGCTGCTGGCAGTCTAGCTAATTCCCGGCGCAGACTTAGTCCGAATACAAATATTCAGACTACGATTCAAATGCCCGATTTAAAACTTCCAACAAAACGATCCTACTCTACTTTAATCTAATTCATTTTCATCTCTTTCAGACCGTACGTCATGTCTAAAAAAGAAAGAAAAAAAGAGACATTTATGAAAAACCACGCGTTCCCAATTATTTACCGACGCGGTGCAAGAAATAAACTACTCGAGTTCAAAAAAGGAAATCAATCTACTCTAACTAAAATACAAAGCCAAACTACGGCACTGCGAACCGGACCGAACCACCGAACCGATCTGTCGCGGATTATTAAAACCCTACCCCTTCGGCGGCATACTCATCTTCCGTTTTCATTACCTTCAGAAAAACAACGGCTATCTACTAAAACGGAAAAAAATTTTTACATCTAGCAATTCGTATTTTCCATGTGTATTGACGAAAATAATAATAAGTGCAATAACAACATGACAATCATTGTTCAACCATCTCATATTTCTTACAATAAAATATAATAGTATATCTTCAATTCTTTCTAAATCTTTCTTTCCTTAAGAAGAATTAACTCTTGGAATGCTGCAGCAAAATAACGATTTTTCCACGTTTAAATTTCTTTAAAAAAATTTTCCTGCATTATTAACAGTGCTCGAATTTAAATTATAAGTCAACGACTAGATCTCGAAATAATACATAGGAAACCCTAATTATGTACAACTCAAGAATAGTTGTATGTTTGGCGCATTAAAATTATTAACTAGATGATCGTTCATGATACCAAAAAAGACGTTTTTGCATTTTAAATGGAGTTCAATCTTAAAAAAATAAATAAATTACTATCAATGGAGAGAAATGCTAGGATCCGATGATTGTTGTGTTGTGTATTGGATTTTTAAATGCTTTTAAGATATTCTTATGCAAATATAAATATACAGGCTAAGGTCAGTTGACAACATGTACAATGAAAGTATAAAAAAAATAAAAATTTTAAATAAGAATGTAAACGAAGTAATAATTTCCTAGATCATGCAATTTCTCCCAAGCAAAAAGGTTATTTGACCATTACAAATGAAATCCTCTACTGTGACATTATGCATGAATACGTGTTTAATGCACAGCTGGAACCTGCGATCGGGTAGCCTTCATGCCCGCATTTGTGTATTGCGAAATCCTTTATAAGAATGACAGCATCAATTAATGTCTTTCGAGATTTGCAATCTCCCGAACTATGCCCTGTATGGTTAACACCTTCAATTCACTTTGCGAGTGATCATGTAACGCATCTGTTCGCAATTATTCCAATGTAATTTTCCTTTTATAAGGATTGATTCTGTATCCTTGCCAAAACCGGGCTAATCCGATATAGAAGGTTGCCTGATGTCCGACATCGACTGGGACGAATTTCTTCTTCAGGCTGTAAACACGCGGTCGCAATATAAAGTCCCGCAAGTGATGGGTGCCACTGAAACAAATCGAATGCCCATCGATTGCAATTGTATTTTGCTGATGTCCTTTCCGGGCAATGATTACTACTAGTTTAGCATTGCTTGATTACTACTTAATTATCAGTCGGCCAACACTCCGCTAGTTAACCATGATGATATAACACAATTGGAAGCGGCAAGCCTCATAAATGACGTATAACAACCGCGGATAACGAAGACATAAAGTCTCGCGGCGGTTCCCGGTCAGAGATCTGTTATTCCGGCACTTGTTGAACTGATTGGGGAAGTCAGAGTGCCGAATGTCAGATCCCTCTCAAGACCAAGCCGCAAATTTTTACAAGGTTTCAGAACGTGATATACTAGGTTTTACGTAGTATACTATATTCGTTTACTCCTTGTCTGTCTAGGTTATTAGCCTATGTACGCTAATCTGTTGATTGAGGGGCTGGATAGCTCCTCGCAGGTTCAGCCTCACACTGGAGAAAACTGAGGTGGTCATCCTGATAAACTAGAGAATCCCCAGAGTAAGGATGATCAGTATCGAGGGAATGCTGCTCGAGAGAAACTAGTAGTAAAGTACCTGGGCTTACTGATAGGCTCAAAGATGAGTTTCTTTTAGAAAATCAGGGCATCGGATGACAAAGCTGTAGTGGGTGTGTTGACACCCAGCCGAATCATGGATAAAATAGGGGAACCTAATTCATGAAGAAGACGACACCTAATCAGTACGGTTCAGTTTAAGCTGCAGTACAAATAAGAGCTATGAGGTGACACTCTCAGCTAGAGACTGGTTTTTTGAAATTACTGTGTCCGCCTGACTGTTCTGATCTGACACTTTGATCAAAGGTCAGAAGTTGTATTCTCTTGAAAGTATGGGATAAAACCAAATTACGAAGCTTTTAAATGGAGCTTCAATATTTCTGAAAATAATCTTTACAAAATTCATTTCAAAACGGAGCTTATATTGGTATGATCAGTTGGGAGGGGAGCTATAGTGAAAAAAACTATACAAAACTCGCAAACGTCTCTATCCAGCTGATTCGAAAATTAAAAATTTAGAAGTAGACGTGCATAAGTGCTAATAATAGCAAATCATACCTTATAAGTCCAAATTCACTCAACTTTGTTTATGACAGTTTGGGTAACTATAAAAACAAATAGCGTAAGTCCTAATCCTAAACTTTATGAACTAAAAGATACGTACTTCTGAACATAACACATCCATTAGTTAACTTTTCGATGCCAAGAAGCTCAGTCTTAATGCTGAATGCACCTAAAATGTTAGCCGTTTATTTGACGACCCAATGGTCTATTTTAACAAAAATAAACTTAAATTGGATAAATCGGACTTTTTGGACGTAGATAGAGGCTGACAAATTGCATTAGCTGTCGAATTGCTTAGTATGAAAAAGGCATCATAGAAATTCATTAAGTAACTGCAAAGTTATCGGCTTTAAAATAAAAATTAATCATTAAAATTTTGATCTTTCCCTCTCCTCGAAAAAAGTTGAATAATGCAGTGCGTTTCAGCCTTGTATAATGGCATGAATATCCTCTCCCAGTCTGCTCTTATAGACGCTTTTATGGAAAATATTTATAGGGTATATGAAGCAAGGTCTATTGTGAAAGCGATGGTTAGTGGCTCCTTTTCGCTTCTGCTTGATTTCCCTTGAGCATATATTCAGTGATCGGGAGAGATGTATTAATTTTCCAGCAAGACTCTTGGAAGGATGAGATCTAAGTCTCGCCTGAAGTCATCGGATCGAGGATTACCAGAGTGCGAATATCATTTGATCGCTTTCGCAAGCTTAAAAACACCTTGCGTTTCTTTTCTGTTTGATTGCTATTCCTTGCAGTATACCTGTTTTACTAGAGAACGGTTTACTCAGTGTCTCTATTTCTGTCGATAGGTTTGTGATCACCTTTAATCGAATCGTAGCAAACAACCTGCTGTCTTAATTAGGAAGTCAACGTGAACGAACGTGTCTCTCCTCTTTAGTGTCATGACCCCATGCGATCAATTACATAACTGTTTTTGATGAATGTCAGTTATGATTCAGTTTTTCATTATAACCAGAGTTCATTTCGATAATAAAATGGCTAAGGAATTGGTGGTGCCCGAGTAAAAACTAAACCTGTTCAAACAAAGAAAAGCCTGACATTCCAAAAGAGCTTTTATCAGAGCAAAGAAACCCCAGATCATTTTGCTTTTCAACTTCAATAACAATCTAACGGTCGTTTCTTAGGTCCTCAAAAAACTGTTAATTTGCTTTCGACTCTAAACCATGCCGCAACAACGAATACAACTTCTGGTTATACACAAAAGCCGGAAATAATTACTTATTAGGTATGATGTTACCGAAAGAAGTGTAGAGGCAAAAACCAGCTCTGTGGCAATGACAAAACTGAAAGAAGAACAGAAATGGAAAATTTTTTCCGATTTTTGTATGTTTCTTGCATAAATACATTAGTTGAGCACAAGTCGAGTACTGACAACGCCTTTCCGCATATTTTATGTATATTTTCAAGTAACTAGTAACTGAACTTGTCAAATGTAATGTAGTGAATTCTTATTCTTATTCAAAAAGTCCGTGAAGGACTGAAGCGATGTTCTGCTGCCTCGGCAGAAGAAGATGACAATACCTGCCGAGAATGCCCTCGTCTGGAGACGCGTGAGTGCGTTGGCAGGCTAGCATTGCGATGTCGTGGGGCGGGCTCATTTCCCCAGCACGAGGACCCACTACAAAAAATTTCGCACTCACGAATTGGGTTGTAGTTCAAGAGGCGACCGAAGTCGCAAAAAGTGTAGATAACTACACGGAGGGAGATAGTACTTGTTACGAGAACAAGTGGAACCTGAAAAGAAAGGCAGACTTGGGGTAACCTCGTCATTACCCGACGAAGCTCATGGCCCACAAATGAAAGAGGGGCAACCGGGTGGTGATGGAGCCCCTTCGCACCCACCCAACCGGAATAAATCCATATATATTTTGTTGCAGTGGCCAGGTATTCCTCTTCTGAGTGGAAAACTCATACAACTTGAATTGCATGAACTTTCCCATCAGAAGGGGAGTACTCCGGTGACCAATTTATGCCATAGAATTATAAAATTTGATTGCATAACGCTATGCCATAAAGAGGCACTCTGCTTGGGCCACTCAACCCGCGATATCACCTGAAACACAGAGAAAACAAAGGATCAAACTGTACCCGGCGGCTGGCTCATGTTTTTAGGGGGCAGCCTGCCACCGTACCGGGTCCTATACTCGGTCCAAAAGAAACAAAATAGAAAGACCAAAAGTTCTGGGATACTAATACATTTTATTTAAAAAAATTAACATTATGTTCTGAGCAAAAAAGAAAATATACAAACGAGAGATCATGGCAATTATCTTTAGTTTAATTGCCATGATCTCTCTCTAAGTAATCAAATACAAAGGCGACCGAGTACCGAATAAGCAAGGTCTTTTCGAGACTACAGACGTTATTGAAAGAAACTTAGGTGTCCGAGTGCTTTGGTTTAGTATTAGTATGTAGGTAAATTCAATGAAACATGCAAAGAAAAATATAATTTTTGAACAAAGAAGGGTACTTACCCCCAAACCTCCTCCTACGAGCGCTCGTGTTCGGGGCGGGGAATCCTTTAATTGTTGAATAATCGAAACCGAAACCAAAATCCACTCGCACTAACCGTTTCATTTGATTATGACTGAATGAAAAATTTAGCAGTAATTATTTGCTTTCACTAAATTCAATAAATTTAAACAAAACACAAAAAATAACGGGCGCCTAATCGAATACAGTCAATGATTGCCTCACGTTTCCCTAGACGGCTGAAGTTTCCGAGGTCTATCATGAGAAAATTTTGAACTCCCGTGACTCAATTATTGCCTATGTGAATTCATACGCGACCTAGCTAACTTCCGTCTTCCCGGTGGAGACAAATGCTCTTTGGAGTACGGGCGTTCCGCTGATTCTGCCAAAAGTCATATAAAATCTCGTTCCCCTCCGGTGTGCAGTAAATTCCAACAGAAAGATGGGATTCTCGACAATTCAGTCGGCCAGTCGGCGGAAAACGGCAACCGTGCACGCGGGAGCGAATCTTGTACCGCACGCAAATTATCACGCGATTCCTTCAATTAACGGTGCAAGCGGGAGCTTTTTCATCTCACTCGAAGTTTTTCCGTTCAATTCGCTCCGCGTTCTACTAATCCGCGAGAAAACCAGATCACATCTCCCCGAATCCATAGCAATATTCCACCCGGTTTGTTGATAGTATTGTAATAACCGTAATCACCTGTATAATCCTCTTGACGACACTTGTTCGCTATCCAAACGCGCACCTTTCTTTTTAGTCGCAATTCGCTCATTGGATTGTGGCAAAACGCACATCTGAAGTGAATCTTCCGTCTCGCACTCTTTATCAGACTCTTCTTCTTCCTCTTCTACGACGGGCTCTTTTGATTTTAGCAATTCTAAATCTTCCACTGTACGTCTCTTGCGGAACTCGTAGACTAGCGGGAAAATGTGTTCAATTGCTGCTTGTACATGTGCCATACTACCAGCAGTAACGGTTATACTTCCAGTCGAGAAGATTTTCAATGTTGCTTTCTTATGACTCTTTGAAATATTTCACTTTTCTTTGAGAACATTGTGCTTGATTTGACTTACACGTAGAATATTTTGCTAAAATATGGAAAAATTTTCCCGTAAAATATTTACGTACTGATATTTATTTATAGTTCAGGTCTATATTGTGGCATTGAAAATCAATTTTCGAAATTAATTGATTTCTTCTTCGAAGGAAAACATACATATGTTTTTCGAACGATTTTTAGTCTTTTGCGCATACTTTTAAAATCGATTGATTTCATTGAAAGTTGCATAGCTCATTTTTGTGTTTTGTAGAAAAGAATTATTTCTCTCGTAACTCTAAACTAGAGTTATGCAGAAAAAGAAAATTTTATTCGATATCTCTTCATAGTTGATTCAACTACAATGGGGATGAAGTTTTTTTTTGAAGCGTAACAAAATGATGTTTTACGGTTTATTAAAATTTCAAATAAAAAATAAAGTGGGCTAGCCTTCTGAATCGAGTTGATTTCAATAATATTTATTCGTTTATCAAAATTTTAGATATTGCAAAACGATCTGGACTGGATTATTCTCCTTGAGTATTTACAAAGCATGGCACAATTCTCTGCTTATTTTTCTTTGGCCGAATTCGCAATTACAAAACTATAGGATGGCGAGCTTCCTTCGTTGAATACGAAATCGAAATTTTATAAAAATTAAAACATGTTCACGATAATTATTTATACACATTGATGAAAAGTATGAAAAATCACGATGCAATTTGGACTTAATGCTACAATGGTAAATTCTTAACAATCTCTACAGCATAACGTGCCTGACGTGTTGTGTGCAAAGGGTTAAGTCGGTAGAGGCGTAACTTCTTCGTTTATGCTGGCCGAACTTGCTGATGGTTTTAAGAGTGTATAATGTTCTTTGTGCATCATTAATTTGTGCTGATGCTGGTGAATGAAAATGCTACTGCGGCTATAATTTATTCATTTTCCTTTGTATTGATAGCTTCCCTAAATAAAGAGCTTAATTTCAATCGAATGTACAAAATTATTAAGATTCTCATTGAATTTTTCATCCAGTTGCTTCGCATTTAGAGCTTGTAATATTTATTTCGAAAGATGCTGGTTAAGTCCGACATGACATCATTACAACATTGACATTTACACATTGTCTGCAAGTGTGTATTAATTAAAACTAAATGTAATTATCTACTTTTGAACTATTGAATGCTCCATTGGAAGATTGTGATTACACAATGCCTCATATCAGAAATTCCGAGACAGAGAAAGTTCAACTTTCTCCATGAACAAACGGTTTGGCCCTTGTTATGATTCACACTATGGGATGTGCTATTTATATGCAAACATTTATTTTTATTCAAAACTCTCGCACGCTGGCTTTTTGAGCCATACCTATTCGATTACTACAGTAATTTAAACCGTCGTTTTTCCTAACTATGAGCTGAAAGAACCTCTCGGAGAAAATATCCTTTCAGCAAAAAGGTTGTCCACTATAACCTCTAGGAGGAAAAAAAGGACGCTTTCATCCTTCTTAGTCCAGTTCAAACCAGACTTTGAAGTGAAGAAAGCAATGGACGTAAAGTTCCAATTGTAGCAGAAGATACAATGGGTGCGCCTGCAGAAAAATTGCACTTCCCAGTGCTTTAATTGCCAAAGATTTGGCCACATCGCTTCTAACTGCGGACTTTGAAGTTAGATGTGTAAAATGCGACAAGCAGCATAAGTCCATTGTATCTCCAATCTCGAAGGACGAGAAAAAAATCGAGATCTCCTGCGTCAACTGCAATGCTAAGGGGCACTCTGCGAGTTTCGGAGGTCCTAAAGCAAAAGAAATTGAAGAGAGGAGGAAGAACCTCCAAAAGAAAAAAAGGGGAAAGGAGGGATTTCATCACTGCCTCTATAAAAAATACTGTACGTGAAGGGGTCTCGTACTCTAGCCTTTTGGAAGATGCAAAGAAGCAGCCTGCACCACAGCTTATACGGCAACAAAAACAGCAACCAATACAGAAACCCCAACAGTTGCAGAATGAAAGAAACACGTTTTCGAGCACTGACTGCCAACAATTTTTCTGGTGTGCCTTGTTCACACTCATTCGAAAATTGGACTCTTTTATCCCCCACTATAAAAAACTCACTAACCCTAGTGAGAAAAAAGCTGCGAACTTAGAATTCGCCTTCAAAGTATGTTGTCGTGATGAGCTCCATTAAACTCTCCATCTTCAACATATGTTATGTTCACTAGCTCCACGCTATAAAAGGGACTTCGTTCAAGAATACTTGAATGCCCATAGACCAGACCTCTTGTTTATATCGAAAACAAGACTCAAAGAAAGAAGCAGAGTGCATCCGGAGAAATACAAGATAATCAGGCGTGATGATGCAGAGGGAAGTCTTGGAGTTGCTATGGCTCACAAAGATAACCTAAAAAGTCCAAAGGCGCTGCCTTCCAAGTCTGAAATGTAGTGAAGCAGAAATAATGAGCTCCATGCTGGGAGGGTGCACCTTTACGTTCATGGGGATCTATGTTCGATATGGATACTCGGTGAGGGAGCTCATTGACGACTTGGAAACAGTACTTACTTTGTGCATGGGAGGTGATTTATGCCATGGGAGGTGATTTTAATGCGAAGCATCCCTCTTGGGAAAATATTGCATCTAATGGCTATGGAACAGCAATCTCTAACTGGGTTCAATCAAATATGGATCTCATACTGATTGCCCCAAAAGAGCCCACCTTCCGCCGAAGCTCGTCTATTATTGACTTCTTCATTGTGTTTGCCAATCTAGTAAATCTCTCCCACAGTTGGAGGAATTTCGAGTGTGGAATTCTCGATTCCGAGTCTGACCATCTTTTGGTTGAGCAGACCTTAAGAGTGAAAAAGGGTGTGAAACTTGAGGGCGCAAATCCTCAACTTTTCATTCCATACAAGCAAATCGATTGAGCAGCAGTAAGTGCTGACCTTAATGGAAAATTGAAGGTAATTTCGATCAATAGATTGAAAAATCGTTCTATTCCTGAAATCGATGAGGGGGTTGCTTGTATAAATTCAACCCTGGAAACAGTCATCTCAAAGGCCTCCATTAAGAAATCCTCGACGAATTACCTTTATCGAGATTTGCCAGAAGACATTTTGGAGCTTCGTCGTAGATGTAGTCGGCTTAGAAAGCTACTCGCAAGAATCCAGGTGAATCTCTTCGCTGACGACTTGTTAGTGTGGCCATCTGAGCACAATTTGCGCTTTGCTAGGACGCGACTCCAAAAATAGTTGGAATCTCTTACTGCATATTACCGGGAATGGGGAATCAAGATAGATGCCAAGAATAGCGAATTAACTGTGTTTAAGGGCCCCCACAAAAATTTTGGTCATCGTGCAAGAGGCATCTGTGACTCCAGGATTAAGTTGAATGGGCAGATGGTGTACTGTTCTAGGCAGACGAAGTACTTGGGAGTATTTTTCGACAGGAAAGCTACCTTTAGTGCTCATGTTGATAATTTTTTTGAAAAAAGTGACTTATGCATGCCATTTTCTTCTACCTCTTTTCAGAAAACATTCGACAGCGAGCAAGCGACTCAAGGTTTTGGCCTATAAAACCTTGATTCGTCCGATCATCACATATGCGGTGATGATATGGATTGGAGCTGCGAAAACAAAATAAGGAAAGATAGGATCAGTGGAGCGAAATATCCGTCGGGCTTGCACAGGCCTATACAGACGGGAGGACGCATAGTCTTACCCCAACGAGGTGCTATACCAGGAGACAGGAATGGAGCCAATAAAATCGTATGCAGAAAAGCTGGCGGAAGCGGGAATAAGGAAAGCCAAGTGCACAAGGCGGGAGTTGTCAGGAGAGCGACGGACAACCGCTCAATGAATACAGCGAAATTTTAAGGTAGTCTTAAGGAAAAAAAGTAATTAATTTTAAAGAAATCAATTTTTAAACTGTAGTTGTTAGACCTTTTCTTCTTTTTATAATCCATTAATATTTGATAATGTTGTGGGTGTCAACATTTTAAAGCTTTGTTTTACCGAAAAATTAATATTATAATGTAATTAAAGTAAATTATTATTGAACTCCGGGTAAAGCCCTAAGGCACAACCCGCATGTATATTGTTAGTCTAAGCTAATGATGAATTGTATATATGTATGTAAAAAAAAAATCAAAAATCACCAAATAAAGATTTTGAATCTTGTTTTTCCTAACTAGCTGCGAGAGCAACAAAAAGAAAGTCACACGAACAGTCAGAGGATATTGCTTGCTCGATAGTAAAGCGTGGATGATAAAAAATATATGATTCAATATTCAAAATCTTTGAAATTGGTTTGCATTCTACGCTGCTGCATATACTTGTATGGCAATGAATGTATAAAAGGTCATTGAAATTTCCACGTTATTTTTTCCTATGATTTCATATATGCCAAAAATTTCGACATGTTTATAACGTTCACATTATGTCGCTCTTTTATTTTCTTTTTTCGACCAAAAACGGATATGGATAAAATTTTATAAGCATTGAGAGAAACCTGGAACAAGGAGGGGATCATTATGCTTTTCACATATTTTTTTTTTTTTAATGCGACTGTGCTTGTATTATAACATTTATCTGATGCTTGCAGCAAATTCTATGCTTACTGCAAATTCAATCTACTTTTCTCTGTCTGATTATTCCATTATGGCAATTTCTAAGCTTTCTCCTCTGATATAGGGTGCAAATGCTTCTACATGCAAAGAATTACAAGGGGTGCAAACGCTTCTTCTATTTGCAGTTTCGTTTTCTATGTGCGACCTATAGTTTTTTGCGAAACACATAGTGTGGATGTGTAATGAGGGAAATCGGAAAAATAAATTATCACCAAATATACATTTCTAAAACAAAAAGATGACGAAATTCTTATGTTTTAGATTATTTAAAGAAAGGCCATTTACGGGTGTTTTAAATATTCGCTGAATAATTCGTTGAGAAAATCCAGTGATTAGGATTAAGTTTAGTGTTTACTGTATTGGAATGTGTTCGGTGCAATATAAAAGAATCAATTTATGATATTACGCACTATTATAATGAAAAACACTTCTCAAATATGTTTCAAAATTCTAAAAGTGCAACTAAGATTTAAATCGAAATCTTGATCCAAGTATGGAATTTTTTACTTATAGTTGAAGCCAGCAAATAAGTAGCTGTCGGAAAGAATTTAAGTAATATGATTTTGTCGCTTTCCGTGAAAATATATGTGCTTTATGACCAAAGTTTATACTAAAAGATGTTGATAATGATTAGTGATTCGTATCGCCGAAATCGAATGAATACAGCAACCGTTCCCGTGGAATTGTTTGAGTTGCAAAAGTGGTTGCATTCTCGTTGGTCAGATTTGATGAAAAATATCAATTTTTGCGATGAGTGGAAGTTAATTGGTCCCTTAAATAAATTCCTCATGATACATATAATACAGAAAAGGCTGCAAGACTCCGCGATTTCGTTATTAAATCTACAATATGTTATATACTAAGCGCTATCGTATTCATCCATTCTGTAGTTTTATGACTAACGCTCAACTATCTAACAAAAGTTTCTGCAATTTTTCAATAATTTTGATTATGTGTACTATGTTTTGGAAAACAGGATATTGCTCGCATAGTTACAGGTATATACATGTAAAACCTTCATTATAATCAAATCATTGCAATATTTTATTGACAATTCACATGTTAATTATCTAAACGATCTCTGTTCGATAAATGAAAAATCAATTCAATTAGCTCATGGTATAAAATACATACATACTCGTATATGTGAAAATTGACATTTATCCGTAATTGATTTCTCGACTTTTAAAACTGTGCCACATTTATGCTTCACATTGTTATAGCGTATTTAAATTCGCTCTTTTATTTTCTTTTTTCGACCAAGTGGTATTCAAGGACTGTTTTTGAAGACACTTGCCATCAATTGACAATAAATGAAAATGAAAAAAAAGGAATTTCATTGATACCTGCAAATGTCATTTAGCTACCCAATAATTTATAATTTCATAACAAGGCAAGGACCGACGACTTTTCAAGAAAAAAAAATTATAATTTGTTTGAAAGGAACATTACAATGGCAAATTAAAAACTGTTTTTTTGGTACTTCACCACCAATTTTACTATCGTAATTGAAGTAAATTTCAGTTTCATTTAATGGAATATAACCGAACTTTAGTCTTTTTTATGCAGTTGTTTGAAGTTTACTCGCAGAAAAAACTGTTTATCCTTAGAACGATAATGTCAATTTTCGGCAATCAAAATTAAAATTGACTTTAGCAATATATATTGGTGGGAGGCTCCATTTAATTTTAAAATTCTAATAGAACATTTTAAAAATTCAGTCGTAAATTTCACTAAAACGAGGGAAGAAATTTTTTGTAATAAAAACAATCATACGACTATTCTTACAAAAACTAATATTTATTTAAATGAAAAGAGCTAGGTTTTTGACTTCAAAAGCAATTTATGCGCTCCATTTTGAATGACTTCTCATTTAAAAACTCTTTTTTAAGTTCTACTATGCTTTCACTTTAACATCATACGAGTATGTGATTATATTTATTATCATTCAGTAATCGTCTCCAATCATTGCGGAACTGCGGACTCGTAAGTCTCTTTGAAAGTCCTAGTTGATTTTTACTGTCGATTTCCACAATGCCTAGCAGATGTCATTCTTGTGCTCCACCTTTTGACATTCATCTGGGTAATTGGCGCTATTTTATTTTCACAACTCGTCGCTGTAATGAAGTCTTGACCCTATTAAGTATCTATACCGAAAATTGCCATCAAATCTTTGCGCTCGAACGTATCACGGGCTCTTCAGGATCAAGGCTTCGTTTCTATGCAGCAACACAAGTTCAATTTGTATATGTATGTGAAACTTATTTTTCCTGTTCATATCCCTGGACCTGTGGATTGAAGTGCGGACGAGTAAGCCTTGTTTGCATTTATTCGTCGTCAAATCTCGTACTTATTCGCAGCTTTAAAAGTATAGTCTTCCAGGGTTAAATTTTGTTGTATTGGTGTTTGTTTTTGTTTGGGTCTTGATTGTAGTTTCGTTTAACTAACCGCGAGGTTAATTTAGTGCACTTAATGCTCTAATAACAAAGAAGTTTGCTCGACATTTAGAATGTCTTTGGTATATGACGGGGTTGTATAGGAATGTACCACAGTTTGCAGCAGGTATTTTCGTGAAGTTTCTGTGCTGAAAAGTATTGAGGAAAGTCTATCCCCCGTACCACATCTATGTTTGATGGTGAAATTAAGAAAGCCTTAGTAGTTGTTTTGACATATCGTCCCTGCAGCACTGAAGTTGCTTGTGGGTCTTGGCTTGTTACAAACAGCGCCCTTTAGTTATCTTGGTCCATCCAATTTCGGAAACTGATCAGTGACAAACTATGTTTATTAACCGACCCAGACTAACGTTTTTTCAGCATTCTTACTCGTCTCCGTCCATCAGTTTTTAATGTTTTATATAGTCCTTAGCGTATTACATGGCCAGTATAGTGCAGCGTCGCAATCTTATAAGGCTTCCTGTTCGCCAAAACTTCATAAAACACGCGGTTATTTCTCATTAGCCATTAATCATTTTCTCACTGTGCTCTAACAATCGACCTAAGAACCCACCTTTCAATGTCACTTAGCATATTCACGGATGCATTGCATAGTTCTTATCAGAGATTTGTATACTTGAAACTTTATTCTCCTCTGTATGCAGCTGCCTTTCAGAAAGCATAAAACTCAGTTGATAGTTTTAAACAAGCGCTGTACTTTTCTTTATCGTATTGGTAGTTTTTTTGACTGCACCAGGCATTTTATTTTCGATTCGTTAATTTATAGCCCTATTTGTTATTTTGAGATTCTGAAGAGTCTTTTTGCGCTCACATCATATCTTGGTAGGATGTTGACGTTATCTATATTGACTATAATTTGGCTCAACTCATGCAGTAATGTGCCTCTTGTATGGTATCTACCAGTGGCCTTCTTCTAACATACTCGACAGCAAGGTTCAACAACAGCAGAACTATTGGCAGAGCATATACTTGTATACTAACTAGCACCTGCAATCGAATAGCTGTCAAAATGAAAAGAGAGGCAAATAAACGTATGAAAGATGGATTAAAGTTTACCATGTGTTGGTTCAATTGCTTTGCAAATTCAAGTTTTTGTTTACCATACATAATTCTCTCTACTCTATAAGTACCGTACGAAATAAAATTTGTTCTAATTGCAGCTGCTATTTAGTAGATATGCTCTGTTGTTGTTAGATAACAGATGACGTGAACTGCATATGTATTTCTTGTAGTAGTGATTGCGTGGTTTATATTACTATATGCTAGTTCAAAGATTAGACTTTAGACTATCTTCAGTCAAAAACTGAGCTTACTAATACGCTCAGTTGGTTAAAAATAAACTTAAAAATGGACAATCAAAGAGAGCATTATCGCGATATTTTATTGTTTTACTTTCGAAAGTGCAAAAATGTGGTGCAAGCTCGAAAGCAATTGTGTGAAGTTTATGGTAAGCACCGCTTTACTGAACACCAGTATCAGCGTTGGTTTGCTCGCTTTCGTTTTGGAAATTTGAATGTGGAGGATGCACCAAATACTGGTTGTCCAACCACTACTGATGACGACAAAATAAAGGCATTAATCGAAACTAACCGGTGTATGATAACTTGAGAGATAGCAGAGAAGCTCGACATATCAAATTCAACCATTTAATTGCACTTACACAATAGTTTGGATGTTTGGGTTCCCCACGAATTAAAGGAAATCCACCTCACCAAACGCATTAACATATGCAACTCTTTGCAGAATCGTAACCAAAACCACCCATTTTTAAAAAAATCATAATAGGTGACGAAAAATGGATTGTTTGCATTAAGGTAATCCAAAGACGATCATGGATCAAGCAAAAGGAGCCCCCACAATCAACGTCCAACGCCAATATCCACCAAAAGAAGATTATGTTTTCTGTGTGATTGGATTACAAGGGTATAGCCTACTTTGGGCTGCTTCCAAGAAACCAAACTATTGATTCGAATGCCTACTGTCGCTACTTCTAGAAACTGAATGAAGAAATCAAGAAAAAAAACTCTTAGCTGGCCAATCACAAAGGCATGATGTTCCATTATGATAACGTCAGACCCCACACCTCTTTGATAACCCATCAAAAATTAATGGAGCTCAATTGGGAACTGATGCCACATCCACCCTATAGCCCTGACTTAGCACCATCAGACTTTCATTTGTTTTACTCGCTTCAAAACCATTTGAATGGTAAAACTTTCGATTCCGATCAGGCTGTCAAAAATGAGTTGGACCTGTTATTCGTTTCTAAAAACCAAGGCTTCTTTGAACGCGGAATTTTTCAACCAACCGAAAGATAGCAAAAGGTCATCCAATAAAATGGTCAATATATCATTGATTAATGTTTGTTCTTAATATAAATCAATTTACTTTGAAAAATATGAAAGAACCACATTAATTGTCGATCAACCTACCACCTCCTGGCTTGAGTCTGATATTAGTGTCAAATGAGTCTGTCAGTTGATTCTTATTTTGACTTAGTGGTGGTAATTAATATAAACAAGTCGAAGTGGCGGGAGAGCGCTCCTACTATAAGGGTATTGTAAATTAGTTAATAACTCAAATCACGCCTTCTGAATATCAAAACTTGACTCATAGACATATTCTATAAATTGATCTTGGAAAACTAATGTACGGTTATATTTTTCAATTTGACGCCATTTTGTTTTCAATGTGTTGACCTCATTGTTAACTAATCACGAGAATATATTAATTTTGCAAAACATACTAAAATTTTCATCAAAATTCGTACATATCTGTAGTGTCTGTGTTCTTAGCAAACACGTATCTCCACAATATCAATCTACTGTAACTTGACTTGTTGGCTCGATTTTTATGAAATTTTCAGAAAATATGTGTTATACGAGTATATCAGATAATTCAGATACAAGTTTTCAGAAAAACTAAGGACTGCCTTTCGATTTTACAGAAAAAACGTAAAATTCTCAAAATTTACCAAATATGATTAACAAAGATGATCGAATTTTGATTTCTAGAATATTTGTTGATTTTGTTCACATAAGGACCTACTTCCTTAATTTGTTTCAGATTTTCCGAATCACATGTGTCCAATCGCGAGGGGGAACACAAATGTTTCGTACATTACCCTTCAGCTTGCATCCCTTGAAGCAAAAATGTAAGTTTAGGACTTGTTTTGAAAAGTTATCATCAATACCTTTCATTTGATACCCAAATTGGATTTAAGGGTAACTCTCCTATAAGGAGAGATTGCCCTTAAAATAATTATTTCATACTGAAAATTTTAAAAGGGCGCCAGTTTTAATCACCTTCCTCCAGAACACGTTGTCAGCAAAATGCCAGCCAACACCAGGGGCACACCTATCCTATTAATTACATAATTATATGATATATGATGTTGAGACATGGACTTCTCGTAAGATGAAATGAGACAGATGAGTGGAACCCTAGGAGACGACAGCTTCTCAAACTTAGGAGTGTATTTCGACAGATCTGGCAAATGGCATACACAGTATATAAAATCTACTTGTCAGTACTTCCTATTATAAAGTCCATAGTCACGCACATGAATAGTAAGCTTCGAAAATACAAATCAATCATAATACATGTACTACTCGTACCATGTGGATGGAAAACCAGGGCTGTTATAAAAGCTTGCGAAAAGGGTCTGAATGTGTTTGAACGCAAAATGGTAAGGAGGATATATGGGCCAGTGAGACAAAGGGTAGAGCGCAGACTTTGTTATGAGTTATATGTGTGATGTCGCATTCCTATCCATATGCATAAAACTGCGCAAACTGCAACGGGTAAGAAATATGGAAAGGATAGAAGACCACTCACCACCCAAGTGAACGTTGAAAGTCGGAGCATTAGGACAGGACCTAGTAGGGAAACCATTAAAAACGATGGCAAAACTCAGTGCGCGCTGACAGCAGATCCCTGCAAGGAATTTCAAAATTCCGAAGGAGCTTGCAGGGCCACGATATTGAATGCAACTTTTTCTAGAATTGAAGTACGAGTTGTAACTATATCAGATGAGGATGAATTTACCAAGCAGGAGTACGATAATAGCTTTATTCAATTTGCGTTCAATTCAATGACTCGAAGCAACAAATTAAAAGGTTCCATTTCCAATTTTGATAACCTGCGTTTCAAGCGAAATAAAAATAGCTACTTCCAAAAGATTGTGGGTTTTAAAATTGAAAAACCAACTTGATTTTCAAAAAAGTAACAAATATATTTTTTTCTTGAAAAGCCGTCGGGCCTTGCTTTGCTGTGTGAGCGGACGCGTTTCGATTTCTTTGAGTCATCTTCAGTATCTAAAGGATGTGTTTTAGGAAAGGACTTTATATAATCATAGGATGGGTTAAGAAGGTAGTATAAAATTCGGTCGGGTACTAAATTAGGTCAGGTAGAGGGATATTAGGTTTGTGCTTTTTGGATTGTTGGATGTCCGTTTGTTCTGTTTCATCTCGTTTTCGTTTTTGTCGGAAAGTGTGGTTTAGTACTGAAAAAATTACGTCGGAATTTGTTGTTGTTCGTTGATAATGTCACCGCTTACTTTTTTATGTTCATATATTTCAAGCCCCTCTAGGATGCCAAGTCTCGGTCCTTTGCTTTGTTTGTGTAAAAATGTCATAGAGTTTGTCATAGCGTCAGGCTTGTTTGCGTGGTTTTGTAGGTGTGACGCATAATTGGAGTCTGCCTTGTTGTGTAAGAAAGATCATAAGTGCTCTTTGTATCTTGTCGTTAGTTTCCGTGTTGTCCTTCCTATGTATACCATGTTGCAGTCCTTGTATGTCAGTTTGTATATGCCACTGTTCTCGTATATTGATGTATCATTCAGTTTTGGTTTCAGTTTGTTTCCGATGTTGTTGTTAGATTTGTATGTTTCTTTGCTTACGTATGTTAACGAAACCCACTGTTGACCGTTCTGATCCACTTAACCTATCCTACGACTATATAAAGTTATTCTCAAACACATTCATTAGACGCTGAAGATGACTCAAAGAAGTCGAAACGCGTCTGCTCACACAACAAAGCAAGGCCCGCCTGCTTTTCAAGAAAAAAAGAGAATTGGCCTGCGGATATCAAATAAACAAAAAATAATTCACTACAATTCTGTCAGCCAGGCAAAACTGTAGCGATAATTTCACAACCTTACCCTAAGACTTCATCGAACCATGGAGAGGTATGGTTCAACAAACAATTTTTAAAAAACATCATTATACCAGCATTTGCAAAAATCGTAATTAATCAAAACACAATTGCTGCACAAAACACACAACGTAGCGCAGTGTACATAAAAAAGGAAGAAATCAACCAACAACTTCTACATTCACACTTACAATTAACTAACACTATACAAACTGAAAACCTTCTACAATTCTACAGTGACGTGAGACAATGCATTGATCTTCTTCTTTGTAGCACTACAGTCCCTCTCGGGCCTTCGCTTAGAGATAGTTAGAGTATCTCATTTTCATGACTGTATTGATTTTTTCGGAAGTTGGTTTGGTCAGTACCATGCTCCTGTGTGCTTGCTCAGCTATGATATGATCTGATTAAATCAGTACATATCACCATGGAGTTAACACTCGTAGCCTGCCCAAGAAATCCCCTGAACTAAATCAATTTGAACCTGGGACCTTCGGCAATACATTGATAATCAGCTCAAAACTCAATGTGAGACCATGAAAAACCATCTTGACAAATTGATGAAAAAACAAAAGACAACGACCACGCCAGCGAATAAAGCCTTCTATCCGCGGACTGTAAATCCATCAGATACGCCTTTTATGACACAACAAATAGAGTTGTTAGACAAGGGACTAAAACACAACTTATGCAACAGAAACTGCAACAAAGACCTAGAACAACTAGTAATCGACACTTAACTAGCCATTAACAATCTGCCACAGAAACAACAGATACATGCAAGTCATCTTCTTCTTCTTCTTTGTAGCACTACAGCCCCTCCCGGGCCTTCGCTTCCTGCAAATAGTGCCTTCAACTGTCTCGGTAAATTGACCGCATCCTCCAATTTCAAAATCTGAGCAGCGATGCACTGTCTTCGTCGACCGAGTCAGACCAACATTTCCTCGGTTTCCCCACTAGTCTCCACCCTTCAATTCTCCCAACGAATGCCTTATTGGGTATCCGTTATTTGTCCATACGTTTCATGTGTCCAGCCCATTGCAGCTTCCTCAGTCTTACAATCGTTGAGACCTCCGGTTCGTCAAAAATTTCATACAGCTCATGGTTGCCACGTCTAGCGTTCAATATATTTGCAAGTGCTTGGGTTAGGGTCCATGTTTCACACCCATAGCATAACACAGGTCTTATCACAGATTTGTATATTTAGAGCTTTGTTTTCCTGTCTATGCAGCTGGTCTTCAAGATTGTCAAAACTGAAAAAATATTTTATTTGCGAGCTGTATTCTTCGGCGTATTTCGTCTCTTTCATTACCGGTTTTCGTTATTTTGGCGCCTTAATATACAAATTCACCCACATTGTCGATATTGTATTTTTCCTCGACTGCGTCATGAGCCTTGTTTTATTTTCATTGATCTGTAGCCGTACTAGTTTTGTTTCGCTGTCGAGTTTCAGGAAGAGTTCTTTGGCAGTTGATAATGACCGTGACAAAATGTTATGTCGTCCGCATAAGCTACTACTTGACTCAACTTATATGGTAATTTACCTCGCGTATTGACATGTAGCTTCCTTATGACGTACTCCAGAACCAAACTGAATAGCAATGGGGCCAGCTTATCTCCCTGCTTTAGTCCGATATTTGTGTCAAAGGCATCGGTGAGTTAGCCACTGATGATGAGGACTTGGGAGGTCGCCGACATCATTGTCATTTTGGTAAGACGACTGATTTGGCTGGGATGCCAAAGCAAAGCATTATTTGGTACCGTAAGCTACGATCAATACTGTCTATGCTTGCTTAAAGTCAACGGAAATTTGTTGTATGTCTATATTGAGCTCCAAGCATTTTTCAAGTATCTGCTTGACTGTGAACTATTGGTCTATTGTCGATTTACCTGTTCTAAAACTACCTTGATAATCCCCAATAATACTGTCATAACCCGATTTTCTTTTCGAAGATCTTTGAAAAAATGTCGTACGCCGTACAAAGTAGCGATATGCTTCTAGAATTTTTGCACTGTAACTTATCATCTTTTCTCTGCTTTAGTCCGATATTTGTGTCAAAGGCATCGGCGAGTTGGTTATTGATGCGGACTTGGAAGGTCGTCGACGTCATTGTCATTTTGGTACGACGACTAATTTGGCTGGGATGCCAAAGAAAAGCATTGTTTGGTACAGTGCGTTACGATCAATACTGTCGTATGCATGCTTAAAGTCAACGAAAATTTGGTGTACGTCTATGTTGAATTCCCAGCATTTTTCAAGTATCTGCTTGACTGTGAACAATTGGTCTGTTGTCGATCTACCTGCTCTACAACCACCTTGATACTCTCCAATAATATTGTTGGCGTATTATCCGATCTTATTTTCTAATATCTTTGATAATATTTTGTATGCCGTACAAGGTAATGATATCACCTTTTTTGTGGATAGCGAATATAATTGATTGGCTCTTGATGCCAAATGCGCTGTATAACTTTGTGAATACCTTTATGAAACCCGCTACCACCATTTGATGAACTCCACTGGAATGGAACAAACTTCCATTCCAGTGGAGTTCCAATGGAAGTTCTCCGCAGACATCTGTAGGCTCCGATGTTCTTAAGCTGTGCGGAGGATTAAGGAGGTTCTTGAAATATGATGTCCATCTTTCCTTAATTTTTGTTTCATCACCGATGTCATCATGACAGAGCGTGGTTTTGGGCTGCTAACCACGTTTCAGGCTTTTCACTACTTTGTATGCTTGTCTTATGTTGTTGCTCGCTAGACTTCCATCTACACTTCTCAACTGGTCGTTATAGTACTTTATTTTCTTAACTCTAATTGGTATCCTTGGTATTCTTTGTACGCCTGATTCTTTTTGTCTAATGAATTCTGGCACTCATCATCGAACCAATCAATTCTCTTTCGCTGGGCTTGATGTCCGATCGTCTGTTCTGCCACGGTCTTAATAGCCGCTTTCACTTCAAGCTGGTTGTCAAGGGTGTCCATGAAATTTTTGGCCATAGACGCCGTTTGAAGCCTTTCGATATCAAATTTTTGTAGCTGGCTGGTCTTCGTCGAATATACCTTCGATATACGACATCGATAGGTTCATTTGATCAAGTAATAATCTGAGTTACAATTGGCTCTTCGGTGTGTACGTACGTCAAGTATGCTCGAGGCCCAACGCTGTTGGATCAGAACATGATCGATCTGGTTTTGTGTGTTGCCATTCGGTGATATCCATGTCATTTTATGAATGCGTCGATGTGGAAAGTAAGTCGAACGTATGACTAGATTTCTGCTACATGCAAAGTCAATCAGGCGCTGGGTGTTGTCATTTGTTTCATCATGGAGGCTATATCCTCCAGTCGGTCTTCGATGAGATAGCTCATTGCCAACCTTAGCATTGAAATCACCCAGACCTATTTTGTGTTGTTTGTAGACAATGAGTCGACTAGTCTTTCTAGGTGATTGTAGAACGTTTCCTTCATTTCTTTGTCCTTTCCTTCGGTCGGAGCGTGAGCATCTATCAGCCAGATTTTGAAGAATTTCGCTTTTATACGGATCACACACAACGGTTAGTTTATTGCCTTGAAATCAATAACGTGCGATTTGAACTCCCTATCCGCAATGAAGGCCACTCCGAATTCTCGTTTTCCAATAGGCTTCCCACTTTTGAATATTGTGTGGAATCTCATGTTTTGGATATTATTCTCAGTCCAGTTCGTTTTCTGGATTGCCAGTATTTTTAATTTATATTGACTGGGTTATTTAAAAGTTTCTTAACAGCGCCAGGATAGCTGAGTGATCTGACATTTCAGGATCCAATGCCATAGCCCTTTTTCCAATTGCGAGGTCGTTGCCTTGAGTCTAATCCATTCCGAGACCCGTCTGCAGGTTTCGAAACATTTCAGGGTTTTCCAGGGACGGGGAGTTAGCCCGCCGCCCAACCTTCATTCCGGTGGCATGGTTATAACTTCGATTCCGTTGTCAGGCGCGAAGGATTCGCCTTCACCCTCTTACGTCCCCACAAAGGAGGTGTATGTAGGATTTAGTAGCAGAGCTGTAGATGTATTTACAGTTATTAGCATTTCTCGGCGTTTAATATCGCATGATTGGGAAACCGGTAAACTCAATGTGCGACCCCGAGATCATTTGCTACCATTTGAATAGGGTTTTAGATGAGGAATCATGGAAGTTTGGGGCTGGGAAACAAAGGGGTTCCCTCCTTCTTTCTCAAACGGGCTTGAGGCCGTCTACGGTGGAGTTACATGCAAATCATACTAAAGTAGATATATTTTACTACAAAAAATATGCACTACCATACGCAAAACTAATTTCCACTAGGACCATAAGATATTAAGACATATTCAGAAAAACTTACGGATAACCTACTAGCAGTGACAAAGGCTGACAAAGGGCATGCAAAGGTGATTCTTAAAACAACGGACTACGTACAAAAAACAATAGACTTGATTAAAGCTAACGAATACAAAACTGGTGAACAAAGACCCCACTAATAAGTTCCAAGCAGACTTGTGTACTGCTATTATACGGTCCTCGCTAATCATTCCTCTTAATACTAAGCATCGCTACATAAACCCAGATCAATCCACCCTAACCTTTAAAGTCCAACCTGAGCTCCACAAATCCAATATCCCTATCCGGCCTGTCGTCAATTACCGCCAAGCTCCTGCATATCAATTAGCACGGTACTTGGCAGCGGTAATAGCTGATGTCATACACCTTGTTGACAAATACAGCCGTGATCTAGCGAACTCTACCACCTCTTTAACATTGACTAATACTTGACGACTTTTATCACTATACATCGCTAACCTCTATTCGTCTATACCCGTCGACGAAACATTAACCATGCTAAAAGAAAAGCTTTCATTCAATAACAGCCAATGGTTCACACTCAATATCACAAAGAACACAATCAAGCAGAATTATTTTGTATTCAATAACAACACGTACATTGCCAAGGACGGTTTAGGTATAAGACATCCAATGTCCTCAATAATGTCAAAAATATTCTTACAATCTTTCAAAAAGTCCTTATACACAAAATTGTCAAAAGATTATATGTAATATTTTACAGACAATATGTGGATGACTATTTCGTCTTTGTTGACTCACAAGGAAATAAACAACACGAACTACTTACCTATATGAATGAAATAGACCACAATCACTATAGAAAAAGAAACAAGCGGACAACTCAACTATATGGACCTAACCGTGACACGGTAACGAACACGATTAGACCACAAAATACACAGAAAACGAACCACAACTGATCATAACATACACGTAACATTCAGCCATCCCATACAACATAAGCTAGCAGTGTACAGATCAATGATGCGCAGACTCCACTCCATCCTCATGACTCCTACTAACTACTACAACGAACTAAACAACATTTACAGAATAACTAGTAACAACGGATACAAGCAACGTGACATTGACAAACTTGTTACACAGTGCAAACAAAAACAGGAACGCCAACTGACTGAAACTCATAAAAACGATCAACAGTGGATTTAGTTAACATATGTAGGCAAAGAAACATACAAACTTCCTTAGGAAATACAAACTGCAAACTGCATTCAAAACTATCAACAACATTGGAAACAAGCTGAAACCAAAACTGAATTACATATCAATATACGAGAACAGCGGCATATACAAGCTGACATACAAGGACTGCGGCATGGTATACATAGGAAGGACAACACGGAAACTAACGACAATAGCACTTACGATCTTTTTTACACAACAAGGCAGCCTCCAATTATGCGACGCACCTACAAAACCACATACACAAGCCTGACGCTATTACCCTAGAAAGGCTTGAAATATATAAACATAGAAAAGCAAATGGTCACATTATCAACGAATAACTTATAACAAATTCCGACGTCATTTTCTCAGTACTAAATCACACTCTCCGATGAAAATGGAAACGAGATGTAACAGAAAGAATGGACATTCAACAATCCAAAAAAAACAAAATCGAATATCCCTCTACCTGAACTAACTTAGTATCTGACCTAATTTTGTACTACCTGCTTAACCCATCCTACGACTATATAAAGTCCTTCCCTACGACACATCCTTTAGATACTGAAGATGACTCAAACAAGTCGAAACGCGTCTGCTCACACAACAAAGTAAGGCCCGATGGGTTTTCAAGAAAAATAAGAATTGGCCTGCGGGTATCAAATAATCAAAATAATTGGCTTAAGAAACATTTATTTCGTTTTCGGTAGATAGCCAGCCTATTGTATATTGTATTGTAGCTTCTGGTGGACTATTTTCGCTGAAATTTCTGTCTCACAAAATAAATTTTACAGCTCATGCCACTAGGGATGTAAAACCCGCATCGGTTTAACAGGAAAACGGTGGATACAAAAGAATACAAAAACCCGAAATCAGTTTTTTCGCCATCCCTACCTAGGCATAATTAATGACCGCAGTCCCCAGAGCAAAGTAAATTTTTATGTTTGATTGTTTGTTCGTATTAGTTGTTTGTTTCGTTTCAATGCGGAGGGCTTCACTTGAAGTACGAAGTGAAGCTAGCTTACGATACACTAGAAATGCAAAATGTTTGGGGACTGAACTGAAGGATGCTTCAACCTTGCACTGTAAATTAATGACAGCTCAACTGTCTCTTATCTTTATTATAAAGGTGAAAAATCCTTCAGTTTAGTTTGATTTAAATAATTTTGTGAGTGAAAAATCGAAATACTTTTCATATTTTAAAAATTTGCAAGAAAATTTATTATTTTAAAAATTTGCAAGAAAAAACCGGTTCTTCCAAAAACCGGTATTTTTGGCTATAAAAAACCAACCTTGGGAATGTGTTCAGGATGTTTTCCGATCATTATCAAGCGAATTCTAATTGATGCTTTGCATACCTTAGCCATGTACATACATATGGAATTGGCCTTCAGGGTCGTTTGCATAGAACATTCACACAGTATCCACAGCTTCCATTTACCCTGTGTTGCATACTTTCTGAATTTTCCCAGTTCGAATCTATTGTCCACATTAGGGTATGTACAGCCACAGCTGTGTGCACTCTTGCATAAGCGATGTAAATTGATTATCGCGTGAATGTCAAGTCGCTGTCTATGCGCTCGCTAAGATCAATTGCGTAGAAAATCGCTGCTACCTGCTATTGAGCACGTGGGGAAGATATTTTGGTTTTTTTTGCGGAGCTTCGATTGAGTGTGGATACTATGTTAGTATACTAGGATCATTTATACTGACTTAAATGGTTCAGAAGTGGGCTATAATTTTAATATTATTTTTGTACTCTCTACAGTATGTGCCTTACTTACTTTGCATAGTATTTCAATTATTTTTGTTCGTGGTCGGGACGTGAATGCCATTTATGCACTGAGTGTGGGCTCCCATGTTCATGAGCGATTGGACTACTCACTACACATCTCCGCTGTCAACCCGAGAGCCCAGTCTGGATTTCAATTATTGGAGCTTTCCAATATTGCGCTCCTCTTTGCCACTTAACTCAGATCCTTCCTTTCACGAGTCGGTGACGAAACTAACAATAAGATGATCTTGTGACAAAATGTCTTCTGTATGTGATGAAATAACCAAGACGGGTAATGAAAGAGACGAAATACGCCAAAGGATGCAGCTCGCAAATAAAATATTTTATTCAGTTTTCACGATCTTGAAGACCAGCTGCATACACAGGAAAACTAAGCTCCAAGAATACAAATCTGTGATAAGACCTGTGTTATGCTATGGGTGTGAAACCCAAGTATCCGAAAATATATTGAACGCCTTTGAGCGGCGGGTGCTGAGGCGAATAATCGGAGCGAAGCTAGACGGGGACCAATGGCGAATTCGATACAGCCATGAGCTGTATGAAATTTTTGACGAACCGAAGGTCTCAACCATTTTAAGACTGTGGAAGCTGCAATGGGCTGGACACATAAATCGTATGGACGAACAACGGATACCCAAAAAGGTGTACGCTGAGAGAACTGAAGGCCGGCGACCAGTGGGGAAACCGAGGAAACGTTGGTCTGACTCGGTCAACGAAGACAGTTCATTGCTGCTCGGATTTCAAAATTGTAGAACACGGTCAATGGACTGAGCAGTTGGAGGCGTTATTTGTAGGAAGCGAAGGCCCTGGAGGGGCTGTAGTGCTACGAAGGTGTGATGTCTACGAGTACCGTAACGTTTTCATTTCCCACCATAGAATCTATGACCTCCATTGAATTTCAACGGGTTTTCCCATCGCCGAATGCAGTGCTGAAACTACCCAGAATCACTTTTTAATATTTTCAAGTATGTGCAATTGATTGTATGTATGTCTCGTTTAAATATAATTGAAGGTCAGGAGGATACTTCATCATACAGTCTTGGGCCATAATTATTTGTTCAGGTGCGGAAGGCGTGGCAAAACTCCTTACTATCTAGAATCAAAAAGTTGCATTCCAAATGATTATCATTCCGAGTAATGAACTACAATAAATAAGCTATAATTCCTATCCTCAATGTTTTTTCTGGGGTTGCAAATAATAAATTGTGATTTGGAAGGAAAAACACCATGTTGCAATGATTTACCATGAATATTTCTTATTTCTGCTTATTAGTTATAATGAAAACTTTAATCGTTTCATTCAAACATTTCAGATAAAACATCAAATTATATATTTTATTTTGGTAACAGGAATGACATTGCTTCTACTTTTATTTAGCTAAAGCAAAATAAAGATTGGCATTATATACTTTTTGTATTCCGTATTCACAGGAATAATACAGAAAGCGCAGAGCTTGTTACAAATTATGAATCAAGTTTGTCACTACCTGATATTCTCCCAATACCATCGAAACAATACGACAAAAATCGAGCACCAAAACTTTTGGGGCAGCCAACTGTTGTTTATTTTCACGTGACCGTATTATCGCTGGATTCCATAAATGAAGAGTCTATGGTAATTCATTTTTACAACTATTGGCTAAGTTTTGTATTATACTACCAATATTGTTGCTTAATTGAAATTAAATTCATGAATTTAAAGCCAGCTAAAATAGATGTAAATTAATAAACCTATTGAAAGTGATGTGGTAAGCTCAAAAATATATCCTGTAACGTTAAAATTTTCTTTATACTTTGCACAAAGTTTATTAACCAAGGAAATATAATATATTTAAAAAAGAAAATATAAAAGATATTTCATCCAACTGCCTCTAATATACATAAGTAAATAAACTGTATGGAGAGTTATTTTTTCATTTTTATTTTTTTTGACGAAAAAATTGATGCATACTAAACAGAGTAACGAGCAAAAAATAAGAAAAATGCGCGCTGTTTTTCAAAGAAATCCAAAGACACTTGCTTAGATTGCACCTTAAAATTGAGTCTTATACTCTTTGTATATTTTGTGATTGAGCTTTGAATAATAATTAATTCCTAAAATATCTACCTTGAATTAAAATTAAAATATACTAGAATATGATCTCCATGAATGTTCCCATTTCGGTACTTATAGATGGTATGTCACCGTTTGGTTACCATTCGACTTGGTTCTAGGAGACTAGCACAGTCGATCTTGACCAAGACGTCACAAAGAAAGCAATAAACGTGATTTGATGCCCTCTGACATCACGATGCATAGAATGTCGATTATGAATAAAAATTTTTTTTACTGTTTTTTTTTTCAACTATACCAATGCAACATCTGTTGTTATAATCAACCATAATTTTTTCAAACTTTCCAGACTTACGTTACGGATATCTTTTTAGCGCAAAGTTGGCGAGATCCAAGATTACGCCTTCCAGAAAACATGAGTGAGGAATATCGAATACTTGATGTTGATTGGTTGCACAGTATATGGCGACCCGATTGCTTTTTTAAAAATGCCAAGAAAGTTACATTTCACGAAATGAGTATACCTAACCACTACCTTTGGCTTTATCATGACAAGACTTTGTTATATATGTCAAAGTACGTAATTGATTTTTTCAATATATTTTTACATTTTGAATCAAATTAATTATAAAGTTTAACATATGTATCTAATCAGAGCTTTGCACATAAAATCTAGCATAAATCAATACAGTGAACACTAAAAGTATGAACGTAGATAGGTTTATGTCCATTGTTTGTACCAACTGTAGTTGCAAAAAATATATTTCATTCAGTAGTTCCATTAAAAATTTCACCAAAAATTGCGTTACATCTGCCACTTTTTTTTTTCTGAAAAATAGAATGCAATTCGTACGGAGAGTTTATTAGTAGGTCCCTAGCAAAATAGCAACTACTTGTCTTTACATTCAAAAAATATTAACAGCAATGTTTTCTATGATTATATGCCATTTTCCGTATTTGTTTCGCGGAACTCGATAGTTCTACGGAACAAGATAAATTTAATGAATTAATTGAAAGCAATGGTAAAATGAAATTTTGGCTGAAAATCTACTATGAGCATTTACTGTATTGATATTTACATTTCGAAATAAATGTTTAGTATACATATTCACATAACATTGGAATTTACAAAATTTGAACCAACAGTCAGTTACCATACGTCGGTAAATCTTAGAAATATCATCAAGAGTAATTTAGATACAAAATAGCTATTTTTCTCGCCACTAACTTCTTGTTTCACGATTGTTTCTTTGCAGCGTTTGTGTCTTTTTGTTTTGCAACATACATTTTTTAGCTTTGCTTCTAGGATTGTCTTTATCATTACCTTTCGAGTTTCCATTCACTATTCATTATAAGCAGTGTGCTGATAGAGTTTGTTTGGGTCTATGCCTTAATTCCTTCGAGCCTTGTTCTTTCAGGGAACTCTGAACGATCTAACAGAAATCCCTTCGGGATTCCTGTTAAACTTTCTGGAGTTTCCAATTGTATCGGATTTACATGAGTATATTCTCATTCCATAATTGCCTTGTGGATATTTCAATGTCGTAAATATTTCTGTGGATTCTCGGTATCGGACTCAGTATTTCCTCTCCAGATAGAATACGTTTGGCATGGCTTATCAACGTTATTAATTATAATGTAAATGTATCTGTGATTTTGATGGTTCAATCTTCTGACACACGTAGGCCACGTAGGAATGCTAAGGCTTCTCTTTGCGTTCTTGAATCTAACGTTCATTCAGCCGCCTTGTTTAGTATATCGATGTTTGCAATATTCGTTGAATAACAGACTGGAAAGTACGAGTATATACTTAAATGCTGATGTTGCCTGAAGTCTATACCGTGAGTTATTTGTTCAATGTTTTCTAATGAGTTTAATGTTGAGCTATGATGAGGCTTTGATTGGAAAATGTAAATTTATCTTAATCAACTACTTAATTTAGTTCAATCCAGTTTTATCACAAGTATTCCAAACAAATGATCATCCAGTTTTCAAAAAACAAACATTACCTGAAAGAAAAACATGCAGGGATGCATCAAAAGGTTCGCCCTTCTTCAATCTTTCAGTTTTTTTTCAAATGATGCGGACTTTTACAGGCATAGATCTTAAAGTGTCTGGAATGGAGTAGGTTTCAATCAATTAAAATATTTCCGAGAAGCCTTATCTTGATAGTGTGCTTTGCCGATGAATAACCTTGCATTTCAAACTTATCCAACAAGTGTGAAATGTTCCCATTCTGCTGAATGGCTATTTAGATTTAAAATTGACTTTTGATTTCTGCATTCTACATTTAATATACTCACATCACCGAAATATAATAGAAAATATTTGTTTTTATATTCACTTAAATGTCTTTTTCTCATTGTTTTTATCAGGCTGACTTTGGTATTATCATGCGCAATGAAGTTCGAATCATATCCGCATGATACGCAGATATGTTCCATGATGATAGAAAGCTGTGAGCATTTTACCACACTTCTTTATTTCAGTATATAGTTATATATTTTCACATTTCATAAAGCAGCATATTTTAATAATTCATTCATTCATTATACCGAATATATTGTAAAAACGTATGCAGCTAATCTGCATTCTATGAAAAAACTAACGTTCATAAAACAATGAATGAGAAAATGTACCACCCACGAAATTTTTGAAAGATGTCAACGAATCAATTTAAAGTCGATATTAATCATACATTTAATTAGAATAATCTAAATCAAGTACGGAGATTTTTACACTGTTGACTGCTAAAATCGTATATTCTGTTGTATTTCACCGCAACTTCTCTCATGCAACACCCAAATATGTAATTATACTCGTAAAATAGTTACTTTCCTCTAGTATTTTCTAGTTTTCATTGCTTGACATAAGCAAAGGAGTGCCCAAAAGCAAATCTTCGAAATAAAATGATACTCAGTTTTGTAGTTTTAACAGTACTTCCCTAGACATGCCTTCGTTTGAAAGTAGAAATAAAATAGCTTTCTTTTGATTTTCTAAATTTTGGCATTTAACCGGTATCGATTTTTGACCATAATTATTCGATCTTTTTCAGAAATTCCTGAAAAAACACTTTCAGCAATCGCTGAAGGAGACCGAACGATCACGGCCGAATATCGATTACGATAAAGTAAAAAAGTTCACAAAATTAAAATGAAGCCGTTTTAGTTTTACTTTCAGGTTGACCTTTTTGTGAAGATGAAGTCGATTGCAACGAAAGCTTCTGTTTACTTTATCGATTATCTATTATAAAGCTCTTATTTGGTGGTTTGATCCTGACTTGTATGGTATCTGTAGAGCGATTTGAATATATAAAAAGGAATGGACACAGACCAAATCCCTGTGAAACCTTTGAATCAATAAAAATATTTCAGATCTTGTTCTACCATCTATCAGGAATTGCCTTTTATTATTATATGTTCGCTGGATGATCAAACATATATATGTTGAGGTAGCCATCTATCTAGACACAACTAATCTTTCTTTGTGTCAATGAGAAAAATATCGATAATCTTATTTTCTACTAGTTCTTAGTTATGCTGGCTGATTTTATGCCATTGATTGAGCTTTCTTGAGGATTCATTTCCTGTTTGGCGCATGTCTCGCCTCAACTAAAGAAATGTTTAATTCCTGAAAAGATGAGTTTCTAACGAATAGCCTTATTTTATCACGAAAAGCCATGGGACCTTGTTCATTTTGATGAGCAGATGCGTTTTAACACCTCGCAAGAGTCATATTCAGTGTCTAAAGTACTTGTCTGTGTGGAAGGAAATGGCTTTACATCGGTGTCGAGTAGGTTAGGCAGGTAGGACCTAGATTAGGCCAGGTAGAGGGTTATTGGGGATATTAAGGTGTTGTTGAATGTTCGTTTGTTCTCGCTCGTCTCGTTTCCGTTTTCATCGGAGAGTTTAATCTACTACTGAAAAAAAATGCGACGGAGTTTTTCACAAGTTGTAAGTTGATTATGATACCATCATCTGTTACAATTACGACACCATTTTCTCAGTACTAGAACACATCCTCCAATGAAAACAGAAGCGAAACGAACCAGAACAACGAACATTCAACAACACAAAAATAAAAACTTAATATGCCCGATAACCCTCTACTTTGCCTAATCTATGGCTGACCTGCTTAACACACCCAACACCTTTATAAAGGCATTTCCTTCCAGACATCCTTTAGACACTGAAGATGACCTAAGCGAGTCACAACGCATTTGCTTACCAAAATTAGCAAGGGGAACGCGATTATATTACTAACAACAATAGAATAGGAAACGGAAGTTTGCATTACCATAAAATTGTCGACACCATCAGCATTTGCTGATTTTTTCTAGTGTTACTGACTTGATTCAGAAACCTTTTATTTCAAAAGAATCTTAGTGCGAATTTATTCTAAATGAGGTAGATATCGTTTCAATTTTTATTTGGTAAAGCTTTGTTAAGTTCTCTAACTCTTACTATTTATAATCCATTATTTTTGCACACTTCATTATAGCTCTATTTCATTCAGTATTTGCTTTGATCAACTTTGATACCGAGTCTACAATTTCGGTTTTGTAAATATTATAAGTTACTGCTCATATACATATTTTGGAAGTTATCTAATGCTGATCAAAGGTTGAGAAGACATATGATAAAGCTAAAATGATGTCGGTTACACAGTTGATTGAAGAACATCATCGTCATCTTCTAGAGAATTAATTACTTTGCGCCTCTAACTTCATTCCTTCTATTGCATGCCTGCTGTTACGTGGAATCACTTTAACATTAACAAATCACACTGGAATTTTTTTCCAATATTTTTTATCATATCCTTAATCGTCCATTGGGAAAATACTATTAATGAATGTCATTAATGCAACATGAATGTTGCACTCAAAATAAAATAAAAAACAAGTATCGCATACTGTACAAGATTTAGTATTTATTTGGAACATGACTGATCCACTAGTTGTTAATTCCGAAATAGAACTGCCTCAGTTGGATATATCGAACAATTACACTACGGATTGTACGATTGAATACTCAACTGGTAGGTGATTTTTAGGATTGGGGTTTTTATTTGTAGGTTTAGCTACCAATTTACTTTTAAACAGTTTATTATTTCCTTAGTTTCATAAGCGAATAGAATAGCTAAAGCCATTGAATGAATCTTTAGCTGCTATATTTACACCTGCTTTTAATCCATCCATAGAGTTTTAAAGGAACAAGTGTTGCGTAAAATATAATGAAGTTTAGAGTACCATTGTTTTTGTTGCTTTATCTTATAACCCGCTTTGATTAAGGCTTTTGAGCCAATAGGTATTTCATGCAATCCGATAAAACAATTTTATAACAGCTATAACGTATAAACCAAATTTATACGAATGAAAATTTTCATTTGGTATGAAGGAAAGTCTAGATAAAATCATACATCCCCCCACGAAAATTGCCTGTTAACAGCAACTACTTGCTAAAACGTGACTAGGAAAATTGATGTGAAATTGATAATAATCGTATTCTTAAGTCTTAAACTTCCTTTCACATTTTGAATTAAGTTTTGAGTTTCATACTACACTTTTTATTGAAAGCAAAAAGACGGTTGGCTAGAACTGTAAAACTGGTATTTAGTAGAAAAGTAAATACAAGTACATTCAAACCAAGCGGCAAATTTTCATTTTGATTATCCTGAAATGAGCTTATTATAGTCCATGAAACATGCGAAGTTGCTAAAAGATTTTCGGTGTGTAACATCATACATTCGGGTAATTGACAATCACTAAAAATTTATTTTAAGCTCAAGAACAACTGCACTTGATTCAATAATGATATGAGAATTTATTTTCACCAAGAATAAAACATTAGGCTTTTGTTCACCAGCTGATTGTGAATTACCCCCTGAAGTGACGTGGTCGATGTAAAAAATTGAGCCTGGTTTAGAGAGCAATGGTCAAGTTGCTCGTAGATGATAATTTTTGGATAAATTAATGACGTACAATTAAATAAATACGTATGCCTTCTAGGAATTATTCAGTTTTATTGTTATCAGTCTTTTTGTCAATGGTTATAAGCGCAATTCAGGTGGTCCCAATCCTAAAACTTGTACAATATACCCATGTTTGTAAAAAGAATAATGATTGAATCTATAAAAAAAGTATTTTCCCTTTCAAACTTATATTTGTCATATATGTTGGTCTTTATCTTTCATTATTCAATGTTTTCTTCTTTGAAATTGCTTACCACAGGAAATTTTACATGTTTAGCAGTCGTGTTTAATTTAAGGCGTCGTCTAGGCTATCACTTATTTCACACATATATTCCATCAGCCCTAATTGTTGTCATGTCATGGATATCATTTTGGATTAAACCTGAAGCTATACCAGCACGAGTAACATTAGGTGTAACATCATTACTGACACTGGCAACACAGAACACACAATCTCAACAATCCTTACCGCCAGTGTCCTATGTTAAAGCTATTGATGTTTGGATGTCATCTTGTTCCGTTTTTGTATTCCTATCTCTCATGGAGTTTGCGGTTGTAAATAATTACATGGGACCAGTTGCTACAAAAGCCATGAAAGGATACTCAGATGAGGACTTAGCTGATCCAGATGAGTTGAAGGTATTTCCAAAAATTATTAAAAATGTTGTATTTCAAACATTTTTTTCATTCTCATAAGTTTTTTTTTATTGTTATCGCTTTTGTATGCATTCTAATGTATTGGCAGCTAGAGATTTGAAACATTGTAAAATTAAAGTCGAATTATTATTCACTTGTAAAATTAAATTCGCACCATTTTAGAAGTGAACATACTGAATTCATACTATTTATTCTGGCTCCTTTATTATAATTCCCTATTTTGCTCTTCATACAATATTTCTTTTTATATGCATAATTATATATATATATATATATATATATATATATATATATATATATATATATATATATATATATATATACATATATTTATATATATATATATATATATATATATATATATATATATATATATATATATATATATACATATATTTATATATATATATATATATATATATATATATATATATATATATATATATATATATGTATATATACACTTATGTATCATTTATATCAATCTTGAAAACCGTTACCTTTGGATATTTTGTGTTTATTCCAAACTTATTCTAAATGTTACATGCTATCTGCTAAACACAGGGACGCCGCGAGACTATTCCTTTGTTAAAAATATTTCATATTTCGCCTCACACTCATGCTTGCCTTCTCTCCTCATATGAGCAGCTTTTAACACCGTTCAATTTGACATTTTAGTTAAAAATCTTAATTTAGCCAGGGAAGTAGTCCTTCGAGCAAGATACACAAAGCTTTTAATAACTTTCAGCTTAACTAGCAGGACTTTCGAGACATACTGAGGAAGCTAAACAATTTTATAGAAAACAAACTGGACATGAGAAGGCTTTCAAAAGTTGCAAGAAATCTTCAAATGATGATTTACCGAACCGGTTTAGCGTTAGTTTTAAAAATCCCAGCTCCTAGCAATTCATGAGCAAGAGAAAACTTTCACGCAACCTTTCCAAAAAAAAACATAATGAAATCTTTTCTGATGCGATCATTTTAACTTACCTTTGGACAGCCGGAATGTACCAGGTTGAAGAACCTTGCCTGATTATCTTTCATTCATGGCTTTAACATTAAAGCACTGATCCTAACCAAAATTTATAAATTTCAAGTAAAAACTATGTGGTATTTTTTTGCTGTTCAATATATCTTATTCAAGGAAATGTTACTGGTTTTTGTAGACTTAATGTGGAAGGCGATTTCAGCACTTTGGTCCATCTGGATGTTGATCTTTGGATGGTATTGCATTTTCCACTTGCACATAAAGTTTATCAATCAGCAAAATCGGTGAAATGTTAGTTGCGGGTTTTTAGGCTCTGACTTATTTCATTCAGATAAATACCCAATTAATATTTTACTTCTGACTCGTATCTTTGAAAGCCTGTGATTATGAACTATCATGCAAAAAATTTGCAAACTACAGCCTAACAATTATATGACTTCTTTATGTTTCAGGGTTGCATATTATCTTCAGCTTTACCAAAGACCATTTATAGTATTATCTTGCTCCATTCTACCTTCGCTTAGCTATGATAAATATTGATTTCTTAGATCCTCGTTGATTCTTTTTATAATGAAACTTTGCTCATACATATTCAATTTCATTTAAACTCCGTCTGCTTCTTTGAAAGCAATTGAATTCATATTCGAGTATATACTAAGATGTACAAATGTATGAAGTAGTGACATAGAATAGACATTATATTTCTCACAACTTTGACTTTTTTGACTTTATTAAATCATAAAAATATATTGTTATTTTTGCTATTGATAAGAAGTTGTAAAAAATGTTCTCTTTTTATTAACCTCTCAGAACGATCATCATCGTGCATCGGTTGTCGTACCACAATACGATACATTTTGTCACGGCCGGGCAACTGCACTCTATATTGATAAGTTTTCTCGTTTCTTTTTCCCATTTTCATTTTTTATTTTAAACATCGTTTACTGGTCAACCTTTTTGTAATATGGAAGGAAGTGCCATCGAGCGACTAATTTGTGCAATCCAGGAAAGCACCAGTGTACTACATAATCCTAGCATGACAAAATCATTTTATCTTAGTGGATTCTTTCTTGCACACAATAAAATCGCACGTAGTAGTCTTAACAAATTCATGTTGCTCCAGAGAGATAAATCAATGAGAAAAAATATCATGAGGTGTATAACATTCTACTGAAAAGGGCATCTTTAAATGTCTTGTTGGATTAGAGATAAAAATTAGTATTTTCTAGCTGACGTTTTCTTTGAACAAAGGTCAAAAAAACTAAAAAAACAACAATGAATAGAATCCTTATTCAAATATTGTGAATAAAAGTAAAAGTAAGATTGATACAATGGATTTAAGTCTTTTAATCATGTATAGAAGCATTTACTATTTTTTTTTCAGGGTTGATTTTTTTTGGTAAAGTATTTTGTTTCCACGAAAGGCATGGAAGTGAGAACACCATTGTAAAGCCGATCTCTTACATTAAGTTGAATTTTAGTACCAAGTTGGCTAACCGCTGCATCAACATATCCCATGCCTATGTTGACACGAAGACTTGGACTGGGACAACCACTTGTTACCTTTCCCACTTGCTTACCATTTACGCAAATGTCAAAGCCTTGCCTTGCAGGAGGACCTTCTAGCATATGAAACCCTATTCGTTTCCTTTGAACTTTCGCATTACCTTTTAATTGCTGCTGAATAATCACAGCCCCCGGATAATTTAGTTCCTCACGTCTTCGTTTCGCTAGAAATTTTTGATGAAAAATTAAGAAAATGCAAGGATTCATTACGAAAATGTAGGGATTCATTATGGACTCACCTATTAACCAACTCAATCCTGCTTCTACAGGTGTTGTATACGTATCAATATCAGTTCCATAGAGACATAAACCAGCCTCAAGTCTTTATAAACAACAGAATTTTGAAGTGAAATTTTTTGAAAATAATCTAATACGTACCGAAGCGAATCTCTTGCTCCCAACCCTGCTAATTTCATATAATTCTTGTTGGTATTTAGAATTGCATCGCAAATTTTGACTGCCTGATCAGAAGGGATAGAAATTTCAATTCCATCCTCTCCAGTATAACCACATCGAGTTATTCTGCATCCCTGAATGCCAGCTACTTCCACCTGCGTACTGTTCATAAAATACAACGTATTTAAATCGCAGTTCGATACAACTGTTTGAACTAATTTTGCCGCCATTGGTCCTTGTATAGCAAGCAAAGATCGCTCTTCGGTAGGCAGGAATTCCACTGATACATCTTTTCCCTTGGATTTGAAGTTCATCTAATTGGATTGTATCCAAACCATAGCCCAATATTATTTTAAAATATGTAAATATTAGAATTCACAAATATTTTCCATACCACAGCATTTTCGATTATATCCATATCTTGCTTTCGCATTGCTGCATTTGATACAATATATAAATGATCTGGAGAGATTTTAGTCACAATCAAATCATCATAAATTGTCCCCTGGTTAGTTGTGAAAACTGTTAGTGTTCCAGAGTTGGGCTGTAGTCCTTTTAAATCTGCTGGGCATAATGTTTCGAAGCATTCGATACTGTCTTTTCCTGGAAAACAGACTCTTATCGATTCTTAAGGCAAGAAATTGCAGGAAGCTTTCTGGCTTTAACAAGGTATATAATAAATTTTCTAGTTTTATCAATCCGAAAAAATGTTAAACAGAACTACAGAATTTGAGCTCAGGAGAAGAAACCAGAGAAAATTACAACACATTTACTGTTAGTGATATAGAAAATAAACCATTATTCGTTTATGGATTTTCGGAGATTTGTGCATGCTCAAATCGAATCAAACGACTTTTTGCTCTCCACAAAATAATGCCAACTATTGCTCCAAAAGTGTTATTAACTGAATGTTTTCATTCGCTAAAGTGGTAAGACACATTACCGTACCTTAAAATTTATTCCAGTTACAAAATATTCAGGAAAGCAGATCATCAGACTTTAGAGATTTGCGGTATGTGTAGCTCAAATCATTATTCGACAACTAATATTTCACTTCACTGTACTTAAAGGTGTTTGTTTCAAAATTACTTAACTGTTTATACCAGTTTTGTTTTACCTCGAATGTAAGTTTGAAGCATGTGCGAAACATCAAAAATTGAAGCTCCTTCTCTTGTATGCAAATGTGAAGTAGAAACCGATAAATCCTTATACTGTACAGGTAACTGGAAGCCAGCAAATTCGACCATTTTTCCATTGTTTGCAATATGAAAGTCGAAGAGAGCTGTTTTATTAACTGAAGCAAGATTCGTGTACTTCCGACAAGAAATATATTTACTAGAAATGATATAGCTGGTAAGGGGACATATAGCTCTTGCCATGTTTATAATTTTATTGAATTGATGTTTCGTTTAAGAATTTAAATCACGATCACAATACGACCACTGACAACTTTCAGAAAATCTACTATTTTTCTAGTAATAAAAGTGTACGGTTAGCCAGTAAGCAAATGAAAATTATTATCGCTCTTAAAGTCGTTAACTGCTATAGGAATTCGGGCTAGTGATATAGTGGGTCATGAAATTTGACCCCTTTTTTATGATAAGGTATAAAATCTTCATATGTTTGCTTTCTGCTATATTGTAATGTACGACATTCAATCGCGGTTATCCATATAAAATTTAAGCCTGGATGCTTAATATATGCATATATATATATATATATATATATATATATATATATATATATATATATATATATATATATATATATATATATATATATATATAAATATATATATATGTATATATATATATATATATATATATATATATATATTTATAGTATGTATGTATATGTGTGTGTGTGTATATTATGCATATATATATATATATATATATATATATATATATATATATATATATATATACAGTGAGCGTCAAAAGAAAGTAAACACCTTAGATACTTGTATTAAGAATTTTATTGAAACAAAGTAACTAACACAAAATCGAAAATAAGTATAAGGAATTAAAGAATTATTTAATAAAAACTGAACACAACATAAACATTAAACAAAAGTAATACAAAACAAAGATAAACTCACTTTAATCAAAAAAAGACCAAATTTCACGCGTCAAAAAAAAGTAAACAGCAAACAAAACATAACAGAACTTCAATAGAAAAAGTCGATTTTTTTTAATTTTTCAATATTTCGTTTGTTTTCCTTTGGACTTAAGCACCTCATTTAGTCTTCTAGGCATCAACGCGACAAGTTTTTTTGTAACATCGGGAGAGATTTGGCTCCATTCTTCCTTTATAACTTTCTTTAAATCGGCTTTGCTTGAAATTACCCTTTGTCTCACTTTTCTGTCAAGGTGTTCCCACAGATGCTCGATCGGGTTAAGATCTGGGGGCAGCGGCGGATGATCAAGTGTCTTAGGAGTCCGTTATAGTAGCCACTCTTTCAGAATTTTGGACGTATGCTTTGGATCGTTGTCCCGTTGAAAGATCCAATTTCCAGGCAAGCCTAATTTTTTGACGCTAGGGGCAACATTGTCCCTCAAAATGGCTAAATAATCCATTTTGTCCATTGTGGAGTCAATAAAAACAAGATTATCAACACCAGTTGCCACCATACACCCCCATACCATAACTGAACCGCCACCGTGCTTAACAGTGATGGTAACACACTTTTCTTTGAAGGCTTCATTGTTAGCACGCCATATTTTTAGGGGCCTCTTCGCGCCGAAAATTTATAATTTGCTCTCATCTGTATATAATACGTTTACCAAAAAGATGGAGCCTCGTTTTTGTACTTTTAAGCAAAGTCCATACGCTTGATGGTGGATATGTATGGCTTTTTCCGTGGTGTTCTTCCATGTAGACCATTTTTATGAAGCGCTCTCCTGACTGTACTCGCACTTACTGGTTTGCCTGATGCCTGCGTTATGTCTTCTGACAATTTAACTGCACTTGAGGCTGGATATGCCCTTACTTCTCTTACTACAGCTCTAACTTCAGTACGACTAAGCCGCTTTGAGCGTCCAGATCTCGGTAAATCTTCAACGAGATGATGTTTGGCATACTTCTCAATAATTTTTTTTACTGTGGAGTGGTTTCTGCCCACAATTACGCCAATTTCACGCAAGGATTTGCCTTTTTCTTTTGTCTATTATAATTTTCCTAGAACAAATGTACTTAAAACGACTTTTGTTGAAGTAAAGCACCCGAACAGCACGAATTTGTCACCAAAAGTTAAGGTTCTTCCTCGAAATATAACACTGTTTACTTTTTTGATGCGTAAAATCTGATGCATTTCCATGTTGGTGAGATTTGAGCAATGTTGCCACTTGTTTTTGTATCATGTTTGATAGTAATCAATCTCTAATGGTTTAGCAGTAAACTCATTAATATTACTTTTTATCGCAAGTCAATAATAGCTTTGTAATGCAACAATTTAAAGAGCGTCTTTTGACGCTCACAGTATATATATATATATATATATATATATATATATATATATATATAGATATATATATATATATATATATATATATATATATATATATATATATATATATATATATATATATATTTAAGCCCGCATGCATGTCTATATATATATATATATATATATATATATATATATATATATATATATATATATATATATATATATATATATATATATATATATATATATATATATTGTCAAGTGTTATGGTTCGCGGCCAATAATTTAATGTTCCGGGAAAGTGAAAACGCAATGTCTTTTAAATTAAATTAAAAGAGTTTATTTAATTCGTCAAAAATGCCCAATCACTTCACTAACAATTTCACAACTTTAATTTTCACTATTAAAATTATACCTTCCACTTGTCCATAAATTTCTATCGCAATTGTCTACTAAAATCACTTCACACTCAAACAATCAATATCGCCTGTACTTTGCGTATCGCAGTTTTCTATCGCGGTCGTAATGAATGATCTGTCCCCCATTCATTTAGCTCGCCTTTATATAGGGTGTCTAATCATTCAACTCAGTTCTCGTACATTGGTGAATTAGCGGGAACATTCCAGCATGAATGAATGGAGCAGTGACTCACTTTCAGATGTTGTTCATGCTTGTTAGGTTCTCGTGGTTTCGAGTAAATTCGTTTTGTTGATGCTCTTGCTTGTTGTGAAAACAATTGCGACAGTAGCTCGCAGAATTCTTTGTACATGTAACACTGCCCCCACCTCAGTTCTTTTCGCTCCGAAAAGATGTGTCGCTATTTGTAGTCAATTCTCCCTGGGTGTAATATGGGGCAAGACGGTCCAGATGTTACGATGTTCCTGTATTCGGTATACAACGTCGTTGATTCGCATTGTAACTCGGCATGGTCCCTCCGCATTATATTGCAACTTTGGGCACCTACCCTTTCGCCGTTGCGGGTTATATAGCCACACCAAGTCATCTTGCTGGAAGCCAGTAGACTTTGCCTTTAGATCATAACTGGTCTTCATGCGGTCAGTAGCCGATTCGAGGTGTTTTCGCGCTGTCCGATGTTTCTGGTTCAACCGTTGTCTTAGCTCACTTGCGTACTCCGAGATCGTTTGGGGTTTCTCAGGGAGTGCTCCGAACTTTATATCAGCTGGCAGACGAATAGTCTTTCCAAAAATGACTTTGGCTGGGGCTTGGCCCGCCGATGCATGTTCGGCAGCTCTGTACGCCATCAAAAAAAGAGTGGGATATGTCGGTCCCAGTTCCTTTGGTTCTTGTCAACCATCTTGGCCAGATGTTTATCGAGCGTGCCGTTGTAACGTTCGACCATTCCATCGGATTGGGGATGCAGCGGTGTTGTCCTCGTTTTCTGTATTCCCAGCAGCTCGCACATTTCGCAAAAAACTAGTGACTCAAAGTTTCGGCCTTGATCCGAATGTAGTTTGCAAGGTAGGCCCTACCTACTGACCCAATTTAACACTAGCTGTTCGGCTACAGTAGTTGCTTCCTGGTTGGGAATGGGGTAGACCTCGGGCCGCTTGCTAAAATAATCGGCCACAACCAGCGTGTATCGATTTCCCCGCTCGGATTCAGGAAAGGGTCCCGCGATGTCAACAGCAATCCTTTCAAATGGTACCCCCACGCTATTGGTTTGCATTTGCGCTCTTTCTCGACGCTTTGGATCTTTGACGGAAGCGCAAATTGTGCATCTACGACACCAGTCCTCTACGCCTTGTCGAGCGTCGAGCCAGTAAAACCTTTCCCGCAATTTCGCTAAGGTCTTGTTAGCACCAAGGTGGCCTCCCGAGGATCCTTCGTGCATCTCCTTAACCACATCGTGGATTCGGCTTTTGGGTAGTATAGTTTGCATCCTATAGGAGCTGCCATCCACCGTTTCCCATTTCCGCTTGAGTACGCCACCCGCCACCTGAAGGGAGTTCCATTGTGCCCAATAGCTTTTCAGGGTTGCACCATACATTGAAACGTCTTTCCATTCAGGGCGCCCAGTTGTCTCCTTCCATACGAGCAATGGCCCGATGTCTTCATCGACTAACTGGGCATTTCGAATCTCCTCCGCTGACCAACCTTTATCGAATTCGGCCGTTATCAATCGCAGATCAACGGGCGGTTCCTTTTCCTCAATCCGTCGGCAATGCTTGCACTTAGCTGGACATGGACGGTGGGATAGGGCGTCAGCATTTCCGTGAACTCCGCCCTTCCGATGAACAATTTCGTAGTCGTATGACTGCAATCTTTTGATCCATCTCGCAACTTGTCCCTCGGGGTTTTTGAAGCTGAGCAGCCATCTCAGTGATGCATGGTCCGTTCGAAGAACAAATTTCTGGCCATATAGGTACTTGTGGAACTGCTTGGTGGCCTCTATGATAGCCAATAGCTCCTTCCTGGTCACACAGTAGTTCCTCTCACTTTTTGAAAGAACTCGACTTTAGTACGAGAGGACTCTTTCTTCGCCATCGATCTGCTGGGAGAGTACAGCTCCAATACCGCCGTTGTCCGCATCGGTGTCAACTACAAACATTTTTCCGGGTTTCGGATATGCCAGCACGGGTGATTCACACCGCTTCTCTTTCAAGGTCTCAAAGGCCACCTGGCATTGTTCATTCTAGACATACGGACGATTTTTCTTGGTTAGCTGATGGAGACACTTAGCGAATTTGGCAAAATCTTTAACGAATCTTTGATAGTAGGTTGCCAGACCCAGAAAACTTCGTGGTTGGCGCTTGTTGTTTGGCGTTGGCCAGCTTTTCACGGCTTCAATTTTCTCAGTTTCTGTTTTGACCCCTTCTGCTGATACGACGTGTCCCAGGTAATTTACTTCAGCTGCGAAAAGGGTGCACTTGTCGGGACTAAGTTCCAAATTTGCCAGTCGCAATCGGAAGAAAACCTCTTCTAAGTTCCGCACATGCTCTTCGAGCGTTCTCCCGAAAACAATGATGTAATCTAGGTACACCAAGCAGGCTTTCCAGGTTAGGCCACGTACCACGTATTCCATCAGGTGTTCGAAAGTGGCTGGGGCATTGCAAAGCCCAAATGGCATCACCACAAACTGCCACAATCCGATCCCAAATGAAAATTCGGTCTTCTCTCAGTCCTTCTTGTCGACCTGCCAGTAGCAACTCTCGAGGTCGAGTGTAGAAAACCATTTTGCATCGGCCAAAGTGCCCATGATGTCATCGATGCGTGGGAGCGAGTACCTATCTTTCTTAGTGACGTCGTTAAGCTGCCTATAGTTGACACAAAAACGAGTGCTACCATCCTTTTTCTTTACTAGAACTACAGGCGTGGCCCATGGGCTGACAGAAGGTTCAATAACGCCTTGTTTTTCCACGTCCAAGATCAGTGTGCTCACTTCTCCTTGTTTGGCTATAGGGAGACGTCTCGGTGCTTGTCTAATCAGCTTGGCTCCCTGTGTATCTATGACGTGAGTTACCAGACTCGTTCGGCCTTGGTCATCCGGGCTCGTTGAGAAGATGTCACTGTACTTGGTGACCAGATCAGAGGCTCGCTTGAATAGCTGCACTGGCAATTTGACCTGCTTCAATATTGCAGACGTGGATTTCCGGGCTTTGTCTGCGTCTTGCCTCCTTTTCCAATGATGGTCGTGAGTGGCTTCCAAAGAGGTGATGGTGGAAACAGGCTGGCAGCTGCCGATGACTTCTCCCGCTTTGATGCTCGTGGTTGAGTCTGTGGTGTTAAGGACTCTAACGGGCACGTATCCGTTCCTTACAAGGCTTCGTCCTACAATCAAACTGCGCAATGCGGACGTCTTCGTTGGCTCTATCAGATAAGATCGCTGGTCTCCAGAATCATCATCAAGCTTGGCCCATACAATGCTCTCGGAAGATTTTGGTACATCTGTGTCGGCACATACCACTACATTCATCTTGTCAATTTGGACGCTGGGATCCTCCATCAATACTTCCACATTCTGCTATTTCAATACCCGTTTGCCCAAATCCAACGTGATTCCATGTGGTCGCAGAAAATCCATTCCGAGAATGCTGTCATCCATAATGTTCGCGACCAGAAAATTATGTCGGAACGCAAGGTCTCCCAACTGTATCTGGAGGTTGACCTCTCCATGGTCGGGTGCAGTTTCTCCCGTAGCTGTCCGTAGTGAGAAAATCCTGCCCTTGTGAAGTAGTTGTTGCCTCACATGGTCTGGTCGGATGATCGATCGGGTTGTACCAGTGTCGATTGTTATGGTGCAATGTTCTCCGTCAACTTGTCCCGGAAGGCATAAGTCGGATTCTCCACGATGTAGCCTTGACACGGTAATGGTGGTGCCGGAGACGTCACTCCTCCTAGCCAACCTTTGCCCCACGAAGTTGACCCCGTCAGTTTGAAGGGCTTCTATTCTGGGCTCCTGACTCGGCCTGGATCTCCTCCACCCTGGATAATTCCTCGGTTTTCTTTGCTTCTTGCAATATCCTTGCAGGTGCCCGTTCTCGCTGCAATTCCAGCATCTAGGCGCACCATTTGCATGCGGCACTCGTTTAATTTCCACGCGCTCACACCTGCACTCGCCTGTCATTACCTTGCGAACCCGGGCAGTGGTACGACTCACATTTTTCGGTGCCTCAAAGTTCAGACTATAAGCCAATACGTCCTTAACTGTTTGCTTTTGATCTAAACGCACTGCTTGTTGCAATTCCTGGTCCTTTAATACACTGATGAATGCTTCTGTTGCTGCGTCATCTCGATGTTGTGGGTCGTAAGCTGGGTAAGCCAAAAGTGCCAGTCGCTCAATGTCTTGGCCTAGCTGCTGTAAAGCTTCGCCAGACCTCTGCATCCGATGCCGTAGCTGTGCCCGATAAATCTGCTTCAGATGATCGTCTCCGTAATGCATCTCGAGTGAATTCATTATAGGAGCCGGGTTTGAGTACAAGTCAAAGGGGATCGTCTGCAAAAGCTTGGCAGCTGGGCCTCTTAGGGCAAGAATCAATGCAGTTGCTCATTCCTGCTCATTCCAGTGACTTGCCCCAGCGGCAGCTTCAAACTGGGTTTTGTAAATACTCCAGACCGTTTTCCCGTCGAATATTGGTGCTTTCACATTTCTGGATGAGCTTTGTGCTGCGGTTGCAGGGGCTGGTGAGGTGGTAACTGCTGCCTTCGCTGCTTCCAATTCCTTTTTAATTTTTTCCATCTCATGAACATGAGACCTGGTAAACCTTTTCCTCGACGCATTTAATTTGTTTGGTCAGACTAACGAGCTCCGCTTTTATTTCGGTTGACTGTTTTTGCAAATCTGCCTTGATTTCGATCGCTTGTTGGTCCAGCTTCTGGTCTAGCTTGCAGTTAAACTGGGTGACTGTCCATTTAGCTTCGCAGTTAAACTGGATGACTGCTGTCGCTGCTTTTGCTGCATCAGCATCAATATTTGCATCAGTGCATCTTCTGGCTCCTTTGATTTTGGCATTTCTGCCTCTCCCTTAAGCTCCGCCATGGAAAACTCATTTAATGTTAGCTTAGTGGAACTTTTATTAATTTGGCTTATTTTTTTTTCACCAGTTTCCACGTTACATTCCACTATTGTGCATTTTTAGAAAAATGTTTATAAGTATTCACTTTCAAAGTTTTCTTTCTCACTTCACGACACCACTGTCGCGTGTTATGGTTCACGGCCAATAATTTTAATGTTCCGAGAAAGTGAAAACGCACTGTCTTTTAAATTAAGTTAAAGGAGTTTATTTACTAAAAATGCACAATTTATAATTTCACTATTTTACAAGTCGTCTATCAATTTTTACTTCAACTGTCTATCACTTCTATATCACTTTTTAATTCGCACTCCTCACCATCGCAGTTTTACTATATCGCGGTTGTAATAAATTAATTCATTCAGCTCGCCTTTATATAGGGTATCAAGTCATTCATTCCATTTCTCGTACATTGGCGAACTAACTGGAATATTCGAGCAGCTTAATGAATGGGCAGTGACGTCACTTTCAGATGTTGATCATGCTTGGCGGGTTTTCGAGTACATTCGTTTGTTGATCATGATGGTTGTGAAAACAATTCCGACAGTAGCTCGCAGAATTATTTGTACATGTACCAATATATATATATATATATATATATATATATATATATATATATATATATGTATATATATATATATATATATATATATATATATATATATATATATATATATATATATATATGCATATATATATAACATGTATACAATATATATATATATATATATATATATATATATATATATATATATATATATATATATATATATATATATATATATGCATATATATATATAATATGTATACAATGTATAGATATATATATATACATATATATATATATATATATATATATATATATATATATATATATATATATATATATATTGTTACATGTACAAATAATTACATGTACAAATAATTCTGCGAGCTACTGTCGCAATTGTTTTCATAATCATTAAGAACGTCAACAAATGAATTTACTCGAACCCACGAGAACCCAACAAGCATGATCAACATCTGCAAGTGACGTCACTCCATTCATTAATTTGCTCGAATCTACCAGGTACCTCTCGGTAGAACATTCGCCAATGTACGAGAAATGGGTGAATAGGTAGAGACCCTATATAAAGGCGAGCTGAATGAATGGGGGGATCATTCATTCGAACGCGATAAGAACTGCGATAGTGTGTGGAAAGCGAATAGAAAAGTGATTTTCGTAATTGTGAAGTGATTTTGAAGACAATTGCGATAAGAAATTTATGGACAAGTGTTACATTTTTAATAGTGAAAATTAAAATTAGTGAAAGTGTTAAATCGATTATTGTGCGTTTTTAATTAAATAAACTCTTTTAACTTAAATAAGAAGACATTGCGTTTTCACTTTCCCGGAACATTAAAATTATTGGCCGCGAACCAAATAACACGCGACAGTGGTGTCAAGAAGTGCGAAAGAAAAATTTTGAAAGTGAATAGTTGAACATTTTTATAGTGCACAATAGGAAAATTTAAAGAAACATTAAAAATGCCACGAAGCTTAAACTTAAAAATTAATGAATTGACCATGTCGGAGCTTAAGGAAGAGTTGGAACAGCGAAACCTGGCTACGCAAGGTACAAAGGCCACACTGATTGCACGCTTGCGTGACGCAATTGAATCGGAAGGCGCGTATCTGGATTCGGGTGAGCCCTCAGATGCAGAAAAAGGCGCAGAAGGTGGTGAAGCAGAAACAAAAAAACCAAAGGAACCAGAAAATGCGCTGATGCAAATGTTGATGCTGATGCAGCACGAAGCTAGATGAACAATCAGCGAAGTTAAATGAACAATCAACGAAGCTAAATGAACAATCAGCGCAGCTAAATGAACAGACATCCAGTTTACCTGCGAAGCTAAATGAACAATCAGCGCAGCTAAATGAACAATCAGCAAAAATAGACCAACAAGCGATTGAAATCAAGGCGGATTTGCAAAAACAGTCAACCAAAATAAAAGCGGAGCTCAGTAGTCTCAACAGCCAAATTAAATGCGTCGAGGAAAAGGTATACCAGGTCGAGGAGAGAATCAACCTTGAGATCAGCCAGGTCGAGGAGAGAATCAACCATGAGATGGAAAAAGTGAAAAAGGACTTGGAAGCAGCGAAGGCAGTAGTAACCGCCTCACCAGCCCCACTTATAACCGCAGCGCAAAGCTCATCTAGAAATGCGCAAGCACCAATATTCGACGGGCAAACGGTCTGGACTATTTACAAAACCCAGTTTGAAGCAGCCGCTCGCATAAATCACTGGAATGAGCAGGAACGAGCAACTGCATTGATTCTTGCTCTAAGAGGCCCAGCTGCCAAGCTGTTGCAGACGATCCCCGTTAAATTACACTCAAACCCGAATGCTATAATGAATGCGCTCGACATGCGTTATGGAGATGATCATCTAAAGCAGATTTATCGGTCACAGCTCAGGCATCGGGTGCAAAATTCTGGTGAAACCTTGCAGCAACTAGCCCAAGACATTGAGCGACTAGCACTTTTGGCTTACCCAGCCTACGACCCAGAACATCGAGATGATGCAGCGACAGAAGCATTCATCAGCGCACTAAAGGGCCCAGAATTGCAACAAGCCGTGCGTTTAGCTCAAAAGCAAACGGTTAAGGACGCATTGGCTTACAGTCTGAACTTTGAGGCAGCGAAAAATGTGACTCGTACCACTGCCCGGGTTCGTGAGGTAGTGACAGACGAGTGCAGGTGTGAACGCGTGGAAATTGAGCGAGACCCGCATGTAAATGGTGCGCCTAGATGCTGGAATTGCGGAGAGAAGGGCACTTGCAAAGAGACTGCAAGAAGCGAAGAAAACCGAGCTATTGTCCAGGGTGTGCAGCTAGGAGGAGATCCAGACCGAGTCAGGAGCCCAGAATGGAAGCCCTTCAAACAGAGGGGTCGGGAAACATGTAAGAGCCAACTTCGTGGGGCAGAGGTTGGCTAGGAGGATCGACGTCCCCAGCACCACCATCACCGTGTCAAGACTACATCGTGGAGAAGCGGACTTATGCCTTCCAGGTCAAATTGACGGAGAACACTGCACCATAACAATCGACACTGTTGCAACCCGATCGACTATCCGACCAGACCTAGTTAGACAGCAACAACTTCACAAGGGCAGAATTTTCTCACTACGGACAGCTACGGGAGAAACTGCACCTGTTCATGGAGAGGTCAACCTCAAGATACAGTTGGGAGACCTCGTGTTCCGACATAATTTTCTGGTCGCGAACATTATGGATGACAGCATTCTCGGAATGGATTTTCTGCGACCACATGGAATCACGTTGGACTTGGGCAAACGGGTATTGAAATGGCAGAATGTCGAAGTACTGATGGAGGATCCCAGCGTCCAAATCTCCAAGATGAATGTAGTGGTATGTACTGACACTGATGTACCGAATTCTTCCGAAAGCATTGTATGGGCCAAGCTTGATGGTGATTCTGGAGACCACCGATCTTATCTGATAGAGCCAACGAAGACATCCGTATTGCGCAGTTTGATTGTAGGACGAAGCCTTGTAAGATCTATAAGGAACGGATATGTGCCCGTTAGAGTCCTTAACACCGCAGACTCAACCACGAGCATCAAAGCGGGAGAAGTCATCGGCAGCTGCCAGCCTGTTTCCACCATCACCTCTTTGGAAGCTACTCACAACCATCATTGGAAAAGGAGGCAAGACACAGACAAAGCCCGGGAATCCACGTCTGCAATATTGAAGCAAGTCGAATTGTCGGTGCAGCTATTCAAACGAGCCTCTGATCTGGTCACCAAGTACAGTGACATCTTCTCAACAAGCCCGGATGACCAAGGCCGAACGAGTTTGGTAATTCACGTCATAGATACACAGGGAGCCAAGCCGATTCGACAAGCACCGCGACGTCTCCCTATAGCCAAACAAGGAGAAGTGAGCGCGCTGATCTCGGACATGGAAAAACAAGGCATTATTGAACCTTCTGTAAGTCCATGGGCCACGCCTGTAGTTCTAGTAAAGAAAAAGGATGGTGGCACTCGTTTTTGTGTCGACTATAGGCAGCTCAACGACGTCACTAAGAAAGATAGTTACCCGCTCCCACGCATCGATGATATCATGGACACTTCAGCCGACGCAAAATGGTTTTCTACACTCGATCTCAAGAGTGGCTACTGGCAGGTAGAAATTGACAAGAAGGACCGAGAGAAGCCCGCATTTTCAGTTGGGACCGGATTGTGGCAATTTGTGGTGATGCCGTTTGGGCTTTGCAATGCTCCAGCCACTTTCGAACGCTTGATGGAATACGTGCTACGTGGTCTAACCTGGAAAACCTGCTTGGTGTACCTAGATAACATCATCGTCATCGGGAGAACGTTCGAAGAGCATGTGCGGAACTTAGAAGAGGTTTTCTCCCGACTGCGACTGGCAAATTTGAAACTTAGTCCCGACAAGTGTACCCTTTTCGTAGCTGAAGTAAAATACCTGGGACATGTCGTATCAGCAGAAGGGGTCAAAACAGACCCTGAGAAAATTGAAGCCATGAAAAGCTGGCCAACACCAAACAACAAGCGCCAACTATGAAGTTTCCTGGGTCTGGCAACCTACTATCGAAAATTCGTCAAAGACTTTGCCAAAATAGCTAAGTGTCTCCATCAGCTTACCGAGAAAAATCGTCCGTATGTCTGGAATGAACAATGCCAGACAGCCTTTGAGACCCTGAAGGAAACGCTATGTGAATCACCCGTACTGGCGTATCCGAAACCCGGAAAAATGTTTGTAGTTCACACCGATGCGGACAACGGTGGTATTGGAGCTGTACTCTCCCAGCAGATCAATGGCGAAGAAAGAGTCCTCTCGTATTACAGTCGAGTTCTTTCAAAAAGTGAGAGGAACTACTGTGTGACCAGGAAGGAGCTATTGGCTATAATAGAGGCCACCAAGCAGTTCCACAAGTACCTATATGGCCAGAAATTTGTTCTTCGAAGGGACCATGCATCGCTGAGATGACTACTTAACTTCAAAAACCCCGAGGGACAAGTTGCGAGATGGATCGAAAGATTGCAGTCATTGGACTACGAAATCGTTCATCGAAAGGGCGGAGTTCATGGAAATGCTGACGCCCCAACTCGTCGCCCATGTCCAGCTAACTGCAAGCATTGCCGACGGATTGAGGAAAAGGAACCGCCCGTTGATCTGCGACTGATAACGGCCGAATTCGATGAAGGTTGGTCATCGGAGAAGATTCGAAATGCCCAGCTAGCCGATGAAGACATCGGACCATTGCTCGTATGGAAGGAGACGACTGGGCGACCTGAGTGGAAAGACGTTTCAACGCATGGCGCAACCCTGAAAAGCTATTGGGCACAATGGAACTCCCTTCAGGTGGCGGGTGGCGTACTCAAGCGGAAATGGGAAACGGTGGATGGCAGCTCCTATAGGATGCAAACTATACTACCCAAAAGCCGAATCCACGATGTGGTTAAGGAAATGCATGAAGGATCCTCGGGAGGCCACCTTGGTGTTAACAAGACCTTAGCGAAATTGCGGGAAAGGTTCTACTGGCTCCACGCTCGAGAAGACGTAGAGGACTGGTGTCGCAGATGCACAATTTACGCTTCTGTTAAAGGCCCAAAGCGACGACTGAGAGGACAAATGCAAACCTATAACGTGGGGGTACCGCTTGAAAGGATTGCTGTTGACATCGCAGGACCCTTTCCTGAATCTGAATGGGGAAATCGATACACGCTGGTTGTAGCCGATTATTTCAGCAAGTGGCCCGAGGTCTACCCCATTCCTAACCAGGAAGCAACTACCGTAGCTGAACAGCTAGTGTTAAATTGGGTCAGTAGGTACGGCGTACCTGGCGAACTACATTCGGATCAAGGCCGAAACTTTGAGTCACTAGTTTTTGGCGAAATGTGCGAGCTGCTCGGAATACGGAAAACGAGGACAACACCGCTGCATCCCCAATCCGATGGAATGGTCGAACGTTTCAACGGCACGCTCAATAAACACCTGGCCAAAATGGTTGACGAGAACCAAAGGGACTGGGACCGACATATCCCACTATTTTTAATGGCGTATAGAGCCGCTGAACATGCATCGACGGGCCAAGCCCCAGCCAAAGTCATTTTTGGAAAGACTATTCGTTTGCCAGCCGATATAAAGTTCGGAACACCCCCTGAGAAACCCTAAACGGTCTCGGAGTACGCAAGTGATCTAAGACAACGGTTGAACCAGATACATCGGACAGTGCGAAAACACCTCGAATCGGCTACTGACCGCATGAAGACCAGGTATGATCTAAAGGCTAATTCTACTGGCTTCCAGCAAGATGACTTGGTGTGGCTATATAACCCGCAACGGCGAAAGGGTAGGTCTCCAAAGTTGCAACATAATTGGGAGGGACCATACCGAGTTACAAAGCGAATCAACGACGTCGTATACCGAATACAGGAACATCGTAAGCCGAGAGCTAAAATGAAAATCGTGCATCTGGACCGTCTTGCCCCATATTACACCCAGGGAGAATTGACTACAAATAGCGACACATCTTTTCGGGGCGAAAAGTACTGAGGTGGGGGCAGTGTTACATGTACAAATAATTACATGTACAAATAATTCTGTGAGCTACTGTCGCAATTGTTTTCATAATCATTAAGAACGTCAACAAATGAATTTACTCGAACCCACGAGAACCCAACAAGCATGGTCAACATCTGCAAGTGACGTCACTCTATTCATTAATTTGCTCGAATCTACCAGGTACCTCTCGGTAGAACATTCGCCAATGTACGAGAAATGGGTGAATAGGTAGAGACCCTATATAAAGGCGAGCTGAATGAATGGGGGGATCATTCATTCGAACGCGATAAGAACTGCGATAGTGTGTGGAAAGTGAATAGAAAAGTGATTTTCGTAATTGTGAAGTGATTTAGAAGACAATCGCGATAAGAAATTTATGGACAAGTGTTACATTTTTAATAGTGAAAATTAAAATTAGTGAAAGTGTTAAATCGATTATTGTGCATTTTTAATTAAATAAACTCTTTTAACTTAAATAAAAAGACATTGCGTTTTCACTTTCCCGGAACATTAAAATTATTGGCCGCGAACCAAATAACACGCGACAATATATATATGTATAGTATGTATATATATGTAAATACATATGTATGTATATATATATATATATATATATATATATATATATATATATAGTTTTAAAAACTCTAGGTCAAACTCTGAATGGTTTTAAAACAGGCTTGTTTTATAGAGCTTCGTACTTGAGAAAACTGACCAGATGCCTTAATGTTCGCGTAAAAGTTTATGCCCCATCATCATTAATATGTAGCAGTGAGGGGACTGCTATCACAGTATACCAAATACATAAATATAGATACAAACTCGTTTGAGAGCTTTTGAAACTTCTCGACACCTTTCAACACAATTTCATTCTAAAAGCCTTTTCAGTTTGCTTGTGACTTCATTATAGAATACAACGAAGTGTTTTTATAAGATAAATGAAAGAAAAATCATTCACGATAGTCTTTACTGTAGATCAATCGGTAAAAAGAGAAAACGTACAGGAAACCAACACTTGACAGAACAGTTTTCCACAGAAACCAGTACAACGGTTGAAATTCGTTTCTGTGCGGGAGATGATGAAATCATACGTAGAAGTACGATATTCATGTGTACTATCAAGAATATTGTGCTTCTCATCTACGGCACAACAGCCCAAGAAAGGCATCCACCTCCAAGATTAACCGTATCCAACCATCACGGTTCTGCGACCTCGTTCACCCGTTGATCATCCCAGCAAGGATCTGCTGTCAGCTTCTACTGTGTCTTCTTAACGAGCCTTCGGTCTTCCCGCTGAGCGTCTACCTTGTGCTCTACCCTTTAATGTCCTTTTAGGTACCCAGATATGCCATCAACAATGTAAAAAGTGTAAAAAAATATTAAATTCTGCTTGATAACTTGATGAAAAAACAAAAAACCACCCCACCAGTGAGCAGAGCCTTCTATTCACGGACTGTAAACCTATCAGATACGCCTTTTACGACACAAGAAATGTAGTTGTTGGATAAGGGACTGAAACACAACTTATATAACACAAACCTCAACAAAGACCTAGAACAACTGGTAACTGACACTGAACTAGCCATTAACAAACTGCCGCAGGAACAACAGACACATTCAAGACGCACTACAGTATATATACTACAAAAATAAGCATTAGCATAAGCAAAACGAATTTTCACGAGAGTCATAAGATATTAAGACACATTCAGATAAAGATAACACTTACGGATAACCTACTAACAGGGACAAAGCATATACAACGGTGGTCATTAAAACAATGGACCACGTATATAAAACAATAGACTTCATTAACGCCAATGGATACAAACTGGTACAAAAGGACCCCACTAATAAGTTCCAAGCATACTTACGTACTGCTATTATACAATCCCCACCAATCATTTCCTTTAAAACTAAGTACCGCTACATAAACCCAAATCCGTCCACACAACCTAAGGTCCACAAACCCAATATCTCTATCCGTTCTGCCACCAATAATCGCCAACCTCGATACGTCTATACCCGTTGACGAAACACTGATCATACTAAAAGAAAAACGTTCATTCAGATCAACTACTCAATCTCATAAAGACCACTGTAATGATTTTTAAGTCTACGTCCGAACGAGGAACCGACCTCTCATCGGTTCTAAACGTTAAGTCTGAGTAGTGCCAACGGATGGTACCAACCGGTCAACCAATCCGTGCACCGTAATCCATTCACGCGGTGGCTGCTTGTCGGCCAGCTAGATCGGAGAGGATTTCGGTCACGGGTCTCCGAATGGGGAGATGCCTGTGGTGGAGTGATAAGACGAAAGCAGGGCACAGGTGATGGTGGAAATCCTGCGGTCCCAATCCTTCTGATCCGGTTGAACGTAGGCCCGAATGGCGGCTATGAGGCTGCGGTTCAACCGCTCGGACGCATTGGCTTGCGGAGAATAAACGGCAGTCCGCTGATGCGTAATGCCATACTTTTCCATTAATTCCCGAAATCTAGACGAGGTGAACTGAACCCCGTTGTCGGAGACCAGCTTCTCCGGTACTCCAAATATATGGAAAACGCGGTTTTCCAGAAAACTGACTATGGGGCCGGTGTGCAGGTTTCGAAGAGGTTCCACAATCGGAAATTTGGACAAGTGGTCCAGGACCACGACAGCTCCCGTGTATCCCGAAGTCGAGCGAGGGTACGGACCGATGAGATCTATATACAGGCGCTGGAACACCCGCTCCGGTAGTTCGAATTTTCCCATCGGGGGCCGAAGAACAGAATTTGGCGCTTTAGTGCATTTGCACAGCTCACAAGCGGCTACGTACTTTTTCACTTGCTGCGCCATCTTAGGCCAACAGAAGTAAGTCTTCAGTCACCGAAGCTTACGACCATAACCACCGTGTGCACTCAATGGGTGGTCATGAGCCCGCTTAATCAATTCGCATGTCAGTTCTTCGGGCATCCATAACTTCCACTGTTCCTCTTCTTGAATGGGGTCTCCGGAGGCGTGTCTCGTCCGCTTGTATATAAACCCCTTCGTCACCCGTAGTTCTGGCAGCTGTGGCAACTGGTCCTGAATCGTATTCATCAGCTGGATATAACATGCTGACTTGAAGGCGGGATGGTCCAAGTCGACCCATAGGGGGCTGTCGTCCTCCTGGGCCAACTCGGCTCCTTCAGGGGCGAACATCCTTGATAGTGTGTCCGGTACCACGTGCTGACTTCCCTTGCGGTGTCTTATCGTAAAGTCAAACACCTGTAATTTCAAAGCCCATCTGGCCAAGCGGCCGTGGAGATCAGTTTGGCTCATCAGCCATTTCAGTGACGCATGATCAGTGACGATTTCAAAAGGATGTCCTTCTACATATGCTCGAAAACGTTTCACAGCCGCCAGGCATTCCTGCTCCGAGACCGTGTAGTTCCGCTGGGCCAGGTTCAGCTTGTGGGACATGAAGGCTATAGGTCTCTCCTCGCCGTCTTGTGCAACCTGGACTAAGACTGCTCCCACCCGATGTTGACTCGCGTCACAATGGATTGAGAACGGTTTGACAAAGTCCGGGCTGTGCAGTACGGGGGCTGTAGTCAGACTCTTCTTTAGCTCTTCAAAGGCTCGCAAGCTGGGCTCTTCCCAGACGAACTTACGTCCCTTACGCAGCATGTCGGTCAAAGGAGTGGTTATGGTGGCATAGTCACGCACGAAACGCTGGTACCATCCGCATAAGCCTAGGAATCGGCGTAACTGCTTGGTAGTCTTGGGTAATGGGAAAACGTCAATCGCTTGAGTCTTGTCCGGATCGGTTTTGATATTGCCATGCCCAATGATGTGACCCAAATACTTCACCTCTGTCATCACGAACTGACTCTTCTGTATGTCGATGGTTAACCCTGCCCTCCGGATGTGTAGAGCCACCTCCTGAAGCAGGTCGATGTGTTCGTTAAAGGTCTCGGTTATAAGCAGCAGATCGTCCAAGTAAACGAAAACTTGGTGCGGTAAATGAGGTGGTATCACCTTATTCATAAGGCGCGTCATTGTTTGAGGGGCATTGCACAATCCGAATGGCATGGTCACGAATTGATACAGGGGCCGACCTGGGACTGTGAAGGCTGTTTTCTCCTTTGAGCCAGGGTCTAAAGGAATTTGCCAGAAGGCGTCCTTGAGGTCTAAGCTCGTGATGAAGTGGGCTTTAGGCAACCGACTCAAAATGCCTTCAATCAACGGTAGAGGGTATGCGTCCTTGACAGTGACGGCGTTCAAGCATCTGGCATCTAAGCATAGCCGGACCTTGTTCGGCTTGACAACTAGGGTGACCGGGGAAGCAAACGCGCTCTGCGATTCTTCGATCACGCCTAATGCTAGCATTCGATCAACTTCGGCATATAACAACTTTTCCTTTGCCGGAGATATGGCAAAATGTCTCTGTTTTATGGGTTTAGCATCCCCCACATCTATAGTGTGTAACACCAGTGCCGTCCGCCCGAGACCTTCCTTCTCATGCGATGGAAAAGCCAATATAGCCGAGTCAAGTCGCAGTTGTTGATTCACATCCAGTGTATGTCGTAATAAGTGAGTGGTTTGAGTTTGGTCAGGAACAGTGGTGACGGACTCCAGGGTCGTGCCGGAAAACAGTGCCAGGGCCAAGTGAAATTTTCGAACGAAACCCACCCCTAGATAAAGATTCTGGGTTAATTGAGGTATGATGTAAAATTCAAGAGGTTTAGTTACTCCTTTAAAGGTGACATCCGTCGTAATTTTTCCCACTACAGACTGACGAGTTCCGTCCGCCGTGCTTAACCAGGTGGTAAAATGGTGGATTTGGTCCGCGTGCATTGCCAGTACCTCCCCTGCAAAATCGGCTGATATGCAATTCACACTGGCTCCCGTATCGACTAAACCTGACAATCGTTTTCGCAGGAGGTGTACTGACGCATATGGTCGACCGTCACCCCCCAATAATTCGTCTAAGTGTATCTCCTTCAGCACCTTCCTCGACTGCCTGACCCTTCTCCAGAAGCTCCGCATCCGACGCGTGGCTCGCTTTCTTCGCGGTGGGACAGTTGTAGCCAACTCCTCATGGGAGATGCGCTGTCGAGTAGCCAAATAATTCCGCAGTCTGACGTGGAAGGGTTTGACATGCCAAGGAACCTTCGCCTCGCTATCATTTCCCTGCGCGCCCGCCTCGACAAAGGATGGCGTCGGTTGTGGAGCTTCGGGAGAACGGTGTTTGGCGGTGCGAGTCAGCAGAATAGGAGTCATGTCTGGGGCTTGGTCATTGCTAGTGATGGGATCAGCATTGGTTCGTCCGGGTTTTAGGAGTGCCGACGGGTGGTCGCGGTACTCGCTGGCAAGTTTTTTCGCAATTTGAAATTTGCGCAATCAGGTGCGTACGTGTCTGCCTTCCCGCATCGGTAACATAAGAGCGTCGGTTCCGCTGGACATGCATAGAACCGATGCCCCGTTTGTCGGCAGTTCCAACAGACCGTCGGGCTTGTAATTGCTTCAAGGGATGGTCGATCGGTCATTGCCCGGTCCTCAAGCTCCTGTGGTGCTCCGCTCCTCGGTACTGGTACTGGGTCAGCAAGTAAGTTGTCCGCTGCCATCAACTCCGCGGTGTGATGATTTCGGGGATTTGGTCCCGTTATGCGAGGTTGTGGACGGAAGGTACCTCGCCGCTCATCCAGTTGTTCTTGCCTACGGGCATGGAGGCGTAATCCCTGTATGATGTTGATGGGAAAATGCAGACGGCTTTTCTGAAGCTCCCAACGCATATTCTCTCTGATAATTTCTACCAGTTCGTCCTCGGGCATGGTTGTTCGTAAGCGAGTGCTCAATCTCACTATGCTTGTGTAGTACTGTTCGAACGGTTCGTGAGCGCCTTGTTTCCGTTTCTTTATCTGTTCCCTTAGTTCTCTTTCAGTGAAGCCGTCATCAAATCGATTGCGGAACGCTGAACTGAACGAATCCCAAGTGGGACGTGGCGTCGACTCCTTAAAACTCCAGTACCAGTCGGCAGCATCTCCGCTGAACAAAATGTGTGCATGCCGGAGGAAAGCCGAGAAATCACCTCCCAGGGTGCTGGATACTAACGCCTGAATCCTGAAAAGGAACCGGTCCGCTGATATCATCGCGTTGAAACCCATGAAGTTCAGGCGCCAACTCTCCATGATACGAGGCGTCGGGTCTCGGAAAGGTGCCAATGCGTTCCCGGGGGGAATCGCATCTTCGATCAACCTGCTGTAAGGGACTGCCTCGGGGACTGGAGGTACCAACGGAGGTGCGGTGCTGTGTCGTGGTCGATACTCGGGAGCTCTGGGGTCGATTCCCGAGTTCCTTGGAGGTAGGGTCCATTGATCAGCCGGTCGAGAGTGGGGCATAGCCACACTGGGATTTGGCTCCCAGCCAAGCGAAGTTCTCACGTGGCTGGGTGGTTGGCTCATCGGGAGATTCTGGAGCCTTCCCTCCAGGTTGCCAATCCTCTCAGACATGTCTCGCATTAACGCCACGAGGGTGTCAATGGAGTGGGTGGATGCGGCCGCGACAACTGCAGCAGGAACTTCCCCGCCTACGGCTCCTTGCAAGTCCATCAGTGATTGGGGTGGTTCGGCATCTGGGACCCCTTTCGCCACTGCTCCACGCGTTGGGACGGGCGTTCCGAGGGGGAAGTCTACGGCGGTCCGCTCTATGGGTCGCCGGCATAGTGGGCAAAGCTCGGACGTTAGGAGGAGCTGTTGGACACAGGCACGATGGGAAAGGTGTCCGCACTCCAATCGCACGCTGTGTACGCCCTCCACTACGTCTTCAAAGCAGATCCCGCAGTTAGCTGGTTGGACCGTTTTGGATCTGGTCCAACGCTTATCTGGGGTCCGCTTCGTTGCCATGTTTGTTTTTGCTGTGTGTGGTTGATGCTTGATATGCCTAAAAAGAAACGAGAAAAAAAAATGTAAACTAAGCTTATCCTAATATATATGTTTAGATACAATCTAGAAAATGGAGTGGCCGATAGTGGCGAGCTATTTAAAATGAGCAAAAAATAAAAAAAAATTATTTGATACCCACTTCCCTTTCCAGTAGTCGACTCCTCCAAAGGAAAATGAGAGTGCGTGGTAGTCTGCCGGAGAAAGGGTGCTTTCGGCCGATTTACAAAAATTTATCCCTAAACCAACATACATTATAAAACTGTCTCTAAACTACGTTAACTGACTCGACGAGACAAGTGGTAAAGCTACCGAGACGGTTTTGTACGCGGTCGAAATTCCCGACGCGTGGAAGCATTCCGGGCTTCGCAACTCCGGCATACGCCACCGAGCGTTGAACCGGTACCACTCGTCTATCACGCATACGAAATAAGTAGAATCCTTCCGCGACATAAAGGCAAGGTAGCCTTCTATTTTCTTGAGAGTCCAGGCCGACAGGAGAAACCCCATCTGGCTGACAGTTCCATCAAGAAAATAGAAGGTCCCTACAGGGGTTAACCTGGGACAACACATCGGAAGGATTCTGTTGCGAAAAAAAAATCAAACAAAGGAGAGCGGAAGCTACAACTCACGTGAAGCGACTGCAAGTGTGTATCACCCAACTCCACTGCTCCTGTTTGTGAGGCTCGAGTACCAAAGTACCTTAAATCCTCCGTTAAGGACCAACTCGTCAGAAGACGCGAATCTTTTATCCCCTTAGGATGTTTTTGGGCCCACGTTGGTCGCCATTTGTAATGATTTTTAAGTCTACGTCCGAACGAGGAACCGACCTCTCATCGGTTCTAGACGCTAAGTCTGAGTAGTGCCAACGGATGGTACCAACCGGTCAACCAATCCGTGCACCGTAATCCATTCACGCGGTGGCTGCTTGTCGGCCAGCTAGATCAGAGAGAATTTCGGTCGCGGGTCTCCGAATGGATTACGCTCATCTACAATCTTCAGCCACCAATACATGCCCGTTTTCAAACGCGTCACGAAACAAAACCATACGGAGAGGAAACCTACTTTACATTGCTCCGTATTTTTTCATTTAATCAGTCAAGGACAAAAATCTAATTTTTTACTTCGCGTTCCCGAATTTCCGACGTGGTACCGAAAAATATGTTACGCTAACTCAACCCGACGAAAGCTACGCTAATAAAAAGGCAAAACAACAAAGGTACCGCGTACCGCGCGCAACTCGAAACCGACCTCAGCGGATTTTCTCAAACCCTACCCTCGCGACGGCATACCTACCCTGCACTCTATTTCCCGTTGAAAGAGAGAACCACTGGAAAGGAAAGTCGTGTTGTTAGTTAGCAATTCATCTTATTTTTTTTTTTTTTGTTGTTGTTGCATAATTTAACTTATTTTGTAAGATTTCAACAGGGTGCAATTTCTCTCCATAATTTAAGTTAATTTATCACTTTTACATACTCTTCGTATTCACTAGCAAATAAATAGGTAAATATGTGTTGTATTTTACTTTATAGTGTCTAGAAGTTTTTTCATCCTCAGCGCATGTTACTATGTATGTGTTCTGTATCTGTTTTAATTGTTTAAAAAAATATAACAAAAATTAATGCTAACAATTAAACTCGATTTCAATTGTACTTGATTATTTAAGCCAATGTTAAATAATTAAACCACGGTAACTTTCAATATGATTATTTCTATTAAAATTTCACTTAAACAAATACAATGCAATGACAAAATGTCCCATATATGTATAAGTTCTTTTCTTAGAAAAAAAAACGCTGGAACAATAATTCTTTCAGATCAATTTGTCTTACTATCGGCCAAGAAGGCAAAAAAAAATCCTTACAATTTTTTAAAGCAACGAACTTACTCTTGAACCGAGTTTATATCTACGAAAATAGATTTAATTTTCTTATGCAATAGAAACAATAGGTTATATCAAGTATTATAATTTTAATCAAAATCGTTAAAAATTTATTTGGTTAAGTTTTCTAATGAGATACTCTATCTCTAAGTGAAGGCCCGAAAGGGTCTGTTATGCAAAAAAAAGTTTTGCAATGCTAATACAATATTCATTTTGTTAAGAATTTTGCGTATTTAGAGCCACTTATTAAATATTTAAATCATCTTTTTTTCTAGTAATGTCCCCCTTGGAAAGCCAATGAGTAACGCACAGTCTACCTTCCAATTAAGAAACTATAAAAATACATTATTAATTTTAAATGTATACTTTCCAGTTAATACATGTGAAGAAATGGTCCGGTGGTACCCAGGCAAGTTAGTAAGGAACAAGAAAATAATGACAAATATAACAAAAGAGCAAAAACAATAATATGTAACTCGTAACTAATTTCAAATTCAAAGCCAGGTAACAGAAAAATAAACAATTCTTTAAGCCATTACATGTTTGTCATTGTCTTTTGGATGAAATGTTTTCGTAACATTATTTGCACTACTATATAATTCACAGTTTTTTCCTAAATATTCTGAAAAATTTATTCCAATACTGCATCCTAGCCAAATTGTTCCTTGTCTATAATCTCCAATCCATGCTAGCGCTAACATGTTAACCAACATTTTATGTTTTTTTCCAAATAGTTACGAACAACGTTTTATTTCTAACCAGCTATTAAAAATCAACCCTTAGAGTACCTATTAATTTTTATCAACAGACCGCTTCTGACCATCTTCAATAAATGTTTTCCCTTATCTAATTTTTTTCTTAATAATCAACGTCCATGGATTTCCGTCAAACCAATACAGTAAACATTTACATTTATAATGTATATAAAAAAAGGAGGCATCTCCAAAGAAATGCGCTGTGTTCTTAAAATCAAACAATCTTTGGTGTAGCCTCATTATACCCACAACAAAGTCGTTTTGTTTTGCTGTTTATTTGATCGGCACAATTATATCCTGTGTGTACAACATCACACGCAACATAATCCAAGCAAACCTAATTACCTTGATAGTCCTGAGGCCAAATGGTGGGAACATTCACTGGCACACTGTAGTACTGCTAAAATGGCTGGTACGGCATTGAATGTGGGTATATTGTTGGCACATCTGCTGGTGGGTAGACTGCTGCAGACTGATCAATAGGTATGTTGCTTATCGGAGCCGGTGGAGTAGCGGCATACTAAACGGCACCATTCGTTGCACATTTAGTCTGTTTCTAAATAGCAGGAGGAATCCAAAAAAAAAAGACCATTAGAGCGTTGAACGAAAACTCACAAATGGAATCGTATTTAAGGTGCTACCTACCTTTTCGCTTGGTTCGTACACGGATTCTTCTTGCCTTTTTCCAAATTCCTGCAATCCGACTATTTACTGGTTTTGTTGTCGCAACAGTTGGTGATCAAATCGAAGCGTTACTATTTAACCTTTGTGGAACTGTCAGCACACTCGGGGACTTCTTCGTGGGTGGCGGCCACTACGTGCACACTTCACTCCCATGTGGCTGTCAAATCCTCTTGACATTCCACGACAAAATTGACGTGGGATGTGCGCTCGTCGCAACCAACGTGAAATGACAAGCCACCTAGCAGCAAAGTGTGTTAGTAGTGGTCGCCAGCGGCGTCGCATGATTCATTACACCACAACCAAGCAGAACTATTTTATATTCAATAACAACACATACATTGCCCAAGACGGCCTGGGTAGTGGACATCCAATGTCTTGAATAATGTCTAAAAGATCCTTACAATCTTTGAAAGAAGTTTTTATACCCAAAATTGACAAAAGATGCTTTATAATATTTTACAGATGATATGTAGATGATTATTTCTTCATTATTGACTCATAAGAAAATAAATAAGACGAACTACTTACCTATATGAATAAAATAGACCCAAATATAAATTTCAGTATAGAAGAAGAAACAAACGGACAACTCAACTATATGGACCTTATCGTGACATGCTAACAAACACGATTAGACCACAAAATTTACAGAAAACCAACCACAACTGATCATACCATACACGTAGCATCTTACCTTCCCATGCAACATAAACTAGCAGCGTACAGATCAATGATGCAGAGACTCCACTCCATTCCCATGACTCCTACTAACTACTTCAACGAACTAAACAGCATTTACAGAATAACTAGAAATAACGGATATAAACAACGTGACATTGACAAACTCATTACACAGTACAATCAAAAACAGGAACCCCAACTGACTGAAACTCATAAGAACGACCAACAATGGATTTCATTAACAACGGTAGGCAAAGAGACATACAAACTATCAAACTTCCTTAGGAAATACAAAACTAACAACAACATTGGAAACAAACTGAAACCAAAACTGAATGACACGTCAATATGCGAAAGCAGCGGCATATACAAACTGACATGCAAAGACTGCGACATGGTATACATAGGAAGAGCAACACGGAAACTAACAACAAGATACAATGGGCACTTACAATCTTTTTTACACAACAAGGCAGACTCAAGTCATGTGCATACCTACGAAACCACGCATACGCCCTTAACGCTACGACAAACTCAATGACATTGCTACACAAACAAAGCAAAGGACCGAGCTTTGACATCCTAGAAACGCTTAAAATACATAAACATTAAAAAAGACGTAATTTTCTCAGTACTAGACCACATTCTCTGACGAAAACGGAAACGAGATGAAACGGAACAAACGGACATCCAACCATCCAATCAAAAACGTAATATTCTCCTACCTGACCTAATTTAGTACTTACCTGCTTAACCCATCCTAGACACTGAAGATGACTCAAAGAAGTCGAAACGCATCTGCTCACACAACAAAGCAAGGTCCGACCGCCGAAAAAAAAATAAGTAACAGATATTCAATTAAATGAAGTAAGGGCACGTGGCTTAGGATTTAAAATTGCTGCGGTTTGTGAGAGTGGTATTTGATATGTAAAATCTGGACCAATGGTTGGTAGCACATATGAAATAAATCGACATGCCATAAATGGAATTGACCTTTTTTTATGTCTTGATGGTTATTCTATGTGCAAAACAGGTGGATAATTCAATGATGTATGCCGTGCTACAAATACAGTTTATAAGTGGAATGTGAAAATTTTTGGAAGAATATAAGGCAGAATCGTTAGAAAATGATTATATTAGTATTACAGTTGGCAGCGATGATACTTGGGAAAAACGAGATCATATTTTGCGTTTCGGGGTTGTGACTCTTGCAAGGAAATATTCAAAAAAAATCTTGATTTAGTAGTTAGATCAACTTGATGCATAAGCTGCGAAGTTTTTTTTTGTGGTTGGGAGGTAAATGTCATTTTTGCACTGAGTTTAGGACTTCCATACTCTCAAGCGACTGGACTACTCACTAAACACATCCCCTGTCAACCCGAGAACCCAGTCTGGAACCTTTTGACACATTACCTCGGGCCAGGTCTCGTTTTGTTACACCGTGAAGCGCCTTCCGTCTCCCTGTAGAGGTCCCGTTGCAGCTTGTCCCATTTTATGCACGCAAAAATGTGTAGCAGGCATCATTTTCCTCTCTTGAGAAAAACCGACAATCGCGGGACCGTGACTTACCAATCCAAGACTGCTACCAATCGTTGAATGGGCGCTGTTTCTCCTCGCGGACAGTTATCTCCCTCGTTTCGACGCAAGTGAGTACAGTGGCACTCTCTAACAAGGAGAGCAATAGGTATCACGCCTGCAACAACTCTCACCGCCGAATCAGAGACTGTCGGATATGAAGATGGCATCGTCAGTGCTCCTCTTCTCTGTACCTGTACCAAGCGTTTTCGGAGTACCTCGTTACTAAGAGCGTCGCCCCATATTTCTGCTCCATATAGTAGCACTGACCCTACAGCACTTATAAAGAGGTGTCTTCTTGATGGGTTGAATCTCCCTACGTTGACCATAAGTCGGCTCAAAGCCGTTACGCCTAGAGCAGCCTTCTCAGCCATTGCCCTGATTTGCTCAGAGAAACTCATCTTCGAGTTGATCAGTAGCCTCAGGTACCTCACGGCTGGCTCCGATTCGATTAGTATGTCTCCAATACTGATCATCCTTACTCTTGGAACTCTCTTCTTTGTCAAGATGCCCACTTTGGTTTTCTCCAGTGTCAAACTGAACTCACGAGCAGTCATGCAGTCTCTCGCTCAGTGCGTTAGCATACCTAGTCTAAGCTGCGTCTGTTCAACATTCAACATCTCTCTGTAGCCTGTCATAAGACATGTTCCAAAGGTTTGGATCAAAAATATATCCCTAAGCAACACCCGATATAACTTCCATCCTCCATCGGCCCTCCTTCAGGTAATCCCTCAGAAGCCACATTAGATATTCTGGAACTTCAAAAAGGGTTTCCAGCGTATCCAGAATATCCACCCATCTAGCGGAGTTGAAGGTGTCCCTAACGTCCAGTATCACCATCAGGACGATCCACCGCTTGGCGCGGCTATACGCCTCTACCTTTTGGACATCGCTCACCATCGTTCTGTTCTAAAGCCGTACTGTCGAGGAGATAGATCCCCAGCACCACGAATCGCGTCAGTGAGTCTTCACTTGATAAGTTTCTCTAGCACTTTTCCAGCAGTGTCTAGCATGCATAACGGGCGGTATGCACACGGCGATCCGGGATTTCGCTTCCCTTGCTGACCAGCACGAGCTTCGCCTCCCTCCATCGTACAGGGAAATCCTCGTCCCGTGGGTAAGCGTTGAATGTGCTGAGCAGCAAGTCAAGACAATGGTGACAAACAAGTTGTAACACCTCAGTTAGAACATCATCTGGATCTGGAGACTTCTTCGTTTTTATTGAAAGGGCTGCCTATTCCAGTTCCGGCTGTATGGAGAGAGGACACTCGATTGCTGTTTCACCGTGGACGGGAGGGTGGAGAAGAGTTCCGTGCCCGTTGTGCCTCACGCCAAGCCTTTTGACACTCCTTTCACCTTACAGTGATTTTAGTCGACCACCAGCACGCCGTTGGCTTGCCGTGCCAGGGTTTTCGATGGGACATAGAACCATTGCAAGGAGTCGTGATCATGCTCGTAATTGAGTTCACCACTTCTTGTGTGCTCCTGCGAATTACCCTGCAGCGGAGCATCTGATGTAAGTACCTTAATGAACCTCTTGGCGTCCATACTTCCGATATTCTACCCAATTGTAGAAAGTCGAGAGCATGGACGCAGAATGCACTGATGATCACTGGCTGAGTAGTCCTCGAATACTCTCCAATTGCGTATCCTCCATACTAAGGACTCCGAGGCAAATGTTACGTCCGGTATCGTTCCTTCACAGCCAATACAGTGAAAAGTCGGCGTATTTTTGGTGTTTAGTATGACGAGATTCGTCCTGGGCCGTCATTTCTAGGATTCATTTTCCCCGCGGATCTGTTTGAGACATGCCCCATTTGATTACTTTAGCGTTGAAGTCTTCCCTATCGAGCAAGTTGCCGTCTGCGCTCAAGGTAGTGCTCTCCAAAGCATTAAGCTTGTCTTGGAAAGATGATATCAGTTCGTTTGGTGTTAGGTACACACTAAGGAAGGTGGTCTCTGAGCATCAAACCCGTACGAAACGATCCCCCCATCTACAGCTCTCCACCTGGAAATCATTGCTACGAGCTCAAATGGCGACAGTACCAGTTTCATCATGAGACCATGATCCAGAACTTTTATTGTGGTGTTGCTCACTCAGCAGCAAAAAGTCAGCTTTCACGTCCCTCACAAACTTCCCAAGTAGATTTTGGGCGGTTGAACTGCGGTGTAGGTTTACCTCAAGATATGGGGCATCGACGTTCTAATTTTGCCTTGGCTAGAGCTCCCTTAAAAACCCGACATTTTCCTGAGCCCAAGACATGTCCAAGATCCGGCCGTAGATTAGCATCCTTGCAAAGGATACAGTGTGCCTCCTTGATACATTTATGTCCCATTTCCCAACATTTGTAACATAGGGAACTCCTATTGGATCGTTTGCATACTTGTACGGTGTGACCTAGCCAAGGAATTTGAAATATTGAAGAAGCGCTGCTCTTCGCCATACCCTGCAGGCAACCCACCCTATTCTAACTTTGCCCTTATTCAGAAATTATTCAGTGTCCCTTTTGATTAAGTCGATGATGGCCATGCGTTGTCTCCTATGGTTTTCAGGCGTCAGCCTTGCCTTAATCCTACCCACACTAGGGAACTCCCTTTTGATGGCCTTCTATCTCGGCCAGGTACGTGACGCAGTCAATATCTCTTATTTCGATCGTTGCCATCGGCTCGAGCGAGGCGCTTTTGCCGAGTGTAGTAATCGAGCAGTCACACAAGCAAACTGCTTGAAAACTTTCCTAACCCTTATCCGAAATTTTAATTGCAGATTTAGAAAAAAAAGATTTCATTACTTCCATTCAAAGTTGTAATTTATAAAATATTTTTGCTTATTATTATTATTAAATTTAATTTTATATCAATTTTCCTTTATATTAAATTTAAATGTTTCCTTTTAATTATATTCTTCATGATATTTAACTTTCTATTATTATTTAAAATCTTTTTCATTTTTCTTTACTTCTGTAAATTTTTGAATAATTTTAAACCTGCAAATTAAAATTTCGGACATGGGAACACTGATTTAGTGCAACCCATCTATGTATTGCATTGCGGAATGCAAACCAACTCGGCTGAGCGAGCAGCGGGATTTCGAGGTGCCGTTTGGACGACAAGAGAAAAGAAAAGATTTGGGCGGATTAGAAGTCTGCTTGAGGTCGACACACGCCGCGGACGCCGCGAAAAAAGAAGGAGTCGACGGGAGATCGTGAAGAACAATGGATAAATTGGCGAATTTTTGTTCAATAAGACCCTTTTATAATTCGATAAGTTTTGTCGCCATTTGGATCGGTGCCGTATGAATTTATTAAGTTATTAGTTAATGCTTCTTGGGAAGTTTTTCCGAATTATTTAAAAGTTGAGGTTCCATAAAGGCAACTGCAGTGCAGTGAATCGTACGGTTTTACGACCCAATAAATGACAAACGTTTCTCGACCGCCTTCTGTACGAGTGTGTGTAAAGGCTTCTTTTTCTCATAATCCGCGAATATACACTCTGACAAAAAAGAGAACGTAATTTCAATGACAGCCTCAGTGATTAAACGAAGCCGGAAGGTATAGAAAGGAAAATGCGGATTACTTGAAGGAAGAACGATCAATCTTGCACAAAAAGGATGGAAAGATTGGATGAACATTCAGGGTTGGATTTAAAAATGAACGAGCAAGTAAACTTGGGAAGTGTTAAGCGTCCAAAATATTGAAGCATAGAGCAAGCTTCATTGACAGGGGAACATCGTCAAGTATTAATAGATACAGGGTACTTACCACATGGAATTGTTGTTGATCAGTACTCGCGTAGGATATATTGGGTAGATAACTAATCAGGAATATATTATTCAATTGAAAGTGCGAATTTAGATGGTAGTGATCATAAGGTCATATACACTGGAAAAAATGGAATCCCATTGAGCTAACTGTAACACCAAACAACAGCTATTGAACTGACATAACAGCTAACAGTTCTGTTTGGTCCCTACCAAAGAATGCCGAAGATCAAACAATACCTACGAAAATCTTAACCCTACCAAACAAGCCAAAGGGCTCGTTGCTCAAATTGGACTATTCCAAAAACAATGTAGACTGCAAGGACCAAATTAAGGAGCTCCGTTCATACTTACTATCACCAAAGGTTTGAGATTCACATCGGAAAATGTTGCGTTACGCAAACGACGAGAATATTGTTTGCATCGTTTAGAATGTAGTGTTGTGAGTGGAGAATGCATTTGTAAAGTTGGATTCACAGGACGGCGATGTGAGGAGCAAGATGTTGTTCGTCCATACGATTCATGTGGCCAGCCCATTGTGACTTCCGCAGTTTTACAATCGTTGAGGCCTCCGGTTCGTCAAAAATTTCATACAGCTCATGGTTGGATCGAATTCGCCATTAGTCCCCGTCTAGTTTCGCTCCGATTATTCACCTCAGGACCCGTCGCTCAAACGCATTCAATATATTTGCGGATGCTTGGGTTAAGGTCCATGTTTCAAACTCATAGCATAATACAGGTATTATCACAGATTTGTACACTTGGGGCTTTGTTTTCCTGTGTATGCTGCTGGTCTTCAAGATCATCAAAACTGAATAAAATATTTTATTTGCGAGCTGTATTATTCGGCGTATTTCGTCGCTTTCATTGCCCGTTTTCGTTATTTTAGCGCCTAAATACACAAATTCGCTAACATTTCCGATACTGTATTCACCAAGTGTGGTATTGTATGTAGTTGAGGTATTTTTCCTCGACTGTGTCATGAGCTTTGTTTTATTTCCATTGATCTATAGCCCTGCTAGTTTTGATTCGCTGTCGAGTTTCAGGAAAAGCATTTGAACTGGAGGAAGATCGTCAACCTCAGGGAAAATATATCAAGCTTGGATGCCCAAGCCGATACAGATTGCTGAAAGCTGAGAGGGAGGACAGGATTGCCCATATTATAGTTTGTGATGAGTAAAATATGTTACCATAAAAATAACGTTTAGGAAAAAAGAAAACCGACTTCAAAGGGCCCTAAAAATAGTGAAATAAATTTTATGGAATTGGCTCCATAAACCTTTTTCCAAATTTCTATTCATATTCACCATATGTTGGTAATTTTTATATTGAAACGGAGAAACTGATTTGGTACCGTTTCCATGAAATTTATTTCACCCTTTTTAGGGTATTTCTTCTCTTGACATTATCTTTTATTTCATTCTTTTTAGTGGCAAATTTGGTCATTTAAAATCTATCAAATCTATTCTATTAATTAGATCGTACCATGATTGTCTTCATGATCCATGAAAATTATGCCATCAAGTCCATAGATTATAAAAAACTAGTACGTACATTTCATACGAAAGTACATTAAAATTTAATTACTTCACTGCAATGCATAATACACAATGGTTAAAATCTGTAGAGGATATAGGATTCGAAATTTGTTCGGGTACATTTTTATCGAAGATGTTGTCTTTCATATGTAAAAATAATTACATAAAATCTTAATATGTATCAATCAGCTATGCCAAAAATCATCGAAATAGTCGTTTCTTGGTAAAAACATAACTCAATTAATCAACATCCAAAATGTATGCCCAGACATAAGTAAAATAAGCAAAAGTACAATAAAATGTAATGTAAGCAAACCAAAAAACTAACTCTTCAATAGAACTTGATTAATTTGATCACATTTTATATGAAGTTGTTTTAAAATTTAATTTTTTATTTCAGAAAACGAAATGTTATTGTTAATATCTCCGGAGTCTATTAATGGACTGCAATTCCGTTCAACTCATTTTAGTCCCACATTTTGTCTATCATATGCAATAATAATAATGAAAATCGGAACATGCATCGATCATGCATGTCGCAAAATCTAGTCGAAAGTCGGATTTTTTTTTTTTTTTATTTTACCAGAAAATGCCGTTTACCATTGTTTGATCACCATGTCCTCCAAATGGGACCTAGTGGCAAGCTAATCCTATACTTTGGAGAAAACAACACTCCTCCATTTCAGATCAAAAGTTATGCCCGGATATACATAAAAAAAGCTACAAAAAAATATACGGATGAGACTGGTTAAAAATAAATTATTTTTATTTTTTACTCGTAAACACCTAACGTTGCAATAGCCCAATATTATGCTGTGTACGAATGGCAACACCTGTTGCTTGTTTCTAATATTCATAATGTTATTTCAATATTGTAGAAAAATTGATGAAATACTAAGCTTTTATAAAATTTTTATTTTTGGGAAGAAATGGGTTAAGCAAATATGTTAATTGCTGTCATTGGACAGTCCTGATAGAAATTAGTTTTTCAGATGTACAGTACCAATCAAGCGCAATTCATGTTATGTGTTGTCTCCGTCTCGCTTTTACTGCATGCGAATAGCCATTTTTAAGTGGTGCTTGCAATTCCGCTCCCGTTACGATTCGTTCTTCTCGGTTAAAATACGCGTGAAGGAAGCATCATCCTGGAAACTGTGCTACCAAACTCAAAGTAGAAGTTACTTTTGAATTTCAGGGACGATACCACGGTGCGTCGATAGCTTGGAAGTGATTTACTTAGGCTGTTTTCTCACATTCGTACGTCAGTGGGCCCAAAAGGTCGTTGTGCTATTTTTGCTAAGCAGTGAGACTTCTGGCTGTTACAGTCGCCCCATTGCGGGCAGTGCATCCTAAGCTAAATTCTGAATTAATCCATTTTGAGAAGGAAACAGTCGAGGTAAATACAAAACGAAGGCCGTAATTTTTTGCATAACTCAGCCAGATTTCGCTCTGTTTCATTAATATCTGTGCAAACATTTTAGCTTAAGTATTTTCATGCACGAGTAATTTTGTCTGATGAACATCGCGATGGCAATCGGTATATTGTCAACACTGGAATCCGTTGTTGTGCAAGGTTAAAATTATCTGAAGCATAGCAATGACTAGAGCGTCTTTCTTCTAAATGACACGGTTCACATGCAAATAAACATTAGGTGGTGGGCAGAAGTTATTCATTTTAGGCACAAATGTCATATGAAACTGGTGCCATGTTATTTGTTGCTTTCTGAAGTGTCAAAATTGCCGTCAGTAGCATCGCATGACATTGTAGCTGTTCGAGGATCTTGAGAAAGATTTACTGTCGATGTAAGTGGTATTTAGTATACTGTTTGACTTTTCTGACGTTTCAAACACCACTTGGAGATAAAACTCTCAAATAAATGTCTCTTGTCAACTAGAAAGTATTTAAGCGATCGTTGCGGTTGTGCAGATTCGCATTAATAGTGATCGGTGGAATAAATGCTCAATGTCTCCGGATTTCGTAGCAAGCATGTGTTGTCGTTGCAATCACTTGTCGTAGTCATGAGATTATTCTTAGTTGAAACTAGTGCAAGTTCAAATATTCAGTTCTACGGCTTGGAAATATCTTTAATTTCTGATTAATTCTCTTGCCCAGCCTGTTTTTGATTTGCTAACCTCATTTGCTAATGCATTAAAGTGTGCGAAAGAGACCAAAATATATGATGCAAATAAATTTCGACAGAACACCTGTCGTTTAAATCTTCCTGATGATTTTGTCGAAACAGATGACGTTTCAAGCGTTTCGATGTCAGTTGTAATTTGCCAGTCCGGTGTTTGGGACTCTGTGTTTACCCTCTAAAATTGAAGATAGTCTGTCTCACTCTTCTGTCAAATTGTGAAAAGTAGTCACATCGCGCAGTGATGTGTAGTGTATGCACAAAAGGTGTGTAGGTTATTAAGAATGTGTGAAGTGATTTAAGACGAAGCCTTGGTTGAAAACGTAGAAACATAAAAACGGCAATCGGAAATTACGGTTTTATGAATTACGTGGACAAAAGTATTCGATAAAACTGCTTTGAAAGTGTTTCCGACGAAGACTACCGTCTGCGAAATTTTGTGTTACACGTTTGCCGTGGTAATCGCGGGTGAAGGTAATCCGAGACACGTTAGCTGAGGCTTCTGAAGTCCCCTTCCCGGAAAAATACGAGCAAATCTTTCGTAGCAGTGATACGAGCTCAGAGAAGAGAAAACTATCTAAAGAAGGTACGCATGTGTCGTTCTTAAAAATCCCCCGTATACCTCTATTTTTATCGAGAACGTTAGATATAATTCATGCAAACCATCCTTAAATACAACACTCAATAAATACATGGCTCGGCAGATTTCATTTTGCATTGATTTCGCTTGTATTTCCGTGTTTGAAGACTCTCGTTTGGTCATTTAATTGCGGAAAAGTTTCCATTGTCCTGTATCGATAGTAATGTAGAACACTTCATTCCTTGTTAAAATAACTCCTTTTGTAAAATATTTTTGTTTATTCAAATCATTCTACTTTTGCCGCGAATTGAATATTGAAATTCTAAAAGTACTGAAGATGGCGAAATTTGATGGCAGACTGTGTTTGTCATAAATTTACCGTCAATTTTTTCTACTTGTTAAAGGATTTATTTAGGGTGGTAAGAATTCTTCGCACCTTTTCCATCCTATTCGAGAGCTCCTTCCTTGAAGGTGTACAGAGCGAAAGCTTGTTGATATCAGACGGCTCAGTCGTCGATTGTTTTGCTGTGTATTCTAATTGCGAATTATTTGTTTACATGAGCATCATTGTATCTTGCAGAAAATAATCCTTGGACTCTTGACTTCTCAAAACATCAACGTAAAATGACTGACTCAATGAAATTTGGGCCGGAGTGGCTTCGCAATATGTCCAGTGATAATTCCGGAAGTGGGGGGGGAAGTGGGTCAAACAACTCTGGAAATAACACATTGATGACTACAACACTTATGCCGCGCTTCCAACAAGCAGAGTATCGTTACGGACGGGAAGAAATGCTGTCGTTGTGCGAAAAGGATATGAAACTACCTGAAATTTTACCTAATTTCAAAAAATTATTTGTTGAGAAGGAACAACTGCCACTAGCACTTTCCCCCAGTACAGAAGACGAAAATGTTTACCAATTTCCAGTGAGTGTACAAGTTTAGTATTTTTAAGCTTAATCGAGTCATGCAATCAACCCGACTTTAATAATCGCCTGTAAATAATTTGCGTAATCGTTTAACTTAACGGGGATGATTTCTTGGATATAGAAAAATGCTTAGGATCATACTAACGAAGGTTGGAATTGATTGCAAACCTATGATACTTACTCTATTTTCCTGAACTAGAATTCCCTTTATAATACGTTACTTCATTTTCGATAAGTAGTCACGTCCTTGGTCATTGCGGAGTCCAGTTAGTCTGGCGCCACCGCCTCGAATAGGGCGAGGCGGTTCTGTTGATCGAGGACGCGGTCGGCCACGGGTTTTATCATCTGCGTCTTTTCCTACAAGGCCGCCATTTGATGAAAATACACGAGCAGTTGGAAGGGTATATGGTTACATTTTAATCGGAGAAATTTTTAAGAAAAACAAAATTCTTACAAGGGAACCGATCGAGGCTGGCCTGAGCGAAATGGAGGAAATGACATAGGAGGTTCAGGCGATTGGAATGGATCACCTTCGTCCAGCCCTCGGAAAGAGTTCAGTTCGCATGGACGTGGCGCCGGAATGGAAAATTGGCGAAGAAGTCGTGTTGAGGATGATAGTGGAGATGGATGGCGCTCCACAGTTGGCAATTCTAATGCCAGCTCATATAGATGGTGTAAGTTCAAACAATTTGAAAGTGAATTTATAAAATAACGTAGATATTACTTTGCTTCTTATTCATAGCGCGCTCGACTAGTTGGAGGGACGAAGAATCGAATAACCAATTTCTTGGCAGTGCTGGTAGCGCTGGAAGCACAACGGGGGTGACACCGATAACACGATCATTCAGCAGTTCAGCAAGTATTGGACATACTGCACCAAACGTCACGGGGAACATGGATAGGATTAGCAACGCTCTCAATTCGAATGGGCCCATTTACAAATCTCATTCACAAGGGAATAATTCTCATGACTTAGGTAATACGAATAATTCCACTACTGCTCCATTGAGAGACGAAACGAGTAGTAACAGCGCAAACAGTACATCTGTTTCTCAAACTTCGAAATCGAATGCGATATGGGATCAGGAAGATATTCCCGAATGGGCAATGGAAAATACAACCGAAGGTGGAGGTAGCTTCGATGCAACTGGAGCTTTTCATGTACCAAACGATGAGGAAGATGATGGTGTAGGAAACTATGAAAGAAGGTCGAGCCAGCAATCATGCGAGTATAATCCAGATATACCAAAAGCAAACCCAGCTAACGGAATGAAAAATTCTCAGCCGAATGATAACCTTGAACAACGATTGGAAATCGAAACAAAATCATCAATATCGGCAGTGCAAGAAGGTGAAGACTTAGCTTCGAAATCCCCGTCTATAAGGAAGACGAGTAGTAGTCAGTTGAGCATCAGTATAGTTGATATGAAACTACCCCAAACACAAGCAGATCTATCAAGTAAAATTGGTGCCCTCGAAACCGTTACTACATCTAGAACGCAAAAATTGGAAAGTTCACCACACCCTGAGGAAGCACCACCTCAATTGGGAACCATGCAAGCAATTAATGCTGCAACGAACGCATCACTGCCTGTTATTTTGCCGTCAGAGTTATCGGTTCCGAAAAACACAAGCTCTGATTTGGCGGATAGAATGCAGGAAGTCGCCGATGATATGGTTGAAAAATTAATCATGGAAGATGAGATGACATCGTCTGCGTCTCCCGCTGGATCACAGGTTCCACTCTTAAAGTCAACTGTAACATCGAGTTCTCCTACAGGTGTAGCTAATAATTTACTCCAACGTCCTATACAAGTTCACAACCATCCATTGATGGCACCGCCTCCGCAGCCCGCACCGACACCCAGTGGGGAGTTATGGTATTATCGAGATCCTCAAAACAAAATTCAAGGTCCATTTACAGGAACTGAGATGGCTGAATGGTATCGTTCTGATTATTTCGATGAAAATTTATTTGTTCGCCGTGTTTGTGATTCTCGTTTTGCAACTTTGGGTGAATTAGTGAAAATGTGTGGAAATTCGATGCCATTTTTGTCTTCGCATTTGATTCCTCCTTTACAAAACACTCCCGTTTTGCCACTTAGCAACCAACCAAGTAACATAGTGCCATCCGTTCCACCGCCTGTTAATATAAGCCAAGCAAAACCGATTAATATAGTCAACCCGATGCTCAACACAAATGAAATGGCTACATCTCTAAATATGCATTTGCAATTTCTGCAAAAAGAACATTTGCTTCGGCAAAGTTTAATATTTAGCAAACTTTCAGCAACAGAGCAGTTTGCGCTTCTAACTCCTGAACGCCAGCAGCAAATTCAACAACAAATGACCCAGGTGTCATTGCCAGATAATATTGTAAACCTTCCTGCATCTATTAATTTTTTGTATGGAGGAGTAAACCCATCTCCCTTTTCGATGCAACAGATGATACCTGGGAATGCCAATAGTATCGGCTCGCAAAAAACTGATTTGAATCAGACCAAATTACCTAACCCCCATAATCCATTCGTCCCTAGTGGTGGACGTACCGATTTCCCTGTTATGCCACCTTTGCACAATTTAATGCAAAGTGCAAATTCCGGACAACCAATAATTCAAGCCCCACCGCAAATGCAACCTCAAAACACTGATGAACATATAAAAGCAATCCTTCGTCATTTGCAAACAACCAAAGCTATGCCTCCGAACGTTGGGAACGTATATCCTCAAAACGCGATGCCCAATAATATGCAGCGAATGCCTTGGATGAGTAGTAGTGGAAGTAGTGGCGGTCCAGCTAGTATGTGGGATTTCGACCCATTGAATTCAAATATTCCAATGGCAATGAAACCCGAAATGAAAACCGAGCAGCAAATACTCGAAGAGCAACGACAACATCAACACCAGCAAGCGAAGCAACAACAGCATCAACAGCAGACGCCTCCCGAAACCCCGGTTAATGAACTACAGAAATTTAGCATAAATGATGTCTCTCCGAAAATTCCTAAAAATGCATTAGTCCAACCTACGTCGCCTACGGTTTTTCAACCAAAAGATCAAAACTTAACAGTATCGCAGCAACCAGCGGAAACTCATGTTCAATTGCAACACATGCCAGCTCAGTCATCCAAAAAGACCGATGAGAAAACTCCGAAACCGATTCATTCAGATGACAGCAGCATTAAATCGAATAAAGACGAAATTAAAAAGCCAATCAAAACTAACAAATTGGAGAAAAAAGATTCGTCGAAGTCACAAAAATCAAGCGAAGAAGATAAAAAACGTGAAGCTGCGGAAGAGCGAAAGAAACATAAAGAAGAAAAGAAGAAGCAGCAAATAGAAGAAGAGAAGAAGAGGCAACAACAACTTCAGGAAGAAGAGAAACGGCGGCAGATGCTAGAAGAGAAAAAGCGACAGGAGGAAATCGATCGTCATCGACGGGCAAAAATGCTTGAGAACGCCCCGTCGAAATCGCAAAAGCAGAATTCAGACTCATTGTCCAGGTCATCGGTTGCTCCATGGTCCAACACTGGTTTACCCGGGATTTCAACACCGGCAGCTAGTTTGGCTGAAATACAAAAGGCTGAGCGAGAACGTAGGACTGAAGAGCGATTGGAATTAATTAATCAGCGAAAAATCCAACAAATGGAAATGCTGTCTAAGGTAGAACCTACACTTACCTGGAATGCTCCTTCTATCAACGTAAAATCCCTCGCAGAAATTCAAGCGGAAGAGCATAAGCAACAGCAGCAAATCGCATATGAACAAGCAGTTAATGCTGTTGTGCAACGAAGGAAAAAAGATGATTTGACAAACTCGCAGCAGTCATTTTTCAGTGTAGCAAATCAAAATACTGCCTCAAGTAATACAAATGCTCAATCTTCCAGTCTAGGTTCAATATGGTCTTCCTGGAATGGCAAGCCCGCTTGGTCTAGTACGACCAACGCTGGCTTCTGGGAAGAACCAGTGAAAATTCCCACTTCAACTGGCAGTACATCGGGATCGACTAAACAGGCGAATTCCGCTTCGACACATGCTGGCAATAATAGCAATCGTTTACTAAGTAAAAGCCAAACATTCTCAAATATTCAAACTTCAGGAAAAAGCAACCAAAATCAAAATGTTGGAACTGGTGGCATTTCTAATAACGAAAGTAGAAATACAAGCAATCAAAGTGGCTCTTCCGGTAGCAAGTCTGCGAAAGGAGGCACGTCAGCAAAGCAAACTAAAGGATCTTCTAATTCGTCTAGTAACATTGGTCAAAACGCAGCTAATAACAATAAAAAAGATGATGCTCGCAATGAATTCATCAGTTGGTGCATCAAAACACTTTCCACCATGAAAAGTACAGTTGATGGTGAGAAGTGATTTGCTGCCTTAAGAATTTTGTTGAATTTGATTTTTTTCAGTGCCTACTTTTATCCAATTTCTACAAGACATTGAGTCACCGTATGAAGTAAAGGATTATATTCGAATATATTTGGGTAATTTTCTGCTTAAGATCTCCTTTCAATAGCCTTTGCAAACAGTTTCACTCTCTTCTGACAGGTGAAACGAAAGAATGTACTGAATTTGCAAAGCAATTTTTAGAACGCCGTAGTAAATACAAAAATCAACAACGCGCCCAAAATGCCCATATTGATGATATGTGTTCACCAGCTCCGGCCATAAATCCAGGATCGAATGATTTTCAAGAAGTCAAGGTAGGCGAATTCAACGGAAATTGCTATAGCGTTCATTATTAACGTCTTGTAGTGGTGGCGCGATTTCGGGAAAAGATATTTAAGGAGATTGAGTCTTTAATATTTAATTTTCAATTTCAGGGCAAAGGAAAAAAAGTGAAAAAGAGCAAAATGACCAAACTAGATGCTAGAATCTTAGGCTTCTCTGTTACAGCAGCTCAAGATCGAATTAATGTCGGAGATCGTGACTATGGCGACACTGCGTAGAAATAGTGCAGCTAGTAATAATTTAGAAAACCTCGTTTCTTGTTTGTCTCCTTTACAGTTGTTACAATGAATCTAATTTCATATTAACTTCATTAATTTTTCTCCATGAATTAAGTTTGATCTATCAGCATACTGTGAGATTTTTTAACATCTAGTCCTTTGTACGGAGTTAAGTACATTCAATCAACCTGTCCTCATTCGATGCGAATCATATGCTCTTAATGTAACAAAAATTATGAAGTAGCACTGAAATTCCGATTCAGTTAAAATAAATGAAATAAAAATTTATTAGCATATATCATCCTGTGTTGGCAGTGGCGCTACAGGGCCCAACAAATTTTTGTGAACCATGATATAAACGTTAACTACTTGATTTTGAAATCGAATGCAAGTTGCCAATGGCAATTATGCATATTATGAAGCAGAACGAAATTATATTCTCACCAAACCGCTATTCTCTGAAGACGTTTGCCATACTATTTAGACTGTAGAATAATACGGAATCAAAGAGCAACATTGACGATGGAGAAAATTCCTTATTTTTTATATCGATTGTTGAAGTTTCAATGTCCAAGTAATATTAAACGGTTAATGACAATTTTAAATTGTTTGGTTCTTATCAGCATTTTTGTTTTGTTCAAAATTTTTACATTATACGACTTATTTTCTACATGTACTTTATATATACATACACATAAATGAATGTTTTTTATAATTAAGACGAAAGATTATTTTACAATCAAATTGTATAGTGTAAATAGCTTATAGTCCACACTAAGTATATCATGTATTTGTAAGAACAAAGATTATTTGATTATATGTAATTGCATGATAAGAACTATAGGTAAAATACGTGAAATAATGCTCAGATAGGGGAATATTTTCACAAGTTTCGGCATGTTTTACCTTTTTATTTCCTTCTTTGTAGGTATACAGTGCAACGGGAATACTATTGCAGAATCCTCTGCTCCAAGTCAGATACTATAACCATTACAAATTATTATTTATTATAAAAATCGGTTTCATTTGAACACATTGTGAGATTGATGAAAGGTAAATGCATTGACTACTTACTTGAGTTGCTCTGATTTTTATCATAGAGATATTTCTTATTGTTACAATCAAATGTGCCTAAATATCACTAATAAAATATTGGAAAAGAGAAAGAAATCGATTCGTAAATGCACAGGAAAACTTAAATCTAATTTTTACTGTTTATATTAAGGGTTTGTATTAATTATCTGACTATGTATGTCTTCCCAAGTAGTTTACTGCCATTTTGCCTGGATTAAAATTCTCATAAAAAAGAAAAACATTTCAACAGAAGAACTGAACGCACTCTGACGACTTATAGACAATGAAGTTGTGGAGACCAGCCGAAATGTAACCGTTATTGTTGACAACTATCAATCCAGGAATATGATTGTCACGTGCTTATTACGCGCTATATGAAATCCCAGTGAAAATGTTTTTCGGCAAATTATTATTGGTTATTTTTTTGCACTTGGTCAAGGTTAGTATTTTTAACAGGCAATTGTACGATTCACTATAGCATTCCTAATAGTTGAGACGCGTGGCTAGTGTTAGTATTGACTATGAAAAGGAAATCGGGATATTTCGGCCTAAAGTCGATCATGTGATTGAACTAAATCATGTTAAAAAATACAGTAACAATGGTAAGTATTTACATTGAAAAGTGATTTGTTAAATCTAATCTCTGACGCCTGGAAAGTAGTTTTAGAGCGTTAACTCAACATTGGTTATTTATTTTAGACAACGATCCATTGGAAGATGTCGTTCAAAAAGTTCGCATTTTCATTACTTCTCGTAAATTACTCTACGATACTTTTGCAACTGTAGCCATGGATGGAAGTCATGGCATCAAGAGACAGAATATGGATAACATTAGTGGAGCTAATGGAAAAATATTTAAATTATTTTTTGATGATACGGATATAGTTAAGCCCAACTCTATTCGCTTTAGGCTCGCACAAGCTAAAGAAAAACAAGACAGAAAGGACCGGAAGACTATTTATGTAAAAAAACTGAAAGCACGCAATATTTTATACAGGAAGCCTTTATATTATGGTGGGTATTTTTTCGTGATCAAGATAAATGTATTTACTGGTAGATAGTGAAGAATAAGCCAGGTAGAATATATAAGATTCATAATGAAGTCTAGTATCAGCACATATTGCAAAACCTGCATTGATTAAAGTTGATTATTGCAAGAATATACAGTCGATGTAGCTAGAATCTTTCTATAACCTACAGCTCTGAATTTGACGAAATAGCACTAGTTGGGAGTTAGGAATTTTAGGTGAACACAAAGCAATATGTAGTAAGAAAATATACAAAATAGTAAGAATTTAGTGTTTTTGTCATCTATAGACGCTTCAAAATTCTGTGCGGACCCTTGATGTACCATTTCCAAAACACATCGTTTAAATTTTCGTTTTCGGATTCTTTCATATCTTACTCCAAAACAAAGTCCGCATGGATAGCCTCCACTAGTGCACCTACTGCATGTTTATATTTAAAGAGTGTTTATGAAGTATCTCTTTTGGTTAAGTTACGGATAATAGCTCCTGTTGGCTCTGTATGATTGTTGCGCTTAGTAGGAATGTTCACCGACCGCTTTTCCAGTTAGGGTTAACATATTAGAAAAGCCTTTGCATTGGTTCTTGTACAAACGAAGAGGTTCTTAAGGAGCAAGTGCGAGTATCTTTGTAGTAATTTTTTCAGCAGAAGCCATCCGATCATGGGTGGCATCACGGTACAGGAATCTATTTGCCATAGCTACGAAGTTTCCATTCTTCTCAAGGTTGCCCAATATTTTTATTCTTGCTTTCCAAAGGAGGACGGAAGCTGGATAGTAACCGGTGGATGCATGCGGGAACGCCACTACCATTTTTTCGAAAGAGCAATTTGCCTACAGATGAACCGAATACAGATAACATGAGAAGGCGGACAAACGCGAGCAAAATGGTCACGCAATTTTAAGAGTATTTTATACCGTCAATATCGTTAATATTTAAAAAAAAGTCCGAAAATGTTTAAAAATGCATTACACACAATGTATTCTGTACGTCAATTGAAACGCTGTAAAGTACACCTTAAAGCTAAATAATATTATTTATTTTATATATATTTTAATTATAACATTTTCATACAAGTTGCCTTTCTCGAATATTGTCCTGAATATGTGCAGTGTACATTTGGTTTCCATTACCCCTTTTTCTAATACCGCAAAGGACAAATTTATCAGGCCCCATTTAAAGTGATCAAACATTTAACTTGGGTCACCATCATCAGTGGTGACTCCTCGAGCGTAATGTCGCTGCATGATAAGACGGAACGATGTAACCCAACATTCAACCGTTTAGGTCCTCTGCGCAACCGGATACACCGGGTGGTAACTCTAGTCTTTAACGGTGTAGCTTATGTCAATACAATCGCCTAATCAAATCGTTCCAGTATAAATTTATGATGCAAGGTAGAGCTGAGTTTGATTTTTTGCTTTTGTGCATCACTTCACAAAATGAAGATTTCGAGTAAAGAACTAGTTTGAACTATTTCAAGTCCGTACTTTTTACCCCGACGCTACTGCGTAGAGAACCTTAGAGCTGATATTTGGCTTGCAAAATGACAAACTTTTTGTAATTTTTGGAAAGATATAAATCTTTGTATTGCTGTTGAGGTGACAGAGCTGTGTTTGGACTTGAATATAGCAAATTTATTTACGTAAAGAAAGGGAAAGTAGTACTCTAGAATGTGATATAGTATTACACTCGACCGTTTAATAGTTACCTAACTTAATCAGTACCAATTCCTGGGTGAGCTCATAATTCTTCTCAAGAAACATTTCACTTTTGCTGATTTGAACAAGTGCTATGTGACTTACATTTTAACCATTGTACGAGCGGAAAAGTAAATGTATCGCAATTTTGATGCGCTTTAAACTTATTGAAAATAAATAAGCCTTTTATGATTAGGATCTGTCGAGGTTTGTGAATGGATCAAATATTTTGTGCAGTATTCGTAAATGATAGCCTGGGGAACACATTGATTCTGTTGAACACAAAAGCTTATTGACAATATAATTCATTTTAAAATATTTATTATAAGGTTTTCGCCAAAACGTAACGAATCAACTCGTCTTTAACGGTCCTTTGGTTATCAGCTCCAAACAAGTCTATGCTAGCGACGTAACTGCATCACAACAAGCAACGCTTGCCAGTAGCCAAGGCACCAATGATCATATTAGACAGTTAAAATTGTCCAAAAACACTATTATTGATAGTATGGCAGTACAATTTATTAATAATATAAATTTCGTGGAGTTGTATGGAGAGTCGTTTTTAAAAAATCGAGATAATACTGTGAACGGATCTGTAAAGTTAAGAGCACAAGAGTCGGGGCAAACAGCATATACGCACATTAAGGATTTAACTGCCAACATTTTAAACCAGCGCCGTATCAATTATTTCTTCACACAAAAAACAAAACAAATAATCGAAACTGCTCTGTTTGTTTCCAAATTCTTGGCACACAATATTTCCGTTGGTACTCTCAATTCAATCGATGTTAGAACAATCGCTTTAACTGGAGCAAACAATATATTCGCTTGTAAGTATGTGATTGATTTGCATGATATAAAATTTATCATATATCCTTTTGTAGCTTCTATTCGAATCGAAAATTTGAACATAACTGGCAATTTATCGCTTTCCGTTGAAAGTGTAGGGAGTTTCAAAGATCAGGTGCGAATGGCAAGTAAACTAGAGAAATTCTCACAGTTTTACCAAGGACAAGTCAGCATCAAAGGACAACTTGTAGTAAAGAATTTACTCTCTATGCCGAACACGAAAATATCGATAGGCGCCTCCAAAATAAAGCAAACATCAGTCTTAAAGGATTTAAGTCAACGCTTCTGGATGAAAAATATAGCACAGGTTAATTTTAGCGGACATTTTTTCCTTATAACAAACTACATAACTATTTCTAATCTCTCCAGAATTTCAGTGCTTCAATTTACTTTATGACATCAGTTAAATTTGATAACCTATTTTCAACTGAAATTAATGATAAACCGCACAAAACTTTCTTATTCAAATCAAACCATTCGTACCCAGCTCAATTGTTTAGCGCTGCAAATATCAAAATAGTTGGTGATTTGGAAAATGATGTCGTTGCAGAAAAGAAAGAAGGATCAATTCGCATTGAGCAATTGAGCTCTAATTTGGTCTACCGGAGCATCCAATTCAATGAAATATTGGGAAGAAAGGTTTTTGAATTTCCGTCAACAATCTGGCATTTATATACTAGAAAAATAATTTTGATCGATGTTTCTCATTTAGTGTATATGCCTTTTTCTATACATTCTATTCAATTTATGAACGCTAACAATGTTAGCAATATAAATGTAACTAAGAGTTTCATGATGGATTCCCATTTTGAGGTTAGAATATACAATGAAAAAAGTGTGCCAAAATTCTTCCAATTAGCTGCAACGATTGATCAACAATTGATAGCCTCCCAAAAACTTCGTTTCGTTAAGGCTGTGGCTGCAAACAACATGCAGATAAACTACATGAATCAATTAACCTTGCCAATGTCGACTGATGAAAATTACCATGTACCTCGGGGGATCATAATAAATGCTAACGTGCTATTCTCTAAAAATTTACAAGTACATAAGTTGAACCGTATACACTGGAAAGAATACAGTGCAGTCTTAACTTTATGCGATATGGACACAAACAACGTTGGAGGAAACAAAATTTTTCTTAAGCCTGTTTTAGTTTACTCAGCACTTAATGTGAAAGAACTTAATAACTATGAAAGCGAAAGGATAGATAAGGTAGCATTGAAAAACTCAGTTGCTCAAATCCTTGTAGCTGCGTTTGAATTTGAAAGCCTTTCTACCAAAGTACTAGAAACAAAGTCTACGATAGGAGACACCAATGTTAAGCTTTTAATGCGGTCTGATGCAAATATAAATATTGGTGGGAGTTTAATGGTCAGGACAATAAAGCTTCGTGGAAGCCTTTTTGGAATTCATGCTGCTACATCCATGGCATATGACCGTTTGAGTCGTCTACGGCAAGTTGAGAAATCAAAGTGGGCTTTAACGAATATCCGTTATAATGTAGATTGGCCAAGTTCTGATGCACTGAATACCTTAGACTACGATGGGCTCGTTAATTTTGCTATAAGACGCGAACTCGAGCAAGAAATAGTCGCAAAAGTCAAATTTAAAGCTCTCCCCGAATTCCTCTTCAGTTTGACTGAGTACGATCTAGCTGGACTTGATATAAGCAATATTGTAGCAGATTCTTTAGCACAAAATCAAAACTACTTAAACATTACTTTGAGCGGATCGAAATACTTTGAATTGCCTATTGAAATAACTGATTCTGTTCATTTCAAGCGAAATTTGGATATCGGATTAATCAATGGCATAGACATTTTATACCTCAATCAAACATTCTATCGAAAGAATGTGGCAGATTATCAAAAGCTGTATAGTCGTAAAGGAACGTGCACAAGTGTAAGAATGGGAAATTTGATTATAAATGGACTTGTAAATTCAGTCAATATAATTAAAGTAATGTTCATTGGTTTGGAGCATAATGGTATACCATATGTAAAATTTACCGAGTCGATAATATCGATGAAAACGATGGAGGTATCGTACTTGAACAGAATCCACTTTCCGGCATTTATCCAAGGCCGAGTGCGAATATCAGGAGAAAAACAAATTATTAACGGGTCCTTAACAATGGATTCTGTACGCATGAAGAAAGCAGTATTTACCAAAATAAATGGATGTAGAATCAATAGATGCTTGTTTAAAGAACTGAAGAAACATCAAATCATACATAGTAACAAAAAGTTTTTGAATCCACTACTAGTTATTGGCCCCAGCTCAATGCTGAATGTGAATGGAATCGAACTTATCCGAAAGTACGAAACAACCTTGCGCTTGAATCAAAATTTGAAATTTAAAACAGTAGAAATTTCCGAAGAAGGAAATGCAGCTCTTCATTATGGCTTGAAAATTATTGGCCATTTAAATTCTGTTGCAACGAATCAAGTTCATAATGTATCGCATTTACAGGAACAGTTACACAGAGTGAAAAAGCAATCTGTCTATGATTTCCCCGCCAATCAAAGATCGAAGTTCTTGTATTTGGAGTTGAGAAATTTTTCATCGGTTGAGATCAGCACTAAAAATGTTTCGGAATTTATAGAATTTGATGCAGTTTGCCCCAATCCAACTTCATATACAAGTATGGTGAAAATTTCAGTTCCATTTATGCTCAAGTCAGAATACATTCCACTACAAAAATCTCATTCTTATGCTGAACACTTAAGACTTGTAGTTGGAAATAAGTGTTCTAGTCTCAACAGTAAATTAGAAATCAAACTCAATAAAACCCAATGTTCTTTCAATTTTTCTAAAGCCATAGAAAGTATTCAATTGTTTGATTCTACGCATGATGATTTTATTTATATGATTATAAACTTTTTTTCGAGAGAGTCCGCTGTTTCTATATCCCTGTATCGCATTGACTTGCATAATGCAAGCGTTACTCATATTCAAGAAATAAACCATCCGAAAAGATCAAATTTAACTGCTTCATTTCAAATAGGTATCTCCAGGCAGTGGATCCTGCTTTTGTCAGCAGATGAAATAATTGTTTATGCGTTTAGTCCACATTTGGAACAATTTTACGAGATATCCTCACATGAGCTTCAATATAATCAAATTGCATTTTTACCAGATGGAATAGAACAGGATTCATATCAGCTGATTTTTGCCAACAGAAGAGATCGATCCGTTGCAGTGAAAATGGGAAATGAAGGCTATAAGTTCCAAGAAATTCACTTACCTGAACCACTGAGCGCTTTAGCTACGTTCTACGAATCTGATTTAGGAGAAATGATCATGATTATACTAATGGAGGACGGTAATTTTTATTTGTTCAAATATTTATCAAATGTCGAAGGATGGGTGTATGAGACTGCTGGTGTTACCACTTGAGCGAATATATTCCTATTAATCTAAGATTTCTCTTTCACGGTGCAATAATTATTCATCATGTACTATGCAATACAGGATATATATCCAGACTTACAATTTGTATTAAAGTATTAAAATAAATTATATACAAATGGAAAAGTAAAGTGTAATTTTATCATAAATTTAGTAAGTTGAGCTGAGTATTTTGTATGCCGTGGTCTGTAGGATACTCCTGCAAAAAAAAAACCTGAAGGTTTGTGTTAATATTTTCGTCTAGAAAATTCATTTTAATATTCTTCAGATTTAATTCTAGCAGTATTAAATATAAAAAAGAAACATTTAGTATTTTATGCAGATCATTATCCAGAAGACATGGTTGCAATTGACTTATTGACCATAAGCGTCGATTCAATTGGTCTCGCAAAGTACAGCCTCAAGTAAAGAACCTTATAAAATCCTAATATTGGACGGTGGCTAAATGGTCAAGAAATACAATCAGAGTTGCCTAATATGACCCACTCAATTTTGAAAGCACAGTTGTACGGACTGACATCCGAATGGACCCGTGAGGTTGAAAAGGTTACAGAAGCCCCCAATTCTATGAACACACCAACTAGCATTTGATTGAGCCTACTGTTGGCGTTCCCGGAAATGTTCGCCAATGTTGTAGGTTCTACTCTTCAATCAAAGGCCGCGAATGACTACTGGAAGTCGATGAATTCCAATTTGTATAAAAAAACTAAAATAAACTCGGCATAATGCAACTACAGCATTTACGATCGCGGTCTCCCTTGCTACGTAGGAAAGGTAGAATCAAGAAAACGCCCCTTTTCATAATATACACCATAGTACATTTACATAGTATCCACAGCTGCCATTTACCCAGTGATACACACTTTCTGATTTTGCCTAGGGGTCTGATAGCTCCGCCGGGGCTAAATATGTTTAGATATTTTGTTTATATTAGGATTTGTGCGAACAGCAGCTGTGTGCACCATTGCATTTAGCGATGTGAATTGATTGTCTTCGATTTTTCCCGAAGCCTAGGTTGTGTGGGTACAATGTGAGTATACTAATGATATACAACATAGCTACGTCAGCCAGTATACTTTCGGCATAAAACACATTCTGGAGACGGTAACCTACTAGCAGATATTTCGGCAAGAGTGTTTCAGATAAATATTCCCTGCGCTCTCAGCCACAGCAGAGGCATCATGAGTGACAGTGCTTCAGTGCCCCAAAAGTTAAGTCCACAAAAGTATGAATATTTTCAATATTCGATTCTAATTTTAAAATATAGTCTGAATAAAACTATAAAATATTGAATGCAGTTCATATTTTTGCGCTCCCAGGCTTATCAACTACATACAAATTAATCACTTCCGACAATGAAATGGAATTTTCCCGAATCAACAAAATGATTTCATATAATTCGTATCGATATTGTTGGTCCTTTGCTCTTTTCATAAGATTTCATAGTTTTACGCAAGGACTAGAAAACTGAAGTTTGCAGGAGGAATTTCAACAATTCAAACTTTCTCAAAACAGAATCACATTATGTAACAGTTTCATTTGGCGTTGGTAACTATTCATGATAAATGGAAATCATTTCGATTCGACGAGCAGGAAATTCGCACGCATGTATAACTCAGTGCAGCAGTCAGGGTACTTGTGCAGCTACGGTCATTTCACGCGTTATAAACAATATACAACGTTCTGGACACATGGGGCGCTAGAACAAGGTATCCAGGGATCGTGTAAAAAGATCCATAGATTGATGGAAAGTACTTAGATTTTGTTTGATACACTTTCACACTTTCATTACCTAGCATGATAATACTTAACTTACCAAATTAGGAAAAATGAACAATTATGGACATGACGTGAATTTTTGAGAGCATTAATATTACTTTTAATCGTCAGTTCAGAATTTATTCTGAAATTAAACAATTGCAAGTTATTCCCTCATAATAAAAACGTATGTTTTTATTGTAACGACAATTATTAATTAATTCTAACATAGCTTTAATTTGTATACATTATATTAATTAGCTCCGTTTATTTGCTTTTAAAATTTATCTTGTTATTATACACACACTTGCCTTCAAGTGATCAATTTCAATTTAATAGCTACAACATGTTTCCAGTGTGATCTACAGTAATCGGTTCTTTTAAGGTAAATGGTGACTTGTTAAACTTAGTCATTCAAAAGAAGTGATACATTCTGATATTCTCCATTTGATTATTACGACTAATAATTATATAGCAACATAATATCTTATTTAAAAATGTTTCTTTTTGCATACCTAATCAAATGGATGCAGAGAGAGGCATTAAATATTTAGTGATAATGAAAATTAAAGCATGGGGTGCTTACTTTCATGTCTTAACAATGCAAATGCGTCGGTGGATATAATTATTAAAGGAAGTAATATAAAGACAAACATCTCAGACAATCATAGGCTACTTACTACTTACAGACAATTACATATCTGTGATTATAAAACATTTGTTATTCTTGCATTCACTTGATTATTAGTAGTTATTTTCACCCCAGAGTTCATTAAAACACACGCACAAAGTTTCAAAATATTTTTAGCTTTTGATACGGATATTTATACTTTTGTAGAAACGTAACAACTATAAAACATTTTTAACAATCAACCTGGGGTGCAGGAGTTCTGGAACATTCATTATTACTTGACGGGCAAGGATTTTTTTTAGCTAAATCTACATTATGCATATTTTTAAGTGGCGTTGAAATTGGTATGGTGAGTAAATTTTCTAATTTAATGAAAGTATGGATAAGGATTCGCTTGATTTCGAAAATTTTTACTTTACAATAATTTCCCTTTAATTTTAACTATGAATATTAATTTTTAAATGACATATATAAGGGCTTGATTTGTTTAACATTATAAATTGTTTAACTATTCAGAAGGCATTTTTTGTGACTAGAATTTTAATTTATTATATAAAACTTCATTCCAATAAGGATTTAACGGATGCGTTGAAGTAAGACTTGATCTAAGGGTACATGCTCTGGGAATAGTCCCTACAAATACAAATGAGTAAATTATCAAACAAAAAATATTTTTTTTAATTGGAAAGCCGTCGGGCTCTGCTTTGTTGTGTGAGCAGAAAATTGGCCTGTGGATATCAATAAACAAAATAACTGACTACAAAATGTAATTATTAATAACTATAGAAAATGTGGGGATAGGAAATATTTCGGGCGCAAACCAATTCATTCTGATGGCGAATTATAGTGTCATCCTAATAACAATAATAAAAATCTATAGGCAATACAGTTAACTTTATTTCAAAATATTTTCGAACGCGAGACTCAACGATTCCAAATATTTTCAAAACAATTTCTTCATATTCCTTAGACAGAGATTCTCTTTTCAAGCAGAGAACTCTTGTATAGGCTGATTCGAATGTCAGTTGCCAGCGGTTCAAAAGCTTAAGCTGCCATGCATATTAAAAAAAGTTTCCTGTTCTGATTTATAACCTCCCAGCTCGAAAATTATGAAAACGCAAGTTTAAGAGGCATTGATTTCTGGCTGCTACTTTTTTATTTATTCCGGAGATTTTGAAATACGAGTATCATGTTCTTTTAAGACGCAATAGAAACTATGTAGACCCAATCATACGTTTTTATGCGCTTAAATATATGAGGAAATTCATTTTTCAGAATCCTATAGATATGTCAGTTTCATGTAGAACTAAAAATATTTAACCTACGTGCTCGATTATAAGGCTGCTAAATCTCTGTTCTCTGGTTGGAATTTGCTTTATAGCAGCGCTAGCTTCGATAGTGTTTCATGTTTTTAAGTTCCAGGTGCGCGAAGTGGGTGATATGCACAATTCGAATCTTGCGTCTAACGATTTCAAAATGGTTTTGCAGCCGCATACCCAACGTAACTCTGTCATTTATCCGGACGTCAGGATAGCGACTGAAAACAATAACTTATTTGTGCCTCTTATTAGCACACGGAATTTTACTATCACCATTCACATATTATGTAAATGAATTTCAAATAATTTCATTTAAAATGGATGGAAACCGTATGAGAAATATATTACATTAACTTACGCTGTAATAAGGATATGTAGAATTCTGATCAATTTAACAGAGAAAGTCTTTTCAAATTAGGAAATTAACATCAGAACAACTTTTTTGATCATATATTCTTATAGATTTTTTTCAATGACGTGCCTAAAATTTATTTGTATGTGACTCTAGCCCAAAATTAAAATAATAAACAATTGAAACGCTAACTCAAAAATTTTGATTGACTAAATTTCTTATTCTACTAATTTGCTACGTATGGAATGTATTGAATTCATCTAGTTGCTTCAATTTTCAAACCTAAGTTAAATTATATTTTTATTTACAATTAATTAACGTTGTAACGATGCATTATTTGAATATAAAACATGAGCCACCAGTGCCAGCATAGCAAATATTTTGTATTTGGCTTTGCCGATAACCAAATCCCGATCGTAAAAAATGATCGAGTTATGTTTCAATAAATTATTTCTAACGACTTTTAGAGGAAATAATACATTGGGAGTACTTTCGGTAAATTTTTGGTTTAGGAATGTGGGTTTAAACAGTTTTGAAGCATTTGGTAAATTAGTTTTCTTAAGTATTATTGATCATTTCTCACTGAAAGTTGCTGTAAGCCGATGGGCCATAGCCACCACAGTAATCTTGTACACTGGCTGGAGGCGCTTTCGATGTCGCTAAACTGCCACCAGGTATTGCAGCTATTGGCCCACTAGCATTTGTTGCTGCTGTTCCTCCCCCAACAACACTTCTTCCAGTATGAATCGTCGTATTACTGCCGACTCCAACACTTCCGCCAACATCAACACCTCTATTATTGTTTCCAATACTGGCAGACCCACAGCCTCCTGGCCCGACTGCAATGTTCACTCCGCTTCCTGCTGTTGTTTGATTGCCGAGATTACCGCATCCACTGCCGCCCCGTGGATACATTTCACCTATTTTTAATACGAGACTAGTAGTTTTAAGGGCAAAGCCATCTTAAAAGAATATAAGCGATAGAGAGCCTTCATAATAAAAACCAAAGAAAGATTTTATCAGATTTATGGAAATTAAAGGTACTTTCATTGCACCCAATAAATGCAATCCTACAAAGCCGTTTCAGGCTACTCAAATGAACAGAAGATTATTGAAAATCGAAATAAAAACCAAAAAAAAAACCTTTTGATCCTGATATGGAACCTTGCACACCAGTTCAAGTGTGACGGAAAGGTAGGGGAACAATTGATTTGAGATTTAATTGATTTGTATAAAATTACCGCTTCTTCACAGATTAAAAAAATTCCTGCTAATCTTAAATAAATATGAATCACGATAAAAATAAATCCACAAACAATAGAAAATTTTTTTTTACAAAAACGGGTTTCATTTCATCAGTATATCAATATTTTTACAATATTTTCGAGTTATAATAAAAATAATAAAAATTAAACGCTCTATAATTTTAATAATAAAATAATTACAATCAGATCTTTTCATCTAAAAAATACATGTTACCTGTCTGCCTGTTTTTAACTTTTAACACAGGACATATAAAAAAGTTAATGTTATAGCATTCACAAATAGTAGTTAAAAACAATGCACGTACATCCAGGCAGCAGACAATTATCGTCATAGTCATAAACATTTTCGCGTTTTCATTCGTTCCATTTATTCAAAGAAAACTGTCAACGTAATATACGATTTGTTGATATTTTTTGTAGTTTTTCCTCATAAGAAGGCTTGTTTATAATTTATTCAAAATTCTGTATTAAAGAAGCTACTACCGAACTTACCAGCAGCGCCTGTACTAGCGGAATTAGGAGGCATATTCCACGTATTCCAATTCGCACCAGCCGAAGCAGCATTGGGACCGGTTGTAGAATTATACATATCTAATATTAAAATGAGAAAAACATGAGACGACTTTTTCAAAATCATATTTAGAAATAAAAATAACAAGACGGTTGAGATTTTAAAGACATGTTATAAAACCGCAAATTAGTTTGATAGGAATTTTTGAAAGTTAGGCATCACTAAAATTGAATGAAATTTAAAGGTTTGTTTTTATTGAGATTTAGGCTTAACATCAGATTCCCGCGCTTTTCAACTTCAATTAACACTGTGAATATAATTTCATATTGGATTAAAATTCAGACACGCAATGATGTGCCGATTGCCCAATACCAGGCATTCATAAAAGACAAGAGCATAAAATAGGCCCGTCTTGTGGCAAAAAACTAAAAGAAATGTTTTTGTATGAAATAAACCTACCATAACTTCCATAGCCTTGGGTCTGTTGCGCGGCTGCATAGTTACTCCACTGATGTGGTGGAGGACCTTGTGGTCCAGGCGGGGCTCCCCATCCCTGATATGAGTTTGGCGCACTCGGTGTTCCGTATCCATAGCTTTGCTGCTGAGATGTTCCCCAGCCTTGGTACCCCTGCATCATATTTGGAGCACCCATGGCAGCCATATTCATAGGTGGGCCACTCATTTGGCCATTTGGTCCCTGCTGCATCATTCCAAGAGGGGCGCCTTGGGGATGACCCCATTGATTCATGTCCGCACCCATTTTGTTAGCATTGGGCCCATCTCTTGGCTCGGCCTTTTTTATTTCAACCTGCTTTCCATTTAAATTAACATAGTGTTCGTTTGTTACTCGTTCTACAGAAGCTTCATCTTCGAACGATAGAAACCCGAATCCACGGGACTTTTTCTTTTCTTGATCATACATTATAACTACTTCCATTACTTTGCCGTAACGACCGAAAAATCCTCGTAAATCTGTTTCGGTAACATTAGATGGTAGCCCACCAAGGAATACTTTTGGGTAATTACCTCCTTTCTTGGGCTTTTGTAAAGTTCGAGGATTACATTGTTTAGGATCAATCGTACTGTAAAATCATTGAAAATGTGTTCGGAATTGTTTTAGGGGATAATTATGCAAGTTACTCACCGTCCGTCCAAAGTATGTGGTCCACTCTGTAGAACGTGACCGACATTTGTTGGATCAGAGAAGGTTACGAACCCGAATCCCCGCGATCGACCGGTTTCATTATTTTTCATAACTACGCAATCAATTACTTCACCGAACCGGCCGAAGTACCGTTGAAGACTTTCTTGGGTTGTTTCCCACGAGAGACCTCCAACGAATAGTTTACTGAAATCACAATAGCTTAAGAATGATGGTATACCTCTAGTAATTTTTTCATATTCACCCTTTCTCATCATCTTCCATATCTTGTGTCATACGCATTATGCCCGCACTTATAGCTCACGATATATTCTTCAAAAAATAAGGGATCAAATATAAACAAAATTTTGTGCGACTTAATGGAAATTGGTGAAAACTGACGAATATATTTCAACCAATAATCGCAGATTTGCAAAGTTTACTTTTAATTTTGTAAAAGAAAGCGTTATGATCATAAGTTTTTAAGATTTTTCGCGACAATGTAACTGTTGAAGATGTTAATTAAAAAACCCAAACGCAAATTAAAACGAAACAAACAATAGATTTTAGTTCACGATGTCATTAAAATGTAATATCGTCGAAACTTGATGCTGAAACAAAAAAGTGGTTATCTTTACATAAATCTGCAGTAATATTAAATGAATGAATAATGAAAATAAATAGATTCATGTTATTTTGTAACAATGGAACTGGCACCATATTGGGTGGTTAATTTACTCAATTGAAAATTGATGCAAATCAGGAAAATGAAGTGCTGCCTTCTAGATTCACACATAGGCGTCTAAAATTTATTCCATATTTTCCAATGTTGAAATTTAATATTGAATACTCCTGGTTTGTCGACTGGTATGGGATAGATGAATGAACTTATGAAGCCGAATGCAGCCCGATTAGCATACAGCTCGAAGGTAAGTTATGAGATGAATAAAAGCTACGAACAAGTCTCGATAAAAATGTATTCTACGGCAGCTAGCATTGAAACAGGATATAAAGTTGGAGCTATAGCTACGAATGGGTGAGACTAAAGCAGACCATTCTTTTCTTAAGGAACTATAAATACCTCTAGGCAGTCTATAGGAGTGGAAACACAATAAATCTAAAGGCAGGCGTGCAGTAATTGTTTCCAAATGAACGAAAAATTGTAATCATGATCTTAGAATCATAATAAATTCGTGAGAACAGCACAAGTATATCCGTTAGTTGTTGCTCAAACCTTGAGGGGATACTCCTACTTAAGAGTCATTTACCATGTTTGAAAATCCAGAGAATTTTTCTGTTGAGAAGAAATAATGGTTATTAAAGCTTACTATGATCAATTTATTCTACTCCACCAATAGCAATATTTCATTTTCGAAACGCCAGGAATACAGGGAGCTTTGAAACTTTATTGATTACGTGTATGGGTATGGATTATATATTTAAGTTAGAACTCATCTGGAAAGCTCGTGTATAGATCACAAGAGCATTAAGTTTTTCTTAGAAGAGTCTGCAAATAAATTAATTTAATGAAATAGTTTTTATTTATTTTTCCCCAAAATATAAATATCTATGACGGGAAAACCCTAGAACACAATGCATTTCATCAGGGATAGCGCAAATCCGCGCATCTGCCATTGGAAATCGTTACCAACGCTTTAAAATTGAACCTTATCCCACGGGATTTGCTCTTGATCGTTGTTTAACATGTCCATCCTATCAAAAATTACGCATGAACATAAACAAGAAACCCAAAAAATAAACACATGAAAATGATAACTTTCCTTGGGTTTATTACTTTTCCAGGGGAGGGAAGCTTCAGCAAAGGTCAGTAAATAAATCTAAACTAAGTATTGCTTAAGCATCATTTCTACGTATTATTCGAGTAGATATTTTTATTATTTAGAAGATTTGAAGGTTTACACCGCATAAGCCTGCGGGGGTGAGTTAGCTTGACCAATTTTTCAACATTTTTAAGTGAATGGAGCATTGGTCTAAGATGCACAGTTGAGAATCAATAGTAAATTAAATTAAACTGTATCATAGCTAAGTCAGCCGAATACATTGAAATATATACAATTGATTATATACTATTTTGTTATGCTTTTCTATTGATTTTTTAACAGATTGCATGGAATACATGATTGTTATTTAATGTTTTTTAGGATAACTCAAAACATATTTTATTAAGGTAGTTACTTACCACCTAATTAATTGAATGTATACAAAAAATTTAATAAAATCACCATGCAACATGTTTGCCGCTGTAGCGCTAAAACCCCTTTGGCAGTTTCGTTATGTTATTCCAAAATGTCCCATTTATATCCTTTCTTGAAATTTATGTGCCTCCCTGCTAAAAAATTCTATCAGTAAATTATAAATTTCTGCTGCAAGAACTCGAGCTGACTTTAAATCGAACCATGTATGAAATGTAGGAATAAAATACGTTTAAGTGGAAACTTATTGTTTTCCTGGAATGTCTTAAAGAAAGCAATCTGAAATAATAAAATAATTTGATGAAGCTTCTTGTATGCTTGCGAGAAAAATGTAGACTGCCTTTAAAAACGATTGCATCAAGCATCTACTGAAATTTAGACTAAAAGTTTGATTCTCTAGAATTGCCTAATTACACATGATTCGCTGCACATTAACGTATTTCAGTATAATATGATACAAAAATTGAAAATGTTATATACGGTGTCACAAAGGATGAAATCCGAACAGTTAATAATTCATATTTTTATATGGCTTAAGACTTTGAATTTACTTAGGAATCCATCTAAATAGGAAGAGCATCTAAAAGGACGAGATCTGGCCGTGGGTAAGTGTGGCAAACAAGGGCTACTTATCTGTAACGCCTACCACAAAGCTCAGATATATACAGAGGAAAAATAAATTTTGCAATTAAAAATCAGTACTTAAACCTGTGCTGTTGTGTGAAAGCAAAGCCCGGATCCAGGCAAGTCTGGGCTTTTGCGCCATCAATACGACAGTTGTACTGTCGGTTGCAGATATGACTGTTGTATCATATGCTGCAAACTTTCAATATGTATTGTGAGGTGAAGTGATTATTCGCTGACATTGACTTTCATCATAATTCTATACAAAGGTTTATCAAAAATGAGCACTGATTTACATAGTACGAATGTACAATGTATGAGTCCAAGAAATTGTTTGCGGCCAACCGATTATATTTAAGTTGAAATTCTACGAAGAAGACAAGTTCTGGAAAATTTACAATAGTTTTGAATGGGAAGTTATTTATGAGAATATTCAAATAACCGTATGATCATGAAATCATCATGTTTTAAATCGCCGAATTAAGTTGCTTGACCAATTTACTTTTATGAAAGTGAAAGCACAACAAATTTAGAATCATTTCACTTGCATCGTTGCAACACAAACGGAATCAGCAGCCATTCAAAATAACAATAGTAATTGTACCACTGCTAGACTCAAAACTTCAAAAATTTTGCTGTTTAATCGAATACAAAATTTACTTTAGTTTATTAACTTCATTACGCCGATATATGTTCATGAAGCTTGTAGTAAATGATGCAAAAGATAGGGCCGTAAGTTTGCAAAAACGATTAATACTCGTAGTAGCAATGAGTTCGAAAGGATAGCGTAAACTTTATTTTGAAGAAAGGACACCCATATTTACGTAGGACTAACCCATGCAGCTTTGTCTGTTATTCTGAAGGATACTAATGTACTTATTTGCAGCATCGGCACATCACCAACGTTACATCAAAGCCGGCGATTTGGAATCATTTTAACGTCAATAAACCGGGAAAGAAAGTGCGGCAAGTTGTCCTACACCATCCTTCTGAGTTCTGTTCCTAGACTGTCAGATCCCAACGAAAGCAGACATGTGCCGTTGACGGTGAAACAATCGACGCAAGAATCTTTCACACCGACAAGAAACAAATGAATAAAACCAGCTCACAAACATTTATTAAGTTATTTCTCGGGGGTATTGCATCGATGAATAACTTGGCGGGTACCACGTTTTTACATGTTGCGTCCCTTAAGTTGTGTTTGCATTTGATTTTCGCGGTCTAAACAAGCTGAAAGCTCACAAGAAGTTTGTGTACGCCCTACCAGATACATTAATTCTATGACATATGCACTATAATTGCTCACAATTTTCGAAGAAAAAGCCACATATACTTGTTCTTGCTTACCTTGTGGCTTTTTTCGGTTCTTTTTCATCACTTCTTGCTACAGAATCTTCGCAAACACCGCTCTGTTCATTTCAATCGAGATCAATTTACTCCGACCCTACACGCACTTGTATCTAATCTCGCAAATACCCACCGTGTATTTACTAGTTTTAATTATTTGAAAAGAACCGTCACTCCGAATGCTACTTTAGTTTTAGAATTTATTAAATTATTTTGCGAACTAAATTTCTTTCAAAACGCATAAATACCGCTTCAATACCTTATAACTAACCTAAACTGTTGCGTGGCGCGGCGGGCAGTCAAACCGAAAGGAAGCACAGCATTTGGAAATGGAACAGATAGATGAATGAAAGATGTCACTGCCGCGGTTCGTTTGCAATGAGGAACATGATTATCTTGTTCCTCATTGTTCGTTTGCTTGGTGAGAGAGACAAGCCGTTGCATGTGAGTGAAGAGCGCCAATTATACAAGATACAATTTCTCAGGGCAAATTTCGTTTTAACTAATTAAATGTCATGACCATTAAGAGGCAAATGGAATATAATATATATACGACAGGTAAAGACAATTACGACATTGATAGCAAACAGCGTGAATACCCGTATACATTATTGGGTGATTTAAAATCTTACCTAAATATTTTGCTGTCATAATCAAAAATTTGGATTATCAACTACTTTGTATCGATGCAAACTTCACATCGGACGTTTATGTTGGTTCCACTATAGAAAAGGTACCGGAGCCTACAGCTTAACAAGCCATGTACATGAAACAAAACTGACGATAGATACAAGCAAAACTGACGTTAGATAGGAAGCCATATGGTAGCAATTTGCATATGTATTAGTCAGCCTACTATGGACAAGCTTCCGGTAGCTGTCACCCAACTGCGGCATTAGCAAATGCTTATATTTCATCATATAAACTATTTTCCGAATAAAAAACGTGCTGAACGCATTCCGTGCATGCTATAAATTCACCTTGTATAGCCCATTGTGCTCCTAAACTTTCCAAGACGAGCAAATGAAGCACACGTTTTGCACCTTCGACTGATAGCTCAGCGTTGAGATGTACACAAACTCCTATAAATTCACTTTGAAAGGCGATAAAAATTAAACGGGTATAAGAACTGAAATAATTTTTACTTCACTAGGAGTGCTATTGTGTTCTCCGCGGACCATCTGGATTTCACTGTAGAAATCCGTCTCTAAACCGTACAAAACCTCGAATTTTCGTTGACGCCTCCACAATTCTTCATATAACACCATGTAAGTTAGCCAGCAAAGTCGGCCTACTAATGGTCATGTGTGTGGTAGTAAGCGCTGCTGCCATATGGCTTGTATCTATCGTCAGTTTTGACATGAAAGCCGTACTACTGCATACATGGCCACGTATAGGCTGACTTTTTGCGCCAATTTATACGGCGGTACATGAAGAAATGTGGACGCATCGATGAAAATCGAGGTTTTGTTCGGTTTCGAGGTGAATTTCAACGGTGATCAAGATCATCTGTAGAGAATATCGTAGCGTTCCTTAAGAAGTTAATTTTGTTTTAGTTCAGGTTTTATTAAGATTTAAAGTGGAAGGAGTTCAACCAGAACTGACGTTAGATACGAAGCCATATGACAGCAGCGCTTACTACCACACACATGACCATTAGTAGGCCGACTTTGCTGGCTAACTTACATGGCGGTATATGGAGAATTATTCGAGGTTTTGTACGGTTTTGAGACGGATTTCTACAGTGAAATTCAGATAATCCTCGGAGAACACAATAGCGCTCCTAGTTAAGTGAAAATTATTTCAGTTCTTATGCCTGTTTAATTTTTATCGCCTTCCAAAGTGAATTTATAGGAGTTTGTGTACTTCTCAAGGCTGAGCTATCAGTGGAAGGTGCAAAACATGTTCTTCATTAGCTCGCCTTGAAATGTTTGGGAAGGTGAATTTATAGCGTGCGTGGAATGCGTTTCGTACTTTTTCACTTCGGAAAATAGTATATATTACGCAATATGAGCAATTGCGAATGCCGTAGTTGGCTGACAGCTCACGGAAGCTTGCCCATAGTAGGCCGACTCATACATATGCAAATTGCTACCATATGGCTTCCTATCTTACGTCAGTTTTGACCGGAACCAAATAAAATAAAAGCCATATGTTAGCAATTTGCGGGGTGATGGCACTTTCCTAGCATAGGCAATACGCGTCGGGGGCATATTTTCTGTGTGCAAATCGGTTCGTTTTAATCGTTAGTAATTGATTAACCCTGAAAATCGCCGCGAAAACACGCAGAAGATCAAATTGTTTGTGGTCTCGGTGTTTTTGCGCTTATTTAAAAATATGTTTAGAAAATGTTTTTCTCCTTAGACGCAAATAAAATATTTTGTTTTTTATACATATATATATATATATATATATATATATATATATATATATATATATATATATATATATATATATATATATTTCGAGGGTAAGTTTTCCCTCTTCTTCAGTGTACTGATGGTCTAGTTACAATTTTCTTTGCTTAAATACCCAACATGTCTAGCTATACAGGAGTGAGTTTAATTGCTATTTAATTATACCTTTTTATTTTTCTTACTCTACTTTTTAAAACGTTTTGGTTTTATTGGTTTAGTCCTTTAATTACAAGCTTAATAAATGTTATTTAATGACAGTCAATGGAAAAGGTTATTACAAAAAATTTTTAAATTACTTTATTACCTCTAGTAGTTTTGAATATCCGTGCCCGACGTCATCATTCAGCCTCGATTGTTCCGGTTGTCTCAAAATCCACACGCTTTCATACGCATCTAATTTCTTGCGGCTTTTGACCTGCTGTACTACCTCGACGTCTTCCCAATTGATCTTATGGTTGCTTGAAACGATGTGCTTTGCTACCGATGATTTTATCGCTTCAATGGGTCGTTGTTTCTCGATGCACTTTTTCGCTTCATTGATGTGCTCCGTAAACCTTGTTTTAAGCGGGCGTTTCGTTTGTCCTATGTAGCTTTTGTGGCATGTCTGGCACGTGATTTTGTAAACTCCACATTTTTCGTGTTTATGTTTCTTATCTTTGGGTGTTCCCAATATTGTGCTCAATTTCGATTTTTGGCTTGTTGGTACTGCTATTATGTTTACTTTTTTTAATCTCTTTTTGATTTTGTCGAAAGCTTCCGAATATGTTAATGCTGCTACTTAATTTCAAGCTTGAAACCTGCTTCATACGAAATTTGAACAAGATTGAATGGCGGCGAAGTGTTGCACCAGAAGGAATGTGAGAAGCAGCTGATTGTCAGATTAAAAAATTAGAAAAAAGTGTTAAAATTTTTGCGCCACGGGTCTTACGTGGCCCCGCAGGGAATTTCGTAGAAAGCAGATTTCAAGCTTGAAATTATATATCTTCTGAGTGTTTTTGCGGCGATTTTCGGGGCTAATAAAATTACTATCGATTAATACGAACCGATTTACACACAGAGTCTACGCCCGCGACGCGTAGGGCCTATGCCAGGAAAGTGCTGTCACCCGCAATTTGCATATGTAGTAGTGGGCCTACTTTGGGGAAGCTACAAGAAGCTTTCAGCCTACATCAGCAACAGCAATGCAATTAATGCAATTTTAAACACTTGTATGGCAACTTACACATACATCGTTATTTATATGAAAAGAGGAGAAAACACACTACTTGCATGTTTATAATTCAATTTCACAGACCACTATACACCTACACTTTAAGACGGGTAAATTTATTTATTTAAATCCATTTAACAGACAAAAATCCAATTACAAAATGGACTTCGACAATTAAATAGAGTAAAATATAGTTTAAAGTAAGACAGATTAATATAACAAAATCAAGCAGAAAAAAATAAAATATGTAAGAAATGAAGTTAGAGTCTAGATGAAAGTTTGAAAAAAGTGAGTGATAAGGAAACATTAATCACTATTCTTAAAAAGTAAGGTCTTTAGTTTATTTTTAAAAACAAAGTAGGACGTGGATAGAAAACCAAGCTCGAGGCTGTTATGCTTTCTGATGATTTGTGGCATAAAGAAAATATAAATCTGTCCGGGCGTACGGAACCTTGAGGATGTTATTAGACCGACTAGGACGCGCATACAGTCTGTAGTGCAAGTCTTCACTTTGAGTGGAAGCAATTTGTTGGTGGTACAACTTATAAAGGAAACCTTGATCTAACAAGGTTCTACGGGACGACAGAGAAGGGAGACGAAGTATGGATAGACGACGCTCATAAGACTCATAAGCTTAGTTGAATTCGAAGAACACAATACGGGTAAACTTACGCTGAACAGGTTCTAGTGAGTTCACAAGATATAAATGTCTAGGAGACCAAACTACTGAGCAGTACTCAAGAAGCGGGCGGACAAGACATGTGAACAAGCGAACAGTGGTAGCAATATTTGCAAACTTGTGAAAATGTCGCATAATAAAACCCGAAACTTTTGATGCCTTGGCAATTATGCTAAAGATATGGGCATTGAATTTAAGCTTGAGGTCAAATATTTAAGCTTGGGGTTAAATGAAGCACATGCTCTTGCACCTTCCATCGGCAGCTATGCTTTTTTGTGGTAACCAGTGTATGGTGGTAAGAATGGGAGTATAATATCGCACATCCGATGGAACAACGACCCATCTGCAGAATTTAAAAAATGTGTCAAAATTATCAAAAACAGCTGTTTAACCGAAGATTTGTCGTTATTGAAATATTCGAAAACAGCAACCCTCTTGAGATGAACAGTGACACAAATGTTCGGTGTAACCAATGAATCTGTGGCACCTCTACCATCGCATCAGAGGGAACCGTGGAAACATCTATTATTTCCTCGAAAGGTTTTCGCAACAAGCGTCGCGTAAACGATGATTTAACTTGAGCAATACTTTTGATTCAAGTAGTAGTTCAAAAGAACTAAGTTGACTTTTCTTCTTCTCGGCAAGCAACGCGGGTACATGAAATAATGTGCACACGAATTGAACATCAGGTATTCGCCAATAAAGAATCATCCTTATACAAAGTTTTCGTGAATATATATTTTTGTGTTTTCCTAAATTTCAATAAGGTCTTTTTGTCCCAAGGCCCACTATTCTTTTTAATAGTTACGAAACCCGTGCATGCCTGTACAAACAGGATCCGCGGATAGTTCCATTCGTACACTGGTGACCCTGAAAGCCTCGAAAAGTGCGGCCATTGTGAAAATTGGAAAACATTTGCTTCACTCAGTGCTTTTCGTGCATTAAAATGACAGTGATATTTACGATTTAAATTAAGTGCACTGATTCATTCCCAACCACCGCAAGTGGCACGTTTGCAGTTTTCAGTAATCATAAGCGAACTTTAAAGATGCAGTAATGGCACAGCAAGGAGACAAATTGTCGCGATTAAAAGCGGAAGTAAAGGCTGCCGCCACCACCACTGCATTGAGTCTTGCTCAGCATATGCCAGCCATGTCAATATTGTAGGCTAATGCAAACTCCTAGCTCTCTGGAGTACCAGCCCAGACTTGTGGTTCCTACAAGTGGAGTCACAGTTCCAAGTCCACAAAATCACGAGTGAATCCACAAAAAAAAAACATTCAGTTGTGGCGACGTTTGATCACGATACAATCGCTCAGGCCTCGGACATAATTTGCTTATATCCAACAGCTGGTAGGCATGCTACCATTAAAAAAGCCATATTTGCGCGTCTCACTGATTCACCAGATGCACAATTACATAAGTTATTAAAGAGAGAGGAAATAGGTGGCAAAAAGCCATCCCAATTATTGTGTCACATGCGTTCCTTAGCCGGCACATGCGTTGGAGATGACGCCTAAGGATCAAATGACTGGATCTACTTCCACAGCACACTCGACGCATGCTTCTACTCAAACGCTCAAAGAGCTCGCTGCAGTTTCTGATGAGGACCATCAGTTTTAGCCACTTTCAATCAAACAGAGCGAAATTCCACTCCCTACATACCGTCATCCGACCACATCACGCAAGAGCTTGCCGAATTATGCTTGGCAATAGTACAGTTATCTAGCCTGACGCTTGAGTCCCTGCAACGTCCATCATACAACTTCGATCAGCGCCGACGTTCTGTATGACTCAAGAGCCAGCTACCATATACCCGTTCAGAGTATATGAGGCAGTCACCACTTCTACATTAAGGGACAGAGCACATCTGCTCATTTTATTTTTGACTAGGGCTCAGTAGTCTTGATAATACCTAAACGAATTAGTTCAAAAGCGATGGAATGCAGGAGCTTATGCTGAACCTTGGCCTATGCCGTCCATTCAAATAGAAGTTTGTAAAAGCTGACGTACAGATGGCTTTATTTGGCGCAGATGCAGTCAAACAGCATGGATTTCTAATCGAATTGCGTGGACAGCGTTTGCTTGACGCTATTAAAAGACTATCTACTTTATGTATAAGAGGACCAACACCAAACATCTATGCAGTGAGCATCATTTTACAACATTCCTTGCTGCAAGGTGCTCTTGGTGTAAAATACGAGCATCAATACATGCAAGCAAATTTGTACACATGCTTGCTTGCAAGCAAATTTATGCACACGCTCTTGATCAAATGGCTACGATCTCTGATATGCCGATGCACCACCATATCATTACAAAAGTTCAAGCCGTATTCTCTTGATCACATCGTCATGTAGGTGAACGCATTGCAGCGGCACAACAAGAGTTTGAGACTCTAACTGAAGGAGGTGTCATTCGCCCATCCTTTAGCCCGTTGCACATGGCTCAAAAACCGAGTGGTGGATAGTGCTAAAGGAGACTTTCATCAATTGAACCTAATAACACACGCGAACCGATACACACATCCAATCATAGAGGATCTTCTTCAGGAGGCTTGGGGATAAGTATTCGCTGTAATTGACTTACAAAAAGCTTTCCACCAGATTCCAGTCGCTTAAGCCGATATCGCCAAAACCACGGCCACAATGCCCTTCAGTTTATATGAGTTTCTTGGCATGCTAATGGGGCTCCAAAACGCGGTGCGAACTATGCAACGGGTCATGATCCATTTTCTCAGATTAGATTAGATAAATTTCGTTCGAAGTTACCAAGATGATATCTTCATATTTTCTACCGACCACGAAGAACACCAACATCACCCTTAGCAGATTAGATTTAGCTCGTCTACAAGCCAATTGATGTATATGCCAAATCCGATTGGCAGAGGTCACCTTCGCAGGCTACCAAGTTTCCAAGGCGGATTTCTGAGCACAAAATCCAAAGACCGAGGCAATCCTCAATTTCCCACTGTTAGAGCACTCTACACAGCTGAGACGTGTCATTGAGTTGAGTTATTGCCGGCGCTGTATTCGACACACAGATATCCAGGCCTCTCTGAAAGACATGCTCAAAGGTTCGACAAGAAAGAAAGCTAAACTTTCATGGTCAACTGAATCTTAGGACGTCTTTGAATTGTGTAAAAACAGCATAGCTTCAGCCACAACAACCACTTTTTCATCGCATTTGCAACTACTGGCTTTAAACACAGACGCTTCAAACGTAGACAAGCAGCAACTAGATGGATCCTGAGCTCCATCGAAATTTTTCTCAAGGAAGCTGTCGGACACCAAACTGCGTTATTCTACGTACGCATCTGGCAGACTTCACAGCCTTCAAAAACCTTCAACGCATTCTGGAACGACCTCTCGCTTTTGCTTTCTCTCATCTTACCACAAAGCTTTTCCCCGCCAGTGTAGACTGCTTCATTTCATTGGTCGATATGATACGCAAATCAGATATAAACCCGGAGAAGATAATGTCGTCACAGATGTCCTCTCATGAGTCAAAACGATAGACGTACTTTCAACTTTTAATCCTGATGTCATAAGCAAAGCACAGGCTTCAGATGAGCAGCTGCCGTTTTTACTCAATAGCCCTCGTTTTAAATTACATGCCAAGGGATACTCAATAGTTTTTCTCTAAAACGAGGACAGTATCAAACCTTATTTGCCCATCACTCTTCGTCACCAGGCCTTTGGCAAACTTATACTCGTAGCATCGAAATATTTTTGGATAGGTCTTCACAAGGAAGTGCTCCGATGGGCCAAGGGATGCATTCTGTGTCAGCGCTCAAAAGTATATCAACATAACCGTGCAGAATTTGGGAACGGATTCATATTTATATAATCAAACTGCCAGAGCGCCACTTGTAATAAACATAAGCAGTCGAGCAGCCCCGTGGTGATCAGGAGTGGCTGCTCCTGAAGAGAAAAGGTGGTCACCCCGTCGAAACTGCTTAGTTTGTTGTTTTACTAGCCTAAAGTAAACTGCATCCGTCAAGTTTCCATCCTTTAGGCAGAGATGAGTGGTTCACTTCAGCCACTTTAACATCTTTAGGTTTGACATTCCCCTTGTAATGCAACGACCTTCTTCTGTGAAAGTAACGGTTGCTTTTTGTGTAATGTTTGCGTTTGTTTCAAGCCTCCGTGTCCACTAACTTTAACGAGGCAAAACAATATTGAATTTCTGTAGAGTAGATTAATTGACACCTAATAGAACTTTTCTAAAGACAATAAAAATTGATCGGTGCGTCTTGTAGAGTAGAGTACGCGTGATAAGTATTTTGTAGTGTAGCTTCGTGGCTCGACAAGAACCCGCCTCATATGATCCCGCAAATGCTAGTCGTCAAGCACGCGTACGCGGTCGTTAAGCGAAGCTAGTTAGCTGAGCTCGGTGTTGTTTTAGCTCGCTGACACTTGTGCCAGACCATCGGCACCCGTGTCCTACACGGACATTTCGAAATTCATTACACACTGTTATGAAAATTGTCTGATGATTGTTAATCGGTATACTCACCATTCCATTCCAGTCATCGATGCAAAAGCCTCTACAGTCGCTCGAACTCTTTTTGATGGTTGGATAGCTATTTTCGGAAAACTTCTTACTTTTGCTTCGGACCAAGGATCGCAATTCGAGGCTGATTTAATGAAACAATGTAGTCGCCTTTTCGTTGCGCAGCATATACACACGACGCCCTACCATCCGCAAGCCAATGGTATGGTAGAGCGTATGCACAGAACACTCTCAACTGCACACCCGAAACTCCCAGCTGCCCATGCGAACAACCTTCAAGGAGGATCTACAAGCGTCACCTGCCGACATGCTTATTGGTGCCTTTCTTTGGATTCCTGATGAGTTTTTCGATATACATAGCACAGCGACCACTAGCCCGCAGAGTTTCATTGTGGAACTCCGACGACTCTTTAGAATCATTCGTCCAGTACCAGGAGCTAGGCATTTCAACCATTACCCGTTTGTTTTCAATGACTTAGGCACATGCGATTATGTTTCCCGTCATGTTGACGCAGTCCGCAAGCCATTGGTGCCACCCTATTCTGGGCCTCATTGCATCATAAAAAGGATCGCCCACCGCAATTTCGTCATAGACGTCAATGGAGTCATCAAGATGCTTTCTACAAGCTAGCTCAAACCACCATATCTCTCCCCTGATGACGAGTGCTCGTAATCCACCAAACACACCAACCGCAAATCCATCCACGCAAATACCGGATACCCAAATACAACGATCAGTAGAACCACGGCTAACTCTAAGGGCACAATCACACAGCGCGCATTCAACGATGACACAAACTGCACAGCCATCAACAATATATGATCGTCAACCAATTGCCGAATCCATTCACGTCACATTTTCATTCCTTCTTATAGTGCCAACTTCATTGGGGAAATGTTGTAAAAGGTTCTTGTCAGCGCCTGGGTTGTTGAGTGATCTGACATGCCAGGACCAAGTGTCATAGTCCTTTTTTTTGATGCAAGGTCCTTGCCGTAGGTCCAATCCATCCTGAGGTTCTGTTGCAGGTTTCGAAATAATGCAGGGGTTTTCCAGGGACAGGGAGTTAGCTCGTCATCCAACCTCCATTCCGGTGGCATGGTTATTACTTTCAATTTCCTAATCAGGCACGGAAGACTCGCCTTCACCCTCTCCCGTCACCACAAAAAAGGCGTAAGTAGGGTTTAGTAGCAGAGCTGCAGGCGTATTTGCAGTTATTGGTATTTCTCGGCATTTAATGTCCCATCTTTCGGGAAAAAGTAGAACCAATGTGTGACCCGAGACCATTTACTAACATTTGGTCGTGAAATTTAGGATGGGAGCTGTGGGTTGGGGAAGTAAAGGGATCCCTCCTCCTTTCTCAAACGGGCTTGGGACCGTCTATGGTAGAGTTTATCATTTTTAGTGGGTGTTATCTGCGGGTGTTTATGATTTTTTTGCTTTTAATTATAATTTACATTCAATAGTTATTTATTTTTCGATTATTTACGAATTAGTTTTTAATATTAATGGTTATTCGCTAAACACTGTTTTCCATTATTGTATTTTTTCGTTTCAGAACAAAATGGTTTATATTACTCTCTCGTGAACTTGAAAAAGTTGACAAAAACACCCAATACGTCACAATAAACTAATAATTTAAATACTCTATAATAAGTTAATCTGGCTGATAATTCAAATATTATATATAAAAACTTAATTTGATTAATATTGCAAAAAATTTAGAATAATTTTTAAAAGTCTCAACTAATTTTTTTTATCATTTATCAAAATCAATTGGAATAATCTTTTTATTTTTAATTAATATATTACAACTTGTTAAAACTCAAACAAATTTTCGAAGCATATAAATGATACAATACATGGGCATACTTCATGAAATACACGAAATGAGACTCGTTTTTCAGTTTTGAATATTCTTCATATTAAATTATTGGTTAGTATACTACGGGCAATTGATTTCTGAACTATTATTCTTATATTCTTCTTATATTTCATTTCGTGGCGCATTTATTTGTGTGCCTATCAACATGCGTGTATCTACTTAAAATGTATCTCAAACAGCTACCATAGATCTCCATTTTGTGGATGTAAAGGCTATTTCTAGATATTTACAAGCTAGTGTAAAAAAAAATTTTTTTTGAAGGCATGGAATTGTTTTCCTTCTGCTATTGCTATTACATTAAATAAACGTATACTGAACCGATGACTTGTATGACAGGATCGTAACTTTTTAATTCCGGTTTAGTTCCTGCTGCCGGCAATGGCATACTCCTTTCGATTCTAATTCGTTCAATATTGTTTTAACAGATGATAATGATGAGTAGTCCGCGTGGTGTAGTGGTAAGACCACTAAGCCCGTCAGCCGAAGGTCTCTGGTTCGAGTTTCGTTGGCGTCAACGAGATTTGATTCTTCGGACGGACTATAAGCCCGTTCAGTTATGATACGTGCTGGTTTAAAATCAGAACGTATCGCAGCTGGGTGGACGGACACACGGCCAAAGCGTGATAATGATCATATCACCTTATGGAGTGCCGATACATTCGATCATGACATTGAGATACTCTAACTATCTCTAAGCGACGGCCCGAAAGGGGCTGTAGTGCTACGAAATAAAAAATGATGAGTTCTTTTAGATATGAAGCACTTGATTTTACATGTCGCAAGGTTTCAGCTTCTTCCACTACATTATTAGGAGCTAAACGTTCCAATGAGTGAATGCGGTTTCGTTGCTACAATCAAATTGAACAGTTTTGGGTGATGCACTATTTTTTCGTGACGATTCAATTTCTAGCACGCGATAAGACTGGCTTTTCTAATCGGTCATTCAGTGTGCGTGCGTTGAATGGTACTTTACCTTTTTTTTTGTGGTAGGGAGGTGAATGCTATTTATGCACAGAATGTGGGACTCCCATGCGCGGCTGGACCACCCACTAAACACCTCCCCTGTCAACCTGAGGGCCCAGCCTGGAACCGTTTGACACATTCGTTTTGTAACGCCGTGGGGCGCCTTCGAGCTGGGGAATCCCTTTCCTAGCGGGAGGGGAGAGAGGAAGAGGAAATGCCAGAAGAGCGATCCCCCAGCCTCAGCGCCCCCGGCTGCTGTGAGTCCCTTTTATATTTTAGGACTGCCCGAGCATAATGTGCCACCTGGTTCCATTTGTCAACCGATTCAAGCATAACCACAACTATATTATCCGGGGTGAGCTCTCCCGTCTCTCTGTAGAGTTCCCTTCGCAGCCTGAACCATTTTGTGCACGCAAAAAATGTGTGACAGGCATTGTCCTCCTCTACTGGGCAAAACCGACAGTCGGGAGACCGTGACTTACCGATCTTGTGCAGGTAAGACTGAAAACACCCGTGCCCGCTCAAAAGCTGGGTCAGATAGAAGTCAATCTCACCATGCCTTCGATTTAGCCACGGTCTCACATCCGGGATGAGGCGCGCAGTCCACCTTCCCCTCGTGCAATTCACCCAAGAATGGTGCCAATCGTTGAGCGAGCGCTGTCTCTCCTCGCGGACAACTATCTCCCTCGCATCCTCGTTACGGTGCAGGTAAATAGCGCGGCGCTCCCTAGCAAGGAGGGCGATAGGTATCACGCCTGCAATAACTCTCACGGCCGAGTCGGAGACTGTTGGATATGAAGATGCAATTCTCAGTGCTCCTCTTCTCTGTACTTGTGCCAAACATTTCCGGTATACCTCCTTGCTGAGAGCGTCGCCCCACACCTCTGCTCCGTACAGTAGCACTGACTCTACAGCACTCATCAAGAGGCGTCTTCTTGATTGACTGGGCCCCCCTACGTTGGCCATAAGTCGACTCACAGCCGATATTCCCGAAGCAGCCTTCCAGCCGTTGCCCTGATCTGCTCAGAGAAACTCATCTTCGAGTCGATCAGTAGCCCCAGGTACCTCACCGCAGGCTTCGATTCGATTTGTATGTCTCCAATACTGATCATCCTTACTCTAGGGATTCTCTTTTTTGTCAAGATGACCACTTCGGTTTTCTCCAGTGCTAAACTCAGCCCGCGAGCAGTCATCCAGTCCCTCACTCGGCGCATAAGCATACCTAGCCTAAGTTGCGCTTGTTCAACGGTGCGTCCAGCGACCAGAGCCGCAACATCATCCGCATAGCCGACCCAGCGCAACTCATCTGGCATCTCAAGTCTCAGTAGACACGTTCCACAGGTCCGGATCAAGGATGGATCCCTGGGCAACACCCGATGTAATTTCCATCCTTCGTTGGCCCTGTGTCGTGTCGTAGAGCAGCCTTCGGTCCTTAAGGTAGTTCCTCAAAAGCCGCATAAGATATTTTGGAACTTGAAAAGAGTTTTCCAGCGTGTCCAGAATATCCACCCGTCTAGCGGAGTTGAAGGCATTCCTGACGTCGAGTGTCACCAACAGGACGATCCGTCGCTTGGTGCGACTATATGCCTCTGCCTTTTGGACCGCGCTCACCCCCTCTGCAATCGCATCAATGGTAGAACGTCCTGCTCTAAAGCCGTACTGCCGAGGAGATAGGTCCCCAGCACCACGAATCGCGTCAGTGAGTCTTCCCTTGATGAGCTTCTCTAGCACTTTCCCAGCCGTGTCTAGCATGTATAACGGGCGGTTTGCAGACGGCGATTCGGGATTTCCCTTCCCCTTGTTGATCAGCATGAGCCTCGCCACCTTCCATCGTACCGGGAAAACCCCGTCCCGTAGGCAAGCGTTGAATGTGCTGAGCAGCAAGTCAGGACAATGGTGATAGACGAGCCGCAACACCTCAGCTGGAACACCATCTGGACCTGGAGCCTTCCTCGCTTTCAAGGAGAGGACTGCCTCCTCCAGTTCCAGCTGTGTGAAGAGTGGGCACTCTACTGCTGTTTCACCATGGACAGCGTCAACACGGACGGGATGGGCGGGGAAGAGTCCCCGCACCATCGCGTCCATCTTTTCCGCGTCATGTATACAAGGCTTCCGTAGGGCACCAAGTTTCCCCATGACCAGCTTGTAGCCAAGGCCCCACTAGGTCTTGCCAGCAGCGAGCCTTAATATTATTGATCAATATGCGAAGGCATTTCCTTGCCAACTTATATGCTGCTACCTGGTTGCATGCCTCGTCACGGTTTCGCGCCCGTTGAGCCTCACGCCGAAGCTTGTGACACTCCCTTCGCTTTTCAGCGATTTCAGTTGACCACCAGTACACTGGGGGCTTGCCGTGGCGGGGTTTTCGACGGGGCATAGAAGCGCAGCAAGCAGTCGTAATGATGCTCATAGTAGAGTTCACCACGTCTTGAGCTGCCAGTTCTTCCGTCCCCTCCGAAGCTCCCTGCAGCGGCTCACCTGCTGTGAAAGCCTTGACGAACCTCTCGACGTCCATCCTTCCGATGTTCCATCCAGTTGTAGAAGGCCAACAGCACGGACGTCGGGAGACAGCATCACTTATCTCAAGCAGAATGCACTGATGATCACTGGCTGAGTAGTCCTCTAATACTTTCCAGTTGTGTATCCTTCGTACTAAGGACTCCGAGGCAAATGTCACGTTCGGTATGGTTCCCTCACAGCCAATACGGCGGAAAGTCGGCGTAATTCCGGAGTTTAGTATGACGAGAGCCGTCCTGGCCGCCATTTCTAGGATTCGTTTTCCCCGCGGATCCGTCTGAGGTATGCCCCATTCGATTGCTTTAGCGTTGAAGTCACCCCCAACGAGCACTTTGCCCTCTGCGTTCGAGATAGCGGCCTCCAGAGCATTAAGCTTGGCTTGAAAAGATGATATCAACTCGTTAGGCGTCAAGTACACACTAAAGAAGGTGATCCCTGAGCACCGAACCCACACGAAACCATCCCCCCGTCCACAACTCTCCGCTTGAAAGTCATTGTTCCGAACCCAGATGGCGGCAGTACCAGTTTAATCAGAATACCATCATGCAGGACTTTTATCATGGTGTTGCTCACTCAGCAGCAAGAAGTCGGTTTCATGTCCCTCGCAAACTGCTCAAGAAGATTTTGGGCGGTTGAACTGCGGTGTAGGTTTAGCTGCAGGATGCGGGTCATCGAAGCTCTGATTTTGCCTTGGCTAGGGCTTCCTGGAACACCCAGCATTTTCCTGATCCCAAGGCGTGTCCAAAATCAGGTTTTGGATCAGCATCCTTGCAAAGAATACAGTGTGCCTCCTTCGTACACTCTTTCCTTTTATGTCCCGTTTCACCGCATTTGTAACATAGGGAACTCCTATCGGGTCCTTTGCATACTTGTGTGGTGTGACCATAACCAAGGCATTTGAAACATTGAAGAGGCGTTGCTCTTCGCCGTATCCTACAGACAACCCACCCTATTCATACTTTGCCCTTGTTCAGGAATTGTTCGGCGTCCTTTTCGCTCAAGTCAACTATGGCCATGCGTTGTCCCCTGTTGTTTTCTTGTGTTAGTCTCACTTTGATCCTTCCCACGCTAGGGAACTCCCTTTTGATGGCCTCTTCTACCTCGGCCAGATCCGTCACGCAGTCAATGTCCTGTATTTTGATCATTGTCATCGGCTCGAGCGGGGCTATAGTTGCGCTTTTGCCGAGGACTTTCTTTACTGCGTCACAGAATGCTTCTTTATTGCCGGCCTCTGCTCCGAATTCGACCAGTATGTGTCCCGACCACGTTGGTCGTACTACTTTAATGGTAGTATTGGTGTCTTCGGGCCTTACGTTTCCCCTGATGCCTGCAGTACCTCCGCGTAGGATCGGCCATCTTGGGGCTTTACAAGCAGTGCGTGCTGCCGGGGTCTTCGTCGGGGCTTCTGCCTCTCCTGTTTTGCATCAGGTCCTTTTTCTAATTGGGCGTCCATGCGAACTTTACTTTCTGGCTTTTTTGAAGGAGTTTCTTTGCGGCTTTCTTCGCTCCTTTTGTAAGCACTGTCTGGAACCCCTGATCTGGTGCTCCGCGCCCATGAAGTGCCTCTTCCTTCTTCTTTTATCCCGATCTCCTTCGATCGGGCTAGACGCCATTCTTTTATTGACTTTTAATGATGGAGCTATCTGCATGTCGCCTTTAGATTTCGCCCCAAGCGCCTCTTTAGCTCTCTGTTCATCTTCGGCCCTTAACCATCTCCTCCGATAGTGCCCTATGCGATCCAGGAGCTCCTCTAGTTCAAAGAGCCCTGCCTTTGCTGTTTTACTGATTTTTGGGGTGTCGCATGCAGCTTGTATTCTTTTCAGAACATCTCGCGCTTTTCGGAGTAGCCTCTCTTCCTCATATCGCTGGGCCGCAATTGTACCTTGCAACCATCTTTGGGAGAGGTTATCGCGTTCCGTTTCCGAGTGCAGTAATTCCGCCGCATTTTCAACGTTGGCGGTACAATCACGCGGTGTCTGGTCACTCTTTGTCTCTCAGTCTGAACCAGACTATCTGCTGTTCTCCGTTTTTCGTCTGCCGTCACTGTCGTCGTGTTAGTCTTCATTTTTTTCGTGGTTAGTACAGCTCTCGATGTACTGTTGACATCGTGGCTGCAACCGCTGGTTGGGTCGTCGTTGTTATTATTTTTTATTTCTTATTTTGGATGTTTTTGGTCTTTTGTTTTTGGTTCCTCCAGTCTTGTTGGGTCCCCCCTCGGAGCCGCTATCTCCGTTCATGTGTGTAGTCGCCTTTTTGGTCCCATGGTTATCTTTGCAGAGCAGGGAAGCCATGCGAGGTTTGGCACAAGCCCTTATGGGGACAAGTGCTCAGAGCCAGACCAGCGCTAATCGGGAGTCCGTCTCAACCGAACCTACACCACCAACCCAATGGTGCGAACTTCGAACGTACTCCGAGGCCTGCCAAGGTTTTAACGAGACGGAGACGGTATGATAGTTGAATTGGAGCCGTTCACACACGAGTTTCACCTCGGCGCTACTGTGCAAAGCAACTAGGTCCAAACCATCACATCCGCCAGCCCAAAGCGTCAATTCCAGTTCGTTGTCCAAAGCGTAGTCCAGATCCAATCAGAGTCGTTACCTGTCATCCCAGGAGGGAACCTCACGGCGCCCCCCATATCCTCGGGTCCGTGGGGGCGGCACTCCCCAAAAAATGCTAGCCTCCAAGTATGTTCTTGTCGACCGGCTTTCTCCCTGCGGGAATTTCCTCGGGTACGTGGGGGCGGAACTCCCCAAAGACTGCTAGCCTCCAAGGGTGCTCTTGTCGACCGGCTTTCTCCCTGAGGGACTTTACCTTAAGCTCACTAGCGGGACCAAATGACAGATCTCTTCCCGAGCCCGCGCAGTCATGGTTTTAGATATGCACATATATCCACATTTATATATCATATGTACATATATAAATACGTAAATATATACGAGGTGTCTTCAAAAAGTTAGGTGACTTTGTACTGTTAAAAAAAATATTTATTTATTCATCAATATTGTCGTATGTTATGGTTCACGGCCGATAAGTTTGATGTCTCGAGAAAATGAAAATGCACTGTCTTTTAAATTAAGTTAAAATAGTTCATTTACTAAGAATGCACAATAATTAATTTCACTAATTTTCACTTATCTACCAATTTATGTTTCAACTGTCTTCGAATATATCACGAAAATCTTTTACTTCACTATCAATCAATATCGTCTTTAATTCGCGCTCTACTCTTATCGCAGTTTTTACGAACGCAGTTTTACGAACGCAGTTTTACTATTACTATGTTCCCTATTCCTTCAGTTCGGATTTATATAGGGTCACTAGTCATTCAGTCTATTTCTCGTATATTGGCGAATGTTCTGACGAGAATTACCTGGAATATTCGAGCAATTCTGAATACCCACAGTGACGTCACTTTCAGATATTGCTCATGGATCTACTTGGTCCATTCTTGTGCTTTTGAGCACATGCTTTTGACGTCACTCGTTTACTTTTCTTGGTTGTTTCTTTTCAATCAATATTGATCATGATGTTATTAATAGTTGCGACAACAATTGCTCGCAGAATTGTTTGGACATGTAACACTGCCCCCACCTCAGTTCTTTTCGCCCCGCAAAGATGTGTTGCCAGTGGTATTTAAGTCTCCCTGGATGTAATATGGGGCAAGACGGTCCAGATGCACGATTTTTATTTTGGCTCTTCGCTTACGATGTTCCTGTACGCGATATACCACGGCGTTGATTTGCTTTGTAACTCGGTATGGTCCCCACAATTATGTTGCAAATTCGGAGACCTAACCTTCCGCCGTTGTGGGTTGTATAGCCATACCAAGTCATTTTGCTGGAAGCCAGTAGAATTTGCCTTTAGATCATACCTAGTTTTCATGCGGTCAGTAGCCGATTCGAGGTGTTTTCGCACTGTCCGATGTCTGGTTCAACCGTTGCCTTAGCTCACTTGCGTACTACGAGATCGTTTGGGGTTTCTCAGGGGGTTTCCAAACTTTATATCTGCTGGCAGACGAATAGTCTTTCCAAAAATGACTTTGGCATGCATGTTCGGCAGCTCTATACGCCATCAAGAATAATGGGATGTGTCGGTCCCAGTCCCTTTGGTTCTCTTCGACCAGCTTCGCCAGGTGTTTATTGAGTGTGCCGACCATTCCATCGGATTTGGGGATGCAGCGGTGTTGTTCTCGTGTTTCGTATTCGCAGCAGCTCGCACATTTCGCTTAAAACTAATGACTCAAAGTTTCGGCTTTGATTCGTTGATCCGAATGTAGTTCACGAGGTACGCCGTACCTACTGACCCAATTTAACACTAGCTGTTCGGCTACGGTAGTTGCTTCCTGGTTGGGAATGGGGTAGACCTCGGGCCCCTTGCTTAAATAATCGGCCACAACCAGCGTGTATCGATTTCCCCATTCGAATTCAGGAAAGGGTCCAGCGGTATCAACATCAATCCTTTCAAACGGTGCCCCCACGTTATAGGGTTTGCATTTGTCCTCTCTGTCGTCACCTTGGACCTTCGACGAAAGCGCAAATTGTGCATCTACGACACCAGTCCGCTACGTTTTCTCGAACGTGGAGCCAGTAAAACTTTTCCCGCAATTTCACCAAGGTGGCCTCCCGAGGATCCTTCGTGCATTTCCTTAACCACATCGTGGATTCGGCTTTTGGGAAGTATAGTTTGCATTCTATAAGAGCTGCCATCCACCGTTTCCCATTTCCGCTTGAATACACCACCCTCCACCAGAAGGGATTCCATTGTGCCCAATAACTTTTCAGGGTGGCGCCATGCATCGAAACGTCCTTCCACTCAGGTTGCCCAGTTGTCTCCTTCCGTACGAGTAATGTCCGATGTCTTCATCGGCTAGCTGGGCATTTCGATTCTCCTCCAATTACCAACCTACATCGAATTCGGCCATTATCACTCACAGATCAACGGTCCGCTCCTTACCCTCACTCCGTCGGCAATACTTGCAGTTCGCTGGACATGGACGACAAGATAGGATGTCTACATTTCCATGAAATCCGCCCTTCCGATGAACAATTTTGTAGTCGTATGACTGCAATCTTTCGATCCATATCGCAACTCGTCCCTCGGGGTTTTTGAAGTTAAGCAGCCATCTCAGCGATGCATGATCTATTCGAAGAACAAATTTCTGACCATATAGGTACTTGTAGAACTACTTGGTGGCCACTATTATAGTCAAAAGCTCCTTGCTGTTTACGCAGTAGCTCCTCTCACTTTTTGAGAGAACTCAACTGTAATACGAGAGGACTCTTTCTTCGCCATCGATCTGATGGTAGAGTACAGCTCCAATGCCGCCGTTGGTGTCAACTACAAACATTTTTCCGGGTTTTGGATATGCCAGCACGGGTGACTCGCACAGCTTCTCCTTCAAATTCTCAAAGCCTGCCTGGCATTGTTCATTCCAGACATACGGACGATTTTTCTCGGTTACCTGATGGAAACACTTAGCTATTTTGGCAAAGTCTTTGACGAATCTTCGATAGCATGTCGCCAGACCCAGAAAACTTCGTGGTTGTCGCTTGTTGTTTTGTGTTGGCCAGCTTTTCACGGCTTCAATTTTCTCAGGGTCTGTTTTGACCCCTTCTGCTGATACGAAGTGTCCAGGTATTTTACTTCAGCTGCGAAAAGGGTACACTTGTCAGGACTAAGTTTCAGATTCGCCAGTCGCAATCGGGAGAACACCTCTTCTGAGTTCCGCACATGCTATTCGAACGTTCTTCCGATAACAATGATGTCATCTAGGTATACCAAGCAGGTCTTCCAGGTCTGGCCGCGTAGCACGTATTTCATCAGCCATTCGAAGGTGGCTGGAGCGTTGCAAAGCCCAAAATTGCCAAAAATTGCCACAATCGGGTCCCAACTGAAAATGCGGCCTTCTCTCGGTCCTTCTTGTCGATTTCTATCTGTCAGTAGCCACTCTTGAGATCAAGTGTAGAAAACCATTTTGCATCAGCTAAAGTGACCATGATGTCATCGATACGTGGAAGATGGTAACTATTTTTCTTAGTAACGTCGTTAAGCTGCCTATAGTTGACACAAAACGAGTGCTACCGTACTTTTTCTTTACTAGAACTACTGACGCGGCCCATGGACTGACAGAAGGTTCAATAACGCCTTGTTTTTCCATGTCCGAGATCAGTGCACTCACTTCTCCTTGTTTGGCTATAGGAAGACGTCTCGGTGCTTGTCAAATTGGCTTGGCTCCCTGTGTATCTATGATGTGAGTTACCATACTCGTTCGGCCTTGGTCATCCGGGCTTGTTGAGAAGATGTCACTGTACATGTTGACCAGACCAGAGGCTCGTTTGAATAGCTGCACTGGCAATTTGACCTGCTTTAGTATTGCAGACGTGAGTTCCCGGGCTTTGTCTGCGTCTTGTTTCCTTTTCCAATGATGATCATGAGTGGCTTCCAAAGAGGTGATGGTGGAAACAGGCTGGCAGCTGCCGATGACTTAGAGCAAGAATTAGTGCAGTTGCTCGTTTCTGCTCATTCCAGTGATTTGCCCTAGCGGTGGCTTCAAACTGGGTTTTGTGAATACTCCAGACCGTTTGCCCGTCGAATATTGGTGCTTTCACATTTCTGGATGAGCTTTCCGCTGCGGTTGTAAGTGGGGCTGATGAGGTGGTTACTACTGCCTTCGCTGCTTCCAATTTCTTTTTCACTTTTTCCATCTCATTGTTGATTCTTCCTCGACCTGGCTGACCTTTCCTCGCCTGGTAAACCTTTACCTCGACGCATTTAATTTGCTTGTTCAGACTACTGACCCCCGCTTTTATTCCGGTTGACTGATTTTAGAAATCTGCCTTGATATCGATGGCTTGTTGGTCCAGCTTCGCTGATTGTTTATTAAGCTTGGCTGATTTCATTTAGCTTCGCTGATTGTTCATTTAGTTTCGCAGTTAAATTGAAAGACTGTTGTCGCTGCTCTTGCTGCATCAGCATCAACATTTACATCAGTGCTTTTCGGGTTCCTTTGATTTTGGAGCGCCTTTTTCCGCATCTGAGGGCTAACCCGAATCCAGATACGCGCCTTCCGACTCGATCGCGTCACGCAAGCGTGCAATCAGTATGCCCTTTGTACCTTGTGTAGCCAGATTTCGCTGTTCCAACTCCTCCTTAAGCTCTGATATGGTCAATTCATTAATTTTTAGATGTAAGCTTCCTGGCATTTTTATTGTTTTGGCTAATTTTCCACCGGTTTTCACGTTAAATTTCACTATTGTGCACTTTAAAATTACTTAAAAGTTTTCACTTCCAAAATTTTCTTTCTCACTTCTTGACACCACCGTCGCGTGTTAAGGTTCGCATCCAATAATTTAAATGTTTCGGGAAAGTGAAAACGCACTGTCTTTTAAATTAAGTTAAAAGAGTTTATTTACTAAAAATGCACACTGTCTATCAATTTTTAATTTCAACTGTCTGTTACTACAATCACATCACAATCAATCAATATCGCCTTTAATTTTCGCTCCACACTTATGGCAGTTTTACTATGGCAGTTTAAATATATCCCCCATTCATCCAGCTCGGCTTTATATACGGTCTCTAGTCATTCAATCCATTTCTCGTACATTGGCGAACCACCTGGAATATTCGAGCAATTCTGAATGGCGCAGTGACGTCACTTTCAGATGTTGATCATGCTTGGTGGATCCTTGTGCTTTCGAGTACATTCATTTGTTGATCATGATGTAGCAAAACCATTGCGACAGTAGCTCGCAGAATTATTTGCACATGTAACAATATATATATATATATATATATATATATATATATATATATATATATATATATATATATATATATATATATATATATATATATATATATATATATATATATATATATATATATATATATATATATAACAATAAAAATGAGGACATGTGGACTGGAAAACTATTGAAAAATGGCAACTTCATTCTTTACTTGTTTTATTTGATTTTGAAGTTTAACTTATTACATAATTTGTGTGGTAGAGTAATTTCCACACTCATTCCCTTTATAACATAAACCACTCATGTTAAAATCAACTAACTGACAAGAAAATGATTTGATACTTTTTAAAAATTTGTACAAAATATTTGAGAAATAATTTTCAACATTTAATAATATCGATATGCATTGTAACTATTATGACGTTGTTTCCTTGCTGACTAAAAAAGCCAAATATTAAAATTGGATTTCAATCTCCTCCTAAACATCGGAATTGCGGATACACGACAACCAATTAAAGTAGCGCAAATTCTAAGATACCGCTGATGTTTTTTTTATAAGCTCCGGAATAGAAAACATATGACATACATGAAAAGGTGTGATAATTGCCGGCAGAGTTAAAGCTGGTAACATTCAGTTATTAGGGTTTATCAGCTTTTAGAGAATGATTTAGATTTCCGTTTCTGTGTTAAAAATGTTTTTGAATATACTTTTCAAATGATCCAGGGCTTCCTCACATATAACTATCCTTGATTTCACCCAGGCAAGCTAACTTTCTTACTATATATTTTATCAAGATGTGGCCAAATAGTTTTAACTGCAAGTTTATGATACTGAAAAGATTCTTTTGAAACTTGCAGGTATGTAAATTTACTCTTCAACAAAAGATTTCTCTGCATCTTCCATGACATTTCATTGGTAGCTTCATAGTGACAGTGAGTTAATATAATATAAATAATTTAATAGGTATTTTGATAAGCACTTCGAGTGGCACATTCATTTTTAATTTTTAGTGGACTTTCGATTCACGCTTATTATTCTTATCTTCGTTTTCTTAATATTTCCGGATATAACTCTTTAAAGCACCAACTACGAGCTAAATTATTGACCTATTCTCAAATCGACCAACATTCCCACCGAACCTGAAGGTCTTTAATAACTGAAGAAAATTTGTTATATAACATTTTTTTGGTCAGGCTGATTGTAATACGTTCAAAATTAGGATATCTTAGTGAATATTATTTTACTTCAATTATCAATATTTCTAAATACTTTTTCCATTAGAGCAATAATTCCAGATAAAGTATTTAAACACATTTCTAAAAAATATATCCAATTCGTTTCCCCAGAAAATGCTTGAATAAATAAACGAAATCAATTATTTGAACTAACAATTTTTGTGATAAATATAAATCTAATAAAAAACATACTTGACCTATTTCGACGCCTCAATCTTATTAATATAAATACTATAGATAATTTGAGCATTCTTATAGGCATCAGTAACGAAAGAACTGCTTTGCAGACGTGATATCACACACAAAGTTTCACTTGTACTATTAATGGCAGAAATTTAAAGCTACGAAACAGAAACTTGCATTTAGAAAGCAAACTGATTAAAAACAATTTGAACTAACAGCAAAAACAAGAAGGTAAAACCCGGTCTGCAGAGATTCGTTGCATTCGTTTGTATGACAACGAACCTCCATTATCTGGGCATTGCGAATGAACCACTCTTTGATTCCTCTGTTTACGTTGTATACATTTTCCAAAACACTTAGCTTAGCAACATCGATGTCCTCATCAAATTTTTGGGTGAAGCTTCTCGTAGCGCAAGTTGATAGGCAACTTCAAATGCTTGACCAAGGGTTAAAATTATTTCTGTTGCCAAGTCCTAAATTTACAACAAAATGGTTTGAGATTATATCACACATATTTGGAAAGAAATTGGAAACGATTGGTCTAAATCTACATACCATACTGTCAGCGTTGAATACATGACAATAATGAATATTGATATCTGCATCCTTTGTGATATATGCAAAATGGCTAAGATCATCTGCAGCCTGACAAGCGCAGTTTATGTTCCGTATTTCGTGCTCACATATTGTGTTCTGTTGGGATGAAAATATATTTCATATAGGGCCGTTACTGATAATTCAAGCCTGATTACGTTTGATTCTGTATTTATGAATTCAACACCACGATGTGAAATAGATAAGCGGACCAATTGCTTCCGCTGTTGTCTAGGCTGATGTCCTAAACAGTTGGTGGACAGCTGTAAATTGTTCGTAGTTATATTGTTAGCATTTAGAGCGGTATCGCCACTCAAGCGGTTATCACGTTTTAGCTTCTGGATTGATTTCCTAGTTGATTCAGTCCCTCGCAATTCCTTTACAACTGTAGAGCCTAAATACTGTTGAATTTTAGAAAGTTAGTAATCAAACATTTCAACAGATTCTTTTATGGGAAGGATGAGATAATAGAGCTGGTAATTTTTTAAAAGAACGTACATAAACGTCATACGTAACGGCACTAGTGATAAGGAGATTAGCAGGGTGTCGCCATTGTGTACGGAGATTGCTGGGAAGACCCAATAAAAGCTCTGAAGGCGCTCGAATTTCTAAAGAATTCACGCGAATCGGTGGTTTCGGTGCCGGGCTAAACAGTTAATTAATTTAGTGTTTACGATCCCGCATCAAAAGATATCAACCTTACCGATTTTTCTTGTTATTGTGTCTGATAGTTGAATTATTTTGTGCCGATTGGCCGGCAACTTGAACAGTCTTTTGATCTTCTGTTAGGTGCATAATATTAGAATCTAATGCACTAAGTTCGTCGTTTAATTTGAGCGAATTTTGAGGCCTTCGATTATTTGATATTGAATATAGAATTCTTTTCCGGTGTCCGATTTTACTTATTTCCAATACAGTTTGTAGTTCTATTTCCCAGACGCGACAGCCTCCCTCTAGATTCTTGCACAGGTGACGTCTGCGAGTATAGATTCGAAAATCATAAGTATGTATCATACGAAATCATCTTGTAAATTATATAAATACAAATTATAACTCTACATACTTGAATACATCAGTATATTCTGATAAATTGATGTCATGAAGCCATTGGTCCATGTTAAGTATTGAATTATTATTATTATTCATCTGTAGATCCTGTTGCTGAAATGATGGCAGCGGTTTTGAAAGTGGCAACTGTTTGATAGCTTCAAGTAGTACGCATCCATCTGGCTGCGTAACAATGTTCATAGTTTTGAGATCATTTTCATCCAAAATGCCATTCTAAAACACATGATAATTAATTCAGCCGTTTCTCGATGGTTGTATATAGATTTAAAAAAGGCAAACCATACATAGTTTCCTTTAAATAAACATGCAAACGACTCACCAAATGGTCAATATGGTCAAATCCACTATCAACTAAAATATTTTCTAAATGTTGTAAATTGTATTCCTGTAGAAATTGTCCAAGAGATAAAAACTTTAGTCGTCGGCGAGATTTTTTCATTCTTCCTACATTGAGAATAGCTTTATCGCTTTTTTCTTTAATATTAATGTCACAGTTATAAGTTTCAATTGTGTTAGCATCTTGATTTAGTTTCAAAATGTGGCTTTCATTCAAACCCTCATCGCGCTTCGATTCTTCGGTTAAAATCCCACTTCCAAAGGATTCCATTATTTCGGAAATTTTGGCCCACGCTTCTTCCTCATCAAACGGGCTCAAGACATCTGCCATTTCTCTATCAATCAATGACTTCTTTTCATTCGTGGTAAATTCACTTTCCTTTGTATTCAAATTTGGACTGAGGTCGTCTATTGAACGACTATTGCCATGAGTTGAGGATTCATACGCGCAAAGAGAACTTACTGTCTCCTCTCGGTCACTAGCTGGGGGTGATATGAATCCACCAAAACTAAGAGATCGATTTTGTTGATATTTCATTCGATCGTCACTGTACTCTTGCTCGCTAGTGACTGCTTTCGATTGACCAGTATGTTGCAGCAATTCCTTGGACATTTCCGAGTAAGAGCAACTCAGTTGATACCGCGCCTGGGCTGGGAAGCTGAAATTTGTATTATTCAAAGTCATCGTGGACCCTTTGAAGAGACCTACAATACCAACAATTTTGAATTGCTTAAGCTGGTAACTTAAAATTTTATACCGGCAAAAGGAACATCACCAATAAATTCCTCAACGCAATCAGTGGACACGCTCCTATCTGATATTGATATGCTAGAACTCAACGAACCACTAGAAGCACATAACGATGGACAAGAGAGTTCAGGAGGGGATGTACCTGAGTCGGTCATAAGTATTGTCTGATGTAAGATGCCAGAGCGACGATTATATTCCTGAAAATTATGTTGATTGAAATTCATCATAAACAGTCTATCCAAAAATGCTTGATGCATTTGAAAATGACATCACCATTAGAACACAACCTTCCTTATTGCATAAGGAATGGCTCATTAGAGGAAGATGTATCTACTTGTATCGAAAGATTGTTTGCTGGAAAAATTCGTCTGCCACTAGCTATACCAATTTATAGCGGGCTTGAAGCTTGGGGAAATAATATATATTAGATATAAATACTTTTGGGTTACAACCTCATTTAGATTAGAAATATATCATTGGGGATAATTCAAATCCGCGTATCTACCATTGGAGAAACCCGTGTATCTACACCGAACTCAATAATGTTATAGGAGAAGATTAAAGCATTATGCCTTGTTTGTCTAAATTTCGGACAGAAAGCACATTGTTTTAGTGCTTTCTCTATCCACATTCGACTGAAAATCATTGTAATAAGAAAGTCATAACGTTGTAATCTTCCTTTATCACTCTATTAAGTGTAGATAGGCATTTTTTCCAATGTTAGATATGCAGATTTGCAGGTTCTCCGATGAATGTTCCTGCAGTTAAATGCTCAACTAACGATTTGATTGCTGATACATTGATTTAATTTGCATCCTGAATTTTCCTGATGGCTTTTTAAACAATTTAATCCAGTTGCAGCTATAGATTTGTGTTTGAGAATCTCGTATTTTCCAAAGTTTGCTTAAAGTTTCAGTTCAAAGTTAATATGAAGTATCTGTAGCGAAAGTGCCTTAGATAAAGCCCGCAATCCGCAAAAGCTGTTCCAGTCAATGGTTATTCACGGATAAATTTTATTACATACATATGCGACATAAATCAACTGATTGTGTCGTGTCAACACTGTACAGGTATTTTTAACCGATCTGATGTAAAATATGCACAGGAACAGATGCAAGAAGGTACTTACGTTTGAATATTTTCTTTGGGTTTAATATGTGAAATGATGGAAATAATACACCAAACCATAAAATTGCATGGGTAAATAGGAAAAAAGCAAGTGAAACAAAACACAACAATTAGCATTTTTCATTCATCATTTCGTAAGCGACAAATCAACAACAAATTGCGAAAAAATGCAGTATTTATACAGTAACAATAACAATTTAACTTTAGAATTTGAATAGTGTACATAAATAATAAATTTTATTAGAAATACCAATGCCCATGAAGAGCAAGGAAAAACTTAACGAGAACACTTAAATCAAAATTTTATATAAAATAACGATTATTAACATCAAGATTTAATGATTTCATGGAAAAACCAAGCAGACCAGATATATATATTTTAACTGTACTCGAGCATTGGACGAAACGGAAACTCAGATGGAATATGGTAAAGCTTAGTATAGTACTCTCAACTTCAATAAGCAGATGATGCTCATGCATTTCACAAAATTCTTAATGCGACACTAATGAATGTTGGATTCATACGAATTAGTTTAGATGAAAATGGAACTCTTATTGATTGCTTTTAAACTTTATCACGGACTATTCAAATGAATAACCTTTCGCTCATCGTTCAGGTCATGTGGATATAGCCACCCATATAAGAACCTATGGCTGCAGTCTCACCCTTGAACAGCTTCTTAAAAATCTAATAAACAGCTTTAATCTAAAAGTAGTTCCTATAGGCTATAGAGGAGTAGGCTCATCAAAAGAGATAAAAATCGCATTTCATAGCTTCCATCGGCTTGAAATTTTGGAGCACCATTTAAGGGTGGACACATTAACAGTGAAAAAAATATATGAATTTCTATTTCATAAAATTTTCCTTTTTTGTAGGCAGTAGCAAATTTTTCCTAGCTACGTTAAATCGGATATACTTATTCTAAAAAAGTTCAGCAATGAATAAGACATAAGAGCATATGCAGCTTCTTTGTATAATGATTTCGGATTCAGCCATACTTCTCTGAGAGGATATCATTATCCGCATTTTCGATATTCAGCTGCTCCTCCTCAAAACCCACCTGATTTAAGGGTCGTATGCAATCATGAATGAATTTTTCAGCATGCACGGCCGATGGTGGTGGATGCTCTGGAGTCGGTGGTTGATGGTAGTTTGTTGGGCTTTGGGGAGTTGTCGATGAACTGTTGTTTGGCATTGTTGTCGAAATCGAAATTGAGTTGATATCAGCAGTCTGATGACGATTGTGATCTTTATTGCTGTTGAGAATTTCAGTTTAATAATGATAAATTTTATTACGTGAACGGATCTTAACAGAGTAATAAATTTTACTTAATACTGACAAGTTGTAACTTAATCAAACGAAACAAATTATATCATTATAAAAGTTCAAACAATTTGTTATACAGAAAACACTTCTAAGTCTTTTTTACAACCAATTCAAAACAAATTACAAAAATACAATCAAATAGTCAAGAAAACTAGAAAAGATAAATAACTCACTCTAATGCAAAAATTTCGTAGTGATCCTTATTGCGCCGCAACTTTCGATTGGGGTTATATGACTTTAGCGTTGTGTTTTCGTAGGAATGTGCAAGTAAGGAACGTGGTTCTGGTTTTGGCATCATTTGGACATAATCTGAGTCTAGCCCTAATCTCTGTTGAGCAGCTGTTGTTAAAAAATAAATTTTCGAATGTTTTAAAGAATACTTTAGACGAATACGTCTAGGAGCAATATTACATAGCATTCCTAGACAGGATTTTTTTAGCTTCAGCTCACCCATGTCTTTTTTGTTTCCTGTATGTGCCATGAAAATATATTCGTAATTAATAGGACCCGATTGCGAGGGAAATTTAGATGAATTATCCGATCCTGATACGCCACTTCGACCGCTCATAGCAGTGTATCCATCCACAGATATAGACATGCATCCATCCCAACCTATAGCACGAGCGCTTCCTCCACCATTTAAATGCGTTGGAGATACTGATAAATTACGACGTGGAGGCTTTTTCGGTGCAGTGGATTTGAAGTTTTTCTTCATTTCCATAGGAGTGTAGAAATCAGCCGGTCCCCCAGCATTTGGGATTCTTTGTCGGGGACTTGGTGGCCCTAAGCTACCCATTGATGATGAGGGACTAGTAATTTCACTGTTTAAACATTAGCAAAATAAACAGTCACAAAGTTGCGAGGCAGAAGATCCAAAGGAACTTACTGATGTGATGAGCTGTGATAATTATGAACTGGAGATGAACAACTTTTTTCATAAGAGCTACCTAAATTGTTTTTATTACTGCTACTCTGATATATTTGGTGTTGATATTGCGGATGACGATAATGTGATTGCTGCTGGTGCTGTAAACTATGAGGTGTGTTATTGCTACTATCTCGAACTACATCATCTGATTCACTATCGTACGAGTTTGAGTTCCTGTGACCTATATAAGGGAACGAATGAGCGGTGTTCTTGAAAATTTGGTTAAAGGTTCAAGCTAATTATATAGTAGTTAAATTTATGACAAAAAACAAGGCGACAAAAAAATTAATATCGGGAGCATTTCAATTAAAGATAAGCAGCTTTTCAATAATTTGATAGTCTAATAATAAATTCAAACTTATAATTAATTTCAAAGAGATTATAGGCATATTATGAGTATGTTTACTCACTATTAATCACCGAAACAATGCCTTTTGTAACGTGCGGTGGGAATTCTTCTAATATATCAAGCGCCGTTCTATTCTCACTGTCAGTTGCATCCATATCTGCCCCAAAGTCTAGGAGTGTGCGTACTACACTATCTTTACCACAGAGTGCAGCTTCATGCAGCGCTGTTCCCGATGGTGTAAGGAGATTTACGTTAACACCAGCTGCAAGTAGAACTTCTACAACGTTTTTGTGTCCATTACGACTGGCAAGGTGTAGTGGTGAATGATCGACCATTGCTCGATGTGGGCAGCTTCGTGGTGTATCTGGATTCACAGGCGCTGCTTTGAACGGATTAAGCAGTTCTGGATGCGCTCGGATCAGCATTTGAACTGCCTGCAAGCGCCCGTATTGAGCAGCCAAATCTAATGGAGATTCATTTCGATTGTTTGTTATGTTAGGATCTGCTCCGTGAGCTAGAAGCGTTGTTAATGCACCTGTATGACCATGTTGAGCGGCAAAATGCAGTGGAGTTTCATTATCGACAGTCTGTCATACAGAGTTAATGATTGTAGCTACTGAATACTATTAAAAAATTTTCAAATATAGAATCGTCAGGGCAAAAGTCTTTGTTCGTTTACGTAAACAAATACATATGTTTTCATGTTTCTCAATTAGTACAATAATCGATATTTTCAGCCTTTGACCTGCCTCTTATATTTCAATGGCAATAATACCTGTAAATTTGGATTTGCTGCCCGGTGGGGATGCGTTAAAAATAATTTAACGAGATCTTGATGACCTGTCCACGCAGCTAAATGTAATGGGGAAGCACCTCGAGCATCGGGTAGATTTGGTGACGCATCATGTGCCAATAGAAGCTTTACAACGTCTCTGTTGGAACGTAATTTCATATAAACGTTAATTTCTTTCTCAATTCAAAAAACATACATGTGACCATTCAATGTTGCATGATGTAGCGCAGAGTAGCCACTGTTATCTTGCACGTTTGAGCCCGGGCCGCGTCTAAGACTGTTAATGTAGACAAAAAAATCAAAAGTTAAGGGCAATATATAAACCCACTATTTACATTCTAACGAGAGTAGTGGCAAATGATGCTCATTAAAATTGATTTTTTTTTGCATAAATATATTGTTTTATGATTATTTCACGAGTTCTCAAAAACTCTTGATTTTCTGCCCAGGATTCAAATCTCCCGCTAAAGACATGTAGTACTATGTAAATTCATTGCGAAGGTTAAGACTACAATGTACTATACCTTGCCAAAGGTCCTGATCGTTTTGCCTTTTGGTTTAAGATCTTTTCAACGAGAGTAATATTTCCACTGCGAGCTGCTTCTAAGAATTCATGGTCTTTTCCCATTTTTCCGATAGATTGTTTTGCTTCACGTTGCGCTTGTTGGATTTTATAATTTCCACCTTGCGGTAACTTTGCAAACTATCTAGGTGAGCTTAGGCGTTGTGGAATGCAGCAAGCAAATTTTTGTTTAGCTGGTCACCATGGCCTGAGATTTTCCCAAGCCGTAACTGTTTATATTACCACATAAGGTCTTATCTGGTGTAATGCCAGCTAACATGAATATCACATCTGAAATTAAAATAATTAAAGATACGGACATCCAAAAGTGTTATCGAGAATAATTAGGTTTGCTGCGATAAAGTACACCTGACACACGCCCATCGTAACTTTCTTCCGAAAATGACAATTTTAACGTCCAAACAATCTACATTAAACAGGGGAGTATGTCATTTTAACAAGCCCTCGCCACAACTGCACAATGCTTCAAAGCGCTCAAATATGTTCACTCACTTTTACCATTCATTTTGCCACTAACAACTCACTGACCTATTCTCTACTGTCTTGTTTCTCACACTGCGAATTTGATTCATACATTCTGTGTGGGACAAAGGTGCTAAGGGGCAGACGTTCTCATTAGGGTGTATTCAAAACACAGTCCCTTATCGCGAACCATTCTGGCAACTATTTTCTACCCTATAAATAACGTACATGCTAATATGCAACCTATCCAGGACTCTTAGCAAACACCACAGCGTAACTTTGAATTGTAAATGTATCATCAAACTTTTTCTACGGAATTTTACGTTGACGTATTGTCCAGTGTTTGGAGACGTTTAGCGAAATACTAGCATTTGAGTTGCGCCAGATCGGAAACTGGATAAATAAATCCACGCATACACACAACAAGAAACTTTCCCGTCTTAGAGAGATACTACTGTATAAGTCGTGTTGGGCTTGATAAGGACCAGCGCCCTTACTTTAGCAAGCTAAAACCATACGGCGTATCCCACTGCTTTGTGGTGTACTTACATTTGATAAATCTTGGGAGCCTCGGATAAACATGTCTAGGGGTGCTTTTTGGACAATGCCAGCCACAGCGTCTTGGGACCTGGAAGTAAAACCAATCAACGGTCTTGGTCTTTGGATACGGAACTCGTGCTTTGGTGTGGATACAAGATAGCGGAGACAAAATTTTATTTTCTTGTGATTCCGCAGAGGAGCGCGCAAAGAAAGTTTGAGTAGATAGTAAAGTTAAAAGTCTATTATGGCCTTTCAGTAAGAAGCATCGAAGAAGCTTTTTTTTAAATTTATTTGCTCGATTAAACGCGAGTACACTTTCGTCTTTAAAATGTTTTAATTTTAGATTAGCAGCTCATATAGCGACAATTATAATTGGGAAAATATTTCTTTTTTCGTCAAAGCTAGGAGTGGATTTCGATTTCTATATTTTGCTCACCAATAGTTGAACTATTTATAAGTTAAGCTTTCAAAAATTATCATAAAAGCAACTCTACTGATTCGACACATAAGGGAATCTGGCATTTATTTGATCTTTATAAGTTATTCATTAATTTACATACCATTTTCCTCAGCCGGATTAGAGTGAGTGGAATATAGTCCCTTATACGTTTTAAAAAACTACCAAAGGAGAAGAGCGTTTGGGTTTCGCTTCTATAAAAAATTATTTGATCTTCTCTCCAATTAATTCCGATTTAAAAACATGTATGATAAAAAAACTTTTAGAAGAAAAACCAACTTCAAAACACCTCACCTCAAATTAGTTTTCCTCGTTTTAATTACGATTGATTAATTAGTGGTCACCACTTGCTTCTTCAAAATCACGACACTGACTTGGTTCCGGTTTCATAAATTTTATTTCATCCTTTTAGGGCGTTTTGAAGTTGTATGTTGTCTAAAAGTTTTTTATTTCATGATACAACAACATCATGTGTATTTGAATTCATACTGATTAACGATTTTCTTCCAAATTCTGGACGTTATTTTTCAAGTGGTGTGAACAACTTTGAAAAGTGTTGAGCTTCTACATAATTGTTTCCAAATGAATAACAAACTTTAGCTTTTAATTTAGAATTGGAATTAGTTCATAATAACAGCGTTAAGGGCAAGCTGCAGCTTAATCCCTGCGGAAAGCGTTTAATTAAGAATCATTTTAAGTGTTCTTCAACAGGCTTGAAATCCTCTTGAATTTTTTGTTGAGAACAAGTTGCTAATAGAAGTCAGTATGTTCAATTTTTTTCTGCTTCTCCCGTTAGTAATTATTTCAATTTTTCAAAGGCTCATACTTGAAATGTAGACATCAATCCTAACCTAACCTAAGTAGTTTCTTTTGTAATTAGAAGAGGAAGATTATTAATCTCTGAGTGGGGAGTACGCAAGACGTATCAACTGCCCACCAAATACCTCTTTTAACTTAAGAATCGACCCTGGAACCGTTTGACACAATTATTCGAGCTAAGTCTTGTAACGGTTTCCTACCTCCGTCTCGTTCGATCGCAATTAGAACCGACCTCTCATCGGTTCGAGACGTGCAGTCTTGGAAGTGACAACGGACTGTACCCTTCAGGTCAACAAGTCCGGTCACACTTAGTCTACTCCGTGGTGGCTGCTTGTAGGCTAGCTAGTTCGGAGAGGAGTTTCGGTCGCGGGTCTTACGCGAGCAGACTAAGTCCGAGTTACGTAACTCAGCCACCGATTCACATGCCCGATTTACAAACGCGTCAACAACTACTCATCCAGAACAGGAAACCTACGTTACGTTAGTTCTGGATGTGATCTCTCCACAGATCTCAATTCAAAACACTACAAAATCTAAAACCATAGGCGCGTTACCGAATCACCGACGCGGTACCAGAAAATAAGCTAAACTACCTCAAGTCCTAAATAACCTACTCTAATAAAAAAAAACGAGCGCAAACAAGGGTACCGCAGACCGTAACTGACTCGAAATCAATCATCCGCAGATTATAAAAACCTAACCCTCTTCAAGACATACTTACCCTCGGTCATCACTTCCGCTGCAAAAGAAAGAGCATGCGGAACGGAAAGGCTTATGGCTTCTTTAGTACTTCATCTTTAATTTAAATTATTTTTTCCTATGTACATAGCAACAAATGTAGAGAACATATTCAGCTCAAAATTATTTTTTGTTGATTTTTTTGCTTTTTATAACTGGGGTATTTTTTGTAACAATATAAGATATATTTATACATACTATAAATTTGATTCGTTCATATTTTCTGTTGAATTAAACATACTTTAATAGCCTTACAATGACTTTCAATAACATATCTTTCGTTTGTTTTTTATTTTATATTAAAATACAATATTTAGAGACGTCTCTTTTTTTTCGGTCTGTGTGTACTCGTATATAATTTAAATTTATATATAAGTGAGCTTTACATCAAGCTTTGATTTGGACTTTCTTTTTATATTAAAATTTACTGAAATATTGTTTTCGGACTTTTGATTTCTTTGTTGTTCAATTTGTTTTTTTGTTGTGAAAAATTCAAGTTGTATAAATTTACAGTATTTTATCACTATTGTGGTTTTAATTTTTATTAATTCATGCATTAATTTTACGGATTAAAATTAAAAAAACTGAGAGACTGATTTTATCTTATTTCATATTTAATGGCATTAAGGCAACATGTATGCAATTTGGTTCATTTAATTCTAAGACTTAAAAAAAAAAGTATTTTGCGTTCTTCCTTTTTTTGAAAGTTTTTTTTTTTTTTTTTTTTTTAGTAGTAAGATCATTTATTGTACATTTCTTATTGATTTATTTCTTTTTTTTTCAGTGTCTTTAGAGTGTTTTTATACTTTTTGAAAGAATTTACCTTAAATTTTTTTTTTCGTACATAAATTTTTCTGTATGAAATTATAAGTGATGAAATATATTTCTAATCTTTTTTGTTTATTATGACAAAATGCACAGCCCAGTATTTTTTTTAAATTTCGTCTTCATTTCAGTTTTGTTTTTTTTTTTAAATTCTGTTCTTCAATATTTAACGAAAATCAGGTTGAATCGTAATAATCATTTGATATTTTGCATATTATTTTTTTTTTTTTTATTAAATAATTACAATCAAATTTATTTTATTTGTATAAAAATGGGAAAGTTGTATGGCACAAATTGCTTTACTTTTTAAGCTTTGTATTTTCTTTGACTATTTGAATGCAATCAGTGGATGCGGAAAATTCATTGCGGACAATGTAAGTTTTGGGAGTTTGTTTTGATTTTTAAAAATAGTTACTCGCTCCAATAAACTTGGTATGATTTACCGACCGATTGCACTTTGAAAAAAGGATTAGATAATTCAAATTATTTTTTTATTACAAATGATAATTCCATTTTTGTACTGTACATTATTTTACTTCAATGACTTGAGTTTAAAGGTCATTTACTTCAATCTCGATTCAACAGGAGTGGCTTCTGGGCAATTGTGATCTTGATAAATTCAAAGAATTCAATCGGATTTCTGTCAGTTGAAGTGCAGTCCTTGTTTTTCAGTTAAATCATATCCTTGTTTTAATTCTGACAAATTGTTAATCACATTTACGCGCTAACTTGCTAAATTTCAACGATTTTTATTGAGTTTTGCATTCAAATTACTTTTCTTACAATAATAACGGAATGAGTTTAAATATCATTGAACGGAATCGCCATCAATTCAATTAATTAAATTTATTAACAGGGAGAAAGTTCAATTTTATTTTAATTCGAAATTAAAATGCCATGAATTTATAAATATACAGATAAAACTCGATTCTTGTGGAAAACCACCATCAAAACTTTACAAACAAAAATAAATCCTTTTGGAATTGATTAAAAAGGAAATCCGCTTTATAAAAAAAACTTATTTAGAAAATTAATTTTGACTCAATGCAAAATTTAGTAAAAAGCAAAACAATAATTCAACTCGAAACCGTTAATTATAGTGTTAAAAGAGCTCTAAATTAAATTTAAGTTTAAAACTTCGTGGTCACAGGACTCGCAATCCTCTTATTATCCTTCCTTGCATCAACTTTTATACATCTTTACCTTCATCTCAAGAAGGTAGGAACTAGGATTTTATTCATCTCAAATATTTCTCCCCAAACCGTTCAATTCCCAATGTAACAAATGCTATGAATGCAATTTAAATTTAAGGATGCTCTTATAAAATTGTATTAAAGCTCCCAATCGAAATATCCTTCTTTCCAATCAAACTTTTCCCATCATCCAATTCATCCCGGGGTGAGAAAAATTATAAATTCACTCCTTTATTGTCATATTCCTCCCCCAAACCATTTCAACTCCCAGATAAACTATCCAACACAAATCTAGGAGCTGGCCTAGATCTGATCCTGATTCCCTCGTTCTTTTGTTATAGCCAAGAACAACAAGCTTTACATACCTCGAGATCGCTTTAACTTCACTCCTTTTTTTTTGGTCAATAGTGACCACTTATCAGAATTGACTTTTTTCTTTCCGCCACCGCTGAAATTTCTAATATCGCTCGCTATGGGCGAAGTATTGTTCTCCCTTTCTTGTCTGACATCTCCGACCCAGCTGCTATAGTTTGATTTCGGTTCAGCTGTATAGAAGCATTAAAAGCCGAATAAGTCGATATTCCTAATTAAAATGACTTGAAATTCCAACAAGATTCACCCTCTCCTGGAAATAAATTTATATTGCGTTATATATTCACGCCACGCTAATTTTCTTCGGACTTACCGCTAATCCGCTAACCCTCGCGAGACTTCTCCCTCATAAAGTCCCGTTAGTTGTCTAATCTACTTCATATCTAGAAAATTTTTTTTATCTAAAACTCAATCTTTACTTATATTTTCTACCATACACAATTTCATTTATGATTTTTTTTCAGTAGTCAAACTCGATTGTTTAATCATTATGTACGAATTCTAAAACCAGTGTCAAAATAAAACCATTTTAACACTTTAAGCACACTCTCACTCATCGGACAGTTAACCGCGCACCTTCTGCCTCTTTGACATTTGGATGGCAACTGTGGGAGGCATTGCCAGATAGGTATGCTTCGAAATGTATCAGAGTTTTACTTCAGCGGCTCACATTGACAGAAAATATTTCTCCACAAATATAAATATTTGAAGAAAAATATTTTCGGAGCAATGCTGGCTGCACGAAAGATAAAGTCTGCTTGCATTTCGAAGTCATACATCTCTGGCCGGGTGCCAGGGTTCGGGATCGGAATCACTCCAATTCACGGGCGTAGGCGTCACATTACAGTCTCGTTTTGTTACTCCGTGTGGTGCCTTCAATTTGAGGGATCCCTCCTCTAGTGGAAGGGTAGAAAGGAAAATGGATTACTAGAAAAGTGATCCTCCAATCTCGATGTCCTCGGCTGCTGTGAGTGGCTTTTTATCTGTTAGGACTGCTTGAGCGTAATGTGCCTCATGGTTCCATTTGTTAACCGATGCAAGCATCTTTCATATTAGACTATCTGGGGAGAACTCTCCAGGTTCCTTGTAGAGGTCCCATCGCTGCCTGTCCAATCTTTTGCATGAAAAAAATGTGTGGTAGGCATCGTCTTCCTCTCCTGAGCAAAACGTACAGTGGAGGGAATCCGACTTACCAATCTTGTGCTACTAAGCCCGAAAACACACATGCCCGCTCAAGAGCTGGGTCAGGTAGAAGTCACTCTCACTATGCGTTCGATTGGCCCACGGTCTCAAATCAGGAAAAAGACATGCAGTCCATCTTCTCTTTGTGGTGTTCACCCAGGACTGCAGCCAATTATTGAGTGGGTGGGCAACTGCCTCCCTCGTGTCTTCATTTCGATGCAGGTAGATAACACGGCACTCTCTAGCAAGGGCGAAATTATCACGCCTGTGATGACTAGCACCGCAGAATCAGAGCCTGTCAGATATGAAGATGCTATTCAGAGTGCTCCTCTTCTCGGTACCCGTGACATATTTTTTCGGTGCAGATCCCTGCTGAGAGCCTTGTCCCATATTTCTGCTCTGTACATTGGCACCGACTCTACGGATCCCCTCATAAGTCGCCTTCCTGATGAGTTGGGCCTCCCAACTCTACAGATCTTACAAAAAGTAGTCTTCTTGATGCGATGGGCTCCCCTAAGTTGGCCATAAGTCAACTTAGAGCAGACACGCCTGAAGCAGCTTTATTAGCCGTTGCCCTGATTTGTTCAGAGAAATTCACCTTGAGTCGATCAGTAACGTCAGGTATTTTACTAATGGTATCGATTCATCAAGTACTTCCCCAATACTTCAATTTTATTTGCAAAATCGACACAAAAGATATAAATTCGTTAGTATTTCTTACCATTCTCTTCATCTCACAAATACTTGCCAGTTTTCATATTTTCGAAGAAAATCCACATTCTCGATAAACCTATATATATATAAACCCAACACGGCTCTGGTACAAATTACATGTCGTGAAATACGTTGAGTCAATTTAAGCATGCCACATTAAAGCCTCATTAGGGCCGCCATAAGGCATACCTAACTTGGGAAAAAGTGATGAACTCATCATCACATCCGAACTTAAAAGTATTTAAAGCTATGCATTCTCGTCTTTTACATATAACTGCAATTTATTACTTAGTTTTTTTTTTGTTTCGATTTTATATAGCAAGAAATTGTTTATTTAGGAACTGTTTTGGCAAGCACCATCCCTGTCTAAATTAGAAACTGTTTAGGCAAGTCCAACCACCGCCTGAATTAGAAATTGTTCAGCCAAGCCCTACTAAATTTAAATTTTTTTTATAACGTGAAGATAATTGTAAATATTTAAACTCTTACGAACAATTCAAGGTTTTTTTGTTTTTTTTTCACGAAAAAAATTTTATTTTTAAGGTCCAGCTTAGTCAAGCCCCATCACCACCCAAAATTAGGAAATGTTTAGGTATGCCCCATCACTGCCTAAATTACGAGCTGATTTGGCAAGCCCCACCACCACCTAAATTAGGAACCGATTTGTCAAACCCGTCAAAGTCTAAATAGGATTTTTTTTGTAAAGCAAAGAAAATCGTTGCCCAGCGAACGGATTTTGTGTTAGCAAACCATAAAGCGATCATCAAACATAAATCTGTTATAATATTATCGAAAGACTCTCGTGAAATGATCGTAAAACCATCGCAAAACTACCTTAAAACTATCATAATACCATCGTAAAACTACGGCAAAACTATCGTCAAATTATCGTAACGCTATCATAAAGGTATCTAATAACTATCGTGAAACTATCAAGATACTATCATTAAACGGTCATAAAATTATCGCAAAACTATCACTACATTATCTTACGACTATCGTTAACTTTTATCAGCCTATCGCAAAACTATTATAAAAGTATCGCAAAACTATTGTAAAACTATCGTTTTTAACAAATTTTCGTAAAATGCTAAGATCTTATGAAGAAATTTTAGCGTTGTTTACATTTTTCATAGCCAAGATTTTTCTGTTTAGAAATTTTTTAGGAAAACCCCATTAGGTCCTCATGCGGAAAGCTCCATCAGTACCTAAATGACGTTGTGTTTAGGAATTGATGGGGTAATGTGTTACTTTCTGCATTATGGCCTAATGGGGTTTTCCTAAAAAAATCTGAAACAGTACAAGTTTAGGTATGCCTCATTAGGCGTTCGTTAGGCCCACATTAGGTATGCCTAACTTAAGCACACTCCATTAGGTCCACATTAAGAATGCTGCTGCGAATTTTCTTTGTTTATTTCATTTTTTATGTAGTTATTCCATTTAACTTCAATTTTTTCCCAATCATATTAATTTTATCCTCTTACACTATTTTTGATTAAAAAAAAACAATAAAAATAATATAATAATAATCTTAACTTTCCCACTAACAACACGCCAGCCATTACTTCCCCGACCGGGGGTCTGCTGGGACTCTGGGTTCAAGTTTCCCCGAGCGCAGGAAAAGACTATTTTTGGGATATCGGCAAAAGCAATTGTTTCCGGATATATATGACGATTTGCAACTAACCAAACGCTATCATGGTTATGCAAATCGCTATATATGCCAAATAAGAATTGTTGCATTTGTCGATATGGAAAAGATGTGTGGGTAGCGGAATCGAAGTTTATTGAACTTCGATTACGTTTCCTAGATGCGGCAGCAGTAATTGGGCATGAAAGGATCGCGGGATTGGTTTTTTAGGAGTGGATGGGAGTTAGTATTTGAGTTTAAAATAAGGGGGATTGTTTTTGGCCTTCGGGGAGAAAAGATTCGGTATTTGGTTTGAAGAAGAAGAGGAAGTGCTTTGGCAGTGTCGAGTTATAAGCTAATTTTGAATTTGTGAAAAAGTGGGGTTTGTTGCGAACAACAGGTCTTAGTAATGAACTAAGGGTTTTTGGAGGAGTGTGTCAATCAGGACGTGAATTTCTTGTCATTGACTGCACACAAGAAATGGTCTGACATCCAATTTAACTGGTTGTATTGGAATTATAGCAAAAAATGGTTTCAAATTGTTAAACTACATTTGTACAATTGATAACGACTACTACGTTGAGGTTACTCATATCAAATGGTTTCTTTTTCAAAGAAGGTACGATAATTGCTCCTATTGCAAAAAGTTTAAAATTTGATTCAGATTTGAAACACCAACAGTTTCGGGGAACTCGACTGATTGCAGTGTATTATTCAAACAAAATTAAGTTGTAATATTCGTGCAATTAACAAATGATAAATATTGTATTTTGAATATACGTTCTTTTTTCAGTCTCTCTCGACTTAGTCTAAGTAAAGTGTTGTTACTTATGGCTTTACTTTGCAAAAGAATCCTTCAACATAAATTAATTTTTTTAACAGTAAGTATCTCAATATGAAAATTGATTTTGAATTGAGTTTAGAAAAATTGACGGGTTGGATCTGGCAATTATAGTTCAATTCTGTTTTGTGAAATTGCACATTGTAGTGAAGAAGGATTATAATTTCAGTTTCACAAAATTCGAATGTACTGTTTGAAACTAAGTAAATAAATTAAGGAAAAGAAAAAACAAGTTGGGTAAACAGACCTACGCTCATGTCAGAAGGGTTTTGTATTCAATTTACAAAATGCAGTCACCAGATCGAATCAAATTAAGAAACATGTCAAAGACGATTTTATTGGAGAAAATATGAAATAAGAAGATCATACTATTATTAACAAAGTTGAACGAATTTCAACTTCTGAGGTTTTTGGTATTCTTATACTCATAAATATCTCCCTTGATAATTATTTCAGATGTCTAGCCGCGACGGAGGAAACACATTTTTCATGTATTTCCCCCCTGTGCCCCCACTGAAGCAAAAACTGACAGTTCAACAACTGTTTTAAAAAGCTCCCATGAAAACTTTTATTTCATACTTATATCGGCTACGTTTGATGAATTTTTTTTCAGGGGCCACTCTCCTGTACTGTTATCATCGATTAATGGCCAATTTTTTCGAATCCTAGAATGGTTACAAAACCCTTTTGCTAGGAGCTCTCTCCCACCTCCTTGACTGTTTCACTTATGAGCATTAATTGTAGGTACTGATCTTCAGTCCTTCATTAAATTAAATCAAGTGTTCATCTTAAACGTTGAAGTTGGGAAAAAATAACTCAAAATTATTCAATCTTCGCATTTAAAACAGCCACTATTTTGTTTTACGATTACTGATACCACTAGCTGAACCGATTCTCAAAGATATACATAACACCTATCATTCCTGAAATTTTCATGCAAATCCTAGCAAAACTGTAGTGTCTGAGTCGGTAAAAAGCGCATATGGTTCCATAGCCATATGTTGCCATAGTAATCAATGCAGCGCATATTGTTCCATAGTAATACAGGAAAATTCAAACCGCTATAACTTCGGTAAATATCATTCAATCTTTGTGAAACTCTCAGGATAGGTCAACCTTATAATTAAACATCTACGTACTGAATTCCGTTAAGATTTTATTCAAGAAAAGATAAACTCGATAAATCATACTATTACTAACAAAGTTGAGCGAATTGCGACTTCTAACGTATTTGCTGTTGTTGTTCGGATCACAGGTGTTCAATCGCGAGGGGGGGGGGGGACACAAATTTTTCGTGTATTTCCCCTCCCTGTGCGCCCCTTGAAGCAGATTTTGCCAAACTACGACCAGTTTTGAAAAGCTCTCATCAAGACCTTTCATTTGATACCCATATCGGCTACCTTCAATGAAATTTTTTTCGAGGGGTCACTCTCCTATATGGGGAGACCCCCTTAAATACCTTATAAATTTTTTTTGTAATTTAACTTTAAAGCGATCACCACTTTACACCTACACACAAAATTTGATGTTTCTAGCTTTAGTAGTTTCCGAGAAAAAGTGCTGTGACACACGGACGGACGGACAGACGGACAGATTGGTCGCGAAACTAGTAGGGCTTTGTAAAATTATTTTACAAAACCCTAAAAAATGAGATTAACTAATAAGGTATAGTCATACTTTAATAGACTGGATTGCAAAGAGAAATGAATTGATTTATACTTAGTTTTATGACCCCCCATAAAACTTTTCCATCCCAAGTGCACGGAAGAGGGTCTAGTGCTAACTGCTTGTCGTAGCAATTGCAAACTATTGGATTAACGGGTTTGCATTTGCTATGCTGGGTGATTAGTAGAAGACCTGAAAAACATGCACTTGGGTGCATTTAGAGTTTTGGGGTGATTTTGTTTTTGTTTTGCTGGTTTATATTTTTTCTGTATTATGATTTTTGACTTGATTTCGATATTTTTTTGGGAGGCAATAGATTTTGGGACAGTCTTGAGTTGACCGCGCCAGAAGGAGTTTAAATCACCGAAGAATTTCCGATGTTTAAGAAGAAGTTTAAATCGCCGAAGATGTTTTCGAATTATAAAAAAGAAGTTTCCGATATTTAAGAAGAAGTTTAAATCGCCGAAGAAGTTTTCGAATTATTGATAAGAAGTCGCCGATATTTAAGAATAAGTTTTTCTTTTGTTTTTGTGATACCGCCAAAGGGATATCACGAAGAGTGATTGTGGATTAAGTCGCGATTGTGCCAGGAGGATTCTTACTCACACCAACGGGGGAGTATTTGATTGATTTTTTTTTTGTTTTCTTTTGTTGATATTTACCTTTTTTTCTATGCTGCAGTGAGGGGACAAGAGAAAACAGAATTTAGACCTGTTCCCTCCTGCGGCTTATCTGAAACATTTATCTTTTTTCCTTTTTTCAACCAATATGTCTAGCAGATAGGCAACTGTTTTATTCGTTTCTCGAATGATCCTCCCATCCCTTTCCTTCCTAATGTGTCTGCGACTTATGTAGGTGGCCCAGAACGGGCGGAGAGATTCCGGAAACCCGCGACCCGACTGAGCGCTAGTCGGCCTCAGTATGCCACCCCGGAATAAATATCTCTCTGCCACAACCTAGTTAGGTCTGCGACTGCGGTAAACACCGTGGCTCGCAACAGGTTTTCATTAGGATTTAGTTACGAACGTGTGAATTGGAATAGCAAAAGTTGGTGGAAGAAGCTCGGAAGTAAGAAAAGAATAAGTTTCGCGAATGGTAAAAGTTAGTGAAATTTTGCTTGCGGCATATGTGAGTGCAAGTTAAGTGTGGATTTTAGATGAAAAGTAAAGGCCAAAGGCCTGAGCATAGCTCCAATTTTTTTTGCAATATGATCAATGCAGTAAGAGAAAGAAAAACTTAGTTAAATGGAGTAAACCGAGAATAAAAATAATGACGGCTTAAATATATTCCGGTACAACCCAAACCCAAAGATTTTGTGGAAAATAAACTTAAGAAACTTATATTGAGGATTCAAATTTTAATTGTTGCAGAGGACAGTTAAAAGTGAAACAGAAAAGTGTCATAATTTAATAAACTAAAAACGAGAAGAAAAAATAAGTTGGGTAGACAAACTTACGCTCATGTCAGAAGGGTTTTGTATCAAACCTCTCCGAAATATATACGGTCACCAGCAACAAATAAAGTCAAGAGACATGTCAAAGAGATGCGCACGTTTAAAGGAAAATCCATTGTTTCTCCATTTTGTTCCAAACTAAGAAAAACCACTCAAATAATGAATTGCAAAAAAGATGTTTTGTTATAAATCTTATCTGCAACTATTGGATTAACGGGTTCGCATTTGCTATGCTGGGTGATTAGTAGAAGACCTGAAAAACATGCACTTGGGTGCATTTAGAGTTTTGGGGTGATTTTGTTTTTGTTTTGCTGGTTTATATTTTTTCTGTATTATGATTTTTGACTTGAATTCGATATTTTTTTGAGAGGCAATAGATTTTGGGACAGTCTTGAGTTGACCGCGCCGGAAGGAGTTTAAATCACCGAAGAATTTCCGATGTTTAAGAAGAAGTTTAAATCGCCGAAGATGTTTTCGAATTATAAAAAAGAAGTTTCCGATATTTAAGAAGAAGTTTAAATCGCCGAAGAAGTTTTCGAATTATTGATAAGAAGTCGCCGATATTTAAGAATAAGTTTTTCTTTTGTTTTTGTGATACCGCCAAAGGGATATCACGAAGAGTGATTGTGGATTAAGTCGCGATTGTGCCAGGAGGATTCTTACTCACACCAACGGGGGAGTATTTGATTGATTTTTTTTGTTTTCTTTTGTTGATATTTACCTTTTTTTCAATACTGCAGTGAGGGGACAAGAGAAAACAGAATTTAGACCTGTTCCCTCCTGCGGCTTATCTGAAACATTTATCTTTTTTCCTTTTTTCAACCAATATGTCTAGCAGATAGGCAACTGTTTTATTCGTTTCTCGAATGATCCTCCCATCCCTTTCCTTCCTAATATGTCTGCGACTTATGTAGGTGGCCCAGAACGGGCGGAGAGATTCCGGAAACCCGCGACCCGACTGAGCGCTAGTCGGCCTCAGTATGCCACCCCGGAATAAATATCTCTCTGCCACAACCTAGTTAGGTCTGCGACTGCGGTAAACACCGTGGCTCGCAACAGGTTTTCATTAGGATTTAGTTACGAACGTGTGAATTGGAATAGCAAAAGTTGGTGGAAGAAGCTCGGAAGTAAGAAAAGAATAAGTTCCGCGAATGGTAAAAGTTAGTGAAATTTTGCTTGCGGCATATGTGAGTGCAAGTTAAGTGTGGATTTTAGATGAAAAGTAAAGGCCAAAGGCCTGAGCATAGCTCCAATTTTTTTGCAATATGATCAATGCAGTAAGAGAAAGAAAAACTTAGTTAAATGGAGTAAACCGAGAATAAAAATAATGACGGCTTAAATATATTCCGGTACAACCCAAACCCAAAGATTTTGTGGAAAATAAAATTAAGAAACTTATATTGAGGATTCAAATTTTAATTGTTGCAGAGGACAGTTAAAAGTGAAACAGAAAAGTGTCATAATTTAATAAACTAAAAACGAGAAGAAAAAATAAGTTGGGTAGACAAACCTACGCTCATGTCAGAAGGGTTTTGTATCAAACCTCTCCGAAATATATACGGTCACCAGCAACAAATAAAGTCAAGAGACATGTCAAAGAGATGCGCACGTTTAAAGGAAAATCCATTGTTTCTCCATTTTGTTCCAAACTAAGAAAAACCACTCAAATAATGAATTGCAAAAAAGATGTTTTGTTATAAATCTTATCTGGAAATTTTAAGAAGATCAAATCAAAATTGCACAGTCTGAACCGATGGGAAGTCCATAAAATACAAAAACTTTGTGTTATTGCTGTTATAATTGCAGAAATTTCAAATGGCTATAACTTTCGCAAATTTGATTCGATTTTCATCAAACTTGCAGAGTATAAGGCTCTTATGTGTAATTACTTAAATATTAAATGAGTTTAACGGTACATATACGGTTTTATTGGGGAAAATGTGAAATTCGAAGATCATACTATTCTTAACAAAGTTGAGCGAATTTCGACTTTTAAGCTATTTGTTGTTGTTGTACTCATAAACATCTACCTTTGTGATCAGATTTTTCGGAGCACAGGTGTCCAATCGCGAGGGGGGACACACATTTTTCGTGTATTTCCCCTTCGCTTGCGCCTCCTGAAGCAAAAAATGTCAGTTTAAGACCTATTTTGAAAAGTTCTCATTAAGACCTTTCATATTGTCGCGTGTTATGTTTCGCGGCCAATAATTTTAATGTTCCGGGAAAGTGAAAACGCAATGTCTTTTAAATTAAATCAAAAGAGTTTTTTTATTTACTAAAAATGCACACTCACTCATTTAACTATTTCACAATTTTAATTTTTACCTTTTCTATAAATTTCTCTAACAACTCTCTTCACTTAACAATCAACGAAAATCACTTCACTTTTTAATTCGATCAATATCGCTTTTCAATTCGCACTCCACACTATCGCAGTTTTTACTATCGCGGTTGAATGAATCCCCTCATTCATTCAGCTCACCTTTATATAGGGTCACTAGTCATTCAATCCATTTCTCGTACATTGGCGAATCGCCTGGAATATTCGAGCAGCTTAATGAATGGGCAGTGACTGACTGTTGATCATGCTTAGCGGGTTTTCGAGTACATTCGTTTGTTGATGTTCTTAATGGTTGTGAAAACAATTGCGATAGTAGCTCGCAGAATTATTTGGACGTATAACACTGCCCCCACCTCAGTTCTTTTCGCCCCGAAAAGATGTGTCGCCAGTTGTAGTCAATTCTCCCTGGATGTAATATGGGGCTAGACGGTCCAGGTGCACAATTTGCAGTTTGGCTCTTGGCTTATGGTGTTCCTGTATGCGGTATATGACGTCGTTGATTCGCTTTGTTACTCGGTATGGTCCCTCCCAATTATGCTGCATCTTCAGAGACCTACCCTTCCGCCGTTGTGGGTTCTATAGCCACACTTAGTCATCTTGCTGGAAGCCAGTAGAATTTGCCTTTAGATCATACCTGGCCATCATGCGGTCAGTAGCCGATTCGAGGTGTTTTCGCACTGTCCGATGTATCTGGTTCAACCGTTGTCTTAGCTCACTTGCGTACTCCGAGATCGTTTGGGGTTTCTCAGGCGGTACTCCGAACTTTATATCAGCTGGCAGACGAATAGTCTTTCCAAAACTGTCGATACAGCTCTGTAAGCCATCAAAAATAGTGGGATATGTCGGTCCCAGTCCCTTTGGTTCTCATCAGGCATTTTGGCCAGATGTTTATTTAGCGTGCCGTTGAAACGTTCGACCATTCCATCGGATTGGGGACGCAGCGGTGTTGTTCTCGTTTTCCGTATTCCCAGTAGTTCACACATTTCGCCAAAAATTAGTGACTCAAAGTTTCGGCTTTGATCCGAATGTAATTCGCAAGGTACGCCGTACCTACTGGTCCAATTTAATGTCCAGCTTTATAATACTCTAGTTAGAAGTCCTACTGGTCCAATTTAATGTTCAGCTTTATAATACTCTAGTTAGAAGTATTTTAGAGTATAGCTCTCAAGTTTGGTCCCCACACTTTGAATACCTTATTACTGACATAGAATATGTCCAAAGAAACTTCACCCGCTGTCTTTTTTATAAGTACAAGATTCCCTATGTTCCCTATGAAGACCGACTCACTTATTTACATCTTCCTTCATTAAAAGCACGTAGGACTTTCCTTGATGAATGTCTTTTATTTAAAATCCACCACCGCCTGATTGATTGCCCTAACTTGGTAAATGAAATAAGTTGGAGGAGCCCCGGCAGGCCTCTGCGCTCCTTCGATCTTCACATCCAATTTGCGCGTACTGAAACCCATTTTCTTCTGCCATGATTCGTTTGCCTCACGTGCACAATCAATTAGAACTTGGTACTTTCCCTCAATCTTTAATAGCATTTAAGCATTTACTTAGAAACAAACTACATTAATTGTTATAATTTATGATTAATTGCTTAATTATCTTAAATATTTTTGCCTATTTTATCTATATTGTCTTTTCTATTTTTGTGATTGGGCATTTTGCCTGTTAAAATGGATTCGAAATAAATAAATAAATAAATACTCGCTGTTCGGCTACAGTAGTTGCTTCCTGGTTGAGAATGGGGTAGACGTCGGGCCATTTGCTGAAATAATCGGCCACAACCAGCGTATATCGATTTCCCCAATCGGATTCAGGAAAGGGTCCTGCGATGTCAACAGCAATCCTTTCGAATGGCACGCCTACGTTATAGGTTTGCATTTGTCCTCTCAGTCGTCGCTTTGGGCCTTTGACGGAAGCGCAGATTGTGCATCTGCAACACCAGTCCTCTACGTCTTCTCGAGCGTGGAGCCAGTAGAACCTTTCCCGCAATTTCGCTAAGGTCTTGTTAACACCAAGGTAGCCTCCTGAGGATCCTTCGTGAATCTCCTTAACCACATCGTGGATACGGCTTTTGTGAAGTACAGGTATAGTTTGCATCCGATAGGAGCTGCCATCCGCCGTTTCCCATTTCCGCTTGAGTACGCCATCCTCCACCTGAAGGGAGCTCCATTGTGCCCAATAACTTTTCAGGGTGGCGCCGTGCATCAAAACGTCCTTCCACTCAGGTCGCTCAGTTATCTCCTTCCATACGAGCAATGGCCCGATATCTTCATCGGTTAACTGGGCATTTCGAATCTCCTCCGATGACCAACCTTCATTGAATTCGGCTGTTATCAATCGCAGATCAACGGGCGGTTCCTTTTCCTCAATCCGTCGGCAATGCTTGCAGTTAGCTGGACATGGACGACGAGATAGGGCGTCAGCATTTCCATGAACTCCACCCTTCCGATGAAAAATTTCGTAGTCGTATGACTGCAATTTTTCGATCCATATCGCAACTTGTCCCTCGGGGTTTTTGAAGTTGAGCAGCCATCTCAGCGATGCATGGTCCGTCCGAAGAACAAATTTCTGGCGATAAAGGTACTTGTGGAACTGCTTGGTAGCCTCTATTATAGCCAATAGCTCCTTCCTGATCACGCTGTAGTTCCTCTCACTTTTTGAGAGAATTCAACTGTAATACGAGAGGACTCTTTCTTCGCCATCGATCTGCTGGGAGAGTATAGCTCCAATACCGCCATTGTTCGCATCGGTGTCCACTACAAACATTTTTTCGGGTTTCGGATATGCCAACACGGGTGATTCACACAGCTTCTCCTTCAAAGTCTCAAAGGCTACCTGGCATTGTTCATCCCAGACATACGGACGACTTTTCTCGGTTACCTGATGGAGACACTTAGCTATTTTGGCAAAGTCTTTAACGAATCTTCGATAGTAGGTTGCCAGACCCAGAAAACTTCGTAGTTGGCGCTTGTTGTTTGGTGTTGGCCAGCTTTTCACGGCTTCAATTTCCTCAGGGTCTGTTTTGACCCCTTCTGCTGATATGAGGTGTCCCAGGTATTTTACTTCAGCTGCAAAAAGGGTACACTTGTCAGGACTAAGCTTCAAATTCGCCAGTCGCAATCGGGAGAAAACCTCTTCTGAGTTCCGCACATGCTATTCGAACGTTCTCCCGATAGCAATGATGTCATCTAGGTACACCAAGCAGATCTTCCAGGTTTGGCCTCGTAGCACGTATTCCATCAGGTGTTTGAAAGTGGCTGGAGCATCGCAAAGCCCAAACGGCATCATCACGAATTGCCACAATCCGGTCCCAACTGAAAATGCGGTCTTCTCTCGGTCCTTCTTGTCGATTTCTACCTGCCAGTAGCCACTCTTGAGATCGAGTGTAGAAAACCATTTTGCGTCGGCCAAAGTGTCCATGATGTCATCGATGCGTGGGAGCGGGTACCTATCTTTCTTAGTGACGTCGTTAAGCTGCCTATAGTTGACACAAAAACGAGTGCTACCATCCTTTTCTTTACTAGAACTACAGGCGCGGCCCATGGACTGACAGAAGGTTCGATAACGCCTTGTTTTTCCATGTCTGAGATCGGTGCGCTCACTTCTCCTTGTTTGGCTATAGGAATACGTCTTGGTGCTTGTCGAATTGGTTTGGCTCCCTGTGTATCTATGATGTGAGTTACCATACTCGTTCGGCCATGGTCATCCGGGCTTGTTGAGAAGATGTCACTGTACTTGGTGACCAGATCAGAGGCTCGCTTGAATAGCTGCACTGGCAATTTGACGTGCTTCAATATTGGAGATGTGGATTTCCGGGCTTTGTCTATGTCTTGCCTCCTTTTCCAGCGATGGTCGTGAGTGGCTTCCAAAGAGGTGATGGTGGAAACAGGCTGGCAGCTGCCGATGACTTCTCCCGCTTTGATGCTCGTGGTTGAGTCTGCAGTGTTAAGGATTCTAACCGGCACGTATCCATTCCTTATAGATCTTACAAGGCTTCGTCCTACAATCAAACTGCGCAATGTGGACGTTTTCGTTGGCTCTATTAGATAAGATCGGTGGTCTCCAGAATCACCATACAATGCTTTCGGAAGAATTCGGTGCATCAGTGTCGGTACATACTACTACATTCATCTTGGGAATTTGGACGCTGGGATCCTCCATCAGTACTTCGACATTCTGCCATTTCAATATCCGTTTGACCAAATCCAACGTGATTCCATGTGGTCGCAGCAAATCCATTCCGAGAATGCAGTCATCCATAATGTTCGCGACCAGAAAATTATGTCGGAACACAAGGTCTCCCAACTGTATCTGGAGGTTGACCTCTCCATGAACAGGTGCAGTTTCTGCCGTAGCTGTCCGTAGTGAGAAAATTCTGCCTTTGTGAAGTTGTCGCTGTCTCACTAGGTCTGGTCGGATAATCGATCGGGTTGCACCAGTGTCGATTGTTATGGTGCAATGTTCTCCGTCAACTTTTCCCCGGAAGTCCGCTCCTCCACGATGTAGTCTTGACACGGTGATGGTAGTGCTGGGGACATCGCTCCTCCTAGTCAACCTTTGCCTCATGAAGTTGACCCCGTCAGTTTGCAGGGCTTCCATTCTGGGCTCCTGACTCGGTCTGGATCCCCTCCACCCTGGACAATAGCTCGATTTTCTTCGCTTCGTGCAATCTCCTTGCAAGTGCCCCCTCTCACCGCAATCCCAGCATCTAGGCGCACCATTTGCATGCGGCACTCGTTTAATTTCCACGCGCTCACACCTGCACTCTCCTGTCATTACCTTGCGAACTCGGGCAGGGGACCGACTCACATTTTTCGCTGCCTCAAACCTCAGACTATAAGCCAATGCGTCCTTAACCGTTTGCTTTTGAGCTAAACGCACAGCTTGTTGCAATTACTGGTCCTTTAATGCCCTGATGAATGCTTCTGTTGCTGCGTCATCTCGATGTTGTGGGTCGTAAGTTGGGTAAGCCAAAAGTGCTAGTCGGTCAATGTCTTAGGCTAGCTGCTGTAAAGTTTCATCAGACCTCTGCATGTGCCCGATAAATCTGCTTCAGATGATCGTCTCCATAATGCATGTCGAGTGAACTCATTATAGCAGCCAGGTTTGAGTGCAACTCAACGGGGATCGTCTGCAAATGCTGAGCAGCTGAGCCTCTTAGAGCAAGAATTAGTGCAGTTGCTCGTTCCAGCTCATTCCAGTGATTTGCCCTAGCGGCGGCTTCGAACTGGGTTTTGTAAATACTCCAGACCGTTTGCCCATCGAATATTGGTGCTTGCACATTTCTGGATGTGCATTTCGCTGCGGTTGTAAGCGTGGCTGGTGAGGTGGTAACTGCTGCCTTCGCTGCTTCCAATTTCTTTTTCACTTTTTCCATCTCATTGTTGATTCTCTCCTCGACCTGGCTGACTTTTTCCTCGACCTGGTAAACCTTTTCCTCGACTCATTTAATTTGCTTGTTCAGACTACCGAGCTCCGCTTTTATTTCGGTTGACTGTTTTTGGAGATCTGCCTTGATTTCGATCGCTTGTTGGTCCTGCTTTGCTGATTGTTCATTTAGCTTCGCAGTTATACTGGATCACTGTTCATTTAGCTTTGCAGTTAAACTGGATGACTGTTCATTTAGCTTCGCTGATTGTTCATCTAGCTTCGCAGTCAGACTGGATGACATCAATATTAACATTTGCATCAGTGCATCTTCTGGTTCCTTTGATTTTGGCGTTTCTCCGTCTCCCTTAAGCTCCGCCATGGTAAATTCATTTATTTTTATTATTTCGGCTTTTATTTATTTTTTTTTCTCCAGTTTCCACGTTAATTTTCACTATTGTGCACTTTAAAATTGTTTAAACGTTTTCACTTCCAAAATTTTCTTTCTCATTTCTTGACACGACTGTCGCGAGTTATGGTTTGCGGCCAATAATTTTAATGTTCCGGGAAAGTGAAAACACAATGTCTTTTAAATTAAATTAAAAGAATTTATTTACTTAATAAAAATACACAATCACTCATTTAACTATTTCACAATTTTAATTTTCACTTTGTCTATAAATTTCTCTCACAATTCTCTTCACTTAACAATCAACGAAAATCACTTCACTTTTTAATTCGATCAATATCGCTTTTCAATTCGCACTCCACACTATTGAAGTTTTTACTATCGCGGTTGAATGAATCCCCCCATTCATTCAGCTCGCCTTTATATAGGGTCTCTAGTCATTCAATCCATTTCTCGTACATTGGCGAATTGCCTGGAATATTCGAGCAGCTTAATGAATGGGCAGTGACTGACTTTGAGATGTTGATCATGCTTGGCGGGTTTTCGAGTACATTCGTTTGTTGATGTTCTTAATGGTTGTGAAAACAATTGCGACAGTAGCTCGCAGAATTATTTGGACGTGTAACAATATGATACCCATATTGACTACCTTAGGTGACATTTTTTTCGGGGGCCACTCCCCTATATGCAGAGAGCACCACTTTACATTTATATGTAAAATTTAGTGTTTCTAGCTAAGTACTTTGCGAAAAAAACTGCTGTGACACACGGGCGGACGGACGGACGGAAGGCTGGGCAGACGGACAGATGAATGGACGGACAGACAGGTAGCGATTAGTAGGGTTTTGAAAAATTATTTTACAAAACCTTAAAAAGGAAGAGGAAAGTTTTCTGAGAAGTACTTTGTTTTATCTATGAATTGGTGAAAAATTCAATTTTTGAATTTGAATTATATTATTGGATGAAATTGAAACGACCGTGGACTAGTGAAGAGGGTGTATCCAGCGTCTTGGTGAAAAGTGTTTTTATATTGGATTTTTCTTAACATTAATTTTCTAATTGAAGATTGAATTTCAGGTGCCCTGAATTCCTGTTTATGTTCTTCGCCGAGCACTCGGAATTCAACAAGGAAAGTGTGAGTAATTATTTGGATTTGCTTTTTATATCACCGTTAGTTTATGTTATCAAATTATTATTTTTTTTTCTTTTTATAAAATTTTTTAACGGATTTTTTTTACATGCATTTTATAAGGGTGTAAAATTTGTGAATTTTATTTGTAGAGTTTTTTTGTCAATTAAATAAAACGGCTATGTCTCGTTAAGATAATAATTTTTCATTTTTTAAAATGACCTCCCCGTTCTTATCCTTTCGTGCTAGTTTTTATGTGACGGGCAGCTCAGCACGAGCAGAGGGTGTCCTGGAAGTACCGCGACACGACTGAGCGCTAGCCGGCCTCAGTATGCCACCCCGGGTTACTAACCCCTCTGTTGAAATATAATGTCTGCAACTGCGGTGACTTCCGCGGTGGTAACAATGCCTAAACAGACGAAAATGAAAAATCGCTAACCTCACTATAAATAGTAAAATTTTCATTTAATCATTTTTATTGTTGCCCACGTTACACTAAAATGCGAAATTTTCAAAATTGCTTCAGTTGGGCATGCCTAAATAGGCCCGCATTAGGCATGCTTAATTTAGGCGTGCCCATTAAGGCCCCACTAGGGCCCGTTTAGGGCAGTGCCGCATCGTCCGCATAGCCGACCAGGCGCGATTCATCCGACAGCCCTAGACTCAGTAGCCAATTATATGATATGGTCCACAGGTCTGGACCCAGAAAAGATCCTTGAGCAACACCCGATGTAACTTCTATCCGTCGGCCTTGCATCATATCACTTTATTTTCACCTACCCATACTGAAGTGAATTTGTAATTGCTTATTTTATACGCAAAGTCTTAAAATGCCATCTTGTACTGCTTCACAGTGTGTTGAAACAATCGATAAAACTCCTCTTATTGTACGTTCGGGCTTCTGCGCGTGTTCCTTTCATGCTAAGTGTGCACAGTTTTCAGATCATACTGCTGATGCTATTGTTAGTTGTGGTTCGGGAGTTTTCTGGCTTTGTGTCAGATCCCGTGGACTTCCCCTTTCAACTTATGTCAACAAATTGAAGAGGACAAATGAGATTGTTAGCACGCTGAATGAAGACTTCTTTTGCATGCAGAAAAAGTTCAAAGATGCAAAAAAAGACATTGCCAAGTTATTGCAGTCGTTGCATGTCTCCGAAGATTTATCGAACCTGATAGAGCGAGTGCCGTGTGTGCCATCAGTTATCACTAGGAATAATCAACAGCAGAGTGAATGCATTTTAGTTGATGCTGTAATTGCTTCTCCTTCGCCTTCCGTTAATGATCATCGTGGACTGCAAAGTACGAGCATTTTATCTGACCCGAACTTGGTTGTTAGTCCCATTGCTTACGGTTCCGGAGATGCTGGCTCATTAGTCGCAGATGGTTCTACTAATGGGAACCTGTTAAATCCTGCATCAGATACTGCCTCATCTTCCAATCTGTCATCGCCTGTGATAACGCAACTAAAAGGTATAAATTCATGTGATGCGCCATCAAATATCTTTTCAGGTACTAGTAAGGAGTCTGATGGTCAGCGCTCTAGGTTTATGACTGCATCGAATTATAAACCCAAAGAAAAGGGGCGTTTGGTCGTAATATCACCGCCTCTCAGTGTATTTATTTCTCGCTTGGATTATGACACTACTCCCGATGATATTGCTGATTATATCGAATCAAAGCTGGGGTCATCTTCATGCATCATCAGCTGCAAGAAGCTAACCAAGGAGAAATTACCTAACAAACTCCTTGCTTCTTTAAGCTTATTGTGCCTGCGTCCATGAGTCAACTAAAGAGCCCGGAGTTTTGGCCTCCTGGATTGCTTGTTAAACCATTTGTTACCAGAGATCGTCGTAATTTTTTAGAGCTGGAGCGCCCAGAGAAGCGTCTTCGCCGTTGATAAATGTGAACAGTCATTTCTGAATTTATTATCAAATGTAAGAGGATTGAGAACCAAGCTTAAAGATCTTTCTGCTTCAATAATTGCCGCTAATGATGATGTTTTTTGCCTAACGGAAACATGGTTGAATGAATCTGTTTCTAATATTCATATTTCTCCAATTCATAACATTTATAGACAAGATCGTTGTTCGCTTTCTAGTTGCAAATCAGTTGGTGGTGGAGTTTTTATTGGTGTAACGAAATCATTTTTCAGTGTGCCTTGTTATGACTTTCTTCCATCTGTTCCTGTAGAATGTGTCATTGTTAGACTTCGTATAACGCATAACTCATTTCTCCTTATTGCATCTATTTATATACCGTGTCAATCTTCACTTGCTCTCTTTGAAACTTTTTTTGATGAGCTGTCTGTTTTTATGCTATCAAAATACCCTTCAGATTTACTTCTGCTTCGCGGTGATTTTAATGCACCTCAGATTGACTGAGATCCTCTTGACTATGCACAAATCATTAGTTCCAATCGTCTTTCATTCATTTTTTCCTCCTTTATGTCCCATTGTTCTCTTTCCCAACTAAATCAAATTTTGAATAGTAACGACCGCATTCTCGTCTTAATTTTTACGAATAGTGCTACATCTATTTCACTAAAACGTAGGCATGATGTGCTCCCCTGTAAATATAACTTTCGTAAGGCTAATTATGCTGCCCTTGCTAAGGGTCTGTCTTCTATTTACTGGCGTTCATTTTTCCTTAATTTGGACGTTAACTCTGCTCTTGATGAATTCTACTCTTATTTGAATTGTCTTATCGCCAGAAATACTCCAGTCTACTGTCGATCAGAGTCTTCGCAACCACCTTGGTTCACTTGTAGAGTTCTTGCTGCGTTGAAATCTAAAGATAGAGCCCATCGATTTTTTAAATTGACTGGCTCTAATGAAGCATATGCAGAATTTTCAAGACTTCGAGCTTTGGCTAAACTTGAGATTCAGACTGCGATGAAAAACTATTACTTTTCCATTGAGAAATCATTAAAAGCTAACATGTCTAAGCCTTTTTGGTCTTACATTCGCTCTTTGAGGACATCGTCCACTGTTCCTGATGTGATGCATTATGAAGGTTCTAGTGCTGATACACCAGTTGATATCGTAGGGCTCTTTGCTCAATATTTCGCGTCTATTTACCACAACGCCAATGTATCAAATTCGTTCCAGTCTGATTTTTCATATCCACAGTGCATGTCTTCCTTTTCCATTTGTCCTAGTGATGTTGAGTTTGTGATCTCTAATTTAGATGCAAGCTTGGGTGCGGGTCCTGATGGGGTTTCTAGCTTTTTTGTTGAATCACTAGCTCCTGCTATTTCCTTCCTCTTGCTATTCTCTTCAATATAAGCTTAGAAGAGGGCTCATTTCCATTTGCATGGAAGTCTGCATTTATTACACCGATACTGAAAGATAGTGATGCATCATTTGTGAAAAACTACCGCCCTATTTCCATTATTTCATGCTTCCCCAAAATCTTTGAAAAAATCATGTATGTTAGACTCCTTAATTGTTTTTTACCGTTTTGTTCTCAATCGCAGCACGGATTCCTTCTTCAGCGTTCGACGACTAGTAACTTGTTGGAACTCTCTAACTTTATCGCCAAATCATTTGATGCTCGCTCGCAAGTTGATGTTATATACACCGACTTTAGTAAGGCATTTGATATGGTCCCGCATGATATTCTCTGTAATAAGCTGAAATGTTATGGTTTCCCTTATCCCATTGTATCCTGGATTTTCTCTTTGTATCAAATCGGTCTTGCTCTGTATCCCTCCTTAATGTGGTGTCACCACCATTTTATCCAACATCAGGTGTACCTCAAGGCTCCATTTTAGGCCCTCTTCTATTTATCATACTTATTAATGATCTTCCGCAACGATTTGAGTCTAACTCACTTCTTTATGCGGATGACTTAAAATTGTATAGGTGTATTAATACACAATCAGATTGTGGATCTTTGCAAGATGACCTCGTTGTCCTAAGGAACTGGTGTGAGTCAAATAAACTACCCTTAAATGTTTCCAAGTGTAAAGCTATGAGTTATTCTCTCAAGCCTCATTTCCTTTCCTTTATGTATACTATAAATAATCATCCTCTGCTATTGGTGTCTGAAATGAAAGATCTGGGAGTCGTTTTTGATTCCAAACTCAAGTTTGATAAACATGTATCGCATGTCACTTCTAAAGCGGCTAGGCTGTCTGGATTCATTCTCCGTCATGTTAATATTTTTAGCGAAATATCCTCTGCCTTGCTATTATATACTTCTCTGGTCAGGAGTATTCTGGAATACTCTGTTCAGATTTGGTCTCCGCACCATGCTTACTTAGTTGCAGATCTTAAAAGTATTCAACGAAAATTCACAAGGTGCTTGCTTTACAAATTCAATCTGCCTTACAGAGTTTATAATGAACGTCTTGTCCTATTAAAACTTCCTTCCCTTGAAGCTCGACGTACGTTTTTAGATGAGTGTTTGTTATTTAAACTTCACCACCGTCTGATTTATTCTCCACTGGCAAATGATATACGATGGAGGGAATCTGATAGACTAAATCGTCTTCCTTCTCGACTTTGTATACTTTTTGCAAGAACGGAATTATACTATAATTCAACTATGTTGCGTCTGCTCCGGGTACACAATGAACTTAGGCTTGGTTCTTTTCCTTTTAGCTTTCTTATTTTTAAGAACTCACTGAAATCTTTGCTTTTTGGATTTTCTTAATTATTTTTTTTGTTACTGTTTAATTTGTTTTAGAATTGTATTCGCATTAGTCTCTTTTGGTTGCGAATTAATGTATTCATAACTTTTTAATATTTTATTTTTTGTACCAACTCTGTAATTAGGATTACTCCTGTTGATCTGGGGCTAAATAAATAAATAAATCATGAAGCAGGCTTCGACTCTTTAGGTAGCCCCTCAAAAGCCGCTTGAGATATTCTTGAATTTCAAAAGGGCTTTTCAGCGTATTCAGAATATCCACTCATTTAGCGGAGTTGAAGGCGTTCCAAATATCAAGTTTTACCAATAGAACCACGCAACCATTTCGCTTCGATTGGAACGGCTCTGTGCCTCCTACTTTTGGACTGCGCTTACCACCTCTGAAATTCCATCAATAGTAGAGCGTCCCGCTCTGTCGAGGAGATAGATCCCCAGCAGCTCAAATTACGTTAGTGCGTCTTCCCTTGATAAGTTTCTCTAGCACCTTCTCAACCGTGTCTAGCACCCATAATGGGCGGTATGCAGACGGTGACTCGGGATTCCCCTTCCCCTTGTTGATCAGTATGAGCTTCGCTAGCTTTCAAATTTTGGGAAAACCCCTTCCCGCAGGCGAGCGTTAAATGTACTGAGCAGCAAGTCAGAAAAATTGTGAAAGACAAGCTGCAACACCTCAGCTGGGACGCCATCTGCACCTGGAGCCTTCAGTGGTTTGAATAATAGGACTGCCTCCTCCAGTTCCAGCCGCGTGAAGAGTAGGCGTTTGACTGCTATTTCACCGCGGATAGCGTCAACACGGACGGGATGGGCTGGGAAAAGTGCCGGCACTATTTTTTACAGCTTTTCTGCTTTATTTATATAGGACATGCGTAGGGCACCAAGATCCCGCATAACTAGCTTGTAGCCAAGGCCCCACGGATCTCTGTTCACATTGCTAACTAGATCATACGAGCAGCGAGCCTTACTGCTGGTAATCATTTTATGAAGGGATTTCCTGGCCGACTTATATGCTGCTAACCGATTTCGTGGCTCGTCGCGGCTCTGTGGTCTTTGAGCTTCACGTCAAAGCTTGTGACACTCCCTTCGCTTTTCAGCGATTTCAGTCGACACCTAGTACACTGGAAGCTTGCCGTGCTGGGGTCTTCGACGGGGCAGAGAAGCGCTGCAAGCAGACGTGATGTTGCTCATCGTTGAGGTCACCACGTCTCGAGCTGCTAACTCTTCAGCACGATCATTTAGAAAATATGCTTATGTCTATATGTATGATTTTAAATTATATTATAAAATTGAACAAAAAAAAATGTTTTCACTAAAGAATTTTTCACAAGGACATGGTATATTTTTTATACTACCACCAATATTACTAATAGTGGTGCATTTGAAAATATATTTTTATCCATTGTACAGAGAGGGGGAGGGGTAAATTGCACGAGGAGCATTTACACTTCGTTTATCGCTCATATTTTATATCACAGCAATAAGCGCAGTGGCATAATGATGTACTATACTTTCCTGCAAACGCTGTTTTGTTGTTTTACATGATAGATCGCAGAATCGCTTATTCTTACGTTTCTGAATGGACCTTGCTGTGGTTTTGAGTCCTCTCTTCCGTGTTAGCATAGAAATGCTAGTCAAGTAAGATGTTATTTTCACTATAAGTTGAAGTTTGTAAGGTTTTCTTCAAAATTTTGCATCGTAGCTATAATACTAAATAGTATATGCGTTCACATCTAGGAAAAGGTAGAAATTTCGTGGCCATCATTTTCGGCGTCTATGATCCAATTCATTATGCTTTTTAGCTAATCAAATTTATTGATACTATTCATGTGCCAGTTTTGCTCGTGCATTATGTGAGGGTATTGATCGGTTCGCAGGTTTCCATCGAATTTTCATCTTTGCATTTCAATTACACTGTGAGGATTGTGAAAGTTTGATAAAACTCTAACCGCTTTAATATCCACCCATTTTAAATACAAAAGTCCAGTATTATTTACTTCCAATCAAAATCATCTTTGCGTGAATGTTTAGCGTATAACAAATCATTTGGTAAGTCATTTATGGCTTGTTCTATTTGCGATGTGTCGCAGTTCAGTCTTTTAATTTAAGTTAAAAGAGTTTATTCAATTAAATAAAATGCACAATAATCAGTTAACACTTTCACTAATTTTAATTGTCACTATTAAAATTATCTAACACTTGTCCATAAATTTATTATCGCAATTGTCTTCTAAATTACTTCACTATTACGAAACACACTTTTCTACTACTCGAAGAATATCGCTTCCCACACACAATCGCAGTTCTTCTCGCGGTCGAATGAATGATGATCCCCATTCATTCAGCTCGCCTTTATATAGGGTCTCTACCTATTCACCCATTTCTCGCACATTGGCGAATGTTCTACCGAGAGGTACCTGGTAGGTTCGAGCAAGTTCATGAATGGAGTGACGTCACTTGCAGATGTTGATCATGCTTGTTGGATTCTCGTGGGTTCGAGTAAATTCATTCGTTGACGTTCTTAATGATGATGAAAACAATTGCGACAGTAGCTCGCAGAATTATTTGTACATGTAATTATTTGTACATGTAACAATATCATATAGTAACCAGTTGAATCTCATTACATCATCAATTCGTAATAAACGCATATATAATCTAGGAAGAGTTGACCAATACTTCCGATAACTTGCTTCTACTCCCATCAAAAAGTTAATACTACCGAGTGCTCCAATTTCTTGGGAATTTATCGGAAAATATATAAATATTATTATAACATTAAAAGTCTATATCAATTTCATCGGTCAGCAGTTCATTGAGAAAACTTTTTGCGTTCTGGGTCTATACTGGGTGCCAGTGAAGTTATTTGGGGGATCGACAGTAAAATTATTGGACCAGTTTGGAGTGACCTGAACTGATACTGAACCCCGCTCCACTCGCATATTGGACAGAAGAATGTCATCTTTTTCATCAATATCATCTTTGGACGCCTGTTCACAAACGGTATGTATATTTATTATTTATTACTGAAAATAACTCACATACAACATCGTTTGATCTTCAATGTGGGTAGAACCAGGCAAATATCGTTCTTTCAAGTCACTTTCCTAATTGTGAAGGTCAAGGCATTTCCCATCAGAGGATATATCAACATACTCGTCTTTATCTTGAAGCAAGAAATATCGAATTTCCGAGTAAAAAAATCCTTAGGCATACAAAAACGAACATAAGGGCCTAAGTTAGGCATCCCTCATGTGGTCCTTATAGGGCCCCATTAGGCCCACATTAGGGATGCCTAACTTAGGCCCTTATGTCCGTTTATGTATGCCAAAAGATTTTTTTACGCCTAAGTTCGGCATGCCTAATGCGGGCCTAATTAGGCATGCCTAAACTTGTTCTGTTTCAGATTTGTTTAGGAAAACCCAATTAGGCCCTATGTAGTGATAATTGGGTAGATAGAACTGTCCGTAAGGTCTGCAGCCTCAGCGAGAGAGGATGGTGGTGTTCGCCGAGATTACTGGCAGGCTAGCGTTGCGGTGTCGTGGGGCGGGTTCTTTTCCCCAGCACAAGGAACCAATACAAAAACATTCGCATCCACGAATTTAAATGATACAAAGACGTATCGACCGGAATCGAGGCCGTGCTAAATGCTTGCGGATTCGCTACCTCAACCGAAGAGAATTTTTCGCTTTTCGCTAGCCTGCTGAGTAGGAGCTTTGTCGATTTTCCGTTTTCCCTAACACTGTGACTTGCTGGGTCGGCGTATTGAAAAGTGAGAGTGGTTGCCTAAATTGCAACAAAATTGATGACTTCAATCGCAGTTATGCGATTTCAATGCACTTTGACTGGGACTGGCGCCCACTTCCTGGAAAAAATCGGCAATTTTCTCCCTTCGGCTACTTTCCACGAGTCAGAGTCACCACATCTCTAACAGGCAGTTGTTTCGCGTATTGCACAAAGGAATGTCTCGTTGTAAGAAATCTCTTATTCACTTTTTTTAACTGTTAGTATTAACTACCTATACAACTCTATTGTATCCAAAAGATTTATCTCTTCTTCTTCTTTACAACACCTTTAACTTCACAGCACTGTTTTGAATAGCCTTCAAAGGGCCGCTACTAAAAAATGTATTCCAGAATATGTTTTATTGATGGGGGGTCTTAACCAGTAACTGTTAACAAATCTCAATTTCCCAAGTGCAGCGGAGCCGATGCAGTCTGTCGCATGGGTTTGGTGTAAAATGAGGATTTGGGTGAACCTCGTTATCTCGCACATAGGAAGATACCAGTATATCATTTGCATCTACTATCTGCGTCATCCTTTATCTTCCTTCCCGCAACATTACTTCTATAACAATTCCATTTTCGATTATTGCACTGAACTATCTTAAAGATGGTTGTATCTTTATTTTCAGTACTATTCAGCTGATATAACTACTAGTCGAAATATATTTCTTGTTTTTTAATTATCATCAATTAAAAATCAGAACGACCGCAGCGATAATTTCTTTCCGGCTATTGTGTTAGACGGGGGATTTTCTTTTGTATGAGAATCGATAGCCCACTTTTATTTTTAATCACCGCTTGTCGGCGCGGTTCTCGCGCATGCTCGCTGCTTGGCGATCTTTTTATTATTTTTCTTTTGAACCAGAACAAATTGCTGAAGGTGGATGATATAAACTCACGAAACACCCGCGGCAAGGGCTTGCTGCAGTAACCGGAAAACTGATTTTAACTCTCGTTTAGATGGCACGAATGAAACTTTCCACCGGTTTGAACAATGTAAAGCAAACAACTCATCTCCGCTTGCCGGCGCAGTTCTCGCGACGTGCGCGATGTGCGGAACCGTGCGCAATGCGCGTCACCTTACGGACCCTGTCACAACGGCTGTTGACGAGCCAGCTCATCCATCCCTGTAGATTGCACTCGACTATGCAATTCGTGGATGAGCTGCGTTAAAAGGTATTGCCGTGTCCAAATTTTAATTGTAGATTTAAATACTTAATTTTTTAAATTGACAATTAAAATTGGATTAGGGTTGTCATGGTTTTCGAGCAGTTTCCTTAGGCGATCGCTCGATTATTACAACTAATAACGAACGTAATGCATTGCCACATCCGTTTCTAAGCGCAACGTTTTTAGGTACTGATGGGGCTTTCCGCATTAGGGCCTAATGGGGTGTTCCTAAACAATTCCTAGACAGATAAATCTTTGTTGTAAAAAATATGAACAATATTAAAATTTCTTATAAGAATTTAGCGTTTAACGAACATTCATTGAAAATGATAGTTTGGCGATAGTTTTATAATAGTTTTGCGATAGTTTGATGATATTCTAACGATCGTTTTGCAATAGCTTTACAATCGTTTAACGATTGTATCACAATCGCTCTCTGTTCTGCTGAGCTCTGCATCGAAAAAATTGATAAAACAAAATTTGTAACAATGTAAAAGCTTTTCGGATCCCACAGCTGCCAATATTATGGAGCTTGGGACAGGAGTTTATTGCTACTATGGTAATTACTGTTAGTACTCTATCTCCTTCTATACAGCGTTTCTTAGCATATACCATGCTGAAGAAAATATTGATTCGGCAACTATGGAAATATCTAGGCTTGTGTTTTTTGTTGTTGTTGGGGGATGAATGTCATCCACGCATGAAGTGTGGGGCTCCTATCTTCGCAAAGACTGGACTACCCACTAAACACCTCCCCTGTTAACTCGAGAACTCAGCCTATAACCGTTTGACAAATTACTTTGGGCCAGGTCTCGTTTTGTTAGGCCGTGAGGCGCCTTCAAGCTAGGGTATCCCTCTTCTAGCGAGAGGAGAGAGGGGAAGAGGGATTACCAGACAAATGATCCAACCTTTTATCTTTTAAGACTGCCCGAACATAATATGCCACATGGTTCCATTTGTCAACCGATTCAAGCATCACCACAACTACACTATCATGGATGAGCTTTCCCGTCTCCCTATAGAGGTCCCGTCACTGCCTGTCACATTTTGTGCATGCAAAAAATGTGTGGCAAACATCGCCTTCCACTCATGAGCAAAACCGATAATTGGGAGACCGTGACTTACCAATCTTGTGCTGGTAAGACTGAAAACGCCCATGCCCGCTCAAAAGCTGGGTCAGATAGAAGTCAGTTTCACTATGTTTTCGATTTAGCCATGGTCTCACATATGGGATGAGGCGCGCAGTCCATCTTCCCTTCGTTTAATTCACCCGAGACTGCTGCCAATCATTGAGTTAGCATTGTCTCTCCTCGCGGGCAACCGTCTTCCTTGCGTCCTCGTTTTGACGCAAGTACATAGCACGGTACACTCTAGCAAGAAGGGCAACAGGTATGACGCCTGCATAAACTATCACCACCGAATCCGAGCCTGTCGAATATGAAGATGGAATCCTCAGTGCTACTCTGCTCTGTACCTATGCCAAGCGTTTTCGGTATACCTCCTCACTAAGAGCGTTGCCCCATATTTCTGCTCCGTACAATAGCACTGACCCTACAGCACTCATCTTCTTCTTTCTTCTTCTTGATGGGTTGAGTCCCCTACGTTGGTCATAAGTCGACTCAGAGCCGATACTTCTGAAGCAGCCTTCTCAGCCGTTGCTCTGATTCGCTCAGAGGAAAAGTCAACTTTGAGTCGATCAGTAGCTCCAGGTACTCCACCGCTAGCTCCGATTCGATTTGTATGTCTCCAATACTGATTATCTTTACTCTAAGTATGCTCTTTTTGTCAATATGACCCTTTGGCTTTCTCCAGTGCTAAACTGAAGCCTCAAGCAGTCATCCAGTCTCTCACTCGACGCATTAGCCTAAGTAGCCTAAGTACCGATTATTCAACGGTGCGTCTAGTGACCCGAACCGCAACATCATCCGCATAGCGGATCAAACGAAACTTATCTGGAATCGCCAGTGTCAGTAGCCCGTCGTACGTCGTCCATACGTCTTGACCAGAGATGGATCTCTGGGGAACACCCGATGTAACTTCCATCCTTTGTTGGCTCTGTGTCGTGTGGTAATGCAGGCTTTGGTCCTTCATTTTGTCCCTCAAAAGCCGTATTAGATATCCTGGAACTTGAAAAGGGTTTTCTATAGTATCCAGAATATCCACCCATCTAGCGGAGTTGAAGGCGTTAGTAACGTCAAGTGTTACCAATATGTCTCTGCCTTTTGCGCCGCATTCACCACCTCTGTAATCACATCAAAGGTAGAACGTCCTGCTCTAAAGCCTAAAGGACCTAACTTCTCAGCAGCACGAATCGCGTCAGTGAGTCTTCCCCTGATGAGTTTCTCTAGCACTTTCCCAACCGTGCCTAGCATGCATAACGGGTAGTTTGCAGACGGTAATCTGGGATTTCCTTCTCGTTGCAGATCAGTAGGAGCGTCATCATCTTCTATCGCAACGGGCAAAAACCATCCCGTAGGCAAGCGTGGAATGTACTGAGCAGCAAGTCAGGGCAATGATGATTGTCTATCATTACAAAACCTCAGCTGGAACACCATCTGGACTTGAAGCTTTCTTTGCTTTCAATGAAAGGACTGCCTCTTCCAGTCCAGCTGCATGAAGAGTGGGTACTCGATTGATGTTTCTGCACTATTTTGTCTATTTTTTCCGCATCATGTACGTAAGGAATCCGTAGGGCACCAAGCTTCCATCTAACTGGCTTGTAGCCGAGACCCCACGGATCCTTGTCCACTAGATCTTGCCAGTAGCGAGCCTTGCTGTTGTTAATTGAGGCGAAGGTATTTTCTGGCCGACATGTATGCTGCTATCCAGTTGCAAGCCTCGTCACGGTTCCGTTCCCGCTGAGCCTCATGCCGAAGTTTGTGACACTTTCTTCGCTCTTCAGCGATTTCAGTCAACCATCAGTACACAGGGCGGGTTCCGATGGGGCATAGAAGCGTTGCAAGCAGTCGTGATGATGCTCATAGTTGAGTTTACCACGTCTTGAGCTGCCAGTTCTTCAGTCCCCTGCAAACCACCTGCAGCGGAGCACCTGCTTGATGCATCTTTTTTCTGGTCTTGCTGCGGCGATGCCTTAGGTAGATTTTATGAATACCTCAACAATTTAATAGCCCTATATACCCCTTTAAAAAATTATTTCAATGTAAAAATGAAGCCTTGGCTGACTTAATGAGCGTTTAATGCCATAACAGCTTAAGACGACGGGCTTCTCCGTTATAAGTTAACAAAAACTAACGAAGCTAAATCTAATTTTCCCAGGCTGTGTGAAATTGCCAAAACAGAAATAAGAATTGCCATGAGAAATTACTTCAGCAGTTCACGTGGTGTAGTGGTTAAGGCACTAATCCCATAAGCCGAAGGTTCCTGGTTCGACTCTCGTTGGCGGTAACGAGATTAAGTTCGAGTGATTCTTCGGACGGACTATAAGCCCTTTCAGTTATGATACGTACTGGTTTAAAAATCAGAACGTATCACATCTGGGTGAACGAACACACGGCCAAAGCGTGATACTGATCATATCACCTTGTGGAGTGCCGACACGTTCGATCACGATAATGAGATTCTCTAACTATCTCTAAGCGAAGGCCTGAAAAGGGCTGTAGTGCTAAACCAAAACCAAAAATGAGAAATTACTGCACTGACTTAGAGAGTTCGTTTTCAAATTATGATAAATCCCTTTTGGTCCCACATCAGATCCTTCAAATCTTCTTCAACTGTCCCCTGTGCTGTCAACCGGAATAAAGCTGTAGCTACTTCCCCACATATTTCAATCCTTTTTGCATAATTTTTTTCTGCTACATTTCCGGCTTCAATTTGTTCTACCTAGCAACCATAAGCCCAATTAGAATTGAATCCTATTCCACTAGCCCTTCTGAGGTCGAATTCCTAATTAATTTCCTTGAACGTAATGTTGGTCTTGGTTCTGATAGGTTGCCAAATATATTTGTGAAGTCGCTCTACTTCTCCTTTGTGTATTCCTTTATCCTGTATTTTTAACCTCAGCCTCAGGACTGGCACTTATTGGAGAAATTCTAATGTTGTCCCTAAATTCAAGAGCGGTGATCCATCTAATGTTTCAAGTTACCGACCCATGTCCTTGCTCTCTTGCTTCTCTAAGCTGCTTGAACGTTTTGTGTTCAATAAACTTTCAGAGTCTCTGAATTCATACTGTACAACAGCAGCACGGATTCTTGAAGGGCCGCTCAACTTCTTCAAACTTAGTTTACAGACTTCATTGCAGGTGTATTGGACAAACAAATTCAAGTTGATGTAATTTTCAAAGACGTCACTAAGGCTTTTGATTCTGCAAGTCATTACCTTCTATGTCAAAAGCTTGAGGTACTTGGTATCTCTGGCTATCTACTCTCCTGGATCTCATTTTATCTCTCTAGCCATATTTCCCGTGTCAAATTTCACGGATAAGCTCTCCATTTCACGTCGGGTATCCCTCAAGGCTCTATTTTTGGTCCTCTTCTTTTCCTACTATTTACTAATGGTCTTCATTCTGTAGTCTCCTCTTCCTGCCTCCTATATGCAGATAAATTCAAGGTGTTTCGCGTTATTAGGCCGTTCAAAATTATGAGAATTTTCAAAATGATTTAATTAACTTATCTTGCTGGTGCAACTCTATTTTTTTCCGTCTCAATGTTGCAAAATCACTTTTATCCTGAAGTTTAGCTCTTTATCGTTTAATTATACCCTGTCTGTTGTTCCTCTTACCGCAATGGATTCATGCAAGGACCTTGACGTGATCTTTGATCCCACACTTAAATTCGAAGTGCATATCCATAATACTATAACCAAAGCATCGAATGGATCTGGCTTCATTTTGCGGCATTCACATAAGTTTTCTAACATTGCCACTGCTGTTCGCTTATTTATTTATCTTGTCCGTCCCCTTCTTGAGTGCTGTTCTTAAGTATGGTCTCCTCGACTTTCATATCTAATCTCTTCCCTAACGTAAGTCCACCCGTTTTTAGGGTATTACCAAATAATTTTTTTACAATTCCCTACTAAAATCGTGACCTGTCTGTCCCTCTGTCCACGTGTCACAGCAAGTTTTCTCGCAAACCACATTAGTTAGAAGCATAAAATTTGATGAGTAGGTCAAAAGTGGTGGTCCTTTGGAAGTTGCAGTGTAAAATTTTATAAAGTTTGAAGGGGGATCTCCCCATATACGGATGTGACCCTTAAAAAAATTTATTTTATCAAAGGTAGTCGATATGGCTATCAAATCACTTTCCAAAGCAGGTCTTAAACTGACACTTTCCACTTCGGGGGTTGCAGGGGGAGGGGAATTGTACAAGAAAATTGAGTACAAGAGCAAGAAATACCTCAGAAGTCAAAACTCAATCAAATTTGTTATCGGTAGTACATTTTACCAATTATTACTTAAATTTCTGAGAATTAAGTTACAGACAATTGAAAATTTATCAATCGCAACAACAATTACACGTGATACTGTTTAAATACACGTTTGGAAAAGACCCAAACTCTGCAGATATATAAGGATTTTTTTGAACACGTTTGAAATAATTTTTGACATTGACATGTCATCATGACAACTCAAACATAGGTCAGCACCCTGAAAATGAAATGGTGGTAAATAAATATGCATAATAACCATATGTTAATTTTTCGAGCTCAATTCTTGGAATTTATGTATGAGTCAATTTCGATATATAGAAGCATAATTTTCTAGTAATTTGACAAAATCCTTCTCACAGGAGCACTCTCCTGCTACTTTTACTTATTTTATCTTCAAATTCAACTTGAGATATGAATCATTTGAGCATCGTTTATCTGTACTTCACCTTCCTTCTCTGTCAAGCCGTAGGATATTTTTAGATCAATGTTTCCTGTACAAACTGTTCCAACATCATGTTGCTTCAAATCTAAGGGACCATTTGCACTTCAAGTAGGCTGTGCGTCCTACTCGATCCAACAGTCTGCCCGAGGTTTCATATGCCAGAGCCGCGTTATATTTCCACTCCCCACTGCCACGAATTATTAGAAAACATAATTACCTCGAGCTTGGTTCTTTTAATGATACTGTTACATGTCCAAATAATTCTGCAAGCTACTGTCGCAATTGTTTTTGCAACTATTAATAACATCATAATCAATAAACGAAGGTACTCGAAAGCACAAGTATGGACCAAGTAGAGTCATGATCAACATCTGAAAGTGACGTCACTGTGGCCATTCAGAATTGCTCGAATATTCCAGGTAGTTCACCAATATACGAGAAATGGATTGAATGACCAGAGACCCTATATAAAGCCGAGCTGAATGAATGAGGGGGGTAGTAAAACCGCGATAGTAAAACTGCGATAAGTGCGGAGCGCAAATTAAAGGCGATATTGATTGATAGTGAAGTGATTTTCGTGATACAGACATTTAGAATATAAATTTATAGACAAGTGAATAAAATTTTAATTTCAATTATTGTGCATTCTTAGTAAATAAACTCTTTTAACTTAATTTAAAAGACATTGCGTTTTCACTTTCCCGGAACATTAAAATTATTGGCCGCGAACCATAACACGCAACAGTGGTGTCGAGAAGTGAGAAAGAAAACTTTTAAACATTTTATAAGGGCACAATAGTGAAATTTAATGTGGAAACTGGTGGAAAAAAAGCCGAAACAATAAAAATGCCACGAAGCTTAAATTTAAAAATTAATGAATTATATCGGAGCTTCAGGAGGAGTTGGACCAAAGGCCGTACTGATTGCACGCTTGCGTGACGCGATCGAATCGAAAGGCACGTATCTGGATTCGGGTCAGCCCTCAGATGCGGGAAAAGTAAGTAGAAACACCAAAATCAAAGGAAGCAGAAAATGCGCGGATGCAAATTTTGATGCTGATGCAGCAAGAGCAGCGACAACAGTCTTCAAGTTTAACTGCGAAGCTAAATGAACAATCAAGGAAGCTAAATAAACAATCAGCGAAGCTAAATGAGCAATCAACGGAGCTAAATGAACAATCAGCGAAGCTGGACCAACAAGCGATCAAAATCAACTGAAATAAAAGCGGAGCTCAGCAGTCTGAACAAACAAATTAAATGCGTCAAGGGAAAGGTTTACCAGGTCGAGGAAAAGGTCAGCCAGGACGAGGAGAGAATCAACCATGGCATGGAAAAAGTGAAAAAGGAATTGGAAGCAGCGAAGGCAGTAGTTCCAACTTCACCAGCCCTGCTTACAACCGCAGCGAAAAGCTCATCCAGAAATGTGGAAGCACCAATATTCGACGGGCAAACGGTCTGGAGAGAAAAATCACTAAAATAAGCAGGAACGAGCAACTGCATTAATTTTTGCTCTAAGAGGCCCAGCTGCCAAGCTTTTGCAGAAGTCTGGCGAAACATTACCGCAGTTAGAACAACACATTGAGCGACTGGTACTTTTGGCTTACCCAGCTTACGACCCAGAACATCGAGATGACGCAACAACAGAAGCATTCATCAGTGCACCAAAGGACCAGCAATTGCAACAAGCCGTGCGTTTAGCTCAAAAGCAAACGGTTAAGGACGCACTGGTTTATAGTCTGAACTTTGAGGCATCGAAAGGTAGTGGCAGACGAGTGCAGGTGTGAGCACGTGGAAAATGAGCGAGAGCCACAGGTTAATGGTGCGCCTAGATGCTGGAATTGCGGTGAGAAGGGACACCTGCAAAGAGACTACAGGAAGCGAAGAAAACTGAGCTATTGTCCAGGGTGGTGGAGATCCAGACCAAGTCAGGAGCCTAGAATGGAATCCCATCAAACTTACGGGGCCAACTTCGTCTGGCGGACGTTGGCTAGGAGGATCGACATCCCCAACACCCCCATCACCGTGTCAAGACTACATTGTGGAGAAGCAGACTTATGCCTTTCGGGTCAAGTTGACGAAGAACATTGCACCATAACAAGCGACACCGATGTAACCCGATCGATTATCCGACCAGACCTAGTGAGGCCACAATAACTTCACAAGGGTGGAGCTCATGGAAATGTTGACGCCCTATCTCTTCATCCATGTCCAGCTAACTGCAAGCATTGCCGACGAATTGAGGAAAAGGAGCCGACCGTTGAACTGCGAGTGATAACGGCTGAATTCGATGAGGGTGGGTCATTGGAGGAGATTCGAAATGCCCAGCTAGCCGATGAAGACACCGGACCATTGCTCGTATGGAAGGAGACAACTGGGCGACCTGAGTGGAAGGATGTTTCGATGCATGAGGCCACCCTGAAAAGTTATTGGGCACAATGGAGCTCCCTTCAGGTGGAGTACTCAAGCGGAAACGGGAAACGGCGGATGGCAGCTCCTATAGGATGCAAACTATACTTCCCAAAAGCCGAATCCACGATGTGGTTAACGAAATGCACGAAGGATCCTCGGGAGGCCACCTTGGTGTTAACAAGACCTTAGCGAAATTGCGGGAAAGGTTCTACTGGCTCCACGCTCGAGAAAACGTAGAGGGCTGGTGCCGTAGATGCAAAATTTGCGCTTCCGTCAAAGGTCCAAAAAGACGACTGAGAGGACAAATGCAAACCTACAACGTGGGACGCAGAACCCTTTCCTGAATCCGAATGGGGAAATTGATACACGCTGGTTGTGTCCGATTATTTCAGCAAGTGGCCCAAGGTCTACCCCATCCCCAACCGGGAAACAACTACTGTAGCCGAACAGCTGGTGTTGATTTGGGTCAGTAGGTACGACGTACCTTGTGAACCACATTCGGATCAAGGCCGAAACTTTGACTGACTAGTTTTTAGCGAAATGTGTGAGCTGCATCCCCAATCCGATGGAATGGTCGAACATTTCAACGGCAGACTCAATAAACATGGACTGGGATCGGCACATAGAGCTGCCGAACACGCATCGACGGGCAAAGTCCAGCCAAAGTCATTTTTGGAAAGACTATTCGTGTGCCGGCTGATATAAAGTTCGGAACACCCCCTGAGAAACCCAAAACGATTTTGGAGTACGCAACCAGATACATCGGACAGTGCGAAAATACCCCGAATCGGCTACTGACCGCATGAAGACCAGGTATGATCCAAAGGCAAATTCTACTGACTTGGTGTGGCTATACGACCCACAACGGCGGAAGGGCAGGTCTCCGAAAGTTGCAGCTTAATTGTGAGGGACCATACCAAGTTACAAAGCGAATCAATGACGTCCTATAACGCATACAGGAACACCGTAAGCCGAGGTCAAACTGAAAATCGTGCACCTGAACCGTCTTGCCCCATATTACATCCACGGAGCCTTGAGTTCAAATGGGGACACATCTTTTCGGGGCGAAAAGAATTGACGTTGGGCAGTGTTAAATGTCCAAATAATTCTGCGAGCTACTGTCGCAATTTTTTCCGCAACTATTAAGAACATCATGATCAATAAACGAATGTACTCCAAAGCACAAGAATGGACCAAGTAGATTCATGATTAACATCTGAAAGTGACGTTACTGCGGCCATTCAGAATTTCTCGAATATTCCAGGTAGTTTGCCTATATACGAGAAATGGATTGAATGACTAGAGACCCTATATAAAGCCGAGCTGAATGAACGAGGAGGGATAGTAAAACCGCAGGGGGAATGTCGGTTGACAAGAGCACTCTTGGAGGCCAGTATTCTTTGGAGAGCGCCGCCCCCACGGATCTGAGGATATGGGGGGCGCCATAAGGTTCCCCCCTGGGATGACAGGTAACGACACTGATTGGATCTGGGCTACGCTTTTGGCAACGAACTGGAATTGATGCTTTGGGCTGGCGGATATGATAGTTTGGACCTAGTTGCTTTGCACAGTAGCGCCAAGGTGACACTCGTGTGTGAACGGCTCCAATTCAACTATCACACTGTCTCCGTCCCGGTAAACCTTGGCAGGCCTCGGAGTACGTTCGAAGTTTGCACCATTGGGTTGGTGGTGTAGGTTCGGTTGAGACGAACTCCCGATTAGCGCTAGTCTGGCTCTGAGCACTTGTCCCCGTAAGGGTCTGTGCCAACCCTCGCATGGCTTCCCTGACTTGATGGGCGTGGAGCACCAGATCAGGGGTTCCAGACAGTGCTTACAAAAGGAGCGAAGAAAGTCACAAAGAAACTCCTTCAACAAGTGCCAGAAAGTAAAGTTCGCATGGACGCCCAATCAGAAAAAGGTACTGATGCAAAACAGGAGAGACAGAAGCCCCGACGAAGACCCCGGCAGCAGGCACTGCTCGTAAAACCCCAAGATGGCCGATCCAACGCGGAGGTGCTGCGAGACATCAGGGGAACGTAAGGCCCGCAGACACCAACACAACCATTAAACCAGTACGACCAATACAATCGGGCCACATACTGGTCAAATTCGGAGCAGAGGCCGTCAATAAGGAAGCATTCTGCGACGCAGTAAAGAACGTCTTCGGCAAAAGCGCAACTAAAGCCTCGCTTGAGCCGATGGCAACGATAGAAATACGAGACGGATCTGGCCGAGGTAGAAGAGGCCATCAAAAGGGAGTTCCCTAGCGTGGAAAACATCAAAGCTAGACTGGCATCAGAATAAAATAGGGGACAACGCATGGCCATAGTTGACTTGACCGAACAGGACGCCGAACAATTTCTGAACAAGGGCAAAGTACGAATAGGGTGGGTTGTCTGTAGGATAAGGTGAAGAGCAATGCCTCTTCAATGTTTCAAATGTCTTGGCTATTGTCACACTACACATGTATGCAAAGGACCCGATAGGAGTTGCCTATGCTACAAATATGGTGAAATGTGACATAAAAGAAAAGAGTGTACAAAGAAGGCATACGAGTATTCTTTACAAGGATACTGATCCAAGACCGGATGTTGGACACGTCTTGGGATCAGCCAAATGCCGGGTTTTCCAGGAAGCCCTAGCCAAGGCAAAATTAGAACTTCGATGACCCGCATATTGCAGCTAAACCTATGTTGCACCGCAGTTCAACCGCGCAAAATCTGCATGAGTAGTTTGCGAGGGACATGAAAGCCGACTTTTAGCTGCTGAGTGAGCAACACCATGATAAAAGTTCTGCATCACGGTATCCTGATGAAGCTGGTACTGCCACCATCTGGGTTCGAAATAGTGATTTCCAGGCGTAGAGCTGTGGACATGGGGATGGTTTTGTGTGGGTTCGGTGGTCAGGGACCACTTTCTTTAGTGTGTATCTAACGCCGAGCGAATCGATATCATCTTTCTAAGCCAAGTTAATGCTTTAGAGGGCACTTTCTCGAACGCAGAGGGCAACGTACTCATTGGGGGAGACTTCAAAGCGAAAACAATCGAATGAGGCATGCCTCAAACAGATCCGCGGGGAAAATGAATCCTGGAAATGGAGGCCAGGACGCCGCTCATCGTACTAAACACCGGAAATACGCCAACTTTCCGCCGTATTGGCTGTGAAGGAAACATCCGGACGTGACATTCGCCTCGGAGTCCTTAGTACGGAGGATACACATCTGGGAAGTATTAGACGACTACTCAGCCAGTGGTCATCAGTGCATTCTGCTTGAGACCCGACATCCGTGCTCTCAGCTTTCTACAATTGAATGGAACATCGGAAGGATGGACGTCGAGAGGTTCGTCGAACTTCTCACAGCAGGTGCACCGCTGCAGGGAGATCCGGAGGGGACGGAAGAACTGGCAGCTCAAGACGTGGTGAACTCAGCTATAAGCATCTTCACGACTGCTTGCAATGCTTTTATGCCCCGTCGAAGACTCCGGCAAGGCAAGCCCCCAGTGCATTGGTGGTCAACTGAAATCGCTGGAAAACGAAGGGAGTCTCACAAACTTCGGCGTGAGGCCCAAGGTGGTGAGGTTCGTGCTGATCAGCAAGGGGAAGGGAAATCCGGAATCGCCATCTGCATACCGCCCGTTATGCATGCTTGACACGGCTGGGAAAGTGCTACAGAAACTCATCAAGGGAAGACTCACTGACGCGATTCGTGCTGCTGGGGACCTATCTCCTGGTCAGTACGGCTTTAGAGCAGCACGTTCCACCATTGATGCGATTGCGAAGGTGGTGGACGCGGTCGAAAAGGCCGAGGCATATAATCACACCAAGCGACGGATCGTTCTGTTGGTGACACTCGACGTCAGGAATGCCTTCAACTCCGCTAGACGGGTGGATATTCTGGATACGCTGGAAAACCCTTTTCAAGTTCCAGAATATCTAATGTGGCTTTTGAGGAACTACCTAAAGGACCAAAGCCTACTCTACGACACGACACAGGGCCAACGAAGGATGGAAATTACATCGGGTGTTGCCAAGGGATCTATCCTTGGTCTGGACCTGTGGAACATGTCTTACGACGGGCTACTGAGACTCGAGATGCCAGATGAGTCACGCTTGGTTTGCTATGCGGATGATGTTGCGGCTCTGGCGTGGCGGTTGAACGGGCGCAACTTAGGCTAGGTATGCTAATGCGCCGAGTGAGGCACTGGATGACTGCTCGCGGGTTCAGTTTAGCACTGGGGAAAACCGAAGTGGTCATCTTGACAAAAAAGAGAATCCCTAGAGTAAAGATGATCAGTATTGGAGATATGCGAATCGAATCAAAGCCATCGGTGAAGTACCTCGGGCTGATGATAATTCGAAGATGAGTTTCTCTGAGCAAATCAGGGCAACGGCTGAGAAGGCTGCTTCAGGAGTATCGGCTCTGAGTCGACTTGGGGCTAACGTAGGGGGACCTAGCCTATCAAGAAGACGCCTCTTGATGAGTGCTGTAGGGTCAGTGCTACTGCATGGAGTAGAAATATGGGGCGACTCTCTCAGTAAAGAGGTTTACCGACAACGCCTGGCACAGGTACAGAGAAGAGGGGCGCTGAGGATTGCATCTTCGTATCCAACAGTCTCTGATTCGGCGGTGACAGTTATTGCAGGCGTTATAAATTTCCGCCTCCTTGCTAGAGAGCGTCGCTCTATTTATCTGCGTTGAAACGAGGATGCGAGGGAGACGGTTGTTCGCAAGGAGAGACAGCCCTCACTCAACAATTGGCACTAGTCTTGGGTGAATTGCACGAACGGAAGGTGGACTGCGCACCCCATCTCGGATGTGAGACCGTGGCTAAATCAAAGGCATGGTGAGACTGACTTCTATCTGACCCAAATTTGAGCGGGCATGGGTGTTTTCAGTCTTATCTTCACAAGATTGGCAAGCCACGGTCCCCCAATTCTCGGTATTGCCGCGGAGAGGAAGACAATGCCTGCCACACATTTTTTGCGTGCATAAAATGGGACAGACTGTGAAGAGCCCTCTACAGGGAGACGGGGGAGCTCACCCCGGATAATATAGTTGCGGTGATGCTCGAATCGGTTGACAAATGGAACCATGTGGCACATTATGCTCTGGCAGTCCTAAAATATAAAAGGGACTCACAGCAGCCGGGGGTGTTGGGGCTGGGGTATCGCCTGTCTGGCACTTCCTCTTCCCCTCTCTCCTCTCGCTAGTAGAGCGATCCCCCAGCTTGAAGGCGCCCCACGGCGTAACAAAACGAGACCTGGCCTGAAGTAATGTGTCAAACGATTCCAGGCTGGGTTCTCAGGTTGACAGAGGAGGTGTTGAGTGGGTAGTCCAGTCGACTATTTGTCTGCTGGCTGATATAAAGTTCGGAACACCCCCTGTGAAACCCCAAACCATCTCGGAGTACGCAACCAGATACATTAGACAGTGTGAAAATACCTCGAATCGGCTACTGAACGCATGAAGACCAGGTATGATCTAAAGGCAAATTCTACTGGCTTCCAGCAGGATGACTTGGTGTGGCTGTACGACCCAGACCGGCGGAATGGCAGGTCTCCAAAGATGCAGCATAATTGGGAGGGACCATACCGAGTTACAAAGCGAATCAATGACGTCGTATATCGCATGCAGGAACACCGTAAGCCGAGAGCCAAAATGAATATCGTGCACCTGGACCGTCTTGCCCCATATTACATCCACGGAGCCTTGAGTACAAATGGGGACACATCTTTTCGGGGCGAAAAGAATTGACGTTGGGCAGTGTTAAATGTCTAAATAATTCTGCGAGCTACTGTCGCAATTGTTTTCGCAACTATTAAGAACATCATGATCAATAAATGAATGTACTCGAAAGCACAAGAATGGACCAAGTAGATTCATGATCAACATCTGAAAGTGACGTCACTGCGGCCATTCAGAATTTCTCGAATATTCCAGATAGTTATCGCCAGAACATTCGCCAATATACGAGAAACGGATTAAATGACTAGAGATCCTTTATAAAGCCGAGGTTAATGAATGGGGAGGGATAGTAAAACCGCGATAGTAGGACTGCGTTAAGTGTGAAGCGCGCATTAAGGGCGATATTGATTGATAGTGAAGTGATTTTCGTGATACAGACATTTGGAATATAAACTTATAGACAGGTGAATAGACGTACCATATTTTTAAAAGTAGGTTGTATAGATTCGTATTTAACAACCCTGCATAATTTTCTAGAATTTGTTTCTAAATTTTCAAATTTTTCTTAAATTGCACATTATTTATTAAGTTACTATCGTACTGTTGGTTTTACTTTATTATTATCTTCTTCTTGTTTTTGTTTTTGTATTTCTCACCATTTTGCTATTGGACAAATTGTCTGTTTAATGGAATGAAATAAATAAAAATTTCCCACAAGCTGAACCTTGGCCAGTGAAACTATACGGTCTCTGAGCAGGAATGCCTGACAGTGATGACGGCAGTGAAACAAG